>OY998167.1:102814328-103476982 GCA_963921995.1 Oxystoma pomonae
CCGTTAGATTCACATTTTGCCAAGAAGAAGAAAATTTAGACAATTAAAAAATTTGGATATAAATATTGAAATGGATGATATTACGCTTTGGCAAAATGTTCCAGCAAATAAAAATTGATGGCTCAGTGTTGGCCTGACACTTGTCCCCCGGACTTCACGGTATAGGGCCACAGTTAGATTGCCGGTCCGGTTGCCGGATCGGCTAGGTTCACTCCGGGCCGTTGAGAATCCCTGACCGGGCGAGAGATGCTTTGCCAGACCGGCCCGTTGATAGCTCCGTGATTGCGGCCCGTAGCCATTTGGCCAGATGTGGGCCAATGCTATCTACAACAATGGCCACCAACAATTAGCCGACATACAAGTTTGTTAATAAATTAGTTGGTTTACCTAAACAGCTCTATACTCCACGTGCACGTGCTCATGTGGAGGAACCGCCACTAAGGTCCCACAAGTAAAATAAAGGAGACATATAAGCTTTATATAAAAAAATATAAGGGTTAAAATTTAAATTTTTACCCCAAACCTTTTTTAAAATGTTTATTGCAGTGGTTCCCAAACTTTTTCAGTTTGCGGCGCACTTACAGGTTTACTATTTTGTAAGGGCGCCCCTACTCGCAATATACATATATAGTTGTGTCCAACAAAGTGTTGCATATGTATAATGTATAAAATATGTGCTTTGCAACTTGCCTACTGTATAGGGGCAAAGCGCAAGCGTTGTAAAATACTTTATTTAACACCATTGTAAATATATTGGCACTAGTTAGGTTTATTATTAAAGTAACACACAAGAATACATTATTATTGAAGGAAAAAAAAATCAGTGTGATGGGTGAGCTTGGTGATCTGCACACATTTTTTCAAAGCGGGGAATAACGCTTGACACTTCCACTCTCATTTCTTGCTCCACGTTGATCTTTGAACCATATTTGCTCTTTATCACAGCTACAGCTGAAAATCCAGCTTGGCATAAATAGGATGTTGCAAAGTGGATTAGAATCCTCAAAGCTTTTAAACTTAGAGCCGGATATTCATTTTTGACGGATACCCAAAACTCTACCAAATCAGAAGAAGCGAATTTTTATTTTAGGCTGTTGTCGCAAGAGAGTTCAGTAAGACTCTCTTCTTCTAGTGAAGTGAATTCTGCTGGAGATTGTGCATGGAAAGAATCTTAAATCCATGCAAATTTTTCGACATTTTCTTCTGTAAAGTATTTTGCAAACCATTCCGAGAGTTTCGAAAGGTGTTCGGTGAAAAGGGACAGCAAGTCTTGAGAGACAACGAGCTCATTAGAGGCTGAGAATTTATGCAATTCTGGAAAACAATCTTGACCGCCATCTTCATTAATTTTTCTTATCCACAACTGCAGTTTTTTCCTAAATGCTGCAATTTTCTCTGATAGTTTATTGCCTTGGAGACAGATTTAAGGCATTCAGTTTGTCAAATATATCGCACAAATATGCCAGTTTTAGCAAAAAGTCGGGAAAAAATAAAATGTGGATTTCTTGATGTAGCTCGAATGTACGGGATAAGACGTTTCTACGTGAAAGCCATCGAGCACTGGAGTAATATAGCAGCGCTGTGTGTCCATAGAAAGAATTTTGAATAGTCTGGTTTTTGGCGGCCTAGTTTTTATGTTGTTAACTACGTCTATGATAGGTTCCATAACCAAATTCAATTCACAGCCTAACGACTTCGATGCAAGTGCTTCCCTATGAATGATGCAAAGGGTCCACATGGCATACAGTGCTTTACTACGAATAAGTGCTTGTAATCCACCATAACGGCCAGACATTGATCGAGTGCCATCAGTACAAACTCCAATACACTTCTCCCAATCTAAATTATTCTCTCTTATAAACTTGTCAAGAATTTGAAACAAGTCTTGAGCCTTTCCGCTTTCATCGATACTTTTACAGAAAAGAAGGTCTTCAACAATAATATTATCATCCAGGAAGCCTATATAACAAATAAGGTGTGCATCTTTATTACTGTCAGTAGCCTCATCAAGTTGCAGACCAAATTCCTTGCGTTTCATTTTCCTATAATTGATCATTAAGATCCTCAGCTATATGATGGATTCTTCGACTAATAGTGTTGTTAGATAAAGGTACCTTTCAAATTAGTTTTCCCGCCGATTCTCCTATCATAATGTTAACCATGTCGACGGCAGCCGGTAAAATAAGTTCTTCTGCGATGGTGTGAGGTTTCTTGCACTTCGCCACCCTGTATGCCACTTTGAAAGAGGACAGCAGTGCGTTGCTAGGTACTGAAGTTTGTTGAGAAGACACGTTCTTTTGTTTTTGTACATTCTGCAATTTTCTTGTGAAGAATTTGCGTGACTTTCCAACCATCGTAAGATGCATGGTTTCGAGATGTCGTTTTAGTTTTAGCTAACAGAGCACACACTGCGGTCTTTCCTCATGATTTAAAGTTTAAATAGTTATCAACGTATTTGCGATATTTCCTTCTTTTTACTCCTTCGTCACTTGTCGATGCTTGATCACTCTGTCTCGATCTATCAATTTCCTTATTTAATAAAAATCTTTCCATCTTGTGACTAACTTTTTACAAAAAAACGAAGCAACCGATCTGATATTGGAACGTTTATGTTTCCTGAGTTCGTAAGTCACAACACTTTGTATCACTACTAAAACTCTCTATTACACTTCTATTTATCATAACAGTTCAACCGCTTACAATTCCTCTTACGGTAAACTAACCTAGTAAACAACAACAACAACACCCGGTAAGAGGGCCCGATCTGGAAGAATCCTTAGTGTTAGCGGACAACTATGTGCGCTGACACTAATTATTCTGCCAAACCTTTCCTTCCACCCCCACTTGACCTTCAAGTGGACCTCTTAAACCGTAGATAGAAAATACTTAAGATATGTAACTGATAAGTGGAAGTGAGAATAGTCCGTTGCACTTCCACTCGTTATAAACCCTGATCAGGCAAGTGGTGCCCCCCATTTACCTTGCGGAAAGTATGGAAATCAAAAATTTTGTTTTGCCGAGTAACTGTTAGAGGGCGCTAGCGGAGACCGCAATAAATAGGTAGTGCTGGCAACGAGGATACATGCTAATATCCGACGAAAGCCGACGGTATCCGAACAGCCAGCCAAGCCATGAAAGGGGAATTACCGCAAGTTTTTGATTCTTTGCTGAATACCGGTTTATCAGTGGCGTAAATGAATGAACTTGTTGCTAAGGGAATGGGAGCTGGTAGAGAGATCATAATATAAATTCATGAATATGCTGAATGAAGCAAGACAGTTTTTATTATTATTAAACGATTATATTTAACTTTACAGTCTGCCTGACTATCAAATTTTGCGATTCGTTTTTGACACACTTCCCGTAAACCGATTTTAATAAAATAGTGTAGTTCGGATAGTGTAGTTCGGATGATAATACAATATTATGAAAAAAAAATTGGTGGGTAGGGGGTGGTTAAGGTTTAAAAATAAGGGGCTAAATTCATTGACACACTTCCCGTGAACCGATTTTAGTGAAATTTGGCACAGCAAAGTAGATCCGATGACAATACAATATTATGAAAAAAACCTCGAATAAAACACTCAAATTTTTCAAGCCTTCACCGGTTTTTTAGCGTTCAAAAAAGTACTGCAAAAACATCTTTCCTCTGCTAAAATGAAAAATATTTAATGAGAGAGGGCAGAATTTTAGAGGTAGATGGAGAGATAATTTAGTAAAGTGCAAAAATATTAAGGCAATTGTGTACTAAAAATTTTAGTTGCCATCTGTCATCTTTAGTGGTGTCGTGCATATGATTTTTATTTTGCCATTTTATTATAAATTCTCCTCCCTATGACAGTAGCTATTTGGATTAAAAGTTCCTTTTTTTCCAAAAATTTAGTTTTGGGATACAAGAGTGTCGCATTTAAGCATTGCAAAAATATTTCGGAAAAAATTATTTTATTATATATTATATTAGTTGATGAGCATAAATATAATAAATGCTATAATCTTATTTCTATTATAGGTATTTATTGTATTTAATTTTTTTAAATATGCTTTTTTATTTTAACTTAACAACTATTTGTTTTCAAATTTAAATATTTAGCGGCCACATTACAAAATAGAATCATCTACCATGATGAACCTGGAAATAATTTAGTTAAATACCTGTTCAATTATTTTAAGATGTGCTAAAATACACTTATATACACGTTTTTTTGTAATTTTAAACACTATAAAGAACTTTGATTGAAAGAAATTAATACCACCTTATGACTTACACGATAAACAATTACAATTTTTGTCGTTTTTTGGATAAAAAAAAACACTCAAGATGACAGACAGATGACAAAACAGAAATTTTTAGTAAACAATTGCCTTAAATTATTTCCATCTTTCTCTAAAATACTTTTTAATAGCCTGCTGTCTCTCTTCAACAACCTTAAATATTTTTCATTTTAACAGAGAAAAATGGTTTTATTGCAGTACTTTTTTGAAGCTAAAAAAAAGTGAAAACTTGAGAAAACTGAGTGTTTTATTCTAAAAATCGAAAGTTTGGAAAGAAGGCTATACAATGGGAACAAAATCTTGGCATAAAAATTTCTTAAACAAAAACGTTACCCCTTTAATTATGCTAAAATATCTTAAGCCAAATTTATTTATATTTAATATTTTGTTTATAACTGAAATTTTCTAGGAAATTCCCGATGTTTTTTTTTTAAATAGTTCCTACCTACTTAATTATTAATGCGAAAAAACGGTAATTATGCAGTATACGGTTTTCTGCCATTTTTGATTTTTTATGAAAAATTCTTTATGGTGGCACTTACTAGAGTCCCTAGGACCCCAAATCCGCCTGCGCCGATTGGTTTTTTTTATTTTTTTTATGTTTTTTTTTTATTTTTTTTTCACTAAAACCACCCAATCCAACACAGTCCAACCCAACCCAACCCAAAACAATCAGAAAAACATTACAACCCCCCCCCCCCCGGGCACCCTTTTTTCTCTTAAAAAAAAATCGGGCGCAGGCGGATTTGGGGTCCTAGGGACCCTAGTATAGGTGCCCCCATAAAGAATTTTTCATAAAAAATCAAAAATGGCAGAAAACCGTATACTGCATAATTACCGAGAAAACATTTACCAACAGTTTTTTGTTACTATAAAACAAAAACATGCAAAATAAGGAACACTTACCTGTAAGCGTTAATAAATCACAAGAATAAAACTGTTTTTGTTTCAAAAATCACAAAATCAACAAGATATTCTTTTTTTTTCTAACACTAAAAAAGTACTGATAAGAACAAGAAGAATATTCTCTATGTCGTCATAAAAAGTTAAATTCAATGATATACGGTTCGATTTCCACCAAATCTAAACAATGGCAGTGATATTTCTATTTTCTACACTATCTAGCGCAGGAGGAATGTTAATGCTAAGTTAATAGCGCCACCTATACGAAGTCAAGTGAAACATTGGAGAGTTATTACAGATTGCAAAGGAAAATTGATTATGTCTTCTATGCTTACAGATTTCGCTGCGGAGAAATGCACTGGGTTGATGACAGTCGAGTTGTCCAAAAGCGACTATGCGCGCTCTGGGGAGTTATCCACGAACGAAATTTTTGCTAACATTTTAGCCCGTAAGGTTACCTATCTTCAGTATTTCCTCTATCTACGCTTAAACTCTCCCTACCGCTAGATAGCCTAAGTTTTGTCGATTTTTGGGGAGACTAGCTGCCTGAAGGGCTTAAATGTCGTGACTGTTCTAAAGAACTATTTGTTGTTGCTGTTGGGGGGGGGGAGGGGAGGGAAGTGGGATTTGGAGAAGGAGGGAAGGTGAGAACTAGCTCGCTAGCTGAAGGCTAGAGGGCTAGCTGAAGACGGGGTCTCTTGTGGCGATAACGGATGTTCTCGTCGTAGTTGACGGCCTGTCGAATAAGGGGATTTGAATGATTATCAGCTTTTTGGTATACAATATGGGCTTTTTCGGAAATAAAGGTCGTTAAGGGGGTAAGATTATTGTCTCTCATAAGTCTAGTATACGAGGTGTGCCAGGGAAGGTCAAGGGCGTTACGTCTGTAGCGATTCTCAAGGTTTTGAATGAGTTTTAGATGACTTGGCGCGGCATAGCCCCAGGCGGTTGATGCATAGGATAGGATCGGGCGAATTATTGTGTTTAGTAGTAGTAATTTATTTTTGTGTGTGAGTTTACTATTACCGCGAAGTAGGGAGTATAGATTTTTGTAGGTGTACATGGCTTTAATGCGTGTGTTTTTGACGTGTAACCCCCAAGTAAGGCGCTTGTCGAAAGTAACCCCAAGATACTTAACGTCGTCCTGCCAATTGATTATATTGCCATTTATTTCGACGTGTCCGACAGGTCCCTGTCTTCTACGGCTAAATAAGATGGCTTTTGTTTTATCGGAGTTTATTTTGATTTTCCATTTATTGCAGTAGTCTACAAAGTCGTCTGCTGCTGTTTGAAGGTGACGCGTCACTTGGCGAGGAAGCAGTGAAGCTGTTTTAATGATTAGGTCATCGGCGTATCGTGCTAGGTCTGTGTGAGGTGTGGGAGTGAGGTCATGGGTAAAAATGTTGAACAGATGGGGGGATAGCACGGCCCCCTGGGGTACGCCGGCCATGATGTTTCGAGATGCGGATAGACTGTTCCCCACGCGGCTGTTTATTTTACGGCCGCGTAGATATGAGTCTGTGAGGCGAGTGATTGTCAATGGGTACCCGGCGACAGTCATCTTATAGACCAGTCCCTTTTGCCAGACTTTGTCGAAAGCTTTTTCGACATCGAATAGCAAAACTCCAGTGGCCTGCCTCTGACAGAATCCTTTGGTTATAGATTCTGTCAGCCGCAGGAGCTGGAGCTCCGTACTGTGATCAGGTCTAAATCCGAACTGGTCGTCGGGGATGATATTTAGCTGATCTGAAAAAGATGTGATGCGGGATAGGATTACGAGTTCAGCAATCTTACCTATGTTGCTAAGTAATGATATAGGTCGGTAGTTTTGCGGAAAGACGTGGTCTTTGCCAGGTTTGGGGATCATTATTACTGTGGCACGTTTCCAACGGGATGGAAAGTGTCCCAGTCTTAATATAGCGTTAACAATATTTGTTATTGCTGCGATCCCCTTGCGAGGCAGGTGTTTTAAATGTTTGTTTCGTATGTTGTCTTGTCCAGGGGCTGATTTGTTTTTCCTGTGTCTTATAATTTGTCGTATTTCTTGTGGGGAGGTTGGTCTCAAAGGGATATCGATAGTGTCGTTTTGTCTTTGTCTGTGTATTGTTCTGTTTACTATTCGTTCTATGTCTTCGTCGATATCGTCGTTGTCGTGTAGTGTCGTGTTTTGTTCGTATGTGTCGGCGAAGGCCTCTGCTTTGTCTATGTTTTCATAGACAATGCCATTGGCCGTGTGTAATGGTGGCATGTATGTTTTTTTGTTACGTAGGGCTTTTTGCATTTTCCAGATGCTGTTGTCTTGTGTGTTGAGTGATTCAAGTTTTGTTTGAAAGCGTGCATTGTGAAATTCACTGAACTGTCTTCTTGCTAAGTTGTTAAGTCTGTTATATGCATTACGAAGGTTGATAGTTCGATGCTGTTGGAATAACCTACGAGCTCGGTGTTTTTGAGCTAGTAGGTCCTGAAGATGGGGGGGAAGGTCGAAATGTCTTCGGTCATGCAATGGTATTACCTCAGTGCATTCCTGGATCGCAGCAGATAGATCAATTTCCAGCTGTTCCACCGCCCGTTCCAGGTCTGCAGTTGAGTTAATATGGGTGATCGGTGATAGGTGGGTATGAAAAACTCGCCCTAGCTAACCTAGTAAACTGCACTACGGCGACTTAAATACTGTCAAAGAGCGCTCGCGAAAATTCTCGTCGAGCAACGCGCAGGTCGAATACGGGCTTCTGGAAATTCTAGAAACTTGCTCTGCTCTCTCGGGCTCGAGGCTCGATTAATAGGGGATGCGGCGCCGGCGTTGCCAAACGTAACTCAAATTCTACCTTATCAGGAGCGCCTGGCAGCGCCCCTGGTTCCGCGGCGCCCAGGGGCGCCGCGGCGCACTTATTAGGAAACACTGGTTTATTGGGTCCAAGTAGTTACGAAAATGAAAAAAGTCAATTTCGAAAAAAGTTCTTCTTTCTTCGCAGGGCAGTATTGCGGTTTCCCCATAGAAAAATGACCACAGTTACCCGTAGGAAGGTGTGCAAAATTTAATTTATGGTGTGCAAAATGTGTGCAAAATTATGGCCTAAAAATTTTTCAGAAACCGTATCTGAGAGGGGCAAAGTTGACCGACCCAAAAAAAATAAAGTTTTACTTCGTTTTTATCCGGCCTGGGTACCGTCGTAAATAGCAAAAAATCAATCTTTACACCGAAGGATCGCACACAAAAACACGAGTTACAGCTTTATATGATATGACTGACCAAAAAAATTTTTTTTATCAAAAAAACTACCCGAGTTCAAAATCGGATTTAGTAAACAAAATAGAGAAACGGTTTGCATTCTAATGCCTATACGTAATCACACTTTCTCTATTCTGTATACTAAACGGCATGTGGTACTAGCAGTCGAGTAGTTTCTTATTTTTTTTGGAAAAAATCTCTTTTTTATTTATTTTTAGACCTTTTCGATGGTCAGGATGACTTTCAAGCCAAACAGTTAAACCAGGAGCTCAACGAAAAGTGGCAGGAGCTTTTTGTCGATGTCAAAACCAAATATGAGGCGGCTTACGTCGAGCCTTATCGTAAAGCGTTACAAAAGATTGTCACTAAGATTCCTGTAAAAGATTTGTTCCCTCAATAAAAGTAAAATTTGGTCTTTATCCAGCTAAATGACTTTTGTTTTACTTTTTATTCCTTTTCGTCCTATATAGGACCAATGCCCAGTTTACCAAGCGAGTTTTAGTATAAAAAATGGCGCCAGCACGCACGTATTAGCCATCCATAAAATCTTAAAAAATCCAAAAAAAATTTTTCAAAAAATTTTTTTTTGGTTGAAAATTTAATTATCTATCCTAATGAGAAAACCGCGGGTCGCTAGCTAGTTACGTGGGGGGTTGGGGGTCGGAAAGAGGGTAGTAGGGCCAACCCCCCACCCCCACCAAAAACTAATCAGCTCTGTGTAGGGTGAAAAAGAATTTTTGTGCCAAATTTTATAAGAATCGGTTTAGCGGTTTTTGAGTAATCGTGTTACCGACAGACAGACAGACAGACAGAGAAACACCCACCCAGACAGACAGACAGACAGACACCATGACAAAATTTTGTATTTAGGTCTTTTTTGACCCAACTAACTTATTTTTAGTGGAAATAAAAAATCTTTTTTTTGACGATCCAGCAGTAGCCTATGTATGGGTGGCTAAAAATTGACAAACCGCGAATTGAACCCGCGCGTTTAAAAAGTTACTTAAATTTAGGTCAGAGTAGTCGATTTAGGGGTGGGGGCGTGAGACAGCCTATGCCAAGCATTATGAAAAAAAAGACAACATTTTTATGTCTAGTATATCTCTGAATAACTTAACGTTTCTGTGTATATTGAAGTGTGTGTATATTGAAGTATCATTTAATTAAATCAGTTGGGAAATAAAAAAGTTTTTTGATTACGAGTGTTTTGACTTCGCATTGAAAAAATCACAAAATTACATACATTTTCCATTTGCAATATCTTTTGACCTAATTATTTATTTAACAAAAACAGTAAGAATCTAAATACCCATGACTTTTTTATTTCTTATTCGAATTAATTAGATAATACCTCGATATACTGGAGATTTGGAAATACTAATTTATATGTTGTCCAGTGCCTTACTTAAAAAAAATAAGGCGTGTAAAACCTAACTCTTTTTAAAACTATCCGCCATACTGTATACATAAAGAGTAGCTATGCTAGATCTCGCCACTCTCTATGATTATCATGTAAAAAAATGCTTGTAAATTTATAAATAAAGACTTTTTGATTGATTGATACTGAATTTTTTCAAATTTTGAACAAACGGACGCAACTCTCATGTTTTGTCTCTTTAAACAATATTTTTTTTTAATTAAGGCAGCAGGCCAAGGTTTATAGCAAATTGAAAAAAATATGTAATTTTGTGATGATTTTTTCCAATGTTAAACCGAAACACTCATTATTTAAATTGTTATAATATATTTGCCTAGTGCTCTTCTGGCTCTGCGCCTTCTAAAAATTCCAACCAGAGGGCGCCTTGCCGCCATTATCGGAAATTGATTCACGACCTTATGTTGTCCAAATATAAGCAAGTTTTAAAAAGCTAATATAGTAGTTTTCAAATGCTTTTTTGAATTTTAAATCATCTTTTATCCCTAATTATCAATGCAGAATACATTTGCACACATTTTTTAGAAATTCAATAAAGTAATAAAAATAAAAATTATTTTTCTAAAAGTAGACAAGAGACGCTGGAAATTTCCGAAGACTCAGAGTGTCGATGGGGAGCTAGCAATCGCCCTTGCATGTCCTGCTGAAAAGTCCGGCTCTGGGGCCAGGTCAAGAGATCTGCTGGCCCCAGGCGTTGGAAGAAGTTTGCAGCCCAGGAAAATCTGCTCTTTTGCGAAAGAGGCAGGCTTTCAGGGTTAAACCATGGATAGCGGGCGTGCAACAGGCTCAGCAAGGTGGCCTACGTACTTCAATCAAAGCCCGCTTTTAATTTTACCACCACCCAACTAGCAATTTGTAGACGTCTCAACGTTGTGCACCGCGTGCCAACGTTGCGTCGCAACTTTTACTTTTACTCAAACACCACCCACTTTTGCACCAATTTGGTGGATGATTTTTTGATTGAGTCAACGTCGCGATCGCGACTACAGTTGAAGTAATAGTTCAATGGGTTTTGGAGTACAATTATTTGTTCACAATACTATTCATTACGTAAAATGATAAATACACTATTCGACTACAAATTAAACTATTTCTAACACCTATTATATTATTAAAATAAAATGATATTCTATGTCATATATCATGTTTTGCATCATCATAACATGCGAACCACCAATGCCAAAATATATAAACAGACGGTAGTTTACTGTCAAATGTATAGTTCGTAGCTCTAAAAAACAAGTGCGCCCTCGATTCAGATGATTTTATGAAATTAAAAAAAAAATCATGATTTAAAAATCGCTTCGAAAATCCTCTAAAGATGTTGCTTAGGATTCCTAAGAACAAAATACGGATTTTTATATGCAAAAAGATCGTAGTTTATTGTAGAAAAAAGCAAAAAAATAATTTTTAATGTTTGTTTACAAATTAGCATACAATAGTTTTAACAATCAATCATGGCGGCACTTATTAGTTTCTATGACAACCAAAGGAGTCCCGTGTCTCGACTGCTTTAACTACTTAACTGTGTTTTGAACGGATCCCCTAACTTAAAGGACGCGAACACGCCTCAATTTTTACCCAATCGAAATTGCTTCACAGTTTGGCTTTCTGCTGCTCACCTAATTTCCATCCTTGTTGTTTACACAGGACCTTCCTCTTTTTTTCCGCCACACTGGGGAATCACCTTCAATGACAGCTGTCACATGTCAAAATATCGAAGAATATTATAACTTTACAAAACACTTGTTAGTTACTTTTACTGAATTAATTGACGTTTGTATGACAGACAGCAGTGCTCCAAAATTGGTTTGTTGAAAACATAACAGAAAAATTGGTTAGATGAAAACAGGCACGCCCGCGTCTCCAACAAACCGGCCAGAAAACGTGGAGTAAATTGATCAATTTTTGGTTTAGCACACACCGGTTTGTAGTCGGGGCCTTCACAACTAAGGAATTACTGTTAGTACAATAGACGGTCATAAATAGTTGTGATGGCGACTGAAGTTGTGATAAACGTTTAGGCGTCGTATAATAGTCGACGTTGTCGACCTCCGCCATCATAACTATTCTTTATCTGTAAAACAACGTTTAAAATTAGTGCAATTCTAATTTTTACAACTTGCACAACTAAAAATTGCTAGTTGGGCAGATTGTAGGAAAAATTATCAGATTTTTTTAAAACGCTATTTTCTGCTATAAAAGTGATGAAAGAAAGCAATTTTACTAATTATCTGCTATTAGTAGTACAGGGTGTCCCATTTTCGATGGGTCCTTATGGAAAACTCCGTTAATATTAAAGATGTCAAGATGCCGTTTGCACATTGCTGCCCTACTTTTTCGAGACTTGAAAAATTATGTTATCAGATTTTGGATGACCCTTGTAGTTTCTGAGATACGGGGGGAAATCGAAAATTTAGCAATTTTAATTTGCCATATCTTCCTTAATATGCAAAATATTTTGATTCTGTGAAAATTCTTTCATTCAACTTTTGAACGGAAACACAATGGCGCACTCAAAATTTTAATTCAACGTTTCGGTTTCAACTAACCATTATCAGGATCGAAAACTTAAATTAGGGCCAAATTTTTTTTGTGGAATCTTATATATATAGTTTTTAGTGCTTTTTTAACTGGTTTAAATTACGTTTTAATTTTACGACGTCTCGACACCAAACACCATTATCAGTACTATTTGAGTTTTAGTATTAGGGACGGCCCTGGAAAATCGAATATGTTTTTTATTTAAAAGTTATTGTTTTGGATGCTTTAAACTCTATGTAACAATTTAACTGCCCACCACGAAGATATTTGTTTCTTTAGTTTTATTAATAAAAAGTATCTATACAATAATTTAGATATGAAGAAACAAACAGAAACTAACTTTAACCGCTTACATAAACATTATAAAAACTAACAACTTAATTTAATTCAAATGTTCAAATTGTTGTCCGATGACGTCAATGCACATCTCGCATTTATTATTGGCATTCTTCTTGCTCTTAGGAAAATTCAAAGAAAAGGTAATGTTAACCGTAGTCCGGATTTCGCACTTGTGGTGCTCATCAGTACGGTGCTAGGAATTAGGAGATGAAATGATGATAAAAAATGTGACACAGGATTCATGTAAAAGAAAACCATCTGTCAAATTGCAGAATCGGCAATGTACCTTCAATTTGAAGGAAAACTAAGCGTCTAATCTTTACGGATATCCTAAGCTCTGGAGTTGATAAATTTAAAAAATCTCAAAATACAGCACTGACGATGGTTTTTGGGGTCGAAACGTCGCAAAATTAAAATATAAGTTAAACCAATTAAAAAAGCACAAAACCTATACAAAATTAAGCAAAAAAATTTGTAGGTCCTTATTTAAGTTTTCGGTCCTGATGATGGTCATTTAAAAACGAAACGTTGCATTAAAATTTTGAGTCCGCCATTTTGTTTCCGTTAAAAAGTTGCACTAAAAATTTTTTACAGAGTCAAAATATCCTGCATATTAAGGAAGATATGGCAAATTATTAAAACTGCCAAATTTTCGATTTCCCCCGTAGCTCAGGAACTACAAGGGCCATCCAAAATCTGATAACACCATTTTTCAAGTCTCGAAAAAGTAGGGCAGTAATATGTAAAGGAATCTTGATTTCTTCAATACTTTTCATAAGGACCCATCGAAAATAGGACACCCTGTACACTAGATGCGTTTATTTGCTTTTTATAACTAAAAATAATGATGAAGTTCAATTGGTATTCTGGTTCTAAAAAAAGATTGTATTTCTTGCGCTGCAGCGTTGCCAATAAAAAAAAAATTGATGTGACACATAATTTTAATTATATGAAAAAGTTAAATCAAATTTAAATTGTTTTACATGGATATATTCCACCTACATCTTATACTTACTTAAATTATACAGGGTGTTCCAAATTCGATGCTCACCATGGGGATCTTCTAAATGGTAGGAGATACGAAAAGGTTTAAATTAGGGCAAAGTTGCGCAATTTGACGCTTTGCCTAAAACCAAAAAAAAAGTTTACAAATTCCGGATAGTTCCGAAGATGTCAAAAAACGCTTAAAACTTTCTACAGACACTTTTTTAAGATCTACCTAATGAGAGGCCCGTTTTCGAGATTTGACATTTCAGTGTGACAGGAGCAATGTCAAGTTCATTTTTTCTTATAGACACATGCTTTTTTTCCCCTGCCGTTTGGTTCATAAAGGATGACAGATATTTTACAACCTCATTTTGACAAGTATCAGGCGTTTTGAGTTATTTGACCATCATCAGCGCAAATTCAAAGATTAAAAAACAAGGAAAAAAACGTATTTTTAAAATGCTAAGTGAAGTTATTTTGTTATAACAAAATGTCAAAAAAAACTGTCATTTTTAAAATGTCAAAAAAGTACTGCAATCGGGTTTCCAAAATATCTTCAGTAAGTTAAAAGCTAAAACGTCAGGTGACTTGTCAAAATAAGCTTGCAAAATGTTATCTGTCATCCTTTATGAACCAAATGGCAGGGAAAAAAAGGATGTGGCCTTAAGAAAAAATGAACTTGACAGTGCTCCTGTCACACTGAAATGTCAATTCTCAAAAACGGACCTCTCACAAGATAGATCCTAAAAAAGTGCCTGTAGAAAGTTTTAAGCGTTTTTTGATAGCTTTAAGAATAAGGGCGCAGAAAAATAAAAACTAAAAATGAAGATTTCTGTTTTTTAAAATTGCGCAACGTTGCCCTAATTTAAACCTTTTCGTATCTCCTACCGTTTAGGAGATCCCCATGGTGAGCATCGAATTTGAAACACCCTGTATATCCAACATAACAATATTGTTATAATGTTCAATATTACCCTCTTCATTGGCGAACATATTTATGTAATTTTTAACGCGTGAAATCATCTGATCGTTAGGTTTTAATTCGAAGCAGTTTTGTTGCTCTTTTACACACTGGGAGCTAAGCAATGTTGTCACCTCTAATCGGTCCCGTGGCTTCGTTTTATTTAAATTTATTCTCTTGCGGGTGTGTCCAGTGCAATTTTTTTTCCATTTAAAACCAAAATGAGTCAGTTTCCATCTCACCATATTGCTGGAGATCTTCAAAGTGATTTGCCATTTCTCGCCATTCATTATCAATCAACGAAAATATATCTGACTGAGAAGAGGCGACATGTGATCAAGTCTGAAATATCTATTTTTACATTTGTTCAGTTGGTATTTGGGAGATATGGCGTAAAATTTACGACTTCCACCAAATTACCGTCGATTTGGTTGTTGGTAATGATTAATTACCAATTACCAGTTGCATGCTAAAATTATGTTAGATTCTGGTAATTACCAGACCTACAAGAAGTGTATTTAACAGTAAACTGATATGCGTTTATAGATTTAGGCACTGGTTTGGTTAAAGACGAGCCATTAAATTAAAATGAGTAGGTAATAACTATATTATTATTTTACGGGTTTCATTTTGCAATACTGACTTTTGGGATCAAAAATGCACTACCAAAATAATCACTGCCAGGCTGACTATAGGTCGTAATCACTACGTCATGATGACTAAAAAAATAACCAAGCAAATTGGTGGAAATCAGCGTAAGCGCCTGACGTTGGGTCGTATTTGGCAAATTGCTACTTGAGATACACACACACACACACACACACAAATAAATCGAGTAAAAGTTTATTCTCAAACTTCCCTCGCTCAAGAACCACCACTCGTACACAGATGCCCTAGATTCAGGGGTGTATTCAGATATTTCCATGGTGTACTCGAACATTTTCAGTGTGTATCGAGGTTTTTTCGAGGTCTTTCCGGGTCTTTCCATACTTTTTCTGGGTGTATCCAGACTTTCCATCTTGTATTCAGACTTTTTCAGGGTGTATCCAGAGTTTTTCTGGTTGTATCCAGACTTTTCCAGAATGCATCCAGACTTTTTCTGGGTGTATCCAGACTTTTCCAGGGTGCATCCTTACTTTTTTAGGATATATTCAGGCTTTTCCTGGATGTATCCAGACTTTCCAGGGTGTATCCAGACTTTTCCAGAGTCTTTCCAGACTTTCAGAGTGTAACCTGTTTCTCCTGGGTGTTTTCAGATTTTTCCAGGCCATATTCGGACATATTGGGCCCTTTACGGGGTGAGATTTTCCAGGGTGTATCGAGCCTTTTTTAGTGTGTATCCAGAATTCTTGAGTGTTTACAGACTTCTTCAGGATGTATCCAGTTTTTTCCAGTGCGAGTTCCACTGTGTATCCAGACGTTTCCAGGGTGTATCTAGAGTTTTCCTGGGTGTATACAACCTTTTCCAGCTTCCAAGCTTGTTAAAAAATAAATTTAATATCTCAACCAATATGTCAAAAATTAAAAAAAAAATATTTCTTTGTCAATTGTTTTAGCTTCAAAATAAACTACATATTTCTCTATTTACTAAGAGGAACAAAGAAAATACCACACAAGGACATTATTGGCGGCCCATTTGGGGGGCCCTCTCTAAAGGCCCAGGGACTACCAACATTTTTTTCATGAGGAGGTACCACTTTGGAAAGCTTGTTGAAAAATTAATTCGACTAAGGTGTCAAAAATTTTGGAAAACCAATCTTTGATCAATTGTTTTAGCTTTAAAATAAACTACATATTTCTTTATTTACTAAGTCGAATAAAGAAACTACCACACAAAGATATTACTGGCGCCCCATTTGGGGGCGCAGCCTAATTACCTTTTTTTTTTAATTTACTAGATATTAGATAAAAGGGACATAGATTCAAAGCTCACATCGATTTTCTTTTTCACTCAACCGTCCTTAACGACAAAAAATAGATTTTTTAAAATTTGGGTTGAAGATGTATTTAATCGAATTTCTTTTTTTTAACAAGCTTTCCAAAAGAGTGCCACAAGTGGTATCTCCTCATTAAAAAACTGTTGGTAGGCCCTGGTCCTTCAGTGAGGGCCCCAAATAGGCCGCAAATAATGTCCTTGTGTGTTATTTTCTTTATTCCACTTAGTAAATAGAGCAATATGTAGTTTATTTTGAAGTTAAAACAATTAATAAAAAATTGGTTTTTGACACAGTGGTTGACAGATCTAAAAAAAATAAATTTCTTTTTTAACAAGCTTTCCAAAAACGTGCCACAAGTGGTACCTCCTAATTGAAAAAAAAATGGTTGGTAGGCCCTGGGCCTCCAGTTGGGGGCCCCAAATTTTTTGTTATCATAGGCGGAAAGTCCATAAAAAATCATTAAAGATTCGCTTTTAGCTTTTTCTAAAACCTCTTCCCTAAAGTCGCTAGAAGCACCGTTCCATTTAAAGAATCCATCCTGTATATATACAGGGTAGAAACCTTAAAAAATTGTTTAAAAAAAAAATCCAAAAACATCACAACTAAGATTTTTAGCAGCTAAAATTTTCGGAAATTTTTTTTTGTGAACGGACCCTCAGAAAGAGGTCTATTCACATACAACTTTTCTTTTGCAAATGAGAAGAAAGATTATGGAAAAAGAAAAACGCTCGTGTAATTTATTTTGACATTTGTCAATAAATGTGTCAAAATCCTCAGAAAATGATAGTTTCGGACTTCAAATGTAACATTGCCCCTAGCGGGTTGGAAGTTTGTTTTTCAGAAAACTCCAAAAACACGTCAAATAATATTTTTAGCAATAAAAATTTTCGGCATAACATTTTTGTGAACGAACTCTCAGAAAGGAGTCGATTCACATACAACTTTTTTTTAAAATGAAATGGAAAGCTTATGGAAAAAGAAAAACGCTCGTGTCCTTTTTTTTAACATTTGTCAATCCATGTGTCAAAAATCCTCAAAAAATAATTGTGTAAGGCTTTAACATTGCCCCTAGCGGATAAGAAATTTGTTTTTAGGAAAATCCAAAAACCACTTGACTAATATTTTGAAAAAAAAGTTCTATTTGAATAGACCCCTTTCTGACGGTCCGTTCACAAAAGTTTTATGCCCAAAATTTTGATTGCTAAAACTACTAGTTGACGTGTTTTTGGATTTTCCTAAAAAACGAATTTCCAACTCGCTAGGGCCAATGTTCTATTTGAAGCCCAACACAACGATTTCTTGAGGATTTTGGCACATATATTGACAAATGCCAAAAAAAAATTAGACGAGCATTTTTATTTTTCGATAAGCTTTCCAACAAAGTCCTACAAGTGGGGTCTTCTCATTAAAAAAAAAAGTTGTATGTGAATAGACCCCTTTCTGAGGGTCCGTTCACAAAAATTTTTGCTGAAAATTTTAGCTGCTAAAAGTCTTAGTTGACCTGTTATTGGATTTTATGAAAAAACAATTTTTTGACCCGCTACGGCCAATATTCCATTAAAAGTATCCACCCTGTAAAATTTTAGTTCCGATAAACTAAGACTTTTGTCCACTAATCACGCAAAAACGGCTAAACCGATTTGTATAAAATTTGATAAGACAATAGTTCTAGGGTGTGACCTAGATCTTAACGCAGCAGGCGTTTTTGAGTTAGAGTGGCTACAAAGTCGGCGACAGACAGAACGACAGACCGACCGACAGACATAGCGACGGCGTCTGGCTTCGTGCTTATCACTATTAGGAACCTCAAAATTCGTGGAGGAGCATGAAAATCTCGAAGTGCGATTTTTAGATGATTACATTACTTCCCTTAGCGAGGAAAGTAACAAACTTTCCCATTTATAATATTAGTAGGATTATTATTATTACCAATTTATCTTTTTGGCCTTTGACTTTATAACAAAAGGAAGTACAATCAATATGTGTTGTGATTAACATCACTGTAATATGTTTTTTACCACCATGCTACTGATACTATGGGATTTGGGAATCACAATCACTGTAAATTCCCTTGCAGTCTTAAGGGGTTCTTCAGGCTCAAGTATGTATAAAACATGTTGCAAAGAACAAAAATTCAACAGTGCCTTTGCAGCTCTAAGAGAATCAGCAAGAAGCAAATTGTGAAAAATACAGTGCGAGTTAATAGAAAGTGGTAAATAAATTTAATTTGATTTTTGCAAAATATATTTTATTTTTGAGAGAGAAATAGTAGTTTTTACCACTAGTGGCTAAAATAGTGCTTTGGAGTGCACCATACCAATATGGTATGGGGGACTAATAAAATCGTGAAATTTTGACTTTTCTTAATTTTATCGAAAATGAGTTACTAAGGTTCCAAAGCACCTTCATCGACGAAAATAAAAAGTTGTCTGTCGATCTGTTGTCTGTCTGTATACACGATAACTCAAGAAAGCTTTAATCGATTTTAACGAAATTTGGTACAAATATGCTCTATCGGCTGACCATGAACTGATTAACTTTGTTAGGTTGGGGGGGAAGGGTTGAAAGGAGAAAAGGGGGATAAAATATTTTAAAAAAATTGTAACTGAAACAAAAGCAAGTAGCGATATACGGTTTTCAGATTTTATTTCCCATAAATATGGACTACAAATTTTGTTAGAAAGTCCAAATTCGTGGAAACAACTTTAGTTTCCAAGAACTTTAGAAGTAAAGCAGCTACTGATGCGGTTTTCTAATTTTGTTTTTCGTAATATTACCCAAAAAATTTTATTTAAAGGTTCAAATCTTTCAAAGCTAAAGTTTTCGAGATATTTTAATTTCCTTTCAACATAAAATACATTGTATGGTGGATTATCCGGGCTTTATAGCACCAATTTTTTTTACAAGCGTTGGTTTCAATGAATAAAAATGCGAGTAAAAAAAAGCACATCAGTTTAGCTGCGAGTTGTTAACACTATTTTTTTTAATAATTTTATCAAAAAATACAAGAAAAACAGAAATATACTTTTAAAAATCTCGAACGAAGAGCACTTCTCCCAAAACACTATCTTTATACACACTATAAATCAAGGCGGCTGGTAAATGAAATAACAATGGTTTCCATAACGAAGTGCATTTTTAGTCGGTGACGTTCACTGTTGCGACATTTTAATCTTTGACAGTTTGATATCTTGACGATGTTTTTAAATGATTTTTTTCGTAAATACTTGGTGGAAACTGGCGGAAATAGCTTAATTTTTAGGCAAGAATAATTAGATTTTTTCAATATTACTATTTTTCGCTATTTCTCTTTAATTTTGGGTAAAAAACGGACATAAATCTTTTTTTGCACCCGTGATAATTTTTTTTTTGCATCGGTAACCAAAAAAGCCATGCTTTAGTTATCTGCAGACAATTACTAAAATAATGTTTTTGATGAAAGTATAAAAAAAGATTTTGAAATAAAATGAAAATAATGAACAAGCTATTCAAGCTTTATATTTTTTCCGCTGCAATAGTAATTTTTTTGATAATTTTCTATGAGTTAAATTTATTTTATTTAACAAAGTTGTTTATTCTTATTACCTTACTTTACTTTGAAAGGCAAATATTATTATTATATTAAGGCTATAGTGCGCCTTTAGCCAAGGAGATCAATTCCCAAAAAGTGAAAAACCCGGGATATTTTGTTAATAATACTAGAGATTTTAGAGTGTCGACATGAAATTGAGTTTTTTTTTATACATTATTTTCTATTAAAAAAAAACCTCTCGATTATCGCGTTGATAGCCGGAAAACAAAGTGATGATTCTATTGATGGTAACAACAAAATATTAAATAAAAACTTTTTTTTTACGAAAATTAAAGAAAAAACACAAATCTTGCTAAAAAGAGAAAACCGTATATGAGCACATATACGGTTTAAGCTTTGTAGCTTTCAAAACACTATTTTTTTCATCCTCAACAGTCAATCTGCTCCTATTTTTGGTTTGTCTCTATGTTTGTTAGTTATGGAAATTCATTGGTGTCCAAATCGTATATACCGGGTGGCCCAAAAAAAATCGGAATAACTTTAAAGGGCTATATATTTAGTTCCTTACCCATTTTAACGAGTGATATCTCTCTTAAAAGCGCATAAAATTCACCTTCCCAAAGTACCCAACCGATTTTAATGAACGATATGTCGATCACATCGGCAGAGACTAGGCTTATTCTCGATACTTTGCTTGAGTGGGTTCCATAAAAATAAACGAGATTATTTATGATTATCTCATATAAGATCCGCCATCTTGAATTCAAAAATAATCGACAATTTTTTTTGTCGTCGCAGGAAGATTTAATTTTTGATCAAACGAGCTATCACTCATTAAAATCGGTTAAGAAATAAAAAAGTTGCGGCGATCTGAATATATTAATTATTTACATATGGAGCACTGGAACTTCTCCCAAATTATTGGGTATAAATCCTAAAGTACTTAAACGATTTTAATAAGCGATATGTCCATCGCCTTGGTAGAGACTAGACTTTTGAATAGTGTTAATTTTTTAATTTCATTTAAGTGGATTCCTTAGAAACGCTTCATTTTGACAATGTCCACCATCTTTGATTTTAAGATGGCCGCCAACTTTTTTAAATTTATCGAAGGGGAATTTCATGTGCTTTTAATAGAGCTATCACTCGTTAAAATCGGTAAAGAACTAACAGAGCTATAGCAATTTAAAATCATTCTGATTTTTGTTGGGCCACCCGGTATATGCACGTTGTTTTAGAGTTTACAGAGATAAAACGTGATATAACGTTCTTATGACGTTTAGTTTCTTGCATCAAATCGTTTTTAGTAAGTAAACCCATGGAAAAATCAAACAAACAACTATAAACTGTTTTATTTTTGACATCTAAATAATTTTTTATCTTGTCACCCAAGAAACAACTACGTGTGTATTCTTATTTGATTCTACCATTGTAACACAGCGTAATGTTTTTATATATAATATAATTTATATATATAATTTTTATATTATTAATTGTTATTGTTTTTTATTTAAGTTTCATTATTTTGACAGCAATATCTCTTATTTTTGTGTTTGTTTTCTCAAAAGCAACAATAATTGTAAATAATTTATTTCGCGCCATGTGTGTCGTGCACCCGTAGCATACCCATTAGCGCTTTCTTTCACTCGAGTGGGTGAGTGTGCAAGGAATAACCCCCAATTTTGTTGGTTCATTTCTCTAAAAGTTCCTATCCAAAATACGGTGTTTTTTCAATTTGTCTGAAGCTTGCAAAATGGCACAAGATGCCTATAAACTAATCCTTATGAAGTGGAGTGGAGTATTTTGGTTGTGGGATCCAGAATTGGAGTCGTGGCAGTCCAAAGTCGAGTTATAGTAGCCCAGAATTTGGGTTCTGGTAACCTAGAGTGCAGTGGTGGTAATCGAAAGTCGAGTTCTAGTAGCTCAGAATATGAGTTTTGGGAATTCAGAGTTGAGTTGTGGTAGTTCAAAGTCGAGTTCAAGCAGCCCAAAATATGGGTTCTGGTAGCCCAGAGTCCAGTTCTGATAGCTTTGAGTTGAGTTGTGGTAATCCAAATTGTGGGTTTATGTAGCCCAGAATAAGGGTTGTAGTAGTTTTAGTTTTATGAGAACCACAAAAACTAATTGCGTAAATTTAACCCCTATTCGGGGCTTGCATGACTCATGAATGGAAGATTATCAGAACTCAGTTGATTGGACTGTCGTAATACACAGGTCTGGGCTGTCCCCTATTTGCAACACGCTTCGGGCTAGGAAAACGCCTTAGATCGGTGGGTTATTTCGTCCAAGATGAATAATCTCTGCTCCCGGACTATAACTATTTATATTTTTTTTTTAGAAAATGTCGACTACACTCCAAACTTTAACCCTTTTGACGATTGCCGTCTTCTCTATTGCTTTAACAAGTGCACACGTTTTGAAAAACCAGCCGTACGAAGTTGAACCAGCACCAGGCATTTATTTGGGGAACATTGGGGATGATGAAAAATTAACGAGGAACAGAAGATTTGTCGAGGGTAAGTACCCCTTCCTACCCTTTGCAACTAATCCATGCACTCCATTTTTTTTAAAACATTCGAAAGAAAACGGAAAAGATATCAAAATTTTTTTAATCATTCAAAAATAGTACATTTAGTATAATTTTCTCAAAATTTTACCAGCGGCGTCACAAAATTTAAACTAAAAAAGGGGTCCTTATAAAAACCCGAAACCAAATTTGGCAGAAACATAATTTGTCAGAATTTAAAAGAAAAACTTGTCTTGAAAATAGAATAACGGGAAAATCAAAACATATTTTTATAGAAACACAAAATGCTAGAAAATATTTTTAATGAAAATAATTTGATGGGACCCCAATCTGTGGCCTTATTCTCGAATATTAGAAATTCTGCTCCCAGGGAGTCAAATTATCTCGCTACTATGATTCTTATTGGTCCAAATCTTCGGCTTAAATCGGTTTTTCTCACTTGTGCCCGATATTGGTCTTGACTAAGAGAATTACTTTCCCTTTCCCTCGGAGATTCCCGATTATATAGGATCTAAATTTAACCCAACATGCAAAAATAATAATGGTCTTTTTTTATTTTCAAGGTGACCAGCCTAACCTAAACCCATCTAACGGCCAACAAAAAAATCAGGGATGGGAACTCAAGCCAAACTTGCAGAGGAACGATCAAGGCACTGTAAGGGGTGACGTCAGTATCCAAAATCACGGAAAGAATCACGATTTCGAAGCTTCTTGGGGGCAAAATTTGAAGGGACCACAAAAGCACTCAGAACAGTGGCGTGTAGGAGGTAGTTATAAATGGCCTTAATTTAGATTATAGATTTCTTGTTATTATTTTTCTAATTTTATAATAAAATTGTTACAAAATATTATTTTTATGGATTTTTATTCAACTTACAATGACTGTGTATTTTCTAAACTACCAGTGGCGTAGCTAGAAATCGACGCTGGCGATGGGGGAGGGGGGTTTGATCATTCAATAAAAATCAACTACCTAGCTATGGCAAATTTTTTAAAATTAGGTAGGTGCCTATTGCTTGAGGGAGGGAAGAGGGACGGTTTAATAGGTGTTGAGTTAGTATACAGGGTTCCTAAGATTTTCCTTAGGTATAGGATTTCAATAAATCAAACAGAAATGGCATAGAAAGTTCTGCGCGCACAAAAGAAACAGGTATATTGAGCAATGGTGCCAGTTTGTTATTATCTCCGGACTGCTTTCATGAGAAAAAATTGTCGCCACTCTTTCATTGTGAGCATAAATCATAGTTGCAATAATAATCGTTGACAAGATGTCTGCAAATTCCGCTAGATGGCGGCTACACCATCTAATCTAATTAAAAATTAGATGTTTTCAGGTCCAAACCACAGCTTTTTCTTGCTTAAAGGAGGCGGCAGGGTCCATTATTTACGATACTGAGCGATAAACTGGTGAGGTTGTTAACATTAGAAAGAAATATCTTCGCTTTTAATTAAATTTCTTTCCATTATGTTCTACTAGTGACATCTATCCAGAAACGGCCAAACCATGCAGCTAGCACCAGCAGCCAAAGAAATCAATAAACGGCGCTGTTTTTCCTGCAGAGCTCTTTGCTTGCGATATTATTAATTTTAAATAAAGCTGGCCCTACACTACATTTGATATTTTCGAGGTGTTTTATGACATGATCTCGAAACATGTAGCGAACAAAAACTAGCGGGAGGGTAAAAGCGAAAAATAAGGGGCTGCCAATATTTGTAACACCCAAAAAGGGGTGAAAAGATTTATTTTGCTCTGTTTCTTTACAAAAAACGTTTTTTTTGCGAAAAACTTGAGCTCTGCCACTTTTTTTATTTTTTTCTTCAACTTTCTCGAAATTTTCGTCATGCCGTAGAAAAAAATTATTTCCCCCATGGTCATACTCTACTTTTATGCGAAAAAATTTAGAAACATAGACGGGATCAGTTTTCCTAAAACGGGGGATCTTGGTTTCGAGTGATAAGATAAAGGGCGCCGCAGGCAAAAATTTTTCAATTAAATTAGCCGAACGTAAAAATGTTAGAAAAACAAAGCACGAAATAAAAATGGCGCCGCTTACAATTTTTTTTCAAAAATTACGTAATTTCGGGAACGCAAAGAAATAGGTCTAAAGAGTATAATTTTTAAGAAAAAAATATCAATTTTCTCGCCCTCCTCCACTGGGACTACAGGGGCCGTACAAAAATTACGTAATGGTCATAGGGAGGAGGGGGGTTACAAAACGTTACGTAGGGGGGGGGGCGTTTGCATTTGTGTGAAACTAAGAAAATTTGGAATTAAAATAAGTGAAAAGTTTTTTTTTTTTGGGGGGGGTAGTGGTCTTGAAATCGTTACGTAATATTAGGGGAGTGGCGTGACAAACCGTTACAAAACATTACATAGGGAGGGGGTCAAAAATTGGTAAAATCACCGTTACGTAATTTGTGTACGGCCCCACATCTGACTGTTGCTCCTTTTTGATTTCGAATCAAAGTGCAAAACCCGGGTTGGACGTTCGAAGGCGTCAACCCGTCCTATTTGCTTGATAAAGTTTCTACGGAAATATCTCAGTCGATTTCTCCGGCCGTGTATGAACGCTTTAGGTTAGGCATTTGCATGTATCTTAGTCCCCAGCCTGTAAACAGTGCGTAAGGACAATGGTTACAAAATGAAAAGCCGAAAAATATTTTTTTTTACGATATCTTTCATCAGTTTGGTATTAAAGTCGAGCAAAAACAATTTTTATTCCAGTCCTAAAGTTATGAAAATGGAAAACATTAGAAAAGAACAACCTGGAATGGATTTACTACGTGTAAGATGTAGTGACAACTTCACCCCATGCCCATCCTTTTCTGCCTAATGTGCTTTTCCGTTTGTCTGCGTCTTATACACGGCTGCTTGGCCCCCTAAGGATTTGCTTAGGAACCCTGTATACCCCACAAACAATGAAAGGTGGTAAGGTGTATTTGCTTTATTGGCAATATTGGCAAGTGAATGCCATTGGTTATTTACTACAGTAGTATTATTGGCAAAATTGCGCTATTTTGTCAATGATTATTTACTAGTGCTGATGTATTGGCAAATCTATGTTATTTTGCCAATAACTGAAAAACGTATTTTACATACCAAGTGAAACGCAATCGTTCCTTTAAAAATTGCATGCATTGCTAAACCACCTTTCCGGTCCGATCAAACGCATTGCCGGATATCGTGCCTTTTGAACGCCGCATTTTTTAAATTTCCCGCGCGATTGACATCTGTCGTGCGGTTGACAACTTGACGTACTTGCCGACGCCATTTTAATAATATTCTGCGGATTCTTCCTATGTGGGTTCCTTTTCGTGGTTTGTTTTTTGTGTTTTGCAAGTTTTCTTTTAAAATTGGCTTAAATTTAGTTTGAGTTTCAAGTTACCATGGATGTGGAAGCCGATACTGCGTAAGTACTCATATTCTTTTGTTCTTAAATAAGGTCGGCCTAGAGTGGACTTAAAAATGTTCAGAACTACCAGTAAAGCGACCAAAAATCATCATTTTTGCTGGGTTTATACAGGCATATAAAAATAAAAAAGAACCGAACAGCACACAGCTTCTGCACATGTATACAAAAGTGAATGACACCAATAGTTGAAATAATTAAACTAAACTCCATCATGTTGTTTTCCTTATGCGTAATTTTACAACTCATAGTTAAACGTCAAACCTCAGTTTAAACCACAGATGTGGACTTTTTTACGTTTTATAGGTGCAGTTTACCAACAAACTTCGGTTTAACCGTTACCGGCGGTCTGGGTGTTTGTTAAACTTCAGTTTAATTGTTACCGAAAGATTCCAACCTCAAAAAAGTTATTAAAAATTTGTTTTTGGTAAAAAGACTGTAAGTATTTAGTGAAATCGCTATGATCAATGACTTAAAATTTATTTTTGATCAACTGGATGAAGTATTACGAAATTATTGACATTGTCGAAGCACGAAGGCCAAATATTATTTGTCCTAGAACAAATCCTTTGGAGGAGTCCGACGATATGTAGATTTTAAAAAGAGGTTTGAATTATCTAAAGAGATATGCGAAATTGTGAACAAGGAAATTCGACAAGAGTTGGAACAGCTCACAGACCAGCAAGTTTTATTCTCATATCGAGCTCACACGTATGACAAATCTGAACGTTTTTGTTGTGTCGTCTGGCTGTATGTCTGGCTGTATGTCTGTCTGTAACCAACACTGATATCTCAAAAACTACTTGAGTCATTTTTATCAAGTTTGGCTCTAGTTGGTGCCATTTTGGTTAAAATAATCAACCCTATATATTTAAAGAAAATTTAGTCTTTCTTCATGGCTGTGGTTTAACTCCGACTTATAAAATTGAGCAACTTGTTTACCGATGGATTAATCCAAAGATTAAACTGAAGTTTAAACTATGGTTTAATCTGGAGTTTTACCTTTGGTTGTAAAATTAGCCCTTAATCATATGTTATGTTACAAAACAAACCAAAAACTGCAAAAAAACCCCATTTAAATTACAAAAACAAATGAAAGTGAGGGCATGCTGAAATCCGTTTTAAGATAAAAATAAATGTTAAGTTACTCATCTTTTTATTTATGCTGTATAAATGCCTACACTGTTCCCCATAAGCTCATTAAACTTTTATTTTAATTTTAATTATTTTTTTTGTTAATTTTTATTTTGATTTGCCTGTATGAACCCAGCATTAAATCGTGATCTAGACGCCACTTTACAAGAAAATCAAAGGTCACATAATGATCTACAATGATAATTTACAAATTTCTTTTGTAATCGAGTAAAACCGTTCTCAACTAAAAAGCCAGTTAACTCCTACCTGTGTTCACCCTTCAGTGCCATTTAGCCTACTGTTGCCGCCATTTTTATAACCAAATTGACAGGTAAAACATGAATTTTCTCTCAGTTTGTTGTCACTATGGCCTCTATAGTAGGCTAAAGGATACAATATCAAAAAAGAGTTAACTGGCTTTTTAGTTGAAGTGTTGGATCAAGCCATCTAAAGATTCATCAATTCAGTCTACGTCCAAGTCATTTTATAACACTGAAATTTCTCTTGCTGACCCAGAGAATGATTACCCTTAAATTTCTTGTGAAACCGAGCTATCTTTAGTTAATATCTTAAAATCTTTTTTAAAATTAATTTGAAAAAATTCGTCTGTGGTACTATTTTTTTATTTTAACGTAAATTTGCCAATAAAACAACTAGATTAAAGTTTCTAATTTTTTATTTTTTTTTGAGAAACCGATATTTTGTCACTTTTTAAGCAAAAAGGGCTACTTTTTCCTAAAACAAAATACCGGTTTATCCAAAAAAAATAATTTACAGCTATACTTACCACAATTTAAACTTTTTTAGATTCTGTAAAAAATCCTTTGAGAAGTCAACCAACTTTTCCTCATTCTGTCGTTGAAGATGCTACTAAGGCTTGGTTACGGGGTGCCTGTGACTGGAAAGGGGGCAGAACATCCAGGAAAAAAGATGCTGAATAAAATAAAAAGAAGAAGGAAGTACTAAGTTTTTAAATTTTTGGCCAAGGAATTTTTAAATAAAGCAACTGAAGCAAACCTTATTTTTTTGATTCACAATCAAAGAGATTCTAAATAAAATTTTCCCTGTTGCAATTTACTGTTGTATGGAAAACCTCCTCCTGATAAATATTTAAATCAATTTATGAAATTATTTTCCTCTATCTTTGGCATTACCAAGACGACAAATATTATTCTTATGGTTTCCATTCCTGCCTTCATGTTAGGATATAAATATAAGTGTAATAAGTGTTTGTTTATAGTAACATTTATTTATTTATTACATATTGGTTTTTCTAGGAATTTTTGTTCGTTTAAGGATAACATAAAATAAATGTGCATTCGTAAATTATGTGCATTATTTTATTTTTAATCCACAATCATTACAATTTTTATTTTATGCATAAATACTTTAAATAGGGAGAAAAAGCCAATTATCAGTGGTATCGGAATTTGCATCTGTATCCCTATTGAGCCGACCAATCAAGGAGGTGCACTTTTAAACTTTTAATTTTTGCGTGGGTTTGGCACTTAGTGGTAAGGGTGATTCACCATATTTTCCAAACTACATAACTTATTTATTCTTAAAGATAGAAAAAAAATAATACAAAAGTTGCTTAGTTTTTCACAAATTTAAAAAAAAATAAACCAAAATTTTCAAAATGTCAAATTTCGACACCAACTTTCTTATTTCAAATGGAACACCCTGTATATTTTTCAAGAAAAACGTTGACTTAAAAGCAATGTGTTGAACAAAGAACCACCTAGACTCTTTTTCCTTGGCTAACACATCGCCCTTATGGCAAATTATTTTTTATTTCACTCGAGAACTGCTTAAGATAAACCCTACAAGATCTACCGAAATTTTAAAAAATATACAGGGTGTTCAATTTAAAATAAGAAAGTTGATGTCTAAGTCTTTGACATTTTGAAAATTTTTATTGAATTTTCTTAAAATTTGTGAAGAACTAATCAACTTGAGCTCTGTAGTGGAAAAAATATGGTGAATCACACCATACATTTATTGCCAATATTGCCTGCAATGCCGGTATTTAGTATGCAGTGCTCATTTAAACCATGCTAAGTGTGTATTTGCCATCATTTTAAACGTATTCGTTGCCGTCGCTCGGCCGGTGGCTCACACAGGAGTGTTTAAGGTATTTATAATGCACAGATTGCCGTGCGTCAAATTCTCATTGCCAATAGATGCCAATATTTGTAAGGCACTTTGTCATGCCGGCATTGTTTGTGGAGTACGAAACATAGATTTGCTGTCAAATCATAAATGCGCCTCAGATGAAAATTCCAAGAAAAATTATACTAACAATGCCAAACATGACTGCTGGTGATAACAATTCCTTAGAACTAAACTAAAATTGTAACAATTAATGAGCTCATAGTACCGTAGGATAATTTTTAAAAATTTAAGACATCACACCAAACACACGTCACAAAACGGAGTAAAGGGTCAAAAAAGTGGGGGAGCTATAGCTCTCCTCCTGGGTGTCGATTCTTGAATCAGGGAGTAGCGAGCACTCCCAAGGAGCTTTAAGGGACTGTTCCCTTCTCCCTGTTCCCTGAGCATGCATGATGATCGGAGGATGGGGAGCGCTCCCCAGCAGGAAGGTTGCCGGTTTTATGACCAACGAAAAAGCGGAGAATTTTGACAGCGGCAACTAACCAAACGTGTGACTCTGCGGTAAAACCTCACTTTTTGTCGCAATTTTTGCTCCAAAAGTTGAAGGCCTACAAAAAGCGCCACAAATTATTAGCAATTAGCCCCCTGTCTTTTTTTGTTGTAATGGAGAGGGCGGACTCCCTAGTTGGAGCTGCCACATAGAGTGTTACCATATTTATAACAGATTCCGTTAAATTTTTCGTCAGGCGCAATAACGTAACAAATTTTGGTTCAGAGAGATTAAAGGGTGACCTCTTTGGAAGACCTTCCCTTTGTATTTAAACACCATCCATAGCTTCTTCTATGTCTCCTTGGATGTTATCAAACTAATAATAATCTATTTTTATTTTTTTTTGCCAAACAACTTCGAAAAAAACAAATTTTGCTTAAAAACATAGGTTAGAAAACCCGGGGAATACTCACTCTCTCTTGGTTTCGAGAAGGAGAGCATATCTGCTCCCCGACTCCCAGGGGACCATTCCCTTGTCTCTCCATTTATTTCACGAATACAGTGTTTTCCTTTTTAAGTGAAACCACGCCTACTTCTCTCGCTCCCTAGCTCCCTGGAATTCAAGAATCGACACCCTGGGGGGGGGGGCTTTAAACCAGTGGCGGCTCGTGACTTATAACACTGATGATGCACCAAGATCCAAAATGTTAAAAAAATAAACACCGTGAATGAGAATAATATTGGTCAAAAGTAAAATCTTAAACTTATTAAGATAAAAAAAACTATTCTTCAATTTACTTCAATCTAAAAAAAATTAATTTATATTTTTATATAGAATGACATTATTCCACAACATTGCAAATAACATTGAATTTTTGTATTTTAACATTTTTATTCCACAATTTTTTTGTTTGTGACAAAATCAAAATGTTTGTATATATATAATCACCTACAAGCGTGATGCGCGTATTATATAGGTAGGCTGAGTTGTCAAGGCATGGGTGAAGCGGATCTTTTAGTCGCCTCATGTTGTCATGTAATTTAGAAGAACTCGTCCCAAGGCTTTATACAAAGAAAAATAGGGCTTTTAAATGTACGATTTGTTGATTTTATAATTGCAATAACAAAAACGGGATTTCGCGTTTTTTAATTTGCAAAATTTTAATGCGGCCAGCGAGGCTTGATGCGGCACACAAGATGAGAATTCATTCTCGCCACACCCAGCCACCGCGCGCTCTCGGCAGGCTCTTTAGGACAGCGTTGATAGAAGACCGAAGAAAAACCGTTGTAGAGTGGGGAAGCGAGGCGACCGGAATGAGTGCTTCATCCATCTTTGATGGAACATACACAACAAAGCAAGGCAGAATAAGAAATTAATGACATAAAAGAAATAGCACCCTAATATTAAAATTTAAAAAAATGTTATGAAGGGTTTTTTTTCTACAAAAATTAAACACAAAAAATCTCACAAAAAAATAAACTTCCCAGATTTTCCAAAAATGTTGGTGAGGCGCCGCCTCACTTGCCTCATTTGACGAGCCGCCACTGTTTTAAACCCCAACCCCCCTCCCCTGGCTACTCCACTTAAACTACATGTTTATTGTGTAGCGCCTTATTACAAAGGTTTTTCCCTACGACCAACAAATAAAACTAATTTTACGACCATCTCAACACGATTTTAATGGCTCATTTACGGTTCTAGGATAATAATAAAGCTTAAAAGTAAACCACAAGATGGCGTGACAAGCGATGAAACTTTATTTTATAAGAGCACTAATTGACGCAAAAATGTGAATTATTTTTCTATATTTTTCTAAATCCAATACAATTTTAGTACGTAAAATCCAATACAATTTTAGTACGTAACCAAAAATAAGTCCCGTTAAATTGACATATTACGCATTTTTAGGAAAAAAACCCTTGTTTTTAAAAAGTAAAGTAAAATTAGTGACCTTATTTGTGTTGACGTTTTAGATATAGTCCAATTTTTTGATGAGCGGACTGACGTCACTTTTGCCTCTGAAAACGTATTTCTTTGTTGTCAACAGTTCGCATGTCAAATAATTTGTTGTTGTCATTTTGAGATATGTGCGATTTGTCACAATTGAAAAGGACACTCCCTAATAACACAAGTACGTTTTCAAAACGTCCCTGGACCGTCCCACCGGGACTTTGTGGGCGTCCCGGGAACGTACGGTGCCGTCGCGGAACCTCCCGGGGACGTTTTTTTTTTGGTAAAAGTATACTTTTTCGACCGCCCCAGGACGTCTTCTAGGGACGTTTTTAAAACGTACCAAGACAGTCAAAAAACGTCCCCTTAGGTAACCACCATCCAGACCATATTCTTTGTACTACCCCAACAAACCGACTTCGGACCATCACTTAGATTAAAAAGAGACAAGATACCTGACAGTTACGGAGACTTTGGTTATATTATTATATGGAACAATGTTTACCTTTCTGTTGTTTACAGTTAACACACCATTGGCATACCTACTTAAATATAAATTTACGCATGGATTATATTATTAAAATGTTACTGTAATATGAAATCTGCAAAATAATTTAAAAAACATGCAAAAGATGATTTTGGCAATTTGAGCTTTTGAAGTTTCCAAACAATAAATGTTTGTAGTATAATTTTATACAAAATAAATGTAGTACAAAGTTTGTATATGATTTATAGCAATTTCAATTATTAACATAAAACAAAGAAACACAGTTCATAGCACGTGGAACATTAAGGAAAAAAATATAATATTACCTCGAATATTACATACTAGCTGTAGTCTCCCTTCGATAGCAAGAGCACGCTCTAATAGATTTTTATAAATTTAAGTTTATTTTACGATTGATTGGGAAAACTTACCCCTTTTTTCTTCTTCGGCTTCTAGGAGGTACCTCCTAATCCACTGGGCTTTACTTGCAGAGACAACGGCGGTTTCGTAACACAATATTGCATAAATAGAGAATTTGTTGCACAGGCGAAATAGAGCTAATAATTCAACAGAGTGATCGAGTGTATTCCGGCGTTTTTGGTAGCTAACTGCCCGTCAAATTTTTAATATGAAATTTAAATCATTTTCGCGGCGATATCGACCTTGGAAATACGATACACCAAAAAAAAGTCTTCCCAATCGTCACGAAAGAAAAATAAATATAAAAATAGAACAGAAAAAAATAGAGTTTCAATTTTTTCATTATTACCCAAAAATATGAAATCCAAAATAAATAAAACTAATAATTTCTAATAATAATTAACAAAAAAAAACAAGAAAGGTGACGGAACACTAGCTAAAAATTATGTTATTGTGTTTGTTAATTGTGTTATTTTTTCTGGTCATTAGCAGAAACTTACTTATACTGACTTTTTCATTACACAATAAAATCAATAATGCTTAGGGTATATAAAGACATGTAGGATAGACAAAAAAATTTAAATATCAATTCGAACGGCGAGCGCAGATGGCAACGGCGGCAGTATAAATCAACCTTAATATTCTGATAAGAGGTAGGAATTCAATATTCTTACAAACCTGAACACATGTGAATTAACTTTTATTTTTGTTTGCAAGTTAGTTTAAGGACTTTACCTACCTTTATTTTATAGTCTTTATAAAAAAAAACGTTCGAAAATATCTAATTTGCGCATTAACTACTTCATCAAAAGTATGCTTTATTTTATAGTCTTTATAAAAAAAACCTCGAAAAAAACCTTATAAGAACGTTCGAAAATATCTAATTTGAGGCATTAGAAATTAACTACTTCACCAAAAAAAAAACCTGTTTTTTGATATTTTAATTTAAGAATTTACTAATCATGCATGTACCGCCACTGACTGATTTCACTTGCTCTCCCTTTGTTTTCAAAACATTGGACGATTTGTTCCAAAATATCACTTTAAATGCACTGAAATGTTCTCCTATTGGTAAAAAAACTATAAACGTTTTTTGACAAAATGTGGTTTTAAAACGACTTATAAACTGCTTAAAACATCATGATTTTAAAATAAATAACACGAAAAAGCTCATGCCAATAAAAATATCATCCGACCGTCTGCGCTCTGCCGACTTTTTCCACCCCCAAATCAATCACGACCTAAAGTGGTTGACACAGAATTCTCTGTCCCTATCGTGCTAACGTCGTTTAAAATGATACAAAAATAATCGATATTTCTCACCTTTGTTTTGCTGTAATTTTGTTTGTAAATAGACACTGGTTATTATTTGCCAAGAAGTTTTCGTTGAACCAGATATCTTGTCTCTTTTTAATCTAAGGACCATCAGCATTTTTCACCGCCGGTCGACGTGCCGATAGGTGATCCGTGGATTAACTGCCGAAGCGACGTTTTTTATGTATTAATTATGTTATCTAAAACAAAATTATGATTGTTTTCCACAAACCAAAACTACACTTTTTTGCACTCGACGCGCGTTTCGCTAACAATGTTAGCATCATCAGGAGACGATAAACAATGAACTAAATTAATCTACGCTTTATCTTATATACTTATATCTGATTCAAATTTGCTCATAAATAGGTTTGCGATAAAAGGTGATAAACTATTACCCATTGTGGTTCCTTCTAATTGCTGGTAGTAGTTATTTTTATATTGAAAGTAATTTTGATTCATGCAGAGTTTTGTTAAAGATAACACCAGTATTTAATAACACCGGTCTTAAATTAGTATATCAATCCGGTAACACAATAAGAAGCTTACTAGGAAATCCCAAGGATAAAACTACAGTTCTAGAAAAAAGTGGAATTTACGAAATTAGTTGCATGGATTGTGACAAAAAATATGTTGGCCAAACGAGACGCTCTATTCAAACACTTTTTAAAGAACACTTAGCACACTTAAAATACGGAAGAACAGAAAAGTCAAGTGTGGCCGAGCATGCTTTTGAAAACAATCATAGATTCACATTAGATAACCTAAAACTTCTAAAAAGTGTACCAAACAAAAGACTTTTGAATGCATATGAAAGTATGGAAATCATTAAATCCAGAAATAGTTTAAATAAAGATAGAGGACCCATCCCGTTTAGTACACTTTATTCTTTGGTTCAGGGGAGATAGGATTAAAAATCGTGATCAATCACAATTTATTAATCTTATCTCCGCCCACTAAAGGATTGTATATAAGATAGAGCGTAGATTAATTTAGTTCATTGTTTATCGTCTCCTGATGATGCTAACATTGTTAGCGAAATGCGCTTCGAGTGCAAAAAAGTGTAGTTTTGGTTTGTGGAAAACAATCATAATTTTGTTTTAGTGCCACCAAAGGTTCTAAATTCCCAACATAGTATGTTATCTAAGTTATGTTATTTCCGTGTAAAATTATTTACGTCAAATTAAATTCGTAAATTTTACATAATTATTATATAATCAATTGAACCGTAGGTTTACAATTGAAATGTTACATAAGCGTAATATAAAACATTTTACGTAGGATTTATATCATCTAAATTACGTAAACGCACTATAACATGATTTACGTCATATTAAAATTTTGAGATTTACATAAATATTACGAAACAATTTGCACCTTAACTTTACATTTAAAATTTTACATATTTGTTACATAAAATTTTACATAATTATTATATAGTCAAATGTTTTATGTAACGCTTATGTAAGATTTCCACATGTTTGCCAGTTGCCAACAAGGTAAACCTGTTATGTAAAATATACGTAGTTTAACTCTTACGTAACATGGATGTAACATTTGTGTAAAAGGTATGTCATTTTATTTACATCACATTTAAGTAAAAATTATATGGGCTTTGCACATGTCATTATGCAGAGTTTTCGCACCTTAATGTTACTTAAATTTTACCTTATTAATAAATAATTGTAACCTCTATGTGACCTTAAATTTACATAACAAGGTAAACCTGTTATGTAAAATATACCTAGTTTTTTCTTAAATCTTACGTAACATGGATGTAATATTTATGTAAAAGGAATGTCATTTTATTTACATCACATTTATGTAAAAATTACGTGGGCTTTGCAGAGTTTTCGCACCTTAATGTGAGTCTAATTTTACCTTATTGTGACCTCTGAGTGACCTAAAATTTACATAACAAGGTAAATCTGTTATGTAAATTTTACGTAATATCTACATAATGGTGTTTACTGGGTATTGACAACATTCCTTTAACTCTGAGGCTAATCAATAAGTACATAGGAAAGGTAAACCACTAGTCATTTCGCTGTAGCTATTCCTGAGATCAGGGAAAAGAAAATAATTCGCCACAAATGCGCGGTTCCCACTGGTCGATCTCGCTGATTTCTTCCTCAAATGACACTAATGATATTATTTTAAATAGAAATTGGCTTCTTTTATATCTTTCACTAAAGACCAATAAAAATAAATTGCATTAAGTCATGTTATTAGTGTCATTTTCAGGGAAATCGGCAGCGTCGACCAATAGGATATGTGCGTTTCAGGAAAATAATTGATTTATCCCTGATTTCAAGAATAGCTACACGGTTATATAATTGCACTAACACCCATTTGCACGAACATATTTAGGGGTCACCTAGCATTAGGTGGCACCTAAATTTAGATCAGTTTTAGGTTAGGGGACCGCTAGGGGACTAAAAACGGGTCCCTAGATTTAGGGATCACCTAAGGTAGTTTAGGGGAGTTCTAAATACAAACGAAACTTTTCTCTTAACGTAGTCCACCTTATTCTAGGTGACCCCTAAATAAGTAAATATGTTTGTACAAATGGCTGTAAACAAATCAAAACACTATCAGTGAGATTTACCAGGATCTAAAATAGTACCCTCCACAGGTCTAAATATTTACACCTGTGGGGGTACTAAGTTTTAAAACCAAGTTTCAAAAAACACTTACCTATACAGAAAAGACACAAAGTTATTTTGTATTGTTATTGCAAAATACCACTGAAAAACTGCTTTTTTCTTAAAATATACCATATTTTAGGAGAAAATGCCCTAAAACAAATGATGAATACGCCAAAAATTTGGAGGTACCATTGTGGGACCCTTTTGGAAATCTTGTTAAAAGAGAAATTCGATGAAATAAATTTTTTTGACATCTGTCAACCCATGTGTTAAAAATTTTACGCCAATAATATTTTTAAGCTATTCTGAAGCCAAAACAATTGAAAAAAAAATAGGTTTTTTAAAATTTTTGACACATGGGTTGACAGATGTCAAAAAAAATTATTTAATCGAATTTATTTTATAACAAGCTTTCCAGAAAGGTGCCAAAAGTGGTATTTTCTTTATTCCGCTAAATAAATAGAGAAATATGTAGTTTATTTTGAAGCTAAAGCAATTGACAAAAATTTGTTTTAATTTTTGACACATTGTTTGACAGATGTCAAAAAAAACTAGTACGTTAGGTTTCTTTTTTAACAAGCTTTCCAAAAAGGAGCCACAAGTGGTACCTTCTTATTTAAAAAAAAATATTTTTACAGTACAGTTGCTGGAAAGTGTAGAAAGTCTGTAAAAAATCATTAAAAATTCGCTTTTAGCTTTTTTTTAAACCTCTTCCCTAAAGCCTCTATCCTGTATATATATATATACTTATAAGAGTTTTGGTGCATTTTGAAATTTTCTAGTTAAGAAAATCGACCTACACCACTAAAAAAATTTAATGTTTTTTATATAATTTAGGTCATTGTTCTTAGATCGACCCTGCCAAGTTTGGTACTCGTAAGTTAAGAAATCTTGATGAAAATTCGCATCATTTTTGCTTGGGTTTTTTGAATTTTTCTGGTAGAAGGAGTGGTTTAAGCTACACTATCACTATTTACTTATTGATCACAGCTTCCTAAACTTAGAGTTTCAAGAAAAAAAATATACATTCTGCAAATTTGCGTTTTTTGTTCAACAAAACTTGTTTTAGAAATCGTCTATGTGGAATTGAGTGTACAGTCGGCTGATCAATAATGCCTAAAAAAAATTTGTTCTTCCTTATTGACTTAATAATCGGAAAATTTTAAACTACATAATTTTATACAAAAAATATATCAACTACTGCAAGAAAAGAAGGCTGTTCCCCCCCTTCTGACGCGCCCCCTTCTTCCGCTGAATTGTTAGGAAGGGTACCCTCGATACTATTCATCAACTATAAGAGCTTATCCTTTATGAATTTCAGATGGTTTGTCATTGCTTCCAATATTAAAAGCCTACCAAAGTTGGCCATAATTTGAAGTTAAAAAACAATTGCATAGCATTATAGCACCGTGCGAATTGGTTTAGACCAACTATTCTAAAAATGGTGAAGCTAAATTTTCATAAAGAGTACAGAAAATCGGTTTGATTTCTTTCAATAAAGTTCTTAAAAATCTATAAAATTAGTGGTAAGATGTTGACGTTATTAGAAAACAAGGATGTCAACTCTGAACAATACGATGAATAATGCTGGCCGTTATATGCAGCGGATGCTATTGGGAAATCAAAATAAGCAAAGCGCCCTCTAACCTAAAGCGCCCAACTATCCTAAAGCCCCCGATACCATGGCAACTGCAGGTCTTTTGTCAACAAGGCCCACAGTAGGCAGAAGGGTATTTTTACGTTTTCTGACAGAAAACCATTCGAGGTAATGTTTATCTTTCAAAAATATTTTTTCAAAAACGAATATGAAACCACTCCGCGTGTGCGGTCGCCCGCCGAAAATGGCCGTATGAAATGGCCTAGCGCTGCACGAACATTACCGCGAGTTTATCAAAGAACCAAGAGAACTTTACTGGCTCGCTGGAATTACTAGGAATTCGGCTAGAAACATTCCCATAACTTCACATAATTTTGTTTTTATTTTGATTCAATTTTTTTTAAATTTAAATTATTGCGGCATAAGTTATGTGCAAGTTTACTAGTGAAATCTTAGAGGCCTAAGGATATAGGTATTGTAGATACCAACAGCAGTTTCAAAAACACAGGGATACTTGAGTATTAACAAAATAGGTCAGTAAAGCTCCATTTAGAGGTTGAAGAGACTCTTGCTAGTCCTTGACGCTCCTGTTTAAAATAGAATATGATTATTTCGTTTAGCATCAGCAGCCGATTTTTAAATCTGCATGCTTTTTAAGTTAACCTGTTGTCCTTAAATCAGTGGTAACAGCTAGCAGGAGTGTTTCAAATTCAATTATAATTGCACTTGTAAATGCAACCTTAAACACTAAACCCAGTTACTTTAATCAGTACCCTCTCCAGATAGGCCGATCAACTCATACCGATTTAGTGTCCTTTTATCCACCTTCGCCGCCATTTTCACTCAAAAGTGACAGATAATCCATTAGTTTTCTGTCAAAATGGCGGCGAAGGTGGATAAAAGGACACTAAAACGATAAGAGCTGATCGGCCTATGTGGAGAGGGTAATGCTTTAATATGTAGTTGGGTAGCGTTTTTTTAGCAAGTAATTTTGCAGTAAATGGTTTTTTTTTATTTTAGTATACTAGTTTGATTTTTTTTGAAAAATTCTTTATGGGGGCACTTTCTAGGGTCGGTCCCTAGGACCCCAAATCCGTCTGCGCCGTTTGGTTTTTTTTTAATTTTTTTTGTTTTTTTTTAAATTTTTTTTCACTAAAACAAACCAAACCAACACAGTCCAACCCAACCTAATCCAAACCAACCCAAAACAATTAAAAAAACACTTTACAACCCCCCCTGGGCACCCTTTTTTCTCGTTAAAAAAAAAAAAAAAAAAAAATCGGGCGCAGGCGGATTTGGGGTCCTAGGGACCCTAGAAGGTGCCCCCATAAAGAATTTTTCAAAAAAAATCAAAAATGGCAGAAAACCGTATACTGCATAATTACCAAAAAATCTTGTATGTAGGCACTGACTAGGGTCCCTAAAGTTAAAATTTATGAGCGCTGGAATTGCTAAAAAGTGCTGGGTTGGTTTGAGTTCAGGATTTGGGTGGTTTAGTTCACGCTTTAGTTTAAAAAAATGAAAAAAGTTTCATCACTGATAAATTTCAACTTCCTAGGGGCTCAGGTAAGTGCTAAATAGGTATCTAAAGAAAACTGTTTACTACACTAATACCGTTTAGCCTTAATATATTAAGTGAGCAGCATGAAATAATACTGTGGAAAATTTTACTGATAAAAAGTTATTCTTAGGGCCAGTTTCTCAATAGCGGATTATCAGTAACTTGCGAGCTATAAATCCCAGTTTTCTTGCTGTTTTTAAGCCAATATTTTTTTTAGGTTAACCCTGAAGTAAGGTAACTTACCCTCACCTTGAAGCCCTGGTTATCCTGGAGTTAATTTTAACCTGATTTTTAAAGATTTTTACTAGGTTATGTTGCTTGAGTTAACACAAACTCGCTTTTGAGAAACCGGCCCTTAGTCTCTCTTGTTTTTTGAATAAAATAGGTTAGTAACTTGAAAATTGGAGAATATTAATCAGGAAAAATTCTTTAAAATATAAATAGTTGCTCATTCATCTTTCAAATAAATTAAATACACAGGATCAAATACTATGTGTGTATGTCATAACTGATGTTTAGTGAAAACTTCTATGAAAGTTGAATCATGCACTGTGAACCTGCTTAGATTTTGAAACTCATAAGACAGGAAAATAAAACTGCAGATTACAAAACTTTATTTACTTTGGCTTGATACTTTTGTTTCTAACTTATAACTTAGATAACAAAACGAAACCTCTGCTTCTGTAACTAAAAAATTATTATGCAAAAAATCTTTTAAACAGTTTATAAACATGTGCCACTCACGAGAAAATTTTTAAGAAATATTGGTTGTCCTCGCCTAAAGTGCAAAATATAGAAACAAAATTTAGAGATAGAATATATCTTGTTATTTTTATTATTCTTTTAGGAGCTGTATATAATAATCAAACATATGGAGCAGTAGATATTTAGGCAACTACCTAAAATGAAAAAGAAGAAGATTCTAAAGTGCCACCACCCAGAGAAGAATAATAATCTATAAATTAAAAAGTCCACAATTTGTACCCAAACATACAGAGCGGTGGATATTTTGCCAACTAAAATGTATAGCAAAACAAGATGGTTCTATAGAGTCAGCACCAAACAAAGAATAATAATCTATAAACTCATAGTAAGTTTTTGCTTCTGATTTCAATAATATTTGGTAAAACTTCCTTAAATAAACAAAATTTATTATAGTCTAGATCCGATATCAAAAATTTATTTAACTCTTATTGTTTATTGCAAATTTCCTGGACCTATTTCTGGACATATTTTGAGCCTCCTCTCATCTATTTCAATTCCATTAGGAAAAACAGAAAAACTATACACAAAGAACAAAACAGAGAACAATTTTGAAGGGGGACACTCACAGATACTTTTTGGCTCTGTTGGAAATTTCATAGGGTAATTTTTATCTCTGGAATTTAAAAAGGGAAAGGTCTTTTAAATGTCTTTACTATTAATTATGTCAAAATTTTAAAAAGCTAGGATGACTGGTGTTTAAGATATTTGCTTTTAAATTTGGTATGGAATGAAGAAAAGGTTTGAACCTTTTCAGCGGATCAGTTTGACCACCAAAATTTAAAGAATAAAAGTAGGCTTATTTGGATGGTATGTTTGAGAAAACAATCAGAAAAAAATCATGAAATGTTTATTCCCTTTTTTATTATAACTTTAAAACCAACGTTTTTTCCTGACTTTTGTGCAAGAAATTGTTTATTTGTCGCTTCTTGACAAATTTAAACTTAATATCTTGCATGTTTGTAAAGCAATTTAAACGATCTTCTAAATAAGATGTAATTCGAGCCACTTTTTTTATATAATTTCTCCTGGAAAAACTCATATCCCTCAAGTCACCCCCAAAAAGCCTGTTTATGGAAAAAAATATATTAAAAAGTAATTTCTAGACTACTAAAATTGTATAATGTTTTTCAAGTGTTCACCAAATACTCAAAAACACCTCTGTTATGTTTTCGTTGAACATGAATTTGAATTATTTCAAGCATAAGTCAAGGTGGTAATGGGCTTTATTCCATGTTTGAAGGGAGCGCTTGATAATAAAGGTTTTTTTGACGGATTTTGGTAGCTAAGGGGGTCTATTTTACAAATCCAAGTGATGAAACTCTGGCTCCTTTGGGAGAACTTCAAAAAATAAAACATAATATAGGCACCATAAGGGTTCTAAGCACAGATTTAACAGTAAACATTTTTTTAAATAATCACTTTAAAAATGGACTATATATAAATCCATTTTTGTCAGAATATATACTTTTTTTGACACCCCAAATATTCCAGATGGCGATGACGGCGACTTAAAAGGCACAAAATTTTGATGAGAAACTAGATCAAGTACACACGTATAATACATTAACCTCGATTTTTTAGAATGAAACATTTTTTGGGAATAATATAATTAAGGTTCCTAAGGGCAAAAAGAATCGTAAATGACAAAAAAACTTGTGACCTCAATTAAGAAATTTTTGGATCAACTGAATTCATTTTTGGTGTAAAAAAAAATTTTTAGGGGTAATTTAAGGGGCCTAAGGGTGAGTGTTAGGGGTAAAGTGGTAAAAACAATATACTATTGATAGAAAGACATCACTTTGGAGATTCTGGGGTTAACTAAATTCATTTTGAGGTTTAAACAGTTTTTAGGGGTAATGTAAGGAGCCTTATTGGTGTAAAAGATATGTGATATATTGATTTAGGGGTTTTTTGAGTCTTCCAAAATTAATTTTGGTGTTCCAATTATTACAATAGGGATTCAGACGAGGATTTAGAGGTAGTTTTAGGGAAATATATCGATTTGGATATTTTTAAGTCTTCTAAATTTGTATATATGTTAAGAGGTAATATAAGTTTGGGCTGGGTCCCAAAATTTTGTCCTAAGATCCTTCTATTATCTCCAGAATTTTTTTATTCAAAGTGATATCAGTGGATCCCAAAACCCTCAATTTGATATATCATATGTCTGTATTTGATCTGGTTTCTTCTAAAATGTTTCTGTCCCATCTTAAATATTTTGAGTTTTACAAGGGTATCAGAGTGGCATTAATCGGATTCATAAAATGTACACCTGTACCAATTAAAATCAACTAAAAAAACTGAAATTAGTCAACCATGCATGCAAAATGTTTACTTTTAAAACTTCTACCAGAACCCTTAGATACTTCTAAGAATTTTTAAATCACATAAATGGATTACAGGAAGGCAAAAACCCCTGAATTGATGTATCAGATGCCTATATTTTGTTTTATTTTTTTTATTAGTTATTTTTAAAAAAGTTCCCCAAAATCAGTAAAAAAATATCTGTTATCAAGCTCTTTCTTCAATTTTGTTGTTTTCTCTAAAGAAAATATTTTTTTCAGTTCATACACTTATACTTTTTTTTTAAATTTCAGAACCTAACCACGTGAAGCCTGATATTTGAAACTACAGCTACTAGTTTGCAGTTCCAAAGAAGGAGAAAATAACATGTTATTCTTTTCTTTTTTAAGTTAGATTTAATTTAAATGATTATTAATAAGTATTTTTGAGGCACGCGGTCCTGAGACGTAAAACAGAAATGCCCACATGTGGGCATGGGCAATGTGTTAATAGGAGGGTGTCACATTCTAAACACCAAATACATTTAATTATGTTTTACATTGAAATATTTATTACACTCCATTCCAAATTGCTGCAGACCAGTTTTTTGACACTGACAATGACAGTTCCATTTAGCTTCTGTGTTTAATTATCAGGCGCCATATTGAAATGGGTCCGGAGAATTTGGAATGAGGTGTATATGTAAAAATGTAATTTTTCAGCATATTTTTTAAAATTTTATTATATATAGTTATTAAAATTCCTAAAAATATTTCTACGACACAAAAATGCTATAGTATTCTACCCATATAGTTTTTATTGTTCTGTGAATAACTAAAATGTATAAAAATTGTATTGTTCATTCTGGTAGTTTTCTTGCCTAAATTCCAAAATCTGAAAATAAAAAAAATTAGAGGTAAACATTTGTCTAATTTAGCTACAACGCTTTTTTTAGTACTAGTAAGGAGTGCTTTAATAAATGTTCACTTACAACCAAAACAGAACTCCAAAAAAGAGAAAGTATTTCTGCAACCGTATCTTTGCCGCAACCTTATCTTATGCATTTTTAACTACATTGGGCATTGGTAATTAGAGTTTTAGTTAACGGATCTTTTATTAGAAAATTAGAGATTTTTGGACCTGTAGGTATCTCTTTCAGAAGCTACACATTTCAAATTTTTACACAATAAATGATTCACTAACAGAAAACACAAGTTTACATAAAAGATAGCAAGTGATGTAACATTACATTTCGTACCTACCTATATGCCAACAAAAATAAATTGGTAGTATTCCTGTGTGTGCAAGCATATTAAATATTAAGTTTTTGGATTTTATTTGAATTATTTATTTTTGAGTTTGCACAAGAAGTAATAATTTTGGGTAAGGGATTTAAATGAGAAAGGCATCAGTACATAAGGTCAATAACAGAGTTTGTACAGAAAACCTTTAATTGGATTCTTTGATGTCTCCCAGTTTTTCCTAACCATTTGTAAAAAACTTATCATAATTTTTTCAAGAATTTTGTATAAAAGAAAACAGCTACAAAATTTTATTTTGACAAATTTCATGATTCTAATTTGTTTTTAAATCAACTTTTTCCCGATGGGCTTCCATATTTTCCTTGTTTTTGTATATTTTTTGTCAAATTTCCTGACCTTTTCAAAGAATAAATTTCTCAACTTTTCTTGGTCTTTCAGTTCCATACATACTCTGACTGATTAAAATTGTTACAATAAGAATTTTAATTTTGAATTTTATATATATATATATATTGAAGACAAGAAAAGCAGTGTCATTCCATCTTGATAGATTTCTTTCCTACAATAAGGCATGATTTAGGAAATCCCTGACACTCCAGCTAGTTTGCTTATTGCAAGGCTTATTGTATTCCTTATTGCATATTCTTTTCTACTGTTCACATAGGTGTTTTTTTGCCAGGTAGAGCAGCCTTCTTATTAGTATTTTCAGGAACCCTCCCTCCTAGACAGTTTCCTCAGGCCAGTATTCTTATTCTTGAACAAACGTGAGGGGAATTTCGCTCACCTTACCTCTCGGTCCCTTATCTTGGACACCTTAAATCTACAAAAATATTCAGGTCCTAATTTTATTTTCAACTCTTAAAAAGTGCATAGAGGTAGGTATTAAAAACTGGACTTTCTCTAGCTTTACTGTAGATAAATCTTAGAAATAAGTGTGTGCCTCACTATTTTTTTGTATAATGTTTTTATTCTTTACCTAATATTTTCATTATAGTCCGTGAGCCCAGGCCTATGAAAATTTATGACTACCTCACCGTTGAGACTTTGTATGTGTTCTTCAAGATGTTCTAAGGAGTATTTTTAGAGACCCCTCCAAACTTAACCTTTAACTGAGCCCTTAAGTTAAGGTCCATTCAACAGAATTTCTCGGAAATGTTTAAATTAGATAATGTGACCATGTGTTTTAAATACTTATAAAGCAATCCTTGAAAAATCAGCTGTGAGGAGCTTAATTTAACTTTTCGATGCTATCAAAAGGGGCTTAATGACAAAATATATTTTTTTGACAAAATGTTTGTCCATTTCTTGTTAAAAAAAACAAATTTAAGAATATATATGTTTAAAATGTCATCTGAGTGGACATAAAGAATAAATATTATGAAAAGTCCGGCAAGGTCTTAACAGTTTAAGTTATGGGCTGTGGGACTATTAATTTGCATGGTACCTAATTCCACATATGTTAGTGGTAGTCAACTGAGTAGTCCACCCTTCAAAAAGGAAAAACATACTTATTATATATAGGTACCTACATAAAATAACTTGTTTTGCAGAGGAATAAAGGCGTATTTAGAGTTCTGTAAGGCAAGTGGTATGAGGTAAGATGCAAGTAAAATAAACAATAACAAATGCATGCTGCTCTTACTGCATACCGCTTGGGGCTTACGGAACACTTACTTTGTTTATATAGGCAAAGCGCTTTTATATAAGGATGGTTTGAAAATGTTGTCATATAAACACCACTAAAAGCGATTTAAGCACTAAATCGATTTTATTTTTAAGCGGTTTATCACTCAAAAACCCATTTAACACCATTCTCAACTAAAAGGTCAGTTAAATCCTACTGCCTCAGTGCCCTTTAGCCTACTGTGGCTGCCATTTTTATAACCAAATTGACAAGTAAAACATAGATTTTCTGTCAGTTTGGTGTCAATATGGCATTGATCATAGGCCAAAGGATACTAAAATGAAAATGAGTTAACTGGTTGTTTTAGTTAAGAACAGTGTTGGCCCATTTAGGGTCGTTATAAACACTTTAGTGCATTTCTTCTAACCTAAAGAAAATACTAAACCCTAGTCTTTCAAAAAATCTGTTGTTAATTAATTAATTAATTATGTTGTTTTATTTATTTTTTCTTTAAACTGACATTTAATGAAGGACATAACCCTCGAAGAAAGCGATTTTATTTAAAACCATCCGCCTGCGCCCATTGTTTTTTTTAATTTTTTTTTCAACAAAACAACCCAATCCAATACAGTCCAACCCAACCCAAAACTATAAAAAAAAACAAATTACAACCCCCCTCCAGGCACCCTTTTTTCTCTTAAAAAAAATCGGGCGCAGCCGGATTTGGGGCCCTAGGGACCCTAGTAGGTGCCCCCATAAAGAATTTTTCATAAAAAATGGCAGAAAACCGTATAGTGCATAATTACCTTCCAAGGAAAAACCAAGGGAAAAACCCTTATAAAGACAACAATACTTATTCAAAAAATGTATAGTCAACCCGAGGTCTTACCTTAGGAATTTGCTTCCTTTTATTTTTTCTTGATCCATTGCATATTTTCGAAGTCTTTAAGCACACCAAGAGGCAAATAATTGCTATGTTTTCATGGGTATTGAGTTCGTTTTCAAAACTCATTGTATCTTTTTCTTTTATATAGCGTGTTCTTTGTCAAGACCAAGAACACGCTATATAAAAGAAAAATATAGAATGAGTTTTGAAAACGAACTCAATACCCATGAAAACATATGCTATGTTTTCATGGGTATTGAGTTCGTTTTCAAAACTCATTGTATCTTTTTCTTTTATATAGCGTGTTCTTTATCAAGACCAAGAACACGCTATATAAAAGAAAAAGATAGAATGAGTTTTGAAAACGAACTCAATACCCATGAAAACATAGCAATAGCAAATGTACTACATTAGCAAAAACCGAGGCACAAATAGAAAAACTTATTGTTTTTGTCTGAAAAATAAACACGCAGTCACATCATAGACAAACTAAACTACTTGTAGTTTGTAGACCTTTTTTTCTTATGGAAAAGCCTAGGTATAATTATGTCGGGGTCTGGTAATTTTTTTTTTAATAGATGGCGATAGTAGTACAAAAATCCTAAATTTGTCATATCTCTCCCTTAGCTGACGCCAGCGCGTAGAGGCGCATTTATTGATTTTTAGCCAACAACGACAATTGCTATGTTTTCATGGGTATTGAGTTCGTTTTCAAAACTCATTGTATCTTTTTCTTTTATATAGCGTGTTCTTTATCCAGAGCAAGAACACGCTATATAAAAGAAGAAGATACAATGAGTTTTGAAAACATAGCACATGGCGTTTGTTGAGGTTATTTTTGGTTTTTTGAAAAGAAAGGAATTATTACAAGCTACAGGCTTTTATAGTGTACGATGAGTAAAATAAAGTGTAGTATGAGGTACAGTACAATCGTATATCAAATTTAAGCTATGTTTTATAAAATATTAGAGACGGCACCATGATGGGGCAACCCAGAAAGAAAGGCAGGTAAGTTTTTTTTTTAATTTTAGTAGATACCAAAACTGTTCACAAAAATATTCTGGTCAAAAACTATTGAGAAGTTTTGTTTTACTCTGTAAAGAGGGACTTTTATTTTATTTATTTTATCTTATTTATCTTATATTTATTTTATCTTATAAAATTAAAAAAAAGGAAGTGTCTAAAGAGCCGGCATTTCGGCTGAATAGACGTGAGGCTAAAGAGCCGGCAATAATTATTTATTATGTGTTTTTCATATTTTCGTTTTTTTTTTAAATTTTTAAACTAAATTAACCCAACCTAACCTAAACAGACTCAAACCAACTTATTAAAAGCCAAAACAACCCAAAAAAACACACTTTAAAGTAAATTAACCCAACCTAACCTAAACAGACTCAAACCAACTCAATTAACCCAACCTAACCTAAACAGACTCAAACCAACTTATTCAAAGCCAAAACAACCCAAAAAAAACACACTACAACCCCTACATCTTTTATTGGCTTGTTTAATTAGGTTAAGGTTGGGTTAATTTAGTGTAAAATGTGTTTTTTTTTGTGTTGTTTTGTCTTTTAATAAGTTGGTTTGAGTCTGTTTAGGTTAGGTTGGGTTAATTTAATTAAAAAATATAAAAAAAAAGAAAATATGAAAAACACATAATAAATAATTATTGCTGGCTCTTTAGCCTCACGGCTATTCAGCTGAATTGCAGGCTCTTTAGACACTCCCTAAGTACTTAGAAGTGTTTACAGTACCTACCTTAAACTGAGGCTTAAACAGAAGTCAGGCTTAGTTTTCTTGGTACCCCACAAAGTCTACCCATGGCATAATTAAATAACTATAATGTATTGCATATTTATATGTTTATTTTGTTTTTTAAATTTTAAAGTTTTTCTCACAATGGGTTTTAGCCTCTCTTTCTTTTTCCAATATGGAAGACTGGTCCATTAATTTGGCCTAGTCTCCCTTAATAAAACTTTGGTAGGGACTCCTGATGATGGCAGCCTGAGCTTCCAAAACATGTCGGGTTTAAAATAAATTCAGTGGAGAAAGCACAATGACCACCAGTCATAAAATCATAAAATTTTGGTCACAAATTTATAAAAAAAAATTACACCCCAACAGGTGGTTACCCTGAGAACGATCAATTTGTTTGATTTAGTTACATTTTTACAAATTTAATGTATTTATAAATGTTATAATTTTAACTAATTAGCTAATGTTTGTTTTATTTCTTTTTACAGTTAAAAGAAGGCGCTCTTTAATTCCTAATGAAGTCAATGTGCCCAGACAAGCTAATCTCACACCAAAAGCATGACATTTCTATAGGAAAGTTATTGATAGTAGTAAGCGATTACATAAAATGACCAGTTATGTGCAATCATTCTAGAGAAAATTAGCACTCAAAGAAATTGCTTATTATATGCCAGATTAGAGTGCAGCAGCAGAAACCTAAAGCCAGAAGACTTACTTTAGAAGAAAAGATTCTCTCCCTCAGTATTTTTAAATCAATTGGTAAGACGTACAGGCTATTGTACTTTTGCTTTGCCAAGTAGAAAAGTAAAAAACTGTTTGTGTGAAGGAGTGCACTTAGGGGGGGAGGGGACCCTACCAATAAGTACAACGGTTGACGATAGAATGCTTTTTATTAGGCAGATGTTAAAATGTCAAAATGTACAATATAAAGTTAGCCACTCATAATAAAGTCTTTGCACTATTGGCCATTTGGCCTATTATCACATCTCCCCTTTTTTGGAGTGTCACATAACAATTAACAAATAAAAATATAAAAAACAATAAATACTATAAAACAAGTTTAACAAACAATCCTATCTTTAACAATGGTAGCAGAAAATACTTAATACTGTGTAGTACAGATCTTAATCTAAAAATAGAAAATTTTAGAAAACTGGACGCTATTAAAAAGTCGAGAGTTTCAAATTATTAAAGTTATGTTAGTACAAGTTTATATGATTTAATTTTAACGACATTTTCCCCGTAGGGCTTAACCAATATTAGTAATGCACTTTTACAAAAATTATACACAAGTAAAACTTGTGAGTCCTTTTACACTCTTGGCTCTTCAGAGTCTTTGAGCACTTCTTAAAGCTATACATAAAACTATCACTTATATTTGTACACAGGGTAAAGTTATAATGATTTGTAGTTATGTAGGTAGCAATTATTTTATTTTAAAATTTTAAATATTTCAACTTATTTATTCAAATTGACAAAAGTACTCAAGAAAGATTCGTAAAATTTGAAATTAGTATTTTCCAAAAATAAAAAGAAATTCGACTTTAGTTAAAATTTTAAATAGTTATGTAAACTTTTAATTTATGTTTATGCGATTCTTATCTCCCCTTTTAAAAAAAATTAAAACTTTATAATTTTACAAGTGTGAATAATTAGATTTGATTAAAAAAAATAGTCAGTTTCCTGCAAACATTGCAAGCTAAAAAAAAATTATTAACCTTTTATTTAAATTAATTATTGTAAAATAGTCTGACACATGAGAAAGTAAAATCTTATTATGTAATAAGAAAGATATTTTACGTTTTTAACTATTATGTAATAGATAAAAAAATAGACAAACTGTCTAGTAAAGTGAAAAAATAAAAAAAATATTTACTGGATGACAGGATACTTACTGAGAGCTAGTTTTTTATAAGTAAGCAAAGCAAAAAAATATTGTTTTGTGTCACTAAAGTTAAAAATTGCAAATTCTAGCATTCTTTAAAACTAGAAACAACTAGTAATCCAGTCTAGCTGGTCTAATGACTCTTCGACCCGACCTGGTCGTAAAATCTTCAGGAACCAGAGTTGGCTCATCTTGTTCACTAGAAGTTCTAGATAAATGACTAGGAGTTTCACTACTAGAAGTTTTACTACTAAAAGTTTTACTAGTACTAGGACTAGGCGTTAAATGAGCAAATGTACTTTTTTCAAGCTTGTCAGGACTATTTACAGGAGAGTTTTGGCTACCGCAACTTTCAAAACCTTGAAAGTTACTGAAGGAGTCATCGCTACTACTACTATTACTATTATTATCTATTCTATTAGCGTCAGTTTTTTCCCTATTCTTAAAACTACTACCATTTTTGTCATTTTGACAACCGTTGTTTAATTTTTTATCAATCTTTGAAGTTGCAGTTTGCAAATTTGAAGTTTTTGAAGTTTGAAAATTTGAAATTGAAGTTTCTGAATTTAAAATTTCAACATTATCTGAAATTTGACAGTTACTACTTTGAGAATTACAATTTTGAGAGGTTGAAGCTTTTAAGTTTGAAGTTTGTGAACACGAAGCTTGTGACATTAAAGAAGTGGTACAATTTTGTACAGGGTTTTGTATACAATTTTGCACAGTTTTAGAGAAAAATGTACGACTTAAATTTTCACTATAAAAATCATTTTGTGGGTTTTTAGAGTTAAAGTTTGAAGAAAAAGTTTGACCACAGTTCAAATCTTGAGAATTACGAGACGTTGACAAGTTCTGATTAAAATTTTGAAATTTTTTACAAGGTTTAATAAATCTACGATTTCTGATGAAAAATTTACCATTTGTCAAACAAACTTGATAAGTGATACCTAATATATTGCTGATTACACCCTTCTGCCAAATACCTTTAGGTTTTATTTGAACCATGACATTTTCATTTAAGTGCAAATCACGCAAAGCTCTTGTGTGTTTATCATAGTAGAATTTTTGTTCAAATTGAGAATTTTTTAAAAATTGATTGTACTGATTTTTATTGTACATTTTTGATTGCAAATTTTTATTTGTTTGTGGCAAAAGAGACCTTAAATTACGACACATAAGTATATTGGCAGGACTGTGTTCTCTATCTATTTGAGTGTTTCTTAAATCTAACAATGCTAAATATGGATCTTTTTTATCTAAAAAACTTTTACGTAAAGTGCTTTTGGTGGTTTGAATTGCTCTTTCAACAGCCCCATTGCTTGTTGGATACCTTGGTGAGCTTTTTATATGTTTAAATTCGTAACTGTCTGCAAATTTGGCAAATTCAAAGCTTTTAAATTCACTACCACCATCAGTAATTAAGATTTTAGGAATGCCAAATCTAGAAAAGCAAGCTTTGAGCTTATTTATTACATTAAAACTTGTAAGAGCCCTATTTAGGTTAGAAACATCTACATATTTTGAATAATAATCTGTTACCAAGAGAAAAGACTCATTAAAAAGATGATACACATCTGCAGCAAAGAATGGTATATCTGGTATCTCGTGGGGGATCATTGGCTCAGGTCTTTGGTTTTTTTGGTAGGTTCTACATAAGTGACAAGTTGTGACAATATCTTCAATTTGTTTAATCATACCTGGCCAAAAAAAAGAAAGCCTCGCCTTAGCAATACATTTGTTTCTGCCTTGATGACCATAGTGAATTTTATCGAGCAAATATGGTCTACTATCTTTTGAAATTATCAATTTTTGTCCCTTATACACCAAATCCTGTACTATATTTATTTCCCCCCGAAATTTATAATAAAATTTTAGATTTGTTGGTAACTGAGAATAACAAGGCCACCCATTTTTGACATAATTTTTTAGAGTGTTTAATTCTGGGTCTTTTTGAGTGTCATTTTTGAGTTGTTTGATTCTCTCGTCACTTGCATTCAATTGCATCGCTATCAAACACACCTGTGCATCTATCTCTAAATCTATACCTTCGTTAAATGTCCTATTTTCAAAAGCTCTACTTAAGGTGTCTGCTATTATTAAATCTTTACCTGGCTTGTATATGAGATCAAAGTCATACTTTCTAAGTTGTATAAAAATATGTTGCAATCTAGCTGGGCATTGATTTAATGGTTTTTTAATTATATGAATCAAAGGTCTATGATCAGTTTCTACAATAAAGTGTTTACCATAAACAAACTGACACTTTTCTCTCACCAAAATAAATACTTAAAATTTCTCTACACCAAAATAAATACTTAAAAGTTCTTTTTCAATTTGACTGTAGTTTTCCTGAGCTTTGGTCAATGATCTAGAAGCAAATGCGCAAGGCTTACCATTTTGCATTAAACAAGCACCCATTCCTTTTTGAGATGCGTCTACAGATATAGTACTAACTTTATTTATGTTAAAAAATTGTAAATTTGGACTTTTACATACTTCATCTTTTATTTTATCGAAAGCAAGCTGATGATAGTCTTCCCATCTAAAATATACATCTTTTCTTAACAAATCTCTCAAAGGTGCAGTTAAATCTGACACATTTTTGACAAACTTTGACAAGTACGTCACACAGCCTAAAAATCGTTGTAAATCTACTTTACTTTCAGGTTTTGTCATATTTTTTATACCTTCCAGCTTGGAATCATCTGCTTTCAAACCATTTTCTGAAATCTGATGTCCCATGTATTTAACACTATTAAGAAAAAATTTACATTTGTTTTTATTAAATCTTATGCCATTTCTGTCTGCTCTATCAAATATTTCAGTTAAAATCTTTAAATGAAGCTTAGGACAGCTACTGAATGCTATTATATCATCACTATAAATTTCAGAGCCCTCAATGTCACCAAATATCTCGGTCATGTACTGCTGGAACACCTCCGGACTACTGGACAACCCGTATGGAAGTCTGTTCCAACAATACCTGCCCCAAGGTGTACCAAAGGTTGTTATTTTGGCACTATTTGGATCTAAAGGTAGTTGTAAAAATCCCTGAGCCGCATCAAGGGTAGAAAAATATTTTGCACCAGAAAACTTTAAAGTAAGCTGTTCCAAAGTTGGAATTTTCCAATGTTGTCTTAAAGTTACACGATTTACGATTTTCATAAGGATCTAAACAAAGTCTCAAATCACCGTTGGGTTTTCTAACTATCACAAAAGGATTCAGCCACTCAGTTGGCTCATTTACTTTACTTATAATTGCCTGATTTTCCAACTCATCTAAAGTACTTTTCATTTTTTCTTGTAACCCAAAAGGAACATTTCTAATAGGATGTATTTTTGGCACAGCATCTTTTTTTAACTGAATCTTATATGTTTTTTTTTAAACAACCAATACCCTGGAAAACATGTTGATACTTATTTAATAAACTATTTAAATCAAAAGAAAACTTGTTCAGAGAATTATCGCAAATATCATCAACTCTTTTCACTATATTCAACTCAATACATGATCTCAAACCCAATATTGGTATACTATTTGGTTGGTCAACCACAAAAAGCAAAATTAAGTAAAATTTATTTTTAAAAAAGCAATTTAAATCAATTTTTCCTACTATTGGCAAAGGATTCTGTGTATATGAACAAAGACTAACATTCGTTTTTACAATTTTTCTAGGATCTATGTTTAGTTTATACAATAGGTTAAGAGGAATAACATTTACCGAGGCTCCTGTGTCTATTTTGAAGTTGATTTTCTGCCCAACTGTATTGCCATTGTCGATTGTCAGACAAGTTGTCCAAGACGAGTCCCCAGAGCTCCCCGATACACCATTCACCACCGTCGCTGCAGCCTGCATCATGTCTGTTTGCTGTGTCATCTCGATTGAATCTAAAAATAAAAAGTTATGGCGTGTATCGAAGTTAGGACTATACTTGTCGATCATATTTACTTGACTGTTTGAATTTTGGTTTTGAAAAAAATTATCTTGACTTAAAAAATTTGAATTTTGACCCGTACAGTTATTATAATTCGAACTTCCACTAGTAAAAATTGAATTATGAACATTTAAATGATTATTTTGCACACAAAAATTATGATTCGGTCCACCAAAATTAGACGTTTGACCAAACTCATCATTGAGACCATAAGTATCATAATTTTGACCTGGAAAATGAGGATTTTGATTAAAACTTGCCCCAAAACTGTTAAAATTTGAACTAGTGTGTGGAAAATTTTCAAAATTATCTATGAAATTTACGTTTGATCTTCCTCTTGGTCGATTATTTTGAAACCTACTAGGATGTCTAAAATTATTTGACCTGAAATTATTTGTCTTAAAGTTATGATTAAAATTACGCTTGAAATTAATATTTTTAAAATTTTTACACAAAGGAGAATTAGAAAAATGGTTAAAAAAAATTACATGACCTGCATTTTTTTCCTTGAGCCTGGCATGGATTATGGACACCATGCTCATAATTACAATGCTGACATCTTGACGTTGTCCGAGCTGTCATCTGTCTGGATCTCGGCAGACTTGATCCCCGTCCTTGTTGATCTTGAGACTGTGGAATTGAAACAGCATGCATTGGAAATGATTGTCTATTTTTTCCATTACCATTCGATATAACTTTGGTGTGTTTCTTAGTGCACTCTGAATTAATGCAAGCCTTCATTAACTCATCCACAGTTTTAAATTCTTGTGACATCAATTTTTCTCGCAACCCATCAGACCTCAACCCATGAATAATAATTGACTGTACCAGAGAGTCCTCCAATGTATCAAACTCACAACTGGCAGCCAAACTAATTTCGGTAAAAAAATTGTCTAGTGATTGACCTTCCTTTTGTTCACATTTCAAAAACAAAAATCTATTAAAATTCACATCCTTCTTGGGTAAAAAATAGCCGTCAAATTTCTCCAATAATTTCTCTATTTTGTCTACTTCGTCATCTCGAAACTTAAACGTGTTAAAAATTTTGATCCCCTCGTCCCCTATTAATGTAAGCAATTGTGCACATTGTAGCTCCACTGATTTTTTGTTTATTTCCGTTGCAATTAAATATACTTTGAACTTTTGTTTCCAATATCTCCAATTATCGGCAATATTCCCCGAAAATATCATGGGCTGAATACACCTGAACTCCATTTTGAAATAATTATTTTAAAAAAATCTTGAATATTGGAAGGATGGCTTGGATAAAATTAAATTTCAAACTTACATTTCGTTTCTTCTGTTCGCAGCAGCCATGTGAAGGAGTGCACTTAGGGGGGGAGGGGACCCTACCAATAAGTACAACGGTTGACGATAGAATGCTTTTTATTAGGCAGATGTTAAAATGTCAAAATGTACAATATAATCACAGTTTGTGAAGTTTGCAGGAGTAAACTTAATTATAAGTCATGATAATGATGTTGTCAATGAACTTATTGATGCCTTGTAGTATAAAAACAGTAAGTTGACAAAACCAGGAACATACTTTAATTTTTTATTTGGCAAGACACAAACTTTATTATATTTCTTAATCCCTAAACTAACCACAATAATAAAGTTAATTATTAGGGGTTTGTTCTGGTGGTGTAAGCAAGTTAATAAGATTTGTAAGATTTTCTAATAGTCTAAAAAGAGGAGATTATTGCGATAAATAAAAAAAAAATCAGCATTTCATGAAGCCAAACAAAAATGATTTGGAAAAAATTATGTTTTCTTTCTTGAGGCTTTATATTGAATTTTGTGTACTAAATTATGACTAAAGGCAATTATCCTCACAATTATCTGTGGAATAATTTTAACAATAACTATTTCTCGGTCATTTATCTTCTTTTTAAATAATTTTTACCTCGATTTTTACTATAAGGTAATATTTTATGTTTTTACTTATTTTACCACATGATTCATTATATTTTTCACCTCCTTTTTACTCCCTTAGCATTGGAGGGATAACAAATGTTAAACTTTGTAAAAAAAATAAAGGAATTCTTGTATTGAACACTCCAATAATGAGTAAAGGTAGTGAAAAATATAATGAACCCTTGTTTTGTTTTTAAACCTGTATTTGGGAAATGTACTTCAATTTTTTTTTAAATTACACATACTTATTTATCATCTGTCTTTATCTTTTTACCCAACCTTTTATAAGTTAAATTCTCAATGGAACGATACAATAAAGGGTTTTGTAAAAGGACCTCTTCTATGAAATTAAAAGGCAAAATGTTTTTTTCATAACATTTCATTTGGGTCAAAAGTACACATTTGTCTTTTAAGTTCAGTGCACCCAAAGACAAAAAAAGTTTAAAAAATTCACAAAGCATCAACTTTTGATTTATCTTTTAAACTTTTTTTGTTTTTTGGGCATATTTGCTATGTTTTCATGGGTATTGAGTTCGTTTTCAAAACTCATTGTATCTTTTTCTTTTATATAGCGTGTTCTTGGTCTTGATAAAGAACACGCTATATAAAAGAAAAAGATACAATGAGTTTTGAAAACGAACCCAATACCCATGAAAACATAGCAATTGTGGTCCTTTTTGCTATGCCAAGAAAAATCAATATTACATTACATTTGTAAAGTAATATTGATTTTTAAATAAACTACTATTAATTTTTGTAGTTATCATGTGTGATGCTCCATCTATTTGTGTTTCACTGAACTATTTCTATGTCGGGCGCCAAGATCATAATTAGTTCCGTAGCACAGTACAACAGATAACATTCTGGTCTGCCAGACAGACCGAACCCAATTTTTTTTCTATCAGTCACATGGACCTAAAGGTTTATTTGCGCGGTGGTACCGTACAGCAGCGGTAATGATGATGCAAGGCAAGTTCGGGCTACAGCAACACATGGAGGCGAAAGTAAAAAAAACTTATGTGCTTTAGCGGCGCGGAATGCGAAATCAAAATAGGTCAACTATCCCCAAATTTTTGACCCGGTGCAAAAAAGCTCTGGTGTCCCACTGTGGACAAAAATAAATAAACTCTCCGCGTTGCAATGGAAAACAAATGCAATGACGTAAAGTTTTGCAAAAAAATCAGGTCGCCACGGTTAAATTGATTTCCCAATATAAAACTGAAGCAAGGAAGCCTGGATAGAATGTTGTATTACTCAAAATTGAAAAATGTTATTCATCCTATGGATTATACAAAATTGAAAAATTTCATTGATGGTATTGATCAAAGTTGACACACCTTGTTTTCTTATAACGTCAACCGCTTGCCACTAATTTTTATAGTTTTTTTACGGGCTTTATTAGATAGATTGATAGATACATTTATTTGATTTTTTTCAATGGTTTTCCCAATAAAATGCATTGCATACCCTTTTGGGTATATATCCTTTCAAAATTCTTAAATTAATATTATCAAACTGTTAACAGAAAATAAGATAAGTAGCACTAAAATATAAATATATATATTTGTCAATTTGAAATTAATTTAAAGACTAATTAAAATTTTTTATTAATGTACACATAATTTATTTAAAACAGGCATACAAAAATATCACATACACGAGTAGTCGGTCTTCCATTTGTAAACACAGCCTAATTTACTATTTTTTTATTTTTATTGTTTCTTAAAGAAGAAAATAATAAATAACCTTGTGTCTCCGCTATTCCACACAGAGTATCCAGAGGACGGCCGCTTTCAGAGAGTCTGCATCAGTACAGAATAGTTAAGAAATATATTGTAATATTTTACAGTTATATTAATATATTTTATTGAAAAGAGAGGTAGTTTTTAGGAGTTTAAATAAGTTCTACATCATTATCTGTAAAAAATTCATTAATATCATAGTAGGCCTTGTTTTTTAGAAAGTTTTTGAGTTTTATTCTGATTTCTTGATACGGCCGTTTCTGGAAGGTAATAGGTAGGGTATTCCAGACTTTGATAAGTATATATCTTACATTTTTTTGAATATATGAGTGGTTAATATTATTGATAATTTAGTTTTGTTTGAAGCGGGTTCCATATATGTGTTAATTTTTGAACTTTTCGAAGAAAGAAGGGTTTTCTATTAAAAATTTCACACATTCATATATTTAAATATTGATAACTGTTTGAATGCCTGATTCAGTAAATAGATTTTTGCAACTAACTTGCCTATTTTTTTGATAGATAATTCTTAATCTACGTTTTTGATTCTTTCTTTATCACAGGAATTCCCCAAAAAATTATACCGCAGTGCATGTTATTGCCGCAATAAAAGCAACGAGGATATATTAGCTTATATCCTCGTTGATAAAAGCAATTCGATTTTCTGCACTCTGCATGAGAATTTAGCTTCGCCATTTTTAGAATACCTAGTTGGTCTAAATCAATTTGCATGCTGCTAAAGAAGAATGAAACGTGCAGGAGTGAGCCAGTCATTGAAAATCATCTGAAATTCGTAAAGGCGTAGATAGAGGAAATACTCCTTCAGCGGTGGAAGAGGGCGCGTCGGAAGGGGGAGAACATCCTTTTTTCTTGCAGTAGTTACTATATTTTTTGTATAAAATTATGTAGTTTAAAATTTTCTGATTATTAAATCAATAAGAAAATACCATTTTTTGTATAGCCATTATTGATCAGCCGTCAGTACACTCAATACCACATAGACGATTTCGAAAACAAGTTTTGTTGAACAAGGCTATTGTGAAGATTATAAAAAACGCCAATTTGGAGAATGTATATTTTTTCACTTGAAACCCTAAGAGTGATAGAGAATGAAATTTGTAACATTTTTCCTATTTGTCACTTTTGACAATCTGTCACCGTTTAGGAGCTATTCAAGAAAAACTCTTTTCTGGAGTTTTTTTGAGGTTGGAAATGACCGTTCCCGAGGGGGTAGGAATGGGGACTTTTAGTATGTCAAACGGTGGTAAGCTTTTTAATAAAAAAATAATTGGGTTCTAATTTTTTCCTTTATTTTTCCTATGTAACTTAGTCTATAAACATGTTTTTTTTTTGAAGTCGATAACTCAATCCGCTCAAGAGTTAGCAGAGGGGCGGGGGACTTTTTACGTCCGCACTGTATATAGTTTGAAATAAAGTTTGAAAATGTTATGGGATCACTTTTTTATTAAATTAACGAGTTCAATTGGTTTTTTTTTCTCTATTTCAGGATAATTAATAAACAAACGACGTATACTTCGTTTGTTTATTAATTATATCCATTTGGACCTGAGAGGCATAATTAGTATAGGTATGGTATTTTGACAAACTCCTGTTTTTTTGTTAGCTTTGCAGTCCACACAGCAACCTTCCACTTGTTTGTTAATAATAGTTTTTAAAAGTTTCTCCCTCTCCCTTTCTACACGGAACCTATTTCACAGTCATTGCATCCATAGCATGCATTTGAATGGCAGACGTCCAATTTTTTATTTATTATTGTTATTATACCTATTAGACTAATTTGTTAATAATAGTTTTTAAAAGTTTTCTTCGTTCTCTCCCTTTCGAGACAGCAGTGGCGTAGTAATGGGCGGGGGTTTGGGGATAAACCCTCTCTGGCGAAATGTATTTACTCTGAAAAAAAAGATTACGACGACGTCCGAACAACTTTCGGAAACACTAATCAATCCATTCCCCTCCCCCCCCCCCGAAAATTTTTATTACTATGACACTTTTAGTTATTATTGTTATTATACCAAAGTCATTTTTTGAGATATATATAAGATATAAAATTAACCCAACTATTGTCAACTTTAACAATAAATAGAAATTATCCCACAACAGAATTTTCGTGCGTGGGAAAAAAGTAAGCAGTGTGTCCGGTAAACCTTAATAATATTACATAAATAAACAATTTGCACTAATAATATTGTGCCTACATGTTGTGTGTTTAGTGAGATTGCGAAAGAAATATTTTTTTTAGTGAAAATAACAAAGTGGAAATGTAAATTTAATCGATGTAAATCAAATAACTACCCAGACAGCACAAATTGTCCATCATCCATCCATTTTTGTCCAAAACCGCCCGCATTGTCCATGGACCATTTATGGACATCCATTGGACAAAGGTTTTTCCTGATACACTGGATGACAAAAAAACTGATTCCAAAGGACTTCCAATTTTGATTCACAAACAAGTGCTTTTTTTGGATAACGATTTTTCTTGGTCCATCGGACCAATAAACTCTGTTCGGCGGACGTTCATTTTGTGTCCAGCGAAGTGATGTTGTCTCAACATTGAATATTTATCAAAAAATCTATGTCAATTGGGTTGGTACATTAATAAAGGATTTTTTGATAAAGGCATTAAAAAAATAGTGTTCACAACTTGCAGCTGAACTGTGATTTTTTTTGCATGTGTTTACCAACGCTTGTAAAAGAGGCACTATTTTGGTCACTAGTTGTGGAAACTACTATTTCGTTTTTTAATGCCATGATTTCAATCTATGTCAGGCCGAACAGATCAGGCCGCTGTGGCATGAATCTGTCCGCTATGGGAAGTTGGGTGAACCATACTACCTGTAACCTGTAGGCGGTGGGATGTAGCGACCCCCCGCCCACAATTCGAGTCTAGTGCTCGATCGTGCAATCAGCTGGCCTAATCTCGAGGGACCCAATCGTCGTATTCCTTACGCCATTTTGGGTCGTCACTCGTTATTAGGGACCGTGGGCTTGCTGACTGTGTATCAGCATGTCTACGTTAATAAAAGTCTCGCACAGGCATTCTCTACTCTGAGATCCTATACTTTCTAGGACACATAAGACCATTAAGTCCAAGCACACCAAAGTCTTTCGTCGATCGGCAAGTTGCGACGGGAGCAGGACGTTGTAGTCTGGCAGCTCTTAGTGACAAACCGGCACGAAAGCGGCGGAAGCGTGATCGCCGTTTTGCTCAAGGATTGGCTGTAGAGCAACTCGTGTACTGCATCCGTGACTGAGCAGCCCTATTTAGGACCCACTCTGCTCACCCCGAAAGGGAAGGGGCTATAAAAGGTGCCCTAAACATAGCCAGCCAACAACTGCCCGACTGGACAACCGCATCCAGTGGGTACAACACATGCGGTCAAAACAAAAGAAAAATAAATCCAATGAACTTTGCCACATGGAATATCCGTACACTTATGGATACAGACACGACCACAAGACCACAAAGAAGAACGGCAATAGTGGCATGTGAACTAAGGAGATATAACATCGATATCGCTGGTCTCAATGAAACTAGAAGAGCAGGCGAAGGCCAACCTAAAGAACACGGAGGAGGCTACACATTTTTCTGGAAAGGAAAAGAAGAAGATGAACCACGTATTCACGGAGTGGGTTTGGCTATAAAAAATGAGATTTTGGACCACCTAACCGAATTTCCATCCGGAATAAGCGAAAGATTGATGACATTGCGCCTAAACCTTAGCCACCACCAACAAGCTACTATAATCAGCGCCTACGCTCCAACTCTTGCAGCTGATGACAACCAAAAAGATGAATTTTGTTCCCAACTTAGCAAAGCCATAACATCTGTACCTAAATCTGATAAACTTATCATCCTAGCTGATTTCAATGATCGAGTTGGTACGAATTCAAACCTATGGAAGGGCTTCATTGGCAAGGAAGGTGTTGGAAACATGAACTCAAACGGACTGCGCCTATTAACCTTATGTTCGGAATATGACCTCATAATCTCAAATACAATTTTCCGACAAAAAGACAAATTCAAGACCTCCTGGCAACACCCGAGGTCAAAACACTGGCATCTGATTGATTACATTATTGTACGTTCCAGAGATCAAAAAGACGTAAACATTACAAGAGCAATAACGAGTGCAGACGACTGCTGGACAGACCATCGCCTGATACGAGCCAAAATGAACGTGCACATTCCACCAAGAAATAGGCGTCAAAAAAAGCAAATCAGAAGAAGATTCCATGTAGAACGCCTTAAAGATGATCAAACCAGAACAAAATTCCAAGTCTCTCCAAATTAAAAGCTCGGTACTTTAGAACACCCGGAGAATATTGACGATCACTGGAGAATGTTGAAGACAGCAATAATATCTGCCTCCGAAGAAACGGTTGGCTACACACAAAAAAAACATCAAGACTGGTTTGATGAGCACGACAAAGAAATTCAAAACCTTATAGAGAGGAAGAGAGAAGCCCATAATGCTTGGAAAAGTCACCCTAACTCTAACGAAAAGAAAAGGCAATATTAAGAAGCCAAAGCAGAAGTAAAATGGCAAACACGTAAATTAAAAAACCAATGGTAGACAACAAAATCACATGAAATGCAACATCTAGCTGAGCCCAACAACACCAGAGCTATCTTTCCAGCTACTAAGATGATATATGGTCCCACTACATAAGGTATCAATCCCCTACGATCCAAAGATGGAACAAGGCTGCTTAAAGACAGATCCTCTATCAAATCACGATGGAAAGAACACTTCCAAGAACTAGTCAACAGGTCGATAACGACATCTTCGACAAAATTCCGGAGAAAACTACAGAAAAACACCTAAGTGAGATTCCGAGATTAGAGGAGGTCAAAAAGGCAATCACACAGCTAAAGAATAACAAGTCAACAGGCACAGATGGTATCGCTGCTGAACTCTCCAAACAAGGAGGTCCCGCACTTAATTCCCGAATGCACACTCGCCTCTATAGTTACCATTTTCAAAAAAGGCGACAATGCCCAATGTGGAAACTACAGGAGTATATCTCTGCTTTTTGTTGCTGGTCAAAAAGATCTTTTTTGTAAACCATCTAATTATGTGAAATTTTACTTCTCTGTCTCTTTTGGTTCTGGAGATATTAGGGTGGACTCGGATTTATAGGACACCCTGTGTTTTAAACAATGGTAAAACATTTGTCAATATCCAAATAAGTTGCAATAAAAATTTTGTTTTATTCCTATACCTACAAAGCAATGAAATACCACTCTGTTAAACCCAACTTCACATCACTCTGCACTTCCCCCAACTCAGCCTTTATTCTTGTATATTTTTTGCTCTTTATATTTTAATAGTATACGTATTAAAATTACATTAGATACACTTTGTATTTTAATTAATCTTTAGTGACATGATCTGAAGTAGGTACTAGAGATTTTTAATCTTTGTTTATAAAAACAACCCTTTTAATGAAAATTGTTGTTTTTTGATAAAATACTTTATCTTTAAGTATTTTCAAAGGCCAAGCTTAAAAGAAAAACAAAATTAAGTGATATTTTGAAGGTTTAGGTAGACACCTCTCTAGCAAAGATGTTCCGCGAAAGTTTGATCTGGTGGTTTTTTGCCAATATTTTTGTAAGTAGTTATAGTTAAGTAGTTTAATTTTTTTACCGAACACAAACATAACCATTTTTTTTAACCGTTTAAAAGTAAGTCATCCTTTCATGTTTTACACAGACACAGTTTGTAAAGTTAAAGAAAAAAGGAAGAAAAAAGCACCTCCATAAAATACAGAGGGGCAAAGCCACCAAGCAGCATTTAGGTCACTTTCGGCTGGATCTAGTCAGTTGGATGCAATTTTTTATGTCTGGTTTATTTCATGCACCTTTGATTCATTGCATTATTAAAATTGTAGGATCCCCCCTTCATATCACGCCACCCCACTTCTAAACTAAACTAGTTTAAACCAAATTTGGATCAAGAATAGTACAGCACAGCTGAAACTCAAAAGCTTCTTAGATTTTGGTGGGGGCAGAACAAGATTCTATTTGAGATATTTTTGAAGGATGTATAGGGGAAAGTCGGGTAGCCAGGGATAGCGTAAGACACTACATGTTTAAGCACTTTTAGGATGGTTAGTAAAAATGTCGCTCACGCGCCGGTCGCCAGGTGTTTCAGTTCGGTAGCTCTAGTCATAGGGAGATATCGTCGTTTTATTTATTTTTTCTTAATTTTTTTCGTGCATTTTCTATGGTTTGAAGGGATATATCTCAGAACTTAGGTAAGTATTGATAGAAAAGTCCAGGCTCTTCGCAGTGCTTTAGAGATACATACGCAACCCAAACTTGTAGGTTTGACCAAACTTACCAAAATACGAAAGTCTTCTTGTGACCAAAAAGGTGCAATTTGACTCTATAACTCAAAAAGGAAAAGGAAAAAAAGAAAGTGGAAAATCAAATATCACAATAAAAAAAGTAAAGGTATTAAAAAAAAATAATTCAGATAGTAAGGAAGATATGACAGAATGTTTGATATGCAATTAGACCTTATGTGCAAGAAGTGGGCTCACGAGGCCTGCGCAGAACTTCCTGTGTGATCTCTGTACTATACGTGCGAGTTTTGTAAAACAGAAGGCTGAATAAATTACTATTTTTTAAACAGGACCTTAAAGTACAAGTAGTTTTAACAAAATACTAAAAAGTTTAAGTGTTCCGGGCTACCCGAATCTCCCCTACATAGCCTCATAGCTCCCCCATTTTTCTTACAAAAATACACACAAATTTGCAATTTAAGATATATAAGATACCTTTGTTTTTGCCTTGTAGATTTTTTCATCGGCACAAAATGTCACCATTCAGACTCCTAATGGTTTAATGAAAGGAGATACTAAAACTACAAGAGTCGGAACCAAATATAATCGATTTTTGGGGATCAGATACGCGCAGGCACCAGTAGGAGAACTTAGATTCGAGGTATGGTATCACAAAGAAACTGTAGTTTCTCTGTGATGATCGTATTATTGCAGATAGTCAGAGGACCAATAACCTTGCACTTTAGCCTAGAAAAATTCCACAATATTTCCCAAAAGTCATCTTCTCCAATGTTACAGACCTTGCTGATTGGATCGTGGAAAGAATTAATATTTGAAAAATACTAAATTACAGTCGAAACAAAAAGAAGTTCAAAAAAACCTCAGACTCAGTTACTTCAACCGAAAGGAATCTAAAAACAAAAGATCAATAGATCTTGGGTGGAAAAAACGAAAATTCAAACTTGGATGAGTATCCCACAAGGAACGCCCAAAGAACCAAAGCGAAAAGAGAAATGATCAAATGATGTTTCTCCCTGGGCAACCAGTGCGTGGTTCCACCGGTCACCCTCCCCAAACATCATTCAACACCATCATACACTGAGAAAAGTGGTGGGCTACGAGAACTCAAATATTAGTTCTCCTAGACCCAGCCGTGTAGCCAATAGAACACAGCCCAGACCTCTGGGCTGTGAGAACCAAGTCCAAAGGATTGACGGAAAACACGGTTCGTGTATTGTGGTAGCCCAAAATATGCATAAACACTGAATGTATTTTTATGCCATTCAGAACTCAATATTATAGGCTGTGGTGACTCATGATCTGAGCTGGGAGAACCCTGCCTTTGGGCTACCAGAACTCAGCACCTGGGATATGGTAACTCATGATCTGGGCTGGGAGAACCCTGCCTCTGGGCTACCAGAACTTAGCATCTGGGTTGTGGTAACTCATGATCTGGACTAGGAGAACCCTGCTGTCGGGCTACTAAAACCCAACGCCTGGGTTGTGGTAAATAATGGTCTTCTGGGCTGGGAGAACCCTACCTTTAGGCTACCAGAACTCAGCATCTGAGTTGTAGTACAGTTAGTCGGGATAACTTTGAACCATTATGGGTAACTTTGAGCCACTTGGAAAATTCAGTTAAGACACATGAAAAGTTCCAACATATAATTTCCCAAGTTGCTCAAATACCCAAAATAGTGCAAAGTTACCGCAAATGACTGTACTATAATTTTGAAAAAAAAATAAAACTTATTTATTTTTACTAAAGATAAAAAAAATACCGTCAACTATAGGGAGCATTAAAAATGTGGTTCGGGGTTTTCTCAAAAAGATTTTGTGATTTAAAAATAAAAACAAAATCCAACGAAGCCTTGACTCTCAAGTCGCGCCGGATGACTGTATAAAAAGTATAATGAATAAATAGCTAAGTATACAGCGCTATCCATTATTGATCTAAGAATAAAAGGGCATTCAAAAAGAATCATCACTTTTTTTGACAAATTTGATATTAGAATACTTAGGCTTTGTAAATGTATTTTGTTACTTTAAATGAAACACACTGTATTTTGTCGAATTTTTAGCTAAGCATGCTTTATCCCTTGCCAACAATGCTGAATAACTCAAAAACTACACGAGATTTTAAAATTCCTCTTAAATTCAAAAGAAGCATACAATAAACAAGGTGTTTCGTTGAAAATAACAAAACATATCTATGCAATTTGTAAATTATAAATGTCAAATTTCAGATAAGACGATAAGGTTTATAAAATGGATAACCCCTTAAACATACATTAAAGTTTAAAACAAATCTAAAATATCGCGTTTGAAAATGTTTGACTGTGAAAAATATAAACAAAATCAAATATTTTCATATAAATATTGTGTGTTAAAAACAAATCGTAAAAGCTGAAATATAACGCTAAACCCGTCTCTAAGTCTAATTTGCTCAGGAAAATGACAGATATATATATATAGGTGTACATTAGACTTAGGAAAGAGTTAGCGTTAGTAAATCAGCTAAACTGTTTAAAATACAAAACATACGCTATACATTTCGCACATCCTACTTTCATATTATTTAGAAAATACAATAAAACACATTAATATTTTTCTCTCGTGAACCTGCTGCTGCCCCGGCACACTAACTACATCACAAGTATCACAACACAACTGAAAATGAAGCTCCAACCAGGCTCCAACCGCCATCAGCCAAAGCAACCCGCAAGCCCGATTATGTGTAAAACTCGACATTCGGCAACTACCGCCTATAATCGGATTCACATGCGTAAATCCCTGGGTTTTACTAGACGGCGGAAAAAATAAACCATTATCATGAGTTATATAGAACAATTCAGGCCCTGAGTTATCGTAGCCCAGACCGTGAATTACCACAGACCCAAAAAGTTAATACCTGAATTAATTAATTAATTAAATTAATAATTAATTAATGGTCCTTTGTGTGTTCCTTGTGGGATACTCATACAAGTTTGAATTTTCGTTTTTTTCCACCCAAGATCTTTTGATCTTTTGTGGTTTACAGTCAAAACGTTGCTGCAATGAAATAGTTTTCATACAATCCTCGTCCTATAACCCCCGACATCACCGCTTAAAGACACAAAATGGCTTTAATTTTTTTAGTAAGTGTAAATTCCCTAAAAGTATCCTAATACAAAACAAAGCGTAATTTTCTTTTTGATGAAAGCACCCCGTCTTTGACTCCAACGCAACATATCCACTCCAACTAGCTCTTAACACCACCAAATTTGTTTTAGCCACCCAAGCCTGTGGAACCATGGGAAGGTGTGTACGACGCAACCTATGAAAAAGGTATCTGCTACCAAGTCACCAGGGATGACCCCAGGGAAACTGAGGATTGCTTGATGCTGAATTTGTTCACTCCCGAAAAAGCTGTAAGTATATGCATGTAAAAAATTATACAGGGTTCCTAAGATTTTCCTTAGGGATAGGATTTCAATAAATCAAACAGAAATGGCATAGAAAGTTCAGCGCGCACAAAAGAAACAGGTATATTGAGCAATGGTGCCAGTTTGTTATTATCTCCGGACTGCTTTCATGAGAAAAAATTGTCGCCACTCTTTCATTGTGAGCATAAATCATAGTTGCAATAATAACCGTTGACAAGATGTCTGCAAATTCCGCTAGATGGCGGCCACACCATGAGATGATCGAGGAAAAACTAATTAAAAATTAGATGTTTTCAGGTCCAAACCACAGCTTTTTCTTGCTTAAAGGAGGCGGCAGGGTCCATTATTTACGATACTGATCGATAAACTCGTGAGGTTGTTAACATTAGAAAGAAATATCTTCGCTTTTAATTAAATTTATTTCCATTCTGTTCTACTAGTGACATCTATCCAGAAACGGCCAAACCATGCAGCTAGCACTAGCAGCCAAAGAAATCAATAAACGGCGCTGTTTTTCCTGCAGAGCTTTTTGCTTGCGATATTATTGATTTTAAATAAAGCTGGCCCTACTACATTTGATATTTTAGAGGTGGTTTATGACATGATCTCGAAACATGTAGCGAACCAATTCTTCAAAACTAGCGTGAGGGTAAAAGCGAAAAATAAGGGGCTGCCAATATTTGTAACACCCAAAAAGGGGTGAAAAGCTTTATTTTGCTCTGTTTCTTTACAAAAAACTTTTTTTTTACGAAAACCTTGAGCTCTGCCACTTTTTTTATTTTTTTCTTCAACTTTCTCGAAATTTTCGTCATACCGTAGAAAAAAATTATTTCCCCCATGGTCATATTCTACTTTTATTCGAAAAAATTTAGAAACAGAGACGGGATCAGTTTTCCTAAAACGGGGGATCTTGATTTCGAGTGAGAAGATAAAGGGCGCCGCAGGCAAAAATTTTTCAATTAAATTAGCCGAACGCAAAAATGTTAAAAAAACAAAGCACGAAATAAAAATGGCGCCGCTTACAATTTTTTTTCAAAAATTACGTAATTTCGGGAACGCAAAGAAATAGGTCTAAAGAGTATAATTTTTAAGAAAAAAATATCAATTTTCTCGCCCTCCTCCACTGGGATTACAGGGGCCGTGCACAAATTACGTAATGGTCATAGGGGGGAGGGGGGTTACAAAACGTTACGTAGGGGCGAGGGGGGGTTTTCGACAGCGTTTGCATTTGTGTGAAACTAAGAAAATTTGGAATGAAAATAAGTGAAAAGTTTTTTTTAGGGGGGGGGTAGTGGTCTTGAAATCGTTACGTAATATTAGGGGAGTGGCGTGCCGAACCGTTACAAAACATTACATAGGGAGGGGGTCAAAAATTGGTAAAATCACCGTTACGTAATTTGTGCACGGCCCCACATCTGACTGTTCCTCCTTTTTGATTTCGAATCAAAGTGCAAAACCCGGGTTGGACGTTCGAAGGCGTCAACCCGTCCTATTTGCTTGATAAAGTTTCTACGGAAATATCTCAGTCGATTTCTCCGGCCGTGTATGAACGCTTTAGGTTAGGCATTTGCATGTATCTCAGTCCCCAGCCTGTAAACAGTGCGTAAGGACAATGGTTTAAAAATTAAAAGCCGAAAAATATTTTTTTTTACGATATCTTTCATCAGTTTGGTATTAAAGTCGAGCAAAAACAATTTTTATTCCAGTCCTAAAGGTATGAAAATGGAAAACATTAGAAAACAACAACCTGGAATGGATTTATTACGTGTAAGATGTAGTGACAACATCGCCCCATGCCCATCTGCCTAATGTGCTTTTCCGTTTGTCTGCGTCTTATACACGGCAGCTTGGCCCCCTAAGGATTTGCTTAGGAACCCTGTAATTCGAGATGACTGGTTTTGTAGACCATTTTGATTCAAAAATGCCTAAAACCTGGGGAAAATAAGACTGCAACTATCGATTCTAAATGGTAAAATTATACGCAAGGCATCACTCACAGCTCGTTCTTTAAAACCCCGCTTGTGAAAAAGGAATATTTTAGCCACTAGTGGAAAAGAAACTACATAAATCTTTAAAGAACTGGCACAAAAATTGGTTTTTAGGTAAATGATACCTCTCTTGGCCTTCCAGTCATGGTATACATTCACGGTGGTGGATTTGTGGAGGGAAGCGGAATCTTGTATTGGGGCGTTGGACCTGACTTCTTTGTGGACAATGAAATTATTATGCTGGCGATAAACTATAGGTGTGGTCCTTTTGGTAAGTCCTAAGTAACGTAAATGTAGTGATAGCAGTACTGAAAGCTTGCTCAAATCGGCTTAGTTGTCTGCATCCAATTACTTCTTTCGCTGATACTCCAGGGGCCTAATTCTTGAATCTTGAGAGAAGAACGATCCCTCGAAAAAAAGATTATTTTATGCGCATGCTTGCCTGAGAAATGGGACCGATCCCTGGCTTTGGAGTCGGGGGGCGCGAACACCCAATTTTTGATAGAATGGAATGAGCGATCACCGCTCGACGTGGGATCATTCAACACAATTCTATGTCGTTTCCTGCTCAAGAATTAGTGCTCAGAGAGGATCCAAACTGACTACATATTTAATTAATAAACGATACAAAAATGCATTAAATCCGCAAAAACTTACTCTGGCACAGACGTTGTCAGATCACAATCCAATTATAGCCAACATTTAATTAACCCTCAAGAAAAATCGTCCTACAAATAACAAACCCAGACTCAGGATAAACGAACTCCAAGAAGCAACTACTACTGACTAGAAACTAAACGAAAAACTTAGGCATTAGAGCGTTAATAGACTATCAAAATTGGTGATACCGTATAGTCTATGGACAAATCGACTTTCGCGTGCAAGTCGTGCTAACTTTGTGCCGATAAGCTAATTTTGTTAAGGGTAGCCCATAGACCACGTTTTGACTTGTTGTCATTCTGGAAAATTCGTTTTTAAAAAAATATGGCGGATCAAAATGGGCGAAACCCGTATAATTTAAAAAATTGTAACTTTTTTACTTTTTATCCGATGTTCATGGAAAAAATATTGAAATACTTCATTGGTAATATATTTTATGAAAGAAAATAAACAAATTTAAAAAAAAATAATTTTCATGAAAAAAAAATAAAAAGATTTAAGTTTTTTTTTAAAAAATTATTGATTTAAGAGAAAAAGTTTTTATAAAAAAGATAGCCTTTTTAATTCTGAGTTCAAATTGGATTCGAAGATTCCATTTGGTTAAGTAGTTTTTGAGATATATTAAAATAACTGGTCAAAAATAGAGGTTTTTGGGCTATATTTGGGATTCAAGATATTACCCAAAACTACAAGAACTTTTTGCAGATAACCCTAACTTGTTGAATAGGCTTAGTATATTAAGTTTAAACTCCTTTTTATTCTAGAACATGCGTTTTTAAACAACTGCCGATTTCAAAATGGCGGAAAGGTGTATTTTTTAATTGTTTATAACTTTTTTTATTTTTTATTCGATTTTGATTTGGTTTGTAATATTTATATGATGTAATGTATGTAATGTATGTTTGTAATATTTATATGATGAAAAAATAAAAAAGTTATAATTCTTGTACAAAAATATAAAAAAAAACAAAAAAGTTTTTTATTTTTTTGGTCTGGTATTGGTCTACGAAAAAAGGTTCATGTAAAAAAAGTATAATAATATGGTAAATTAGGTTTAAACATTCCAATCAGTTATGTAGTTTTTGAGTTATGTGAAAATAACGAGTAAAAAGTGGATCTTTATGGGCTGATTAATGATAATATCAAAAAATGGGGAAACATTTGGAAAGTAATCCAAATTTGTAAAACGGCCCCAGATCAGGTTTTGTCGCCATCCCAGAGTATGCATATTTTTTTAACAAATATGGCGATTTTAATAAGGCGGAACGGCATTTTTGAAAAAATATTTAAGTATTTTTCTCAACAATATTTGTTTACAAGAAATTTGAAAAAAACGAAAATTAAAAGTTGGTTGTATTTAAGAAATATTAAAACAAATTTAAAATTTCAATACACAAACAGGCGCTCTGTTCAGGTACTACACTCCATTATCTATAGCGGCGTCTCCAATTCTAAAAAAATTATATATTAAAAAAATTTAAACATTAGGTACTGATCGGTACATAAAGGGGGCCGCCGTAGACCAGTGAACAGCGTCTTAGCCTGCAGAACAGAGATCGCAGGATCGGATCTCGGCAAGTACACATTGCTTCACACAACACCGAATGCAACCCGAGATGACGACGGACAGCCCCACTTCTCAGCAGCTCCGCAGTTAACGTTGTGCATAGAGTAACAACAAACGAGGTAGAAGTAGGCGGCACGGTTGACACTACACCGAAAACTTTGCGGGACTCAAAGGTGGACGGCCGAGGACCCCGTCAACTCGCCAACTACCACTACTACTACCACTACTACTACTACTACTACTACTACTACTACTACTACTATTATATACTATAAAGTTAATGCCGTCCTTTATTAAAGGCAAGCACAAACATTATGAAAGTCGACATTATTTTGATAGAAAATATGACATATCTAGACAACAACAATGTCAGAATCCCTTTAAACTTCGTGCGGAGTTGTCAAAAATAGTGCCGTCTTTATTAAAGATAGGCTATGCCGACTTTATTTACCGATAAGTCCCTATTTACCTTTGCATATTTCTTAAAGAATGTTATGAAGCAGTGCTTGTTTTATCTTTATCTTTCTTTTGACATATTATGCAAAAACATAAACTAGTTTCTCCAGACATGATTACTCTTTTCCAAGTTTAGAAAATAATGGAAAATCACCTGAATATTGCGTAACTCTACGCATGCCTCGAATTCGCCGCGCGGGCCGCCAATTAAAATTATAGCCTATGATGTGGTAATAATTTTATATAAAAAACGCTTTTCAAATACAAGCTTGTATAATATATAAAGGGCACTAAAAAGTAGAAAATAATTTTTAGCATTCTGATATTAGTTTGGCCATTTACTATAAAGCAGAGAAATGCAAGGGTATTAAGTATATCCAACGCAACTCGACCAAAGCTACCCTAACATTTCTGTGATATATGGATGGACATTGTTAGTTTTAATTTGCGCTAATCGCTTTTATTATTATGATATCAAAATGCCTAAAATTATTTTCTACTTTTTAGTGCACTTTATATTTTCTTAAAGCTTGTATTTGAAAATCTTTTTTTATATAAAATAATTTTTTAATTTTTAAATTTGTACTCTATATCATCCATTTTAAATTCGCCATGTTGAAATTTTCAAATCTGATCAAAAATTCATAGTCCCCTTCCCTAAAAACCCCTGTATGCCAATTTTGATTGGAATCGAACAAACGAAATATTTTCCTCCTCCACTTCCCTTGTAAGGGGGAGGTGACCTGTAAATACCATATTATTGTATTATCACCGGAACTATAAACGCACACCAAATAAAGTTAGTTAAAATTGTTCATCTTGAATCCGCCATATTGAATTTTCAAAATCTGATGAAAAATTCGTATTCCTTATCCAATTTTTGTTGAAATCGGACAAAGGCGTTTTCTCCTCTCCACTCCTCTCGTAGGGGGGGAGAGGGGGCCTAATAATTTCATATTATTGTATCGTCACCGGAACTATAATCGCATACCAAATTTGAATTCAATCGGAATATTTGACAAGAACATACATACATACATAGTGGTGAAGTTAAATAAAAGCTTGTAAAAAACAACTAGGCGCTCTAGTGACAAACAATTTGTTTTTCCATTGAAATAAATGTAATATAGAAGTGCGCATATAACCTCTACACATGAAATTAAAGCAAAAGTGGTTACTCCACAAGTTTTATTTCAAACTTTTTTTTTTAATTTTGCCTTAATATAGTTGCAAATGGCTTCTGAAAATAAATAACTGCTTTAAAAAAAAAACTAAAAATTGGGTTTTTTATTTTTTGTGACAAAACAAAGCAAAATTTTGAACTTTTTTATGGAAAACAATTTTATCGCGTGTTTCCGCTGAATCGTTTGCTGTCATTTTCGACTCTCTATGTTAATTTTTAAGAAAGTTTGAAAAGTACCATGCAAAAAAAGTGGTGGGGGCAATAACTTGAAAAAAACGCATTTGCCAGAATGACAACAAGCCAACGAGTGATCTATGAGCTACCCTTAACAAAGTTATCTTATCGGCATAAACGATTTGCACACGAACCCCCCTTTTTGCCCGATTTGTCCATAGACTAGTAAGCAAAATCAATTATTTTTGTCCCGTATCCCAAAACAGAGAAATTTTTGAACGCTTAAAATGTTGACAATTTTGACAGCCGTTATGGTAGTGTTTAACAACCACTACCACAATCACTTGCCGATTTTACCCAAGTTTTTGGAACACATTAAAAACTGTCACTTGTAAAATATGGAGATGCGAAACAACACAAAATTGGAATTTATTTTACAAAATAAGTGTTTTATATGTTGGAATGGGCGAGTTTGTAAATTCAACATTTTTTGACAACGGCGGAACATCGGTGCCGACATTCGGTTGACAGATGGGTTTCACATCCATCTGACATCTAGCAGTGATGAAATGTCGTTGTTCCATCGAATACAAAAAGAACGTGTGGCGGTGTAAACAAATGAGTGCCAATAACCACACTTAAAATAATAAATTCATACCTCAACTTCGGCTGGAGAAAATCAGAAATGTGACTTATATAGTCGTTCCCAAGGCTCCCTCCTTCCTTGAGAAATGTAAATTCTTATGGGTGAAGGAAGGAAGGGAGGAGCCTTGAGGAATGAATATGAATACCGCCCTTAAAGGCACTCATGCTGTACTTCTGGACAGTTTTTTCAACATAGTCTTCAATGTAAGTACGTTTTTGCCTGACATTTAATATGATGTTTAGTTCATCATCAGAGTCTTCACTTAAACTATCTTGCATTAATATTATAACTATCTGGCTCACCAATCCATTAAGCATCCTGTACTGTACCTTTTATTAACCAAAATGCATAAAAAATATCTTGGATTGAATAAGTCATAAAAAAAAAACTGGAAAAAATAAATAACCCTAAAGTAGGGATATGTTTAATCCAACGACGATTTTCCACCGACTCCCGAAGCCGGAGGCGATCTGTGCCAACATTTGTTGGATTGGTGAAATCCATCGAAAAATTTAGGAACTCTGTTGTTGGACTGGTGAAATCCAACTTAAACTTATGAACTCTTTTTTTGGCACCGGTGGATCCACCAGTGGATTTACAAACTCGCCCATTGTGGTAATATTTTATAATTTTTAAAATTAATTGTGCCAAAATTCTCTCAAAATACCACAACCACAACGAAATGGATTCGTAGCTTACGGCAGTGGTAGTGGTTAATGACCACAAAGGAATGATACTGAGCTATTGCGCATACTCAGCAACTACCACAACCACTGCGAAGTGTCAAATAAGCGTTCCAAAATGTTTCTAATAGATAGTTTTTGGTCGTGCCAATTTACATCCCGATAACGTCACCGACAACGATAACTTTAAACACTATTCGACAGTTCAAAATAGCCTATTTGGTACAGATTTTACATCGACGGTCCGGTTGTTGTTAAATTTATTGCTTGTATTTAAATGCGTTTGAAGCAGTTACCTATTTAATTATACATAAAAGAACGCTCAAACAGAAAAACACGCTTGAGTGTGTCTTTGGTACTGTTTTCGTTAAAATCGATTAAGGCGTTCTTGAGTTATCGTGTATACAGACTGACAACAGACCGACAGACAACTTGTTTTTTTCGTCGATTAAGGTGTTTTGGAACCTTAGGAACTCATTTTTGATAAAATTAAGAAAAGCCAAAATTTGATGACTAAAAATTATAAAATGAAGGGAAAATTTAGCGCCCTAATAAATTTACAGAAAAGATTTGTGGCGTAGAGGGCAAAGGGTGAGGGAATAAATCGGAGAAAAGTTTTTCCTCGACCAGGATTTGAACCCGGGACCTCTAGAATACCAGTCTAATGCTCTACCAACTGAGCTACCGAGGAACCGGGGTTTTTTAACTGGCTATTCGGAAATCCTTTCGTCCGATTCATTTTGTTAGTAGTGGGGAGATCTTTAAAGCCTACTGCGGTTTTAAAAATCTAGACATGTTATAGAGACAAGGAGCTACACATTCACGATTATTAGTTGTACGAAATTTCTATTTATCTAACAACCAACGATACACGACACATAGCGTTTTATTGAAGGTGTCAGATGGCGAATTTCCAACTAATAATTTCAGCCCAACATATTTACAAAATGACCCAGTTGGGGGCCCCAAAAGTTTTTTTTATCATAAACGGAAAGTCCATAAATAGTAGTTTTAAGAAGTAGTGGCTAAAATAATGCTTTTTTTACATGCGTTGGTTTAAATAACGAGCGCAGCGAGTTATTTAAAAACGCGAGTAAAAAAAAGCACAGTTTAGCCGCGAGTTGTTAATACTATTTTTTTTAATAACTTTATCAAAAAATCCAAGAAAAACAGGAAAGTACTTTTAAAAATCTCGAACGAAGAGCACTTCTCGCAACACACCATCTTTACACTATAAATCAAGGCGGCTGGTAAATGAAATAACAATGCAGTTTCCATAGCGATGTGCCTTTTTACTCGGTGACGTTGATTGTCGCGACATTTTAATCTTTGACAGTTTCAAATTTTGACGATTTTTTTAAATGATTTTTTCGTAAATACTTGGTGAAAACCGGCGGAAATGACTTAATTTTTAGGCAAGAATAATTAGATTTTTTCAATATTACTATATTTCGCTATTTCTCTTTAATTTTGGATAAAAAACGGACAGAAATCTTTTTTGCACCCGTGATCAAAAAAAAAAGATTTTTTGCATTGGTAACCAAAAAAGCCATGCTTTAGTTATCTGCAAACAGTTACTAAAATCATGTTTTTGATGAAGGCTTTTTTCAACACTTCTTCCCTAAAACCGCTAGAAGCACCGTTCCATTTAAAGAATCCAACCTGTATACATATAGACAGCAACATTATTTAAACTCTGAACTAAATAATAATTATTCTGAAGATAATGGTGATACATCTATGCAAGATTATTCTCTTCCGACATCCATATCGTCCAGAAATTAATTTTAAGGGATATTCTCTAGATGTCCTTATTTGGCTGAAGATTCTAGGCATGTTTTTTGTGGAAATTCTTGTAATGTTCTTTTTTGACATCTTTGGAGTCCACCTAACAGATTCGATAGTACATGCAAAGGACTTACTTGGAATAACTTATTAATGGTTATGAATGTGATACGTACATGTACTTAAAACATTTTTACTCAAGGAAGGTCCACGTATATGGTAAGGACAAGAACAAATTCCATATATACCTGAAGATATCGATAGCACATGCTAACCATCTATCTCGCAATTAAGTTTAAATATGTGGTAGCGTATATGTTAAGCATATGATAAGAATGTCTGTATAAAAACATTCTGTGGACCTGCCCTAGCATATGGTTAGGGCGGAACGCAATCTATTTTTAGCACGTGCTTGGAATATTTTAGTGCTATGCAACTGCTAAGGATGACAAATTGCTATGTGGGTATATAGTAGAGAAGGTCAAAAATCCAAAAGTTTTTTTTTTAGTAAAATCTTGTTTTTACTAATAATTTTACTTTTCGCTGCCGCGGCCAATATGTAGTGTTCTCCAATTTTCTATTAATTTATTATTTTTAGGTTTTACCTCAACTGGAGACGAGGTGATTCCCGGAAACCACGGCCTTAGAGATCAAATCGAATCTCTAAAATGGGTCCAGAAAAATATCAGAGCTTTCGGTGGAGATCCTGACAAAGTAACTATCTTTGGACAATCTGCGGGAGGCGCATCAGTATCTTATTTGACACTAAGTCCTTTAGCACAAGGTAATTATCTTCTGTGTTTACCGTGAGGAAAATACAATTAAGTATGCCTTTTAATGTTTTCAAAATTGAATTGTTGGTTAATACGGGGTGTAACCAAGAAAAAAGGCGTTTTCAAGTATTGGAAGTAGGTACGAGTTCGAAAAAAACTTCGAACACGTCGATTTGTTATTCAACGAATTTTCGTAAGACAACCTCTTCAAGGGGTGAGTTTCACCACCAGCATTTAGAAAAAGTATGCTCAAGTGATGCACCTTACTAAGGTCTTTCAAATGCTTTTACAAAAGTGTTTAACTGATTCTGGTTATGTATGTTCGAGTATGCAGTCCACTATAGTACGGCATATACAGGGTGTTTCAAATTCGTACACTGAGAAAACAGCGTTTACCCAGATCGTGAGTTGGCAATTTCGGGCTGCCATAATTCACAATGAGTTATTCTAGCTGACCATGTGAATAGCTGCAACTCATTTTGTATGGGCTGCAGTAACTTCTCGTTTTTGGTCTGGGGGGAACCAATAAAATATTTTTTCTTAAAATTTACCTGGATTTGGTACTACCACAACTCCAGACTTTTAACCCATGTGTATGGATTGTGCTAAACTATTTTTTGGTTGGAAAGACCATTGCATGTGTAAGAGACGCCTTACTTTTACCCACAGCCTGTGTTAGTACAGCCGTTTGAAATGTATTAAATTTTTTAAGTTCTGGTAATAAAGTTTGGGGCTGCAAGAACTCACAAATGGTTAGCCGAACAGCTGCGGAAAGTGCTGAGGTAATCTTTGAGCTGAATCGCGTACCTGTTTTAATTTCAGTTACGATTCGACAGCCTGCAGCACAACATCTCGGAAAGTGGGTTCGTCGCAAGGTTTGCCGCACGGTCCGTCTGACGTAAGTAGTCGGACGATATTTTTCTTGGTTGAATCTAATCGAACCTGCCTATTACGCGGTCGTTTTCGACGAACGCAACATGTGTGTCGTGCACTCGTAACATAACCATTAGCGTTTTATTTCACTCGAGTGGGTGAGTGTGCAAGGAATAACCCCAAAATACGTTTGGGGCTGTAGCTTGCGCGAGTTTTAGGAGCCCAGAATTTGGGTTCTGGTAACCTAGAATTGAGTGGTGGTAATCGAAAGTCGAGTTCTAGTAGCTCAGATTATGAGTTCTGGTAATCCAGAGTTGAGTTGTGGTAGTTCAAAGTCGAGTTCAGGCAGCCCAAGATATGGGTTCTGGTAGCCCAGAGTCCAGTTCTGGTAGCCTGGAGTTGAGTTGGGGTAATCCAAATTGTGAGTTTATGTAGCCCAGAATAAGTATTGTAGTAGTTTTGGTTTTATCCAAACCATGACTCATGAATGGAAAATCATCAGAACTCAGTTGATTGGGCTGTCGTAATACACAGGTCTGGGCTGTCTCCTATTTGCAACACGCTTCGAGCTAGGAAACCCATATTTGAGTTATGTCAACCCGAGTTTTTTCTCAGTGTAGGATATACGAAAAGGTTTAAATTATTAGGCCAAATAAGTTCGGCAAAATGATGCTTTGCTCAAAACTAAAAAAAAAGTTTACAAAATCCAGGTAGTTCCGGAGAGGAGAGGCGAAAAAAACCGAAATTTTCACTTTTAGTTTTTACTTTTCTTTGCCCTTTTTCGTAAAGATTTAAAAAAATGCTTAAAACTATCTACAGGCACTTTTTAAAGATCTATTTAATGACGGGTTTATCTTTGAAACTCATAAACTTAATATACACGCCCTGGAAGTGGTAATTTTGTTAGTCAGGTAGGCCATGAAAATAAAGATATAAGGCCGTTTTGCGCAAGTGCGTTGAATTGATGTTATTCCTGATGCCATTTTTGTTTGTTTTGATTTTTGATTCCAAAAGTGGTGTGTTTTTTAGGTTTTTAATTTTACTCACAGTACACACACTATAGTGTACTGTGATTTTACCCAATATTTTGGGCGTCACATATTTTTACGTAAAAAACGGAAACTGCTTGGTTTTTGAAAAGTAAACACTACTGTCAACGTGAAATGTGACATTCATATGCCATCGGAACGAAAGTAAAAATAAAAGTGAAATGATAATACCCCCTGAGAAATTTCACAAAAATTACCGATTTATGTAGGTGGCAGTTATGAGCCTAAAAAAACGTAGTCACATCAATCGAATCGACTTGACATTATTATTTTTTTATGTGTCTTTTGCACAATCAGTAAATGGTATTTTTTACCAGGATGTTTCCTAATATATTATTTTTTTTTAATATTTGTTAATAGGAAAAGTAAATTTATATCATTTTTAGATAGGTTTCAGGTCCCCCTGTAAACATGATATATATTTTCCTGCTTTTTTTATTAGCCACACGCTTATTTGAACCAAACCAAAAGTTATTAGGATGTTACTCAATTGTTTTTTTTAGTCAAAATAAAGTGTTTTCCTTTTTTTTGTGTGTTTTTGCTAAAAATATAGTGTTTTGATAGTTTTTTGCCTTTCATATGTGCTGTGCGATAACCCTTTTTATTATTAGCACCAGAGTTACCGGAATTTTGTCAATACCAACTGATTTAGGCTCACAAGTGTCAAGTATATTTGCAGTCATTTTATTTATAGGATATTATCACTCCACTTTTATTTTTACTTCCGTGGCCATCGGCCATCGCAGTGAAGCACATCGCGCATGCGTAGAACGGCTGAAATTTCAAAAAATTTCATGGCCTCCTGGATTTAGAGGATTAATCTTACTTAAATTTTCACGGGGATGCATTGCAGTGCCATGCCGTGTATATAAGTATATGTTCGCAGTGGCGGCTCGTGAGGTAGTGCCACGGTGCCATGGCAATACTTTATTTTTCTGCAAAGAAAATACTTTTTGGTCTTTGATTTTTTTTCCTTTATTTTGTAATTTTCTTTTTATCTTCATAATTACAAAAAAACAAAGTTATGATTGTTTCCCACAAACCAAAACTACACTTTTTTGCACTAAACGCGCGTTTCGCTAACAACGTTAGCATCATCAGGAGACGATAAACAATAAAATAAATTAACCTACGCTCTATCTTATATACAATTTTTAGTGGGCGGAGATAAGACTAATAATTTTGATCACGCTTTATAATCCTATCTCCCCTCAACTAAAGGATAAAGTTTACTAAACGGGATGGGTCCTCTATCTTTATTTAAACTATTTCTGGATTTAATGATTTCCATACTTTCATATGCATTCAAAAGTCTTTTGTTTGGTACACTTTTTAGAAGTTTTAGGTTATCTAATGTGAATCTATGATTGTTTTCAAAAGCAAGCTCGGCCACACTTGACTTTTCTGTTCTTCCGTATTTTGGGTGTGCTAAGTGTTCTTTAAATCGTGTTTGAATAGAGCGTCTCGTTTGGCCAACATATTTTTGGTCACAATTCATGCAACTAATTTCGTAAATTCAATTTTTTTCTAGAACTGTAGTTTTATCCTTGGGATTTCCTAGTAAACTTCTTATTGTGTTACCGAATCGATATTTAAGACAGGTATTATTAAATACTTTTTGTAATCCTTTCGTATAATTAGGATTATAAGGAATTGATACAAATTTTGAGTCGCAGGTATCTTTTTGTCTGAAAAAAGTGGAATTCCGAAAGGTCTTTTGAAAAGAATGTCTATTTATCAGCTTATTTATTAAGCCTTCGTCGTAACCGTTTTCGCCAGCTATATTCCTAATTCTATTCTTTTCTGCTTAAAATCTTTCTTAGTTTAAGGGGAAATTTATTAATCTATATGTTAAAGAGTGCAAACTTGCAAGCTTATGTTGTAAGCAACGAAAAGAGTCATTTGGAATATACCTGTTGGTGGCCGTTCCTTTTCTTTATAGGTCAAGTCCAATTTATTTTTATTTCTTATAACTAAAGTGTCTAGAAATGGCAGTGTACCGTTGTTCTTTGTTTCATAACTAAATTTAATTGTGGAAAATTTGTTATTTATTTTTTCCATAAAATTTTCAACACTAGTTACTTAAGTGTTGAATACTACAAACACATCGTCTACATACATGAACCATACTCTGGGGAAATACTCAAATTCTTTATTTATATCTGATTCAAATTTGCTCATAAAGAGGTTTGCGATAAAAGGTGATAAACTATTACCCATTGTGGTTCCTTCTAATTGTTGGTAGTAGTTATTTTTATATTGAAAGTAATTTTGATTCATGCAGAGTTTTGTTAAAGATAGGTATTCTAAAGTCTGTTTGTCTTCTAGATTGTTTTTTCTTAGTAGTTCCTCCAGGTATTGTAAGGTATTGAGGATTGGCACACTAGGGAACAACGAACTAACATCAAACGAGATTAAAATTTCACCTTCTTGGAGTGAAATATCTCTAACTTTGTTGATAAATTTAAGGGAATTTTGAACAGAAAATCCTTTTTCCTTCATAGGTAAATTTTCAAACTCGTTTGCTAGCCATTTCGAAATGTTGTAAGTAGGCGATCCTACAGCAGAAACTATAGGTCTAACCGATTTTCCAGGCTTGTGGATTTTCGGAAGACAATACAGTTTCGGCATAGTGGGATTGCTTACTTGTAGCTTATATTTAATATTGTCAGTAATAATATTGTTGTGTTTTTTACTTCGTTAACCATTTTTGGTAAGGGGCTCTTTGGGACTTGTTTGTAGGGTCCATTTTTTATTAGGTTATCTACTCTTTCGAAATAATCCGTTTTATCTAATATAACAACTTTATTACCCTTGTCAGCCTTTAGATAGAAATATATCACACACAAAAATATTTCACTCCAAGAAGGTGAAATTTTAATCTCGTTTGATGTTAGTTCGTTGTTCTCTAGTGTGCCGATCCTCAATACCTTACAATACTTGGAGGAACTACTAAGAAAAAACAATCTAGAAGACAAACAGACTTTAGAATAACAAAACTCTGCATGAATCAAAATTACTTTCAATATAAAAATAACTACTACCACCTTTTATCAGCTTATCACCTTTTAGCGCAAACCTCTTTATGAGCAAATTTGAATCAGATATAAGTAAAGAATTTGAGTATTTCCCCAGAGTATGGTTCAGGTATGTAGACGATGTGTTTGCAGTATTCAACACTAAAGTAACTAGTGTTGAAAATTTTATGGAAAAAATAAATAACAAATTTCCCACAATTAAATTTACTTATGAAACAGAGAACAACGGTACACTGCCATTTCTAGACACTTTAGTTATAAGAAATAAAAATAAATTGGACTTTGACCTATACAGAAAAGGCACGGCCACCAACAGGTATATTCCAAATGACTCTTTTCATTGCTTACAACATAAGCTTGCAAGTTTGCACTTTTTAACATATAGATTAGTAAATTTCCCCTTAAACAAAGAAAGATTTGAAGCAGAAAAGAATAGGATTAGGAATATAGCTGGCGAAAACGGTTACGACGAAGGCTTAATAAATAAGCTGATAAATAGACATTTTTTTCAAAAGACCTTTCGGAATTCCACTTTTTTCAGACAAAAAGATACTTGCGACTCAAAATTTGTATCAATTCCTTATAATCCTATTATACGAAAGGATTACAAAAAGTATTTAATAACACCTGTCTTAAATTAGTATATCAATCCGGTAACACAATAAGAAGTCTACTAGGAAATCCCAAGGATAAAACTACATTTCTAGAAAAAAGTGGAATTTACGAAATTAGTTGCATGAATTGTGACCAAAAATATGTTGGCCAAACGAGACGCATTATTCAAACACGATTTAAAGAACACTAAAATACGGAAGAACAGAAAAGGCAAGTGTGGCCGAGCATGCTTTTGAAAACAATCATAGATTCACATTAGATAACCTAAAACTTCTAAAAAGGGTACCAAACAAAAGACTCTTGAATGCATATGAAAGTATGGAAATCATTAAATCCAGAAATAGTTTAAATAAAGATAGAGGATCCATCCCGTTTAGTACACTTTATTCATTAGTTGAGGGGAGATAGGATTATAAAGCGTGATCAATCACAAATTATTAATCTTATCTCCGCCCACTAAAAGATTTAATATAAGATAGAGCGTAGGTTAATTTAGTTTATTGTTTATCGTCTCCTGATGATGCTAACGTTGTTAGCGAAACGCGCGTCGAATGCAAAAAAGTGTAGAATTAGTTTGTGGAAAGGTTACAAATTCCCAACATAGTTCATAATTACATTACCATGGTTATCCCGACTTTGGCAATCGCGCATTTCCGATTCAAAGCGAACGACAAACTCTGTGCCAGTTTCAGGCTGGCTCGGCTAAAAAGAGATAGGTTTTACCCGCAGCCCATGTAAACGACAGAGATGGGGCGAAAAGCGCGCCTTTAACATTGCGTATAAAGGAAAATTAGAGCAAAATTTGTGCCAGGCACGGCGACTCATTAGGTTGTATTGTTTGGGTGGCGGAAGAGTGGACTCGCGCTTTTAAGGATTTTTTTTCTTGTAAAAGGTGACAATGAATAAAATTAGTGTCCTAAAAAACTGTTTTGATGGGTTTTCCCTAGAAGAGAAACTACAAATTGAAGAATTAGGGCAGCCAACCCCCGATTTAAAAATTTAAAAACAAAGTGGAACTGGACAAAAATTGCGCTGTCGTAAATTTAATAAAACTATTTATGATAAAAATAATTGGTTGTGTGGTTGCTCCCAACCCCCCAAAGATAGTAGATATATATGGAGATTTTACACATAAGTAGTAGTCACCAATGCGTATTTTTTTAACGGCTCAGATAATAGTAAAATTTTTTTTTTTTGCGGCTGTCAAAATTCTGGCACTACCATCTTGTAATGGTACGAGCCCGTGCAATTAGCTAGGCGTATTTCACTAGACTCGAGCTCCCGCGTTCGATTTCGTATTTCGGTGCCGCGGTGGCCCGAAAATTAGAAGCGACTAAAACCCGCTTTGCGTTCCACGATTTCATATCATTGGCTGAATCAATCGTACTCAATACGATTGTCTTCTTTTTTGTTTCATAGAGCATGTTCTGTATTCTGACAAAGAGCGTGATATATGAAAGAAACAGAACCTGATTTTTAATACGTATTTAGTTCGCTAGGAAAACATACTAATTACGGCTATGGCGCTATACGCATGGGCATATTTCGCCACTCTGTTTTCGAATTTCGCACCATATATGCTTACTGTTCAAAAAAAAAGTCGCAGTAACAAAACAACCTATTCTTTAAAATTTTAGGTTTATTTAGAGGTGCAATTAGTGAAAGCGGATCCTCCCTCTGCCCTTGGGCTTACCAAAGGGACCAAGTTAACATCACCTACAGTACCGCAGGATTGTTAAACGCTGAGTTTAATGAAGTAGAAAAGAGGAATTCTACTAAATTATTGGGTTTTCTAAAAAGTGTGCCGGCTACTGACATCGATCGTGCTTCGGCAGATTTAACTAAGTCATTGGTAAGGCTTCTCAATATTTTGGGCACAAGCGAGCACTAAAAAAATAGGTATTTACGTCACTAGACCGGGAAATTCGTCTTTATAGGTCGATGCAGGAAATTTACAGGGCGAGCCACAGGCGAGTCCTGTAAACCTGCGGAGATCTGTAAAGACACTTTCCGGTCGTGTATCGTACGTACTTTTTTTTCAAACGATCAGAAAAAACATTTTAGTATCTATCACTTTCGTCGACGCCTAGCCGTGTTGCGTAATTTATGAACAGTCCCCTGATATTTTCTGCTTCTTGTTAGTTTTTAAGATGAAAACTAAGAAAAACAAGTAAAGTTTTGTGGTTAGAAATGATTTTTGTATTTTTAACTTGTGCAAAATTGTATAAAACATTAGAAAAATTATAGTGTAGTGCCTATTAGCTTCACACAGCTAAACCAGTGATGACTGACGACCAGTTATGGTCAACCATGGCCAGCTTATCAAGCAAAATAATGATAAAAGAGCTCATAAAAGGCAGATTTCTAGGTTTGTTCTTTATTTACCTATATTTATAGTATACTCTTACTTTGAGAATTAAAAATGTGTGGTCGATTTTTCGGTGTATGTGACTCTTGAAGCAGCTTTTATTATTTCCTCCGGATTCAACTCATTTTCTAGAACTGAGTCCATTTTTGTAAACAAAACTTTTGAAACAAATTTAAAACAGCTTTTTTAAAAGTGTCAAAACTGCTTAAAAAAACAAGCTAATTGCTGTCAACAAGAAGTCATAGCCAACTTGGCCAAAAATGGGACCGGAAAAGGATCAAGGAACCGGAAAATTGAACAGAAAGGTCCTTTCTGGAGAGTGGAAATATTTCGAAAGAATATGCCTTGTAATGTAGAACTTTCCGTATGAAAAATCGTACGGAAAGTGGCTATTTTCCGGTCGTTTGAAAAAAAAGTTATTTTCGATCATAAACTGGCACTTAATAGTCTAGGGGAAGTGAGACTTGGGTACGAAAATTTTACCATAGTAGATTTTATGATGTCATATGAAAGCTGAGACTCCCCAGATTACGAATCCGCCGGACGACATCTCGTAAATGTTGAGCGTTTTGAGATATTCAGCAAAATATCCAAGATGGCGACCAATGAGTAAATTCGATTTTTCTAGTTTTTGTGTAGAGTCAAATTGATGGTGTTTGATATTTATTATAGGTTTTCGAATACAAGGAATTTGAATCTTCGAAAAATTATTTATTTTCTATTTCTTTTACGAGAATTTCCGGCTTTTAATAAAGTTTGATAGGTTCTTTGATGTAAGACACTTATATCCGCCATCAAAAACTGCATTATTTGCAAAATTTTACAAATTCCCATATTTTAGTTCAGGGGCCTATTTTGCACCAAACTACTTTGCAACTGATTTTCACTTCGCACTTTGCACTTTATTTTTGAAAAGTGAAAAAGAAATGCGTGGCAAATATCATTGGTGCAACCAAAAAAGCGCAAAGTGTAAAGTGAAAAGTTGCCAAATAGTTTGATGCAATAGGCCCCAGGTATAATAATTATTTTCACAACGTTTTAATTTTGGATCACTTAAATAATATAGCCATTTTTATTTACTTAAAAACTGTCAAAAATATATCGAATGTTAATTTATAAATATTTTTGATAAATGAATCAACTTCTTATACTTCAGGGCTTATAAAGGTATATAATATAAGGTTACTTTCAGCTATCTATTATAAATTGTAAATAATTTTGATTCAAAATTAACAAATTTTGTATTTTAAATGCTATCAAATGTCATTTAATGCCATTTTTAATGACAGATACAAGTTCCAGAACATCAAAAGAACCTATAAAAGCCACTAATTTTCGTAAAAGAAATAAAAATAGATAATTTTTCAAAAATATCCATTTTTCTGTACCAAATTGCTGTCAAAAATGTGTCAAATGTCATTTTAGGTAGTTTTTGATGGACGATTCGAATTCATCGTATTCGAAAACCTATAAATTAATATCAAACACCATCAATTTGACTGTAGACAAAAAATAGAAAAAATAATCGAATTTACTCCATCCCGCCATCTTAGATATTTTACTAAATATCTCGAAACGCTCTGAGGAGTCTCAGCTTTCATATGACACCATAAAATCTACTATGGTAAGAAAATCCGGGTTCGATTAAAAATCGCCACTTATCCCCTTGACTATAAGTGCTGTGAGCTGTAAAATGCAACTTTAGCGCCCGCGAACGATAATAGTATATTGTACGCACGCCCATGGTTTAACAAAGTCAAACGCATTAAATAAGTTCAATCATAAAATTTTTCACTATAGAAACTGCAATTCATTAAACCAATTTTTTTTATTTGAACCTTATTTCTCCAAACCCATTCAATAACAAATTCGAAATTTATAAGACCCGTTTTTAATCGAATTATTGTTCATCCAACTCATTCAATATCAAACTCGTAATTTGTAAATTATTTTTCAAAACCTGAATTCGAAAAATCCGTTGTTTATCAGAAAATTTTTGCTAAATTTATTGCGCATTCGCCAATAATACATGACCCGCAAGCGTACACGCAGGTGGCGCGGCGGCGCGGCGTTTTAATGCATTTATCGCTGCTATGCGCGCATACTTGTACACGTAGCGTTCAATAGTTTGTGTGTAGATGTCACTTGCATTCCAGTTAAGAACACGGATGTAGAAACCTTGGATTGCTGATACCTATGGGAAATTTTCATGAAAATCACTGCCGCGTGTCTTCCGCCATTTTCGCCGCCATGTTGTGGAGATTTAGGTTGGCGACATTGGTTTCCTTAATTTTAAATAGTAGTGTGGGAACACTGACTGTCAACAGTGTCAAAATATGATGAATCCAATTTTTTTTCTATGATTGAATTTGACGTTTCTTTAAAATTATTAGGTTATTTTTGTTGTTGTTTTTTAATACAAAAACAAAAAAGGAAAGAAACAAGCCATAAACAAATGCTCCAACGGTTACGCCATTTATCTCTCTCATTTGGTCTGGAGTATGTGCAGGTTTCCAACAAATAAATCACAACATGGAAACATTGCCCCCCAAGTTATAAACTCAAAGGGTACTGTTAAGCCACAAGTTATAAATTGTAAACGCTCGGTTCAACCATTGCTGCTGGCGCTCCCGCTGAAGATACACCTTGATTAAGTTGGTCTGAATCTGCATATGAACTAGAAAAGCTAAGAATAGATGCACCAACATGATACAGTAGTAAAAAATAAATTAATAGAGGAAGATACTGTCTTTGATAATAGCATATATGGATCAACTGAAAGCCAGAGCCATGGCAAGCCACCGAAGCAACATTTAGGGATTACATTTTTGGAACATAGAGTCGAGCATGGAGTTTTACACTATTTGCAGACCTTGGTGGAAAAACCCATTAACTAACATCTGTGTCGACCATACCTTTTCTAAGTTAACAAGTTGTTACTTAGATATCCTTGAGTTTTGGTAAGTTTTCAGCATTCAACATTTTTTTTGTAGCTCTATCTTTTATAAAGGATGTAAGAGTTTGCTCAAAACTGCATATGTTGCAGGTCTCATTGTCCTGATAAAAATCTATCATTGCTCCACAGCGATCTGGTATGTAGTTTTCGAGATATTGCGGTAAAAGTTAAACATTTTAGTATTCTGGTTTTTTGCACTTTTTGTGAAAATACAAATAATGTTTAGGAACCAAATTGTAGTCTGAGAATAAGTAGCAGAAAAATATAGGTTGCGTCGCACTGTCATCACAAACATAAAAAATGTTGAATGCATATGACCAAGAAATTACCTTTTTAACAAAAGGCAAATTTCAATTGATATGTTGCTACTTAGTATTTAATAAACATGCTTCAAAACAAAAACTTTTGTAACATTTTTAGCCACTTTTAAAAATGGGTATATTGATTACTATGGGGCAATGATAGATTTTCATCAAAACAAGCACAATCCCACAGAAAGCCAGTTTCCATAAGGAAAGTGCATCATCCTTTATAAAAGAAGAATCTACAAAAAAAATGTCAAATGCTGAAAACTTACCAAAACTCAAAGATAACTTAGTAATAACTTTTTCTGCTGAGGTCTTCAGAATCAGAAAACTTTTATTACTAAAATTGTTAACAAACAAAAACATTGTCACAATTGAAAAAGTAAGCGTCAAAATGTAGTGTTAAAAATTAACATCAAGGTAAATTTAACCTAAGAATGTCTTCAAAATGGCATTTAGATATTAAACAATGTTAAGATTAAGGTTTTGTTAATGAAAATTAAAAAATAAATATTGATTTTTCTTTATTTCTAGTAAACTGGTAAAACATAATAACCATAACCATAATAATTACTGGTCTTAAACTCTCAAAAAATACTGGCTAGAATATCACAAAAATTGACAATAAAATCCTAAACTACTTACTTAAAATTACATATAGAAAGTTACAAACACATGGAAATGACAAGAAAAAAAAATATATATAAAATTGGTGGTTTAGGAACTCTTGAATTGTATATGGTACTATCTCTAAAAGATTTTATTTTAATGTTTTTTTTTTAAACTCATGAAGTATTGTTCTAATTTTGTAAAACTTCTGTGCCAAAGAAGTACTTTTTTATGATCACTTGCCATCGCTTTGGCTTTCGGCTGATCCATATATGCTATTATCAAACTCCGTATTCCAGATTCAGATCAACTTAATGAAGGTTTATCTTGAGCGGCAGCGCCAGCAGCAAGTTTATAAATTGGGGGTAATGTTTCCATGTTGTAATTTATTTGTTCAATACTTGCACATTCCCCAGACCAAATGAGAGATATTATCATGGCGAGGCCGTTTGAGCATTTGTATGTCTTTTAAATGGTTTTTATTGCTTGGTTCTTTACTTTTTTGTGTTTGTAATACCAAACAACAAAAAAATAACCTTTCATAGAAAAGTCATTTTTTGACACTGTTGATAGTCAGTGTTCCCACACTACTATTTAAAATTAAGGAAACCAATGTGGCCAACCCAAATCTCCACAACATGGCGGCGAAAATGGCGAAAGACACGCGGCAGTGATTTTCATGAAAATTTCCCAACCGGTGTGAAGATAGCACCCATTTTCAGCACCCAAAAATGTGAAGTTAGCACCTGATCCAATTTTACAGAACCCAAAAATGTGAAGTTAGCACCCGATCCAATTTTACAGAACCCAAAAATGTGAAGTTAGCACCTATTTACAGCACCCCGAAAATGGAATAATTTTATATTTACACTTTAAAATAACGTAATCAAATCGTAGAATGAGTTTTTTGTTGAAATTTTCAGGAATGATAGATAAGGGTATTCTTCATCCTTACGAGCCGTCGCACACCCTCAAAAACAACCCCAAAGATGGTATTTGAAATACACGTTTTATTATACCTATAGCGCTCTTTTTTTTAAATTTCACTAACTCATAGATCGAGTTTCACGTTGAAATTTTTGGGAATGATAGACAAGGACACTCTCCATTCCCCAAAAAATACCGCAACCCCTTACGAGCCGTCTAACACCCTCAAAAACTACCCCAAAGATGGCATTTGAAATACACGTTTTATTATACCTATAGCGCTTTTTTTTTAAATTTCACTAACTCATAGATCGAGTTTCACGTTAAAATGTTTAGGAAAGATAAATAAGGGTACTCTTCATCCCCTAAAAAATACCCCAACCCCTTACGAGCCGTCTAACACCCTCAAAAACAACCCCAGAGATGGCATTTGAAATACACGTTTTATTATACCTATAGCGCTTTTTTTTTAAATTTCACTAACTCATAGATCGAGTTTCACGTTGAAATTTTTGGGAATGATAGACAAGGACACTCTCCATTCCTCAAAAAATACCGCAACCCCTTACGAGCCGTCTAACACCCTCAAAAACTACCCCAAAGATGGTATTTGAAATACACGTGTTATTATACCTATAGCGCTTTTTTTTTAAATTTCACTAACTCATAGATCGAGTTTCACGTTGAAATTTTTGGGAATGATAGACAAGGACACTCTCCATTCCTCAAAAAATACCGCAACCCCTTACGAGCCGTCTAACACCCTCAAAAACTACCCCAAAGATGGTATTTGAAATACACGTGTTATTATACCTATAGCGCTTTTTTTTTAAATTTCACTAACTCATAGATCGAGTTTCACGTTGAAATTTTTGGGAATGATAGACAAGGACACTCTCCATTCCTCAAAAAATACCGCAACCCCTTACGAGCCGTCTAACACCCTCAAAAACTACCCCATCTTTGGGAAATACACGTGTTATTATACCTATAACGATATTTTTTTAAATTTCACTAACTCATAGATCGAGTTTCACGTCGAAATTTTTAGGAAAGATAAATAAGGGTACTATTCATCCCCCAAAAAATACCGCAACCCCTTACGAGCCGTCTAACACCCTCAAAAACAACCCCAAAGATGATATCTGAAATACACATGTTATTATACCTATAGCGATTTTTTTTTAAATTTCACTAACTCATGGATCGAGTTTCACGTTAAAATTTTTAGGAAAGATAAATAAGGGTACTTTTCATCCTCCAAAAAATACCGCAACCCCTTACAAGGCGTCGAACACCCTCAAAAACAACCCCAAAGATGATATCTGAAATACACGTGTTATTATACTTATAGCGATTTTTTTTAAAATTTCACTAACTCATAGATCGAGTTTCACGTTGAAATTTTTACGTATGATTGAAAAGGGTACTCTTTAACTCCCAAAAATACCGCATCCTTTTACGAGCCGTCTAACACCCTCAAAAACAACCCCAATAAATGGTATTTGAAATATACGTGTTATTATACCTAATTTTTACGAATGATAGACAAGTGTACTCTTCATCCCCCAAAAATACCTCAACTCCTTACGAGCCGTCTAACATCCTTAAAGGTATATTGGAAGGTACATTGGATATTATTTTCATGGTGTCCTTTTTTGTGTTACTTCGAGGGGATGAATTGTGTTATCGTAAGCCTCGCCCCAGGTTCAAAATAAACTGTACCAACCCATAGTACACCATTACACTTTTATCGTTACGTTACGTCGCCTGATCAGAGCGCTAGATTTCAAAGCTACGTTACGTTTACGGGGTGGTGTGGCTTTTATTTCCTAGTATTATTTGTGTTATAAATTATCAGTGGCGGATCCGGGAAGGGCGTGGGGGGCTCGGGGGGCGCGCGAACTGGACATTCCTATAAAACATATCTCGGTCGATATCAACTAATTTTGAATATGTTGTATAACTAGTGCTAGTTTCTCAGATCTCAGCTATCAAAATTAGTTCTTCTCTTCCTGTTTCGGTTGCTACCGCCGAAAGAACTTTTTCCACTTTAAGACTTGTGAAAACTTATCTTCGATCCACGGTATAGGAGAAGAGAAACTCAATGGCTTGGCGCTTTTGTATATAAGTATATCATTCAATGAACCTGGGTTTAGAATCTATCGATAGGTTTACAAAGCAAAAAAGAAAACTTAGTTTCATTATATAACTAAAATATAATAAAATATAATAAAATATTTATAGTTAAGGATTTGTATAACAAATAACTTTAAATTGCCAAAATAAATTAGTTGTATCAGGTAGTATCTGTTAGTCACCACCAACGGCTCAAGCAAGTATGAAGATATGTAGGTCGAAACTGTTTGGTTAGTGGCGAGGGTCACTAACCAACATACCAATCTAATCAAATCCCCAAAAACAATGGTGACCATAAACAAGGACTTTTTTGCCCTATGTTCGTAGTCGCTCGACGCGGCCTACATAAGTTTTATTGCTTGCGCCCCCCCCCCTGGTGAAATTTCTGGATCCGCCACTGAAATTATTATGGTTGTATCTCTGCATGCTATAGGAATTTCGATTTGGGTGTAAGTGGGTAATCCCGTAGTATAACTTGAAAACTATATAAATATTGTTTTGTCTGCGTTAATTGTTAATAAATTCATATCTAGCCAGTTTAAAAAGAAAATTTAAAAAATCCAAGTAGTTCCCAAAAGACCGAATTTTCATTTCTGGTGCCTTTATTTCTAAAGTTGTTAAAAAACGCTTAAAACTTTCTACAGGCACAGGCACTCTCAGGACATTTAAATTTGACAGAAGCGTTGCCAAAATCATCTGTCAAATATTATTTTATAACTTCAGATGGCTCGACGAAGATAATCAGTGCGAAATAACTATACTATTATATTTGACACTTAAATAGGTTTGACATTTTCTTTTAAACTTTTATATTTTTTTTTGTTGGTGTTAGACGGCTCGTAAGGGGTTGCGGATTTTTTGGGGGATGAAAAGTACCCTTGTCTATCATGCCCAAAAATTTCAACGTGAAACTCGATCTATGAGTTAGTGAAATTAAAAAAAAAAGCGCTATAGGTATAATAACACGTGTATAACAAATACCATTATTTGGGTTGTTTTTGAGGGTGTTCGACGGCTCGTAAGGGATTGCGGTATTTTTCGGGGGATGAAAACTTCCCTTGTCTATCATTTCTGAAAATTTCGACGTAAAACTCGATCTATGAGTTAGTGAAATTTAAAAAAAAAGCGCTATGGGTAGAATAACAAGTGTATTTCAGATATCATCTTTGGGATTGTTTTAGAGGGTGTTCGACGGCTCGTAAGGGGTTGCGGTATTTTTGGGGGATGAAGAGTACCCTTATTTATCCTTCCTAAAAATTTCAACGTGAAACTCGATCTATGAGTTAGTGAAATTTAGAAAAAAATCGCTATAGGTATAATAACACGTGTATTTCAGATATCATCTTTGGGATTGTTTTAGAGGGTGTTCGACGGCTCGTAAGGGGTTGCGGTATTTTTTGGGGGATGAAGAGTACCCTTATTTATCCTTCCTAAAAATTTTAACGTGAAACTCGATCTATGAGTTAGTGAAATTAAAAAAAAAAGCGCTATAGGTATAATAACACGTGTATTTCAGATATCATCTTTGGGATTGTTTTAGAGGGTGTTCGACGGCTCGTAAGGGGTTGCGGTATTTTTTGGGGGATGAAGAGTGCTTTTATTTATCTTTCCTAAAAATTTCAACGTGAAACTCGATCTATGAGTTAGTGAAATTTAAAAAAAAATCGCTATAGGTATAATAACACGTGTATTTCAGATATCATCTTTGGGATTGTTTTAGAGGGTGTTAGACGGCTCGTAAGGGGTTGCGGTATTTTTTGGGGGATGAAGAGTACCCTTATTCATCTTTCCTAAAAATTTTAACGTAAAACTCGATCTATGAGTTAGTGAAATTTAAAAAAAAATCGCTATAGGTATAATAAAACGTGTATTTCAAATACCATCTTTGGGGTTGTTTTTGAGGGTGTTAGACGGCTCGTAAGGGGTTGCGGTTTTTTTTGGGGGATGAAGAGTACCCTTATTTTTCTTTCCTAAAAATTTTAACGTGAAACTCGATCTATGAGTTAGTGAAATTTAAAAAAAAATCGCTATAGGTATAATAACACGTGTATTTCAAATACCATCTTTGGGGTAGTTTTTGAGGGTGTTAGACGGCTCATAAGGGGTTGCGGTATTTTTTGAGGAATGGAGAGTGTCCTTGTCTATCATTCCCAAAAATTTCAACGTGAAACTCGATCTATGAGTTAGTGAAATTTAAAAAAAAGCGCTATAGGTATAATAAAACGTGTATTTCAAATGCCATCTTTGGGGTTGTTTTTGAGGGTGTTAGACGGCTCGTAAGGGGTTGGGGTATTTTTTGGGGGATGAAAAGTACCCTTATTTATCTTTCCTAAACATTTTAACGTGAAACTCGATCTATGAGTTAGTGAAATTTAAAAAAAAACGCTATAGGTATAATAAAACGTGTATTTCAAATGCCATCTTTGGGGTAGTTTTTGAGGGTGTTAGACGGCTCGTAAAGGGTTGCGGTATTTTTTGGGGAATGGAGAGTGTCCTTGTCTATAATTCCCAAAAATTTCAATTTGAAACTCTATCTATGAGTTAGTGAAATTTAAAAAAAAGAGCGCTATAGGTATAATAAAACGTGTATTTCAAATACCATCTTTGGGGTTGTTTTTGAGGGTGTTCGACGGCTCGTAAGGATGAAGAATACCCTTATCTATCATTCCTGAAAATTTCAACAAAAAACTCATTTTACGATTTGATTACGTTATTTTAAAGTGTAAATATAAAATTATTCCATTTTCGGGGTGCTGTAAATAGGTGCTAACTTCACATTTTTGGGTTCTGTAAAATTGGATCGGGTGCTAACTTCACATTTTTGGGTTCTGTAAAATTGGATCAGGTGCTAACTTCACATTTTTGGGTGCTGAAAATGGGTGCTATCTTCACACCGGTAATTTCCCATAGGTATTAGCAATCCAAGGTTTCTACATCTATGATTATTGGCGAATACACAATCAATTTAGCAAAAATTTTCTGATCTCAGACTAAATCTGAGTTTTCTGATAAACAACAGGTTTTACGATTTCCGGCTTTGAAAAATAATGGTTTGACAAATTCCGGGTTTTAATATATAAATTATTTATTTAGTCAGGACTAATATTTTTCATTACACTAATTACATACAGTTATTACTAGATAATAAAACACTGCATGGTGTGTTAAATAATAATTATCAGATAATTTAATATGTAATATATTATAATATATTACCGTCATTCTATACAACTAAATCAAGTAAGATAATATTTTAGTATTGTTATTTTTGTTAAAAAATTTTTAGTTCACAAAAAAGTTTTTTTTTAAATAAAAAAATTTTTTGAGCGGACGATAAAAACACAAAATTTTAATATATATTATGTAGATAAATAGAACAAAAACAAATTAAAAAAAAAACATTGAAACGTATTTTGACAATTCATAAAACAACCGAAGGAATCTATACTCCCTACTTAGATATTGATTTTATTAAACAGGAATTTTCTTAGACCTGTTTTAAAGAATTTTAATGTCTCCATAGTTTTGATATTTACTGCTAGATCGTTATATTTTCTTAACCCTTTAAAATACAGAGAGTTTTGAGACCTTTCCTGTTCAACTTTTGGTATATAAAAATTTTCCCTATTTCGTATGTTATATCGATGAATTTCGTCTGTATACTTAATTTTCTTCAGCAAATATTGCGGAGCCTGGCCAAGTTTAATTTTATGAACCAATACTAAGGTTTTATAGAGTAATTACTCACGCACTGGTAGCCATTGTAACTCTTTTTGCATATCTCTTACAGGTGTCAACCTTGATTTTCTGAGTATTACTCTCATACTTCGGTTTTGAAGTTTTTGTAATCTCGATATTTTATTTTGTTTAAGAAGAAAAAGAATACTTGAGCAATAGCGAAAATGTGGAAGAATTAGAGTATTAAACACAGTCTTCTTAGTCCAAGATGACATATACGGAGAACATCGAGAAAGATAATTTACTTTAAAAGCAATTTTCTTTATAATATCAGCTGCATGTGCTTGAACAATAAATTAATAATAAAAATGAATTTTACAAATTACGAGTTTTATGAACAATGGTTCAATTAAAAACGGGTCTTTTAAATTTCTAATTTGTGATTGAATGGGTTTGAAGCAATAAGGTTCGGATAAAAAATTGGTTTAACCGATTGCAGTTTTTATGGTGAATCGTTCGTAGGATGAAAATTTTTATTAATATACGGTCTGATAAATTCCTGGTTCGACAAACCATAGGCGTTCTATTATACATCAAGGAAAGTGTTACAATTTGATGGAGGACAAACCTCGCTATTTTTTTAATGTTTGTACTTTTTTTGCCATAAAATCAAAAGAAATTATAATACATCGCTGACCTATTTTACCAAAAGCAGAAAGTAAAAAATCTATTCGGGGCACCCTCGTTGCAATTTATAAAGGGAACTCTGGAATTGTTTTCCATGAAGAACTCAAATAGGGACGATTCTATTCATATTGTCAATAGGCGTTCTGTCAACAAACCCAACTTTTTGAAAATTCAAAACGAAGATAAATTGATGGATATTCAGACCGCATCTGAAGAGTCCACAAAAAGTCTTTCAGTGGAAAAATCAAATAAATCGTATAAAAAACAGTTGTTGAACTTGAGAGTAAAGTAGAGTTTCGAACTTTCCACAGTGGGATTTACTAAGATCTAAAATAGTACCCCCACAAGTCTAAATATTTACACCTGTCAGGAGAACTAAATTTTAAAACCAGTTTTCAAAAAAAACTTACCCATTGCTATTGCAAAATACCACTGAAAAATTGCTTTTTTTCTGAAAATATACCATATTTTAGGAGAAAATACCCTAATAAATAACTAATTTTTTCTGACAGGTTTTAAAATGGCAAATGGTGAATACGCCAAAAGTTTGGCACATAATAGCTTCATTGTCTGTGTTTGAGGTTATAAAGTTGGTGATTTTTTAGACCACCTCTGAGGGGTGTTTTAAATTTATAGCCCCCAGAAAGGATTGTTTTTTGGCAATTGGTAATAAGTTCGTTAATAATTTCCCTAAGTAACCGTTTTTACAAGGATAAATTTACCTTATTTAATATCACAAGTTGTTCATTAACCAATAAAACACCTCCAATTTTGTCAAGAAAAACGCCATATTTTGAACCCGTTTTCAGCACAAAAAATATACTTATGAGGGTACTATGAGGCCAAACAAACATAAGTGAAGGTCACTGATTATGCACGAAAAATATACCAAACACAAAAACCCAAAACAACTATATTAATTTATTTACAAACTGAAGATAAAACATTGAGGTTATCTAAAAGCTCAGTCAAAAAAACTTTCCTTACTCAAAGCCCACTCATTTTAAAGCTGTAGCTTTCATCAGTAGAGGTTGGTACAAGCCAAGGTGCAAGCAGAGGTAAAAGATCCGAACTCGCTGTTTGTGATTGAACGCAGTGCTAATATTTTTAAACTGACATTTCGACAGTGACAGAAATGTAAAAAAAACTTGCATTTAAGTTTTTTAATACATTTCATAAATAAAAACACCTTTTAAATAAATACAAAATTAATCTACTCCTTATTTTATTATTACCCATCTAAATCGTTGTGTGACATCAAATATTAATTGGAAAAATTAATTATCAAGGCTAAGTTTTAATATAAAGTTACATATAACTCCAATTTTAATTTGTTCTACAGAGTGTTTACTATTTAAACCCCGCGTGTGTTCTAATTTATTAATTTTCTTTTCTTCTAAATTGAAACTTTCTTCTTAAATCCAACAAAAGATTGAGTTAAGATGATTATACAATATACAAATTTATTAAAATTCTTTTTGTAAATCAAACTATGCCCAAAACTCAAGGAGGTTTGGTTTAAAATGATTAAAACCAAAAATTTCACTTAAACCTAGGACCATTCTAAAATAGACTAAACCTTTTTAGTAAATCCCACCGTTGTCTATAGTTTTTTTCTTTTTGACAACGTTTCGAATTCTTATGTATGCAGTTTACACTTGTTTGGTTCCGCTGACGCTTTGTTGAGAAAACATATTCCGGTTCCTTTCTATGAATGGTGTTTTTTTGAACTTCCGCTTGAATAGATTTTCCCTCTTAACGACGATCTTTGCCTCTTTCCATTACATATGTTGTTGATATTTTGTTGAACTTCCTTGGGTCGGCTAGTTTCTCCGATGTTGATATCTCCACACTCGCATTGTACAGGTCTTGGTGTCGTGGCGTTGTGGTTTAATTTTTGTTAATTAACTTCTTATTGTTGTGATCGTTTTGAAGACAGTCCGAAGATGGTATTGGTTGTGCCTATTCTTATTATAGTGTAGGGGCATATGTCGATAATTTCTATCTTGTGGGATTTTGAATGAAGTGGTTTAGCCACTAAGTGGGATTGATAGCTCTTTAGTCACACAATCAAGTGTTATCGGGTGTTTTGTTCGCATCCGTGTAGAAGAAGTTGATATGACGTCATCTTTCAAGATGGCGGCCAAAAATCATAAAAGATACAACTTTCGCAACCGGGGCATGATTGTACTCGATTCCATATAATTTGTGAACGGGGATTCCAAAAAATTCACTTTTAAGGTCATACGACCTTAAATGACCTTGAAAATTGCAAAGGAAAAAATGTTTGCCATTTTCTCTTCAAAAAATCTTAATAATTCGAGGTTTTGCCAGTCCAACTTCAAATGTACCTCAAACTATTAGGCATATATGCCAAATTCAATCCTTTGATCCGTTTGATGCAGTTTAAAGTTTCATGAGCTTGAAAAATACCCCAGTGAAATTAATACATTGCAAAAATAACATCCTAAAGAGCGCTATTCATCAACTATTAAAGCGAAGAGGACCAAATTTGGTAAGACAGAAAAGAAGGGCAAGTCCAAAAATATTGGTTTAGCTATGACGCGTTTCAATATGGCGGCTGATATATCAAAATAAAGTTTTTGCGTAGGCGTAATTTGGAAAAAACATCACAAAAAGCTGGTTTTTCATTTGTACAGGGTGGTCCAAATTCGAGGGGCCTCTATAGCTTTGGCCTTTTGCAGCATAGTTAGCCCAAAACTAATATACATGTTACGGGCTCGATTTTCAAGAGAAGTCGAAAACTAAAAACCGCATTGCGATATGTCAAAGCGTTTCTGAGCTACAGGGTGATTCTCAAAAATGTGCGATTTTAAAGGACTTCTACAACTTTTTTATTTGTAAAGATAGAGATTTTCATTAAAAACATTTTTTGACGATTTTTTAAAGACAAATCTACCTGTTTCACCGATTTTCTCTTGAAGTCATTAGTTCCCGAGATATCACACAAAGTTATATTTCTTTAAATGGGATTACCCCCAATTTTACTAAAAAATAAATTTTCTAATAAAATTTCCTGTCGGACGATGTGCCATGCACCTATTTTTATTAAATAGTTTAAAAGATATTTGCATATTTTGATATTTACTATAGTAGGCGCTGTGCGCGCCCTAAATGTGTAAATAAAATTTCATTGTTTTTTTTCATACAAAATCAAGTTGGCTGCGACACGAAGGGACACAGCAACCTCGAACTTTAACTTTTAGTTTACTATAATTACCAACCCTAAAATAATAAACAAAAATAAAATTATTAAAAGTTTTTATTTAAAATTTTTATTAATTAAACTATGTAACACCTAAAATCTACATCAAACAATTTTCTTTAATTCTAAAACAAATGCTCAAATTGACGGCCGTTTTCTTGTAAACATATCCTACATCTTCTCTTGACACTATTTTCTGCATTAAGAAGTTCTACCGCACGAAACTGCCTGAATGCAGTACGAAGTGCCTCTTCCAATTCCCTTCTAGTAGTTGGGCGATTTCGAAATACAAGGTCTTTGACTCCCCACAAAAAGAAGTCGCAAGGGGTCAGGTCTGGAGACCTGGGTGGCCAATATATAGGACCTTTATTTCCGATCCAGTTTTCGGCAAACACTTTTAGCAAATTAGTAATGTCTCGTGCATTGTGAGGAGGTGCACCGTCATGTTGAAAGTATAGCTCATTATTTTGCTGAAATGGCAAATTGTCGATAAACGGAATCACCTGCTCTTTTAAAATTTGTTGGTATCTTTCGGCATTTAAATTTCCATTAAAAATATATGGCCCAAAATTTGTCCTCTGTAGATGCCTACCCATACCTTAAAACTGAACCTTCCCTGTTTCCAGCAATAGCAGTTATATCTGGTGAATCTTCCATCACTAGAAATCGTTGCCTCATCCGTCCAAATAACTTTTCTGGCAAAATCGGGGTCTTCTTGGCTTTTATTTAGGTACCACCTGCAAAATGCACGTCTTGGAGCAAAATCTCGTTGCCATAATTGGTGCACCCCTCGGGGTCGATAGGGCCTAAACGGCATTGCTGCGTGGAATTCCAGTGTTTCTCTCCATAGCCCTGGTGGAAGTATTCGGGTTAATTTCTATTTCTCCTAGAACCGTTAGTTCTTCCAACTCTCTATCTCTGGCTAGGCTTCTATACGTCCTAGGCCGCGGTTTTGTAAAGGATCCGTATTCTTGTAGATGACGTTTTAACTTCAAAAATATTTTTGAGCTAGGTTGCCTTCTTTCCGAATATCTCTGGAAATATAGATTTAACGCCGTCTGTCGATTTTCGTTACTTTCAATATAACATTTTATCATGTCGTACTTTTCAAAGTTGACGAAGACGCCACTTTTGACACTTGGGCTCATTTATCATGGCAGTTGTTTTTATTTGATCATAGCTACCTAGATAGATACCCTAAAACTGCATAGGTCAACACAGTTCTTAACTAAAAAGCCAGTTTTGCCTGTCAATTTGGTTATAAAATTGGCAGCCACAGTAGGCTAAAGGGCACTGAGGCGGTAAGAGTTAACTGGCTTTTTATTTGACAACGGTGTTGCATAGGTCAGAGTTAAACACATTCTACTATGGTAATTATTAAAAATTGCAGATATCTGTTTAACTACTTAATAAAAATAGGTGTATGACACATCGTTTAACAGGAAATTTTATTACAAAATTTGTCCTTAAAAAATCTTCAAAAAATGTTTTAACGAAAATCTCTATCTTTACAAATAAAAAAGTTGCAGAGGGTTTTTAGAAACGCACTTTTTTTGAGAAACACCCTGTAGCTCAGAAACGCTTTGACATATCGCAATACGGTTTTTAGTTTTCGACTTCTCTTGAAAATCGAGCCCGTAACATGTATATTAGTTTTGGGCTAACTATGCTGCAAAAGCCCAAAGCTATAGAGGCCCCTCGAATTTGGACCACCCACAGATCTTGGTGTCGTGGCGTTGTGGTTTAATTTTTGTTAATTAACTCCTTATTATTGTGGTCTTTTCTGAGATTCCTTTGATGTATGGAATTATAAGTGTCCTCTTTCTTTTAGTATTTACGCAAACCAACTCATACTGGACAATATATAAATTTCAAATCAAACCACTCCACATTAACCAAACTAGGAATTGCAAAATCTCATAGATCGAGCCACGTACACAATACAATAAAACTAAAAATATCTACAAGTTGTCTAACCTTCGGGTGGAACTGTCAAAAATAATGCCGACTTTATTAAAGTCAGGCTACGCCAACTGTATGTACCGATAAGTCTCTATTAATCCAATTTATAACGCGAATGGCTTACCTCCGGGCACTCAATTTGTTTTGCTACTTCTGGATGATGTGTAATTTATCTTCTATTACTATCTGATCCTGTGAATGTTAAATTGATTCACATGCAAAATCTGATGGTAATTACTTCTTGGAAAGTGTTGGTCTGCAGCCTGGATTTACTAAATTTCCATGTTTCCTGTGTGAGTGGGATATCAGGAATCGAGAACAACATTGGACACAAAGAGAGACTTTAACACCTATCTTTATTGACCCTCAAAAAGTTTTACTTGCACCACTTCACATGAAACTTGGACTTATGAAACAATATGTTAAGGCATTAAACAAATAATGAAAATTGTTTTAAGTTTTTGTGTAAAACATTTCCGACTCTGTCATAGTCAAAATTAAAAGAGGGAATCTTTGTGGGGCTGCAGATTAGGAGCTTGATGAAAGATACAGAATTTGAAAATGTAATGGAAGATAAGGAAAAACATAGAGCATAAAAATAAGATAAATAAATAAAGATACCAGGGGCACTGGACATTGAGAAAAGATCTTCCTTTAGCTGAATCAGAAAAACATCCAAATGAAGCTTTCTGAAAAAAGAAATCTTTTTTTTAAGAAGCGTAAAAAAAACTATTTGTAATAGTTTCAATGTGTATATTTTCGTATTTCTTCTTTAATATATTATAAAACTAAGCTAGTTTTAATAATGGAATAATCGTGTTTTCCTATATTTTTTTATTTTACTGGTTTGAAAAATAACCTTACGTGATACAAAAAACTAAAAACAGTTGAAATTTTAAAATCAACTTTTAAAGTGTTAAAAAATGCAGGCCTGTGAAATTTATTCAATAAAATTTTACCTTATTTGAAGTCGATCTTTTTCTAAAATTGTGAACTATGATGATGCTTTGTTCACCGACATTCAGTTTTTCTAGTTTCTCCTTCTTTACTTTACTACTACCGAATACCTAGCAGCGCAACTTGCGATTTTTTTATTAAAACCTATATAACTAATTAGAGCTAATTTAGTGCTAATTTTGTTGCGCAAAAAAAATGAGGGCTTGCGTTTTTTAAAAGTTAATGCATGCGCTGCTGGGTTCTGTAAGAAGTCAACTGCGCATGCGATTACAGCCTAATTAAGTGAATTCAGAAAAAAAAAGATACTTAATTGTTAATATATAATACGAAAGTTATACTACAAATATTATATTCTGATGTAATTTTCTATTCAATAAGATTACTTAACACTACTAAATTTATATTCCATTAAAAAAATGTAGAGCTCGTTTTTTTAAACAAGTGATTGTAAGCAAACGAAACATAATTTAACTCCAAACGTCACATAAATTACTACGGCCGATTTAGTGCTAGAGAGTTATATCATTTTTACCAAAAAAAAAAACTGCTCCTCGGAAAAATTCTCTTATAGGCATTAGATTTTAAGTCTATCTCATTTAGTTATACCATTTTCAATTTCCCTATATCAGAATATAATACTTTTAGTATAATTTTAGTATTATATATTTAAAAAAAATATATATGATGCCATGAAGCACTAAATTAGCTCTAATTATGTAGGTATCTTTTTTTTCTGAATTCTTTTAATTAGGCTGCAATCGCATGCGCTACTGGCTTCTCACGGAACCTAGCAGCGTATGTGCTAACTTTTAAAAAACGCAAGGTCTAAATTTTGTTATATACGTTCTAATAAAAAAATCGCAAGTTGCGCTGCTAGCTTCTTGTAGGTAAATTTTTTTTCTTCATGTTCACATGATCTGCCTACCCCGCCTACCCTGACTAGCAATAAAAAATGCTGATACTTATTTATGTTTTTAGTCTACCCCAGGCAATTTTCAACTCTCAAAAGGATTCTACTACACCCCCGTCATCGAGGTCCCTCATAAAGATGCAGTTCTAAGCGGAGATCTATCCTACGAGAAATGGCGGAAAGGAGACTTTGCTAAAGTTCCTACCATGATCGGTATTAATTCCGAAGAAAGTCTGTTTATGCTTAATAGTAAGTACACAGGGTGTCTTAGTTGCCATGGGCCACTATTGCTATCTCGGTAACTATAAGAACTACAAAAAAAAATATTCTACCATTAGTTTTCTGCAATTTTTCGAAAAACCCCCTTACCTCGGGATAGAATATTTATTTTTTTAATCTGAAACCAGGTTTTCAATGTACCCCAAAAACTGCACATTTTGTCTAATTGGACCAACCTTGTAGTTCTTATAGTTACCGAGATAGCAATAGTGTTCCATGGCAATTAAGACACCCTGTATATACAGTGTGTTCCAGTGGCGCACCCAGGAATTGACTTCGGGGGAGGGAGGGGGGGTTTAAGGATAAATAATAAAAAAAAAATTAAATTGAAGTAAAAGCGTGACCATAACCAGGCTTCTCGGGGGGGGGGGGGAGGGAGTTAACCCCCAAACGAAATGTGGGAAAAAAATTGAAGTATTTTTTGGGATTAACATTTGACGCGACATAAGTGACGTCGAATTTTAAGCCCTCAGGCCACCAGAGATATACAAGTAACATTTTTCTTACATCTGAAGCAATGTTTTGTGTAAGTATTTTTCATTATTTTGAAATAATTGGTATTTTATTTTATGGAAACCCATATACCGGGAGTACCTATTGGAAGTATTTGAAGTATAACTGGCTCGAGGTTGACCACAAGGGCGTAAAAGTATCATTTTACGCCTTGATTTGTGGTAATTAATATATTGTAAATCGCCTGTTTAGACCAATATGTCATTAATGTTACATCAAATTCACGTGACTAAAGTCACGTCAAACCGACGTGATACAGACGTCGAAGAGACGTAGCCAAAATCACGTGATTGGTCGAATTTTTGACGTCTTCTCGACGTGACATAGACGTGTTTGGTTAGAATTTTTTGTAAAAATTATACTTTTTAAGGTATTTGATAAAATAGTTTTCTGCAATTTTTCGAAAAACCCCCTTACCTCGGGACAGAATATTTATTTTTTTAATCTGAAACCAGGTTTTCAATGTACCCCAAAAACTGCACATTTTGTCTACCAACCTTGTAGTTCTTATAGTTACCGAGATAGCAATAGTGGTCCATGGCAATTAAGACACCCTGTATATACAGTGTGTTCCAGTGGCGCATCCAGGAATTGACTTCGGGGTAGGGAGGGGGAGGGGGTTAAGGATAAATAGTTAAAAAAAATTAATTTGAAGTAAAAATGTGACCATAACCAGGCTTCTTGGGGGGGGGGTAGGGGGACGAGGAGGTTTAACCTCAAACCTCCCCCCCTCGGTCTGGAATAATGGATTTTATGGGAGAACTATGGGTTTTTCCAAAAAAAACTTATACAGGATCATTTTAGGAAAAAGGCGGTTTCGAAAAATGTATAGCCTTTTCTACAGGGTGTCCCAAAAATAAAATATGACGCCCTATGTATTACCACATTTTCTCAATCCTTAAAAAATAAGCTTTTAAAAAAAAAACAATATTAATGCCTATGATACTTATTTTTCTATATCTCTTTCACACAAATTTAAACTTGAGTAAAAGAGACACTCAAAGGATTCAGAAAATAAGATAATACAGGGTGTCCAATTTAAAACAGATAAGTTTGTATCATATTTATTCTTGGGAAATTCTATATAAACGGTTATACATTTTTCGAAACCGCTTTATTTTCTTAAGTTTTTATTGAGAAAAACCATAGTTCTCCCCAAAAATCCATTACTCCAGAATTTTGGGACACACTGACTTACCCGCTCTTAATTTCAAACGAAAATGAACTTTATGAACTTCACATATATAGAATGGCCCAAAAAAAAGGACTTTTTGATTGTCCATTACTTACATTTTGTCCGATTTCAAAAATTTCAACCGTTTTGAGAAGCCGAAACTTTAAAATTTACGAATTTAATTGCAAATAATCATATTTGACCCCCTTGAAATTTTTTGCGCCACTGCACTGGTGAAAAACTTCTTTTGCTTGTCGAACTGAGTCTACTGATGTGCTTGTTTACTCTGTGTACGAAATAAGAAAGTTTAGAAAATCAAATTCACTTAGGCCAAAAAAGAAACATTTCGAAAATTATGGAAACTAATAAATCTAAACAGACATGAGCAACTTCTAACTTTCACACAGCATAGCTTAAGTAATTAAAAAATTAAATTTATTTCCAATAATTTTATTATTAAAAGATTTTTAGCATAAATCACTTTTTGGTGGCTGAAATACGGTAAAAATTACTTTTGGAAAAGACGGCGCCCTCTGTTTTTTTAGGAACTAACTACAGAGAGTTCGGCGTTTGTCAAAAAATGTCGCAAATTTTATACCTAGCATTTTTTGTCCGTACACTTATTCACATGCGACCAGGAGAAATCAAGAAAAATCGGTTCTAAAGTTTTTCCAAGATCCAAAGGTTCCCGAAGGGTGGCAAAAAGAGTTCGGCGATTAGCAAAAAATATCGCAAATTTTATACCTACCATTTTTTATCCCTACACTTTTTCACATCCGACCAAGAGAAATCAAGAAAAATCGGTTCCAACGTTTTTCCAAGATGGGAAGGTTCTCGAAGGGTGGGAAAAATAGTTCGGTGTTTGGCAAACAAGTTGCAAATTTTATACCTGGTATTTTTTGTCTCTACACTTTTTCACATCCGACCAGGAGAAATCAAGAAAAATCGGTTCCAAAGTTTTTCCAAGATGGGAAGGTTGTCGAGGGCTGGAAAAATAGTTCGGTGTTTGGCAAAAAAGTTGCAAATTTTATACCTGGTATTTTTTGTCTCTACACTTTTTCACATCCGACCAGGAGAAATCAAGAAAAATCGGTTCCAAAGTTTTTTCAAGATCGCGGAAGGTTCCCGAAGGGTGGGGAAAATGCAAACTTGGGATCTTACCTTCAGACCCTCCCCAACAACATACCAAAAGCTTAGTTTGCCCGAAAGGTTTGTACAATTCGCTAAGGGATTAAACGACACTTTAGTCCCGAGGTTTATATACTATTTTATGCACTTTAGGAAAAGAATTTTAGAAAAGAATTACGATATTTCTACGCCAAATTGTTCGCCAACTACAAGAAAGGGTGCTAAGAATGAAATCTTGGCCAAGAGCCAGTGCTGTTTGGCTTGACTTGCCATAAATTTAATTATAATTTTCCAGGGATTATTTTTTTACTTCTAATCCCTAAGCTGAAGGATTAAAAGTGTTACTTTAGTCCCTAAAAAGAAGGATTAAAAGTACCTATTTAATCCCTGAAGTGCATAAAAATAATTTTCTTGGTGCCCTCTCTGTTTTTGAAAATCAACTTTAAAGATTTTGGGCTGGAACAAAAAATGTCGCAAATTTCATACCACCATTTTTTGTATCGCACTTTTTTACCTGCGTTTCGTTTCCAAATTTTTTTCAAAATGGCGAAGGGTTCTAGAGAGGTGGGGGAAACGCAAACTTGGGAATCTCACCTTTAGCCCCCCACGCAGAATAAAATATCAAAAGATCAGCCTGCCCGGATTTTTACACTTTTACTGCACTATTTACCAATAAGTTATCTGGGTTATTTTTGTAAATTTAGGAGTTTTTCACCGAAAGCTCAAATATTATGACAATGATCACAAGCTTATCGTGCCTTTTGACATGCACATACCTGACGAGGAAACAAAGCAAAAAGTTGGAGACATGATCAAACAAAACTACACTCCCGATGTGGCCTTTGAGGATAACAAGCTTGCAGGTATCCAGGTAATAAAAGATCGACTTATTTTTAATGCTATAGTTTCTCCCCAGATTTTAAGTAAATATTACACTAAAATGCTATTTTTTACGCGTTTCAAATGTTGTTGACAAAAAAATTGCTTAAAATTAAACAAAATTGTAACAATATTTAATATTGGTATAGTGCCGCAGGCGAAAATTGCCAAAAGAAACAAAAAATTTGTTAAAAATTTTGATCTCGTAGGTTTTTGTAAAATATTTTTGAAAAAGTAGATTGGGTTAGACGCCAAGAAGAGGTCGGTTGGGGTGGTGTATATAGATTTGTTGCCAAATCGTAAAAGCGCTGCAGATGAAAATTTTAAGAAAAATTATACTAATTGAGCAGTTGATAAAAATTCGTTAGAATGAAATGAAAATTGTAATACAAACACAAACCGGAGCAAAGGGCCAAAAAAGTGGTGGAGCTATATCTCTCCTTGGAGCCCCTGATCATGATTAATTTATTGTAGATTGGGTTGGACCTCCTGGGGGGGTTTTAACCGCCAAAACCCCGCCAGGCTACGCCACTGCCGTACTATCAAAATTTTAAGAAATAAACAGGCTGCTAACTTCTGCTGTACCAGTTTTATGTGGAGAGAAGTGCGCACTGGAGAACAGACTGCTAGTATTCTTGACGGCCTGTGAGGTGAGTAGTCACCGGTGAGTATTTGGCTCTCTCATTTTTCACATGGTTCAAAGCAGGTGAGAAGTGCGAAATTTTTTCACACTCACGGGCACAGGTGTCCAGAATACAGGCCTTCTGTAGTGCAGGTGGAAGATTAGAGGTCAGGTAGAAAGGGCCTAGGGAGGCCTTCTTGCCAGGCCGCATGTCGCCCCTTCTCTACTAGTACTGTACCTGACAAAGAGGCTGTTAGAAATGTTTACTTACATTTGTTTTGTTTTGAAAAGTTCATTCGAGGTTAAGGTTATAAATTGACAATCAGCTGATGTTTAGGGTTAACAGAAAAAGCATGGCGTGTGCAGGCTGTAATTTGTTTGGTTGTTGATAGGTGGAGGCATAGGTTTTTACAGATCGGGGAGTTTCTGGGGATTTTCAGAGTTGTCTGCTATTCAGAATTCTGTATTTTACTTTTTTGAAAAATAAAGTCAGTTTTGTACCGTTTAGGTGACTTTTTCCTAAAACAACCTTATTCGCGAATCTCTGTGGTAATTATGCAGTATACGGTTTTCTGCCATTTATGATTTTTTTTGAAAAATTCTTTATGGGGGCACCTTCTAGGGTCCCTAGGACCCCAAATCCGTCTGCGCCGGTTGGTTTTTTTTTTATTTTTTTTTATTTTTTTTGTTTTTTTTTTAATTTTTTTTCACTAAAACAAACCAAACCACCACAGTCCAACCCAACCTAATCCAAACCAACCCAAAACAATTAAAAAAACACTTTACAACCCCCCCTGGGCACCCTTTTTTCTCGTTAAAAAAAAAAAAATCGGGCTCAGGCGGATTTGGGGTCCTAGGGACCCTAGAAGGTGCCCCTATAAAGAATTTTTCAAAAAAAATCAAAAATGGCAGAAAACCGTATACTGCATAATTACCATCTCTGTTAAAAGAGGCTTGCCCGAAAGCGCTTGTCAGATTACATTCAATAAAATCTACCCAAAATACTAACCCAAAGTCGCCTCACTTTAAATAAATAAATGGAAGATGGTAAAACCACTAACATAAACATACTTTTTTCGTAACTGCAACATTACAAAAATATTTTAATTTAAGATTTTTTGTTTTCTATTTTTAGTATCACTCAAACCAAGATTTCGACAAAGGAATCATTAAGCAGGCTGAACTTCAAGCACCTTATGCCCCAGTTTGGTTTTATGAATTTACTCATCGTGGTCCTATGAATAACAATCCTAAGCATTTGAATGGTAAGTATGTTCATTCCAAATTCTCCGAACCAATATATGATGGCTGACATTTACACATAAACTAAATGGAACTGCTATTGTCGTTTAATACGTTTATAGGCGCCTAAAATCGTTTTTATGTAAGGACGGTTTTAAATTAAATTGCTTTCTCCGAGGGTTATAGTCCTTCATTAAATCCCTGCCAAAAAAAACGCATAAAACCTCATAAAAAACACACCTGAATTTGATCAATTTTTTTATAAGGTCTATGAGCTTTTGTGAGGCAAAATATTAGGATTATAAAAGTTTGTAAGAATTTATGAGGTATGTCTTTGATTTTGGTCAAAATTTATGTGGTTTCATATTTGTGTTTTTTAACTGCTCCTATAATCAGTCAGGCTTATAAATGTTTACAAAATTTGATAAGTGCAGACATTTTTCTTAAAAATATTTTATGGTTTTATAAAAGCACGATTTTCTAAGAGATTTTATAATCAAACCGACACATCAACTTTTATGGGTTTCTATAATTACATTCTTTTTCTTTTATGATGTATTATGGGATTATATAAACCGATGTTTTTATAGTTTTCTAACAGATTTTATAGTCAAACCAACTCATAACATTTTATGGGTTTCTATGTTTACATCCTTGTTGTTTTATATTGTTTTAAGAGTTTGTAAAAAAACGTTTTTTCATGAGATTTTGGGATATTTTCTGATCAGACCAACTCATAGAATTTAACAGATTTCTATGAACATTTATAATTTTCTAGGAGTTGGTAAAAACAATTTTTTTTAAAAGTCTTTAAATAGATTTTATAGTCAGACAAACTTACAACATTTTATAGCTTTTTATGTGTCCACCCTGCCAAAAACGCCTCATCATCTCATAAAAAACACACCTGATTTTTATCAGTTTTTTCAACCACCTAAAAACTAATTAAAAAAATTATACTTGGTATACTTACTTACTTCTACAAAAAAACGTTTGTTGACAATTTCATCAAAAATTCATAATACCCCTCCAATTTTGCTTAAAATCGAACGAACTAAATCTTCCCCCCCCACTTTCCTCGTGAGAGGGAGGTGGGTACCTGAGAATACCATATTATTGAATTTTCACCGGAACTACAAACGCATACCAAATTTAAACACAATCGGATGTGGATAAGTCAGTTAAAATTGGTTAGCAAAACATGACCGAATATTGTTCATCTTGAATCCGCCATATTGAATTTTCAAAATCTGATCAAAAATTCGTATTTCTTATCCCCAAAGACCCCGTATACCAATTTTGGTTCAAATCGGACAAACTTAGGTGTTTTCCTCCCACCACTTCCGTCGTAGGGGGGGGGGGGTGCCTAATAATGACATATTATTGTATTGTCAACGGAACTATAAATGCATGCCAAATTTGAAAGCAATCGGATGTGTATAAGTTAGTTAAAATTGGTTAGCAAAAGATGACCACAAATCGTCCATCTTGAATTCGCCATATTGAATTCGTTATCTCCATCCCCAAGTGCCCCGACACACCTAATTTTAACGAAATCGGGCGTACTTCAACTGTACCCCCCTCCACCCCCTTCAAGTAGGGGAGAACTGTCAATTTCATCACACTATATTCTTGTGTCCCCGTGTCTTGTGAAGTCGATCGAATGTCGGGAAGTTGGCCAAAATTAAGTTGCAAGATTCCACCCGAACAAATATATAGTGTTCGTTACATAGATAAATAAAAGATTGTAAAAAAAAATGTTTTTGGCTCTCTCATAGAAATTTATCAAAGTAACATCTCTCCCACAGCTCCTGGCGATAAATAAGTACTTATACGAGAACAATTTTCTATTAGATATGTAGATATCATGGAAGCACAAGGAGTGTTATGGTATTATAGTGCGTTAGGTTAGGCTATAGTTTAGTTTGACTATATTAATCTCTTACATTACTTCTACTACTATTACTACTACTATAACTGCTAAAGTTGAGCTGAAATTTTTTATTTTCCAATGTTACAGGTAGATCTTATAAAATCTTTTAAAATCTTATAAACCTTTATGAGGAATTGTCATATTAAAAATCATAAAATATTGTAAACTTTTATAAGCCAACTGGCTGATAAAATAGGATGAACTCCTATGCGGGATTTGTGTTTCACTTTCACTAGTCAAAAATTATAAAATATCATAAGTTTATATGAGCATAGATTATACAAACTTATCTGTTATTTGCTATGATCTTTTATGAGGTTTTTTGGCAGGGATGGCATTTAATATCAGGAACCAACCCAACTCAGCAATGCGGTGGTTTCTAATGTTTCTATACCGTTCCTAAAATTGGTTTTAAAGAGATAAACCGCTTAAATCGCTTTAAAATAAAATCGATTTAGTGCTTAAAACGGTTTTAGTGGTGTTTATAGGACAACATTTTTAAATCGTCCTTTACCCTGCCAAAAAAACCGCATTAAAACTTAAGAAAAACACCGGATTTTTATCAGTTTTTATAACGTTTATAAGCTTTTTTGAGGTAAAATTTTAGGTTTTTTCTTTGATTTTGGTAAAATTTTCTGCGGTTTTATGTATCTGTTTTTTCTCTGATTCGATAATCTGACAGACTTATAAATATGTATACATTTTTATTGGACAATCTGTATAAAATAACAAAATCGGGTAAGTTAAAAAAAATCAGTAAAATAAAAAATGTTTGCTTTATATCTACTTTACACAGGTTTAAAAAAGCACTTCTTTGGTTGAGCAAAGCTTTTATAGTTCTTGTACGATTTTTACGAGTGATACCTCTTTGTATACCGAAAAGGCGTGGCTTTTCGGAAAATTGAGATCAGGGGGGCAATTCCAGTGGGCTATCGTTATGAGATAACGATCGCTATCGCCATTATTTTTACTGTTACGGCAACATCGCTTATTATTAATTAAAAAGAAGGTTTAAATGGCACGCAACCAGCAATACTTTCCCAAAACAACTGTCAAATGCCGACAGTCAGTCAAGTTTGTTTAGATTTTTGTTGCGGCGAAATTTCGGGAAAATAATAATTTTCATGAGCTTTTTGCACGCAATATGAACTAAAAATCTGATCACAATGTGATGGTGGTCAACCGTTATTGAATTTTGTTTGGAAAAGCCACGTTCTCTGTGAAGAAAAATCCACATGGGCCTTGTGTGAAAGTGCCTCCAGATTTTTTGTTTGGGTAAGTACTTATATTTACTTTATCTTATATTCTATTCTGTTCTTTTTGGTGCTTAAAGAACACTACTTACATAATGTAAACAAAAAGATATGGTAATTATGCAGTATACGGTTTTCTGCCATTTATGATTTTTTTTTGAAAAATTCTTTATGGGGGCACCTTCTAGGGTCCCTAGGACCCCAAATCCGCCTGCGGCCGATTTTTTTTTTTTAACGAGAAAAAAGGGAGGGTTGTAAAGTGTTTTTTTAATTGTTTTGGGTTGGTTTGGATTAGGTTGGGTTGGACTGTGTTGGTTTGGTTTGTTTTAGTGAAAAAAAATAAAAAAAAAACAAAAAAAAATCAAAAAAACAAATCAACCGGCGCAGACGGATTTGGGGTCCTAGGTACCCTAGAAGGTGCCCCCCTAAAGAATTTTTCAAAAAAAATCAAAAATGGCAGAAAACCGTATACCAACTGCATAATTACCAAAGATATAGTAGGTCCATTTTAAGTTCAGTTTATACATTTTGAAAAGACGTGAGCCAGTGGCCAGAAAACCGAAAAATAATTTTACAAAATATTCATACACTATAAGAGAAAAAAGTTGGAAATTCAAGAATGCAGGATTTGTTTGATCCAAGGTTATTACACTGACTTTTTATTTAAAAAAATCTGACATCAACTAATATCTACCTATATATCGAGAAAAAATCAAATATTATTTATTTGGACAGTTTATGTTTGTATTTTTTGAGGTTATAGCCAAATTACTAAATATTATGCCTTGTATAAATAATAGTACTTACAACAGACCGCATTGAGTACCTAGTTGAAGAGAGGCGGCTGATTCTGAACTGCTATGCACGATCAAGTAAAAATTTTGCATCCCTTCTCATACTGTCCCCCCTTCTTCAATTATTTTATTTGCACAGGATAGTAGATCTTTTGAACTCCCTCCCTCTGACAGACAGATAAGAGTCATGTACCTAACTTTCATATATTCAAATTGATTTTGGTAAAACAAATTTTGATGTACACATTTTCTTTTTTTAAGGTTTTCAAAGTTTTAATGTTTTAATGTAATGTAATTTACTGTTCTTTTTTTAGGTCAACTGTTGAAAATCTCCAAGAGCAGGACCCATGCTGTAGTGCTAATAAGAGAGAAAATAAATTATGAAGTTTGGGAATAAATACTTACCGTAGCTGCTCAATGTATATTGATAAATTATCCATAGAAATCAGTTTTGGTAAGTTTTCAATTCCAACACCTGATTTTAAATTTGTAGGTACACCTATTGTCAAGTAATGCAAACTATCCTAAGATTTTGTCCCATACAGTCAAGTATTGTCAGGTATTATCGAGTTTTCGTACACCTATTGGAGGTGTTGGCCTCTCGGTTTTAGATTCTGAGTTTTAAAAATGTTTACTTAAATCTAGTAAACAAAAAAATGTGTGTAAATACAATATTTTTGTGTAAAAGTAGAGTATTGTGGTTTTTGACGAAACATCATTTTAAGTTTCGCAATTATGTCAGTAATAAATAGTCATTTTTAAATATTTAACCTTTGCGTTTCTCCATAATTTTAAGACCAAGTTTCTCACCTTTGTCAAAATCAAAATGCATAAAACTTTTAACTTTTCAAACTCTCTACTGTTGATCAAATTCCTGTCTTAAAAACTCTTTTAGTTTTTATCTACTGTTTTACAAAGTTTACTAGTTCTTATCAGTAAATTATTTAACCCATCATCACACAAAATTAGTAAAGTTTAAAAAATTTAATAATAATAAATTGTAATTTTACTCAGAAATCATTTTATTGGGATAATTTCAGATAATTTCGTTTTTTTAACCGGTATCAGAGGGTTTTTACCTCGACTCCCCCTTCCTTTGGGTCGCCACTGGGTAACCATATACACCTATATAACAAATCTTATGCATTTTTGTTAGATAACGTTTAAAAAATTGGATTATTTAATTCACGTTACATATTTTATGCAGATTTTATGGATGTCACTAATAAAAAGAATAAGTAAAATTGATAATACAGTACCTAAAATATGTTATAAAAATCTAAACTTTTTACATGAAAAAGTTAGGTCATTTTTTTCCTCGTATTGAAAGGTCATTCATTCATTTTGATTCAGGCCTAGATGAGATGATTAACTTTAAATTTGGCACAAAATTGGAAAAATATTGGGAAAAAACAAAAAAAAAATAGCACATGGTATTGCTATTGTCTGAAGTATTAATTCAAGTGAACTAACTGGTTAGCTGATTAGACTATAGATTTGCATACATCACACCTATAATAAATTACTTTAAATTTAATTTCAGATCAATGATTTCTCGTAATTATTAAGATGTATGATGAATACATTTAAGCAGGCAGCACCCCACCCCACCTACGCAACTAAACATTTAAGCAGGACAAAACACATATGGTAAGCTACCTTCAGATTAAAAAGAAAACATTTTAAAATCCAAAAATTTATCAGTAAAATTGGCTACTTTCGTTTCAACCACACATAAATTTCCACTTCTTTATTGCTGTAATTTAAGTTTTTGTTTTCTACTATTTTTATTAGCCACCAAAACCTAAATATTTCAAATTTCATTAGTAAAATTCAAGGAGGAATAAAGTTTTAAGGTAACTTTTTATGTCCACAGGATATTTAAAAAAAAACATTAATCTTCTCTTGGGGTAACTAGGGGATAAGCCACACTTATTTCGTTAATTTACAAGAAAAACTCAAGTCTTTTTCCACTTGGATCCCAACTTGTTAGATTTTCTGAACTTTGTTTTCCCAAGGTTTTTAATTATTATTCACTATCTTGATAGTTTTTTTGATCGACAGTTTACATTACTTTTTCTAAATAATATAAGGGCCAAATTCATATCGTTTTTTTTTACAGGCAAGTTTTTTACGACCTTAGCCAGAAAGTTGTTTTATCCTCTCCCTTAGTTTCTAAATCAAAGTGCGTTGGACCAAATTCACACAAGCATTGACTATCACTTAAGTTCCTACTTTACCTTAAATATTAAGATGTGGGGTAAACAAAAGATAGTCAATAATAAAATTTTCAAAGTAGAATGTAATGTAAAACTTGGTCCGTACTTTTCTAAAAGAATCTAAATTGGCAGACAGCAATAAAACTGGTGACCAAAAAATTGGTGAGATATAGTCGATGTAAGTCTAATAAGTCGGATTATACTCTTGTTCAAAGGGTGAGGTGATTAAAAGTTACTATTGGTGTAATTGATTGATTTTATAAACCAAACCTAAAAGCTTTCAATCTTAAGTAGCCATTTCACTGGCTTACATTTTGAAATACATCTTATTTTTTGTTTCAGGTTAGCAGTGCCCAAGCTGATGAAAGAAAAGATACAATCCACCAATTATTGAAATATTAGAAAAAAATTTGTAATTCTAAGTAACATTTAAACCAATAAGTAAAATAAATCAGTTTTTTATCCCAAACTTTATTATTTTTTAATAGCAATGTTAAGAGTGACAAAATCAACTCAAATCAATTTTTTCTTTGTAATATAATAAATTGGTAATATTAAATTAAAAACTAGTATAAAGTATTAATCTAGCCAAAAAAATAAATTTATCTAAATGCATTGTAAAAAACTTGCCATGTCAGTCAGTAAAACTTTAGAGTTAATTTAAAAATGCAGCATACATTTAAGGCCCTTTATTTAAAGTAGGTACTAAGTAGGTTTCTTAAATTATATTACTCAGGTATTAAAAATTAAAATAATTTGCTTAATTAGCCAACTGCTATATAAATATCAAGCTATGCTATGTGTGTGTGGGAATAAATATCATTTAGATAATTTAAAAATGGATGTAAAATAATAAAGAAATATCATTTAGGTAAATATTAAATCACATCAGTCCAATTTTTTAAAACATCTTCATCAATTCTTTTTTATAGCAATCAGAGCTTGAAATAACTTAATACTGTACTTATCTTACCCCACAAAACCAATCTAAAGGCTCTTGAAAAAAAACTCTGCCTTATTTTAAAAAGTTTGCAATAACTTAAAATAATATATAGTGGCCCACACTTTTTCAATGACTCCCCCAAAAAAACTGCGAATTTTTTTGAAAAAGTTCTAAAATCGTAGTTACAATAGGTCCAATGTTCTATAACTATCACTTAAGGGCGCAAGAACAATCCAGAGATAATATAAACTTGTCAATCGATTTCAATACGTCATCTACCACTCATTATCTATCTCTGGTTTCTTTACTGTATTCTCCTGTTCACAGATTGCGCCGCGAATCATTGGGGATTAGGGTCACTGGATCCTAAAACCTGCGGCTGGGACCGCAGGTCTCACGATCCAGTGACCCTATGGAGGATTGTTTATTTATCACCTAGGTGATCGAATTGAGAGCAGTGACAACTAGTCAAATGGCCAGTTTCTCAACTTCCACTTAAGTTCTAAGTGCTAGTTATGGTATGTCTCTTTTTCACTTTTTAAAAATGTATTTGGCAGATTGTAGGGGAAATTAGGGGCAAGGGCCCTATAAAGAAAAATCATGTCACATCAAAGGAGATTCACAAAAAATCTTTAATAAATTTATCCTGGAGGCAGCGCCTAAGTTAGTCGCCACATTACCACATCATACAGCACACTTCATCCCAGGGACGTACATTTTACGTCGCTACGTTCCGGGACCAATTACGAACGTAATATATATGTTCGTACAAACGTGTAAGTAGTACATACAAATATGTACATAAATACACGTATAAGAGCGAGATGTAAAAACCTTTATAAAGTATATGTCACAATCTTAGCAGTTTCCTACGTATAGGTGTTGGTCTAGTGGTAGAGTATCTGGGTCTCAGCCGGGAGACTCGGGTTCAATTCTCGGAATCTCCAACACTTTTTTTTTTTAATTATCGGTGAAATATCCTTGCATGACCCAAGCCCACGTACACGTTCGGTTTTGATCCCATGTAGGACCTAAATTATATATACCTGAAATGTACTACATAGGACGTATATAGTACGTACAAATCGTTGGAAAATGTATGTCCCCAATACGTACATAGTACGTCCTTGTGCGTACTAGGGACGTGACGTATGTCCCAGCAATTATCTACTACTTGAGAAATCAGCCACCAAAATCACTGAGTAAGTTGCCAAAACTGTATCACTAATTTACCTATGCCACAAATTTACCTTACGTCACCCTACTAGTTTTGCATTTTTGTTTTATGAAAAAGTTTAAAAAGCAAGTTCCTGTAAGGACTCTTCCGGGAACACATAGAATATAAGAAAATGTCAGGAATAAATATAGTATTTGATTACCTATCCTATATTTCCATTATTTTATGAAATAAAAAAATGTTTAAGCCTTATGTAAAATGTGTTTTGTCTAAAAGACAGTTTTTTGTTTGACTATGTTTATAGAAAAACAATTCAATAGCAAAAAGAAAATTAATAAAGCCTGGATAAGGTACTTCGTTGGTTGGTAATTATTTACTAACATACTATAGTTACATGCAAGTAAAAACAGAGCAATAAATAATAACACCAACATAAGCTTTAATAATAATTATTACATAAATCAATCAAGATACAAACTTTTTTTTCCTCCTGAATTTGTTTGAACCTTTTTTGTCCAGTGAGGCAGCCTTTTGTGAAAAAAGGACACTGCTGTTCTATAAGTGTTGGCTCTTATGATGACTGATTATCCAGCAGTATTTCAGTTGTCATTAATTTTTTTGGACGGCAACTACTCGTGAGCTTTTTAAATTGTTGCAGGAATACACCTAAAAAAGAAAAAATATAGTTCACAGGAAAAACTTAGGGACCTTTCTCCACTTGGTATTATCCAAGGATATGTATTGGGGCTATAAAACATACCAGGAGGTTCGCAGATGTTTATTTTTGAGGACGGGCTCCCCAGTCTCCCTCATTCAAGAAAAAGTTACTTACTTAGGTGCTAAGGCTATATTTTTTGTTTTAAATTTTAGATTTATATTTGATTATTGAATTTGTATTTCTGTGATTATTTTTTATATTATGTACAACCACCGGCCTTCATGGTCAATGTTTGTAATTTTGAATAAGTAAAGTCCAGTAAAAAATATCAGTCAGAGTTCAGGTATATATTTTATCTCGAAACTTATTTGTGCCGGCCCCCCCAGGGAGAATTTCGACTATTGGTAATATATTTAAAAAGGGCCATGCAACTTTTTTGCTATAACTTTACCCCCCCTCCTTGAGAAGAAAATAAAAAAAAATACATGCAATAGCAAATATAAAATACCTCATAGCAGCAAAGCTAGAGTGGTGGGCCTCTTGTCTAACCATAATCTGAACATGTTTACTAACCAACTGCGTCAAGATTTCGTTTCTTAAAATTTCGTTCATGATAACCCTAAAAAAATGGCAAACCGTCACCGTCGCTCATTCCACACTAGAGAACTTAATGTTTCATTGACATGTACACAAAAGATTTAATTAAATTAAATTAATAATTAAATCATTACCATTTATTAAACAAGTATATGTGTTATTCCACCAAAAGTGTGCATTGTTATTGTTAAAAAACCGAAAAGTAATCTAAAGTCATTATATTTGAAGGTGCACTAGAAAAACCTATTAATAATCACATATTTAGGGAGATTTTTAGATTTTTTTAAAACGACTCCACACGGGAATGAAGCTTAACATGGCAATGACACGGGAATTATTTTTTTAACATGATAATGATGCACAATTCGGTTTTTAAGTTTTATTTACACAAAAATAAGTTGACTGAACATGGACTAAACTGAACAACTACTTATTGTTAACTTATTTATTTTAATAACTTAAATTATAAAAAATACTGGCTATTTAGGCTTTTTTGTCAAACTTAAGGTAAATCCTGTTTCCTTTTGAAATTATATTTGTTTCATTAAGTTTAAAAAGTTGAATATCACTATCTTCATTATCAGAATTTTCACAAACCCTTAGAAATATGACTTTTACATCTCAATCAATCAAGTCAATGTAATTTTGGCATATTGCTACATATAGATAAGTTGCTGTTTTTTTTGTGAATTTTGTGTTCATATTTGACCAAAACATAAGCATCTCTCGGCTCTTGTTTCTAGAGTTGACATAAAGCAAGCTGGGTGGTGTCTGTGGTATGCTTAGACACGAATAAACGCGCTCAAGCCAAGCTCTTCTGCAGTGGTCAACGTTATCAATGAACCTTCCCACCACTTTTTTTCAAGGATAAACGCCGCGTGAGCTTGAGCGCGTAAATACCCAGGGACAGAATTTAAAGAGGGACAGACTCAAAATTATTTTTTGGCTTTTGACCCTTAGGGACTAATGCACATTTTTGGTGGAATCATTCATATACAACTGTGCTAAAAAAAAAGGTTCACAATGACAAAAAAGTAAAATCATGATAATTCTTGACATAAGAGTAAACTAGAGTTTTAAACTTCCATTGTTTTTTACTTTTTCACTATGTTTTGATAGGTTATGTATGTATCTGCCATTATCATCACGTACTGACAATTGCAGAGACATAAGCAGTCGGGACATTGAAAAACAGAGTTAAAAAAAATTGTCAATGGAAGTTACATTCACCTTCGAATAACAATTCTTAACATGACATGTATATTACTTTTTTTGAGCACAAGTCTAAACCAAGGTGTAAACATAGTTCCTATGTTTCTCTTGACAGTTATTAAAATTTGTGGAATGTTATAGCAATGTTAGATAAAAATGGACACATTTATAAGAGCAAAGAATACCTACCTATGTCCATGATATTATTAACGAAAAATGGGGACTTTACCAAACTAAAAACTTTGGTATAAATTATAAAATTATGAAAACCAACCTTTTTATATCAAAATATTACGAGATGATCGATAAGCTTCACCGCTCTTCGTATGTTGATTTTTTCATTATTTCTTCCTCGCTTTTTGTGTATCTAAAAAATTAACAAAAAAAAAACAAAATTAACAAAAAATATAATATTTTGAATAAATAAAATTAAGGGGCATCTGTATTGATACCAGTAGGGTGATTTTTGTTGGTTGTTTGGCTACTCTGTTCATGTTCAGCCTTATTCTGCCTGCTGTAGTAAGGCCCTGTCATGTTGTTAACTTTAATAATGATGCAAGGGCACTTTTGTTTTGTTGCATCTCTGTTATAGTTATGTTTATTCTGTGCAGAGCCATTTTTTGTTGTGCTGTTAACTTAAAAGATAACCACACACACTAATTACAGCCACAAGACAAAAACAAACCAAAACCACTTTAAACTAATGGTATGACTTATGTAAGTATTGCTTAAGGGTGCCTACACAGAATAAAAATAAAGGTAACAAAATGACAAAAAATCAGCCAAAAGCATCCTGGTACACCTTTGGTTAATAATGTAGTTCCGGTTAGCGTTTGCAGTTTGGTTTTGAGAATCAAGATTCAGATGAAATTTGTTCTTTTTTATTACATTTTTGTTCTTAACTAATTTCCATTCATTTTTATGTAAACTAGATTAAAAATTTAAATAGGTTGCAAAATATTCTTTACTCTGTCAATTTATATACTTGAAAACTTGCAAATATCATCTCAAATATCAAATTATGACATTAACTTTTATATTTTAAATGAAATACTCCTATTTTTTTTAAATTAAGGTCGTTTTTTTCTTAATTCCAAAAAATACAAATAATATATCAGGTTTGTGGTTTACCTTTGTTGGTTTTCTAGTAACTTATAAATACTGTCCCATTATCATCTTTGGCTTTATCAAAAATGTAAGTTTCAGAATAAATATGACAGTGCAGCATACTAACCTGTAACTGTGAATGGTTTTAATAAATGCCAGCTTCTTCCTCTTGGTATCACTGCTGCTGGTTGATGTATAGCTGCTTTGAATTTCTTGATTTAATCTGAAAAAAGTTTAAAGCAAAATAAAGCGGAATATTGCAGTTAAAAAATCAAACATTTTGAACAGGAAACTCTTGACAGGAAAAAACTAAAGTAAATAAATAAAAACTTAATTTTAAGTAAGGTAGCAGTAACATAAAAATTAGGTAAAAATAGTAAAAATACTAACAGTAAAATTAGTTTAAAAAATGTGGTTTTCTATATCATAACAAATATCAGAGAGCAAAAATTACTTTCTTTTTCTTACAATTCTTTTCAATGTCTTTTCCTTAGAAATGCTCCCTGATGAAGACGCAGATGAAACAGCTATAGGTGCATTTTGTGAAACTTGACTTATGCTTGCATCTGAACTCATCAAAGTTGAGTTTTGTGATATATCACTGATGCTGGTACTATGCAGACTTAAATATTGAATTTCTATGTCCAAAAGTAAGGATGGCACAGCATTAAATTTAGGCATCTTTCTCTTCTATTTATCTGATAAGAAGTCTTCAACTTTAAAATGCGTGGAGCACACTAATTTGTTCCTGTTCCTTTGCTACTCTTCAGGATTCACTTGAAGTGCCTGACGCCATATTTTGGATATCGGACCTTAGTTTGGAATCCTAAAAAAATGTGTAACCTTTTGTTATTGAATTATTCACAAGATATTTTGTAATTGTTTAATTACAAAACCAATGTTACATTTTTTGGTGGAAAGGACATTATTTTTCATGATAAATGCAAACATACTAAAAATTGATAAAAAAAAACAAATTAATGTATCAGTTTATCGCTGTGTATTAGCTAGGTAGGTACCTACACATATATTTTATTTAAAATTTAGCAATTTTAAACTGTTTGGTTTGTATAATTATATTTATTTCCTCTAATTACTTAATTTGCAGTGCCTGTATGGAAACATTTACTTGTCAAATATCAGTCTGACACTAGATATACAAAAAAAAAACTACCAAAACTAACTGGGTATGCATGCTTTAAAAAAAAATGTTTTTCTTGTATTTATTATATTTTTTATAAGTATGTTTTCCTAAATCAGAAAATTCAAATTGTCCAGCATTTTTTTGTGCACCTAAACTATTAATGTAAAAGTAAATGAAATGTCCTTGCTTCTAGTTGCACTTTGTTGCCAAAAAATAAGTTTGCTGAGCACAAAGTATGGTTAAGTGAACCCACAACATTTAGAGCACAAATAAAAAACAAAATACTTATTGTATCAGGCAACCGAGGGGGATTTCACTTTTTTTTGTAGAGTTCGCATGTTTTTACAAAATGTGAAACAAAGGAAAAAAAATAAGGATTTTTTTTAAAACTAGAATGAAAACTAAGAGAAAAAACAGAAAAATATTTAAAATAATGTAAAAAAAATCAAGTTAATGTGCACCAAAATGTACATATATACCTGCCAGTGAAATTACCCTTGTACGCAGGCAACTTTACACTCATTTTCTTCACCAATTTTAAAATTTTTTACAAAAATAAAATAATTTTGGGGGTATTGGCATTGCCTACCTATTTCATACATGACAACTTACCACCATTTCTAAAAATAATGTTATTGTTCCTGTCACCATGAACAGCAACATCGAGTTTGTAACGGTGATACAAAAGACCTTGTATTTAGGCACATCACATATTTATGAATTAGGTACTCTACTTGGTACTCGATGGGATTAACACATTAAAACTTAAGGTAATGGGGCCTTAAAGGTCCAGTCATGGTTCCATAAAGTACCTAAGAAGTAAGATATAAAAATTATTAATTTCTTACTGTAAGCTAAGCTGTGAACTATTAACAAATGCATGTATAGTATGTAGTTTATTTCTCTTTGCATCTTACTTCTTCTGCTTAATTTACGGAACAATGAATCCAGCTTTAAGATCAATTTATGCTTGTATCTTAGATCAACAAGCAGTACAAAGTTTGCTGGTTGTTTAATTACCCTGTAAAAAATCCGCAAAGAATGTCTTAGCTTGATCTAAGTAGCGAGCATAAACTGACCCTTACACTTACTTGTGAAAAGAAATGTTGACGTCCTCCGTCAGCCTCCTTATCGATTTACAATTTTTCAGTGCACAAGTCATATTCTACAAATACACACAGACCACTTAAGGGTTCTAAAAAGTAGCTTTACACCAAAGGAAAAATTATTAAATAAAACACAAAAACCAGGTCGACGAACTCCAAAACAAAACGACAAAACTAAGGTTATGAAGAATGTCAGGCAGACACACTGACATTGGTTAGTTGCAAATACAGTGAGTCGACCAATTTCGATGTTTGCATGGCCTAAACTTTTTTCCTGGTAAGGGGTGTTACCTAGGTATATATGCTGGATCTCTCTTAGCCGAATACATTTAGGAAAGGAGAACACCAGAAACTATGCCTAGGGTAAGCTCACAAAAAAAAGACGTGGATGGTTAATTTTGATGGTGGCGGTATCTATAATATAACCATTTAGGTACTTTTTGATGCTAGGCATATAGCTAATATTGATAGGTAACCAGTATAGTCCATGTTTTTACATTTCCGCATGTTTTAGCTTTAGAGGAAAATAATACTCAATTTGTTTTTTATTAGAGGAAGAGAATTACAAAGCTTATTAATACAATCTAGAGGGTTTTTGAAATTAGGTGTCCATTATTTGGAAAATTACAAATATTTCCAATTTAGTTTTACAGGTCTCTATAAATGGCGTTTCTGACGTAATATGGGCGCGCCAATTTTGAAACACCACAAAAGTTAAAACAGTTTTTTTCAAAAAATAAACAAAATTTTAAAAAAGTACCAAGATTTGATGGAAAAACATAGTCCAATAAACAATTTAGGCAAAATTTCAGGCCATTTGGAAGTCCCGTTTCCGAGAAACATGCGGAAAAAGAATTGCCTAATAAATGGACCCAACAGCGTTGCCGGTTTAACGATGTAATTGGGCCGTTAAGTGACATTTAAATTTTTTTATTTAAACAAATGTGGCCTAACAGAATTAAATAATAAAATTTTATTTCTGTACTATATTTTACACAACTTTTTAATTCATTAAAAGTTATCTTATTATTTTTTAATGGGAGAACAAATAACATTTAGCATACATGTATATTGCATCAGTTTCTTCTGAAAGTTAGTTTCACTATGTCTATTGAACATCGAATCTTTGTCTAGGTTCATTTAGTGCCTTGGAAGGTTGGTCTGTGTCTTACTTGAATCTATCCATAGTTAATTTGTGGCCCGAGTTGTGGTCTTGTGTGGTACTGTCCTACTAGAATGATTCTTACATGTAGCTCCATTCACATACCCTAGCATGTTATACCTAAAAAGAAGTATACACTTTAAGTTTTATCAAAATAGTACTTATCCAAAATCTGATCACAGCTTTAAGTAGTTATTTTTTCTTTGGTGAACTGCAAGAATCTAAGTCAGTAGTTTTCATTTTAAATCAACTATCTCAATGTATCACATTCTTGCCAAGCCTGACTTTAATTTAAGTGGGTGATAAACTCAACTAGTTGGGCCATGCTTATCTATATTCTATCATAAGGGCTTGCGATTCCCTTTACAGAAGAGTATAAAATATAAACCCAGCTTAAAATAGCAGTGATGTACAAGTTTGGGATAAGTAAAACAAATATTTCCCTATAACAAAAGCTAGTTTTACTTACTGTGCCGTTCTTTGTGGGCTCCAAATATGGTGTGAACTTATTTTCGTCTTCCATTGGGGTGGTTGGAGAACACAGGAGAAACTAGGCAGCAGGAATTATAAAAAGTATTTTGTTTCCCGATGTCTGCAACTATCGCAGAAGAAATCATGTTAATTTTTCTCAATCAAATCAAAACTTATATTTTTGTGCGAGTTTAGTTGTCAAAGTTGAATTGACACGGCCGCGGCCATTGTGAAATAAAAAAACAAACCGCGGTGTTGCCGCGATAACGAATTCGCTACGTAACGATATCAGAGAAATGGGAAAAATATAGAATAAACGTCGACCTGCGCGAACGGGCGAATTTGAACGGCAGCCATTTTTATCACTTGTCAACATCAGCTGCCTGAAAGCTAGGTTATGTTACGTTATTTACATTTTGTTTCTTTTGTCTTTATTTAAATTTTTTCTAAATATTATCTAAACTTCGCGTGTTTGCCTGTTCACTGGTCTTGTAGAACACATGCCTGCCGGCCCTGACTGGTCGTGTCGTGACATATAAGGGCGGCGTACATACTTCTGTCAACGACTTGCTACTGGAACAACTTTAAATTAATAAGGATACAAGCCCCGTTTTTCAGCAGAGAGAATAATTATTGGACCAGTCTATAAGGTAAGGTTAACGTCCCATAAGTTATTTATATTACTAGTACTGTATGAGCTTCATTACAGAAATCAGTAGGGAATATTTCCACTAGATCAGACCCAGCAGAGAAATGGAAAACTATTTGTTTCTCTGAGACTGAGTTGTGGTAACTACACTAGTGCTGTAATGAGCCCTACTGTACGGGTGATACATAACATTTAAGGATCATTCATACAAGGCATAGGCTTAGTCACTTGATTAGTATTTGGTTTTGTTATAGTGTTAGTTATAGTTTTGGTCTTAAAAATTGCTCACTGTTCATACTTGTCTTTTTATTTTACGAAGCAAATGCATTTAACCTCACTTTTTTGATGTTTTCTTTTGTTTACTTTTATTTTTTGTAGTTCATTTTCAAAGAGAATAAGGTTTAATAGAAACAGTTTTTTTTTGGAACCTACAAACACTTAGCAACTTTGCTTTTAATTTGCCTGTATAAAACTTTTGAAAATATTGCGCATGCACACTTTTTTTGCTTTGCTTTTACTTGAAACATTTTATTTATAATAGACAAGGATTTATTTTTAATAAATAAAATGTAAAAAATTGATAAAAATGAGTTAAATAATAAGCTCTTTTAGTGTGGGTCAATATAAATTTAATTAAAGAATTGTTTAAAACAGTAACTAATTTAAGCGACCAAATATATGTCTGTCATACAGTTATATAGTTGCATAAAAAGGATGACCATCCCAGTTTTGTTTTTTTAAATTTCTTAATAAAAATTATGTAAACTGTAAGTTGTCTCGTGAATAAACTGAATAATTTAAATGATATTCTTATTCTTTTTTTGTCATGCATATGTGTTAAAAACATGCATGGAACTTAACATATTTTTTTTCTTTTTTTTGCAGATTCCAGCTACAATCATAGCCAAAAATAGGTTGGCAAAAAGAGAGGTACTTATAACTCTTAAGGATTTGCTCTTCGGTCATAGTATTAAATCTGCCTTAAAAATAAGATAAGAATAAAGGACCTAAAGTAACTTAAAATTGAAGCAGTAAGATGCTGAGTTATACAATAGGTATGTACATTTTACCTTGCATTTTACATAAGAATATGACTTTTATCGTAACTCAACACTTATTAAAAACAATTCAGTAGGTCAGGTATGGTCAGATTTCTGAGAGGTGTCCACTAATTATTTGAGTTTCTTTTTAATATGGTTCCCTCCCTCCCCTGCTAACATGTTGTATGGGGGGTTTAAAAATTAAAATTTTTATGATGATGTTTATGTTCACTAAACACCTAAGCATTAGTAAGAATATGTCTTCTATGTGCAACATCTTTTCAATTAAAAATTTATTTTTATTAACCCCTCCCCCTTCCTTTAAAATAAGATTTTGGAAAGCCCTTCTTCCATTTTGAGTTCATATATTTATTGGTTGCTGTATAATTACTTTTTTGCTAGATAGGGACCAATAGGTTTCCAAGACATAAACCAAATTCAGAACCCAGAGCCGCTTAATTCTGTCCGATTAGTATCTAGGAATAAAATGACACATTTATTAGTCAGAATGATATAGCACATTTGAAATAGTATACTTTGATTCAATTCTGACCAATGAAATAAATGAATGAAAAGTTTCATTATGGTAAATATCAGCTGTCATATTGAAATTGGACTGAACAATAACTTTGTATAATCTGAATCATTAATAGTAGCAATTTTATTTCAGGAGTACAGTCAGTGGATGCAGTCAACATTTTTTAAGGTGCTATTGATAAGTATGTGTATATTATCCCAAAGAGATTTAGAATATAAAACAATAAATTTTGGAAAAAATGTCCTTTTATTTCTCTAAACTTAGGGATATTGTTTACAACCTTATAATATATGTAAATATGTAGTAAAATAATACAAAGCAGATCAAATTTATTTAGTTTTGTCTTTGAATAAAAAAAAACATTAATGGGAAATTAAGGATATAAAAAAATTATTCATACCTATCCTACTATTTTAAGGCTTGAGAGCTTGGAAAGCACCTATACATACCAAGATAGAAAAACTTACAAATAGACAAATAGGAGAGAAGTAAAAATGTAACTACTTTATCTAAGCAATATAAGTATTTATCTTGTTTTTAATTACATTAAATTTTAATCTTAGGATTTAAATAGGAGGTAACTACTTACTGATGATTAAATAAAATAATTTTGTTTAAGTGCCTTCTTACTGAGGGTCCTTGAATTTTTAAAGTGTAATTTTTTGCTAAATTAAAAAATCTGATTCTTGCATAAGAAGAGACAATATTTTTGATTAAAATAAATCCATGGTTTTCTTCAAATGGAGCTGCTTCCAAAAAATGATTTTTTAATTCAGGAAATACACTATAAATTCTGGGATAAAACTTTTGACTCACAGCAATAGCAAATGCCTGTTGAAAACCTTTTTCTTTTGGGATTTTATTTTCGGTTGATTCCATCAGTTTTCTTATTGTTATCTCAGTATTCTCACAAATTTCTACTACACTTTCTGATGGTACAATCAGGCCTCCTAAAAACATTAAACTGTTCAATGCAAATCTTTATAGAGTAAGGAAAATATTGTTTTATCTTTTTTTTACAATGTAGAAAATTCAAATATGACCTCAAAGTGGATTAAATATTTGCTGTGTTTCGCTAATATCAATGAAAAGTACTTCTAGGATATATGTTTAAATGAAATTTGAGTTGAAAAGTATTAAATAAAGTCAAATTAAAAGATTATTATGGTAAAGTGATTAAAAACCTAAATAAAATGTATTTGAATAAAAAAATTAACTCTTAATAAAATACTGAACATTATACTAACCTCTATTTTTTCTATGTATTAATTTATATGCAGTACTTTCAGTTTGATTATTATTTCCAACCAAACTTGAGTAGCATTCATTACAAATTCTTTTCCTCAGTAGCATCCTCATAACGAAACCTGAAATGTATGCTACAACATTTGATGATATTTGTGTTAATGGAATAAATTCCTCAATAACATCATAATCCTCATCCTGTATAATTGTATTTTCTGGTAGTATGTTGTATTTTCTTAGTAGTGATAAATCCACTGTATCCTCCTCCCCTTTAGTTGTGCTAGGGACAGATAAAACAACAGTTGAATCAAGCAGCCTACAATTTCCACCCTCTCCTCCAACCCTAGTATGTAGTAATAATCTCCTTAATGCATACATCACTTGAAGACAAGTAGGATTATTGTTCCAACCATTTCTGCTCCTAAAATAATACACAAAAATTATTTTAAACAACAGGAAGACAAATAAACCAACAGAAAAATAATGATTGCATTTTGCTTTACCTAATTGCACAAAATAGTGTTTCTTGGTGGTCCTGGCTAATCTTGAATGTTAGCAAATAACTCATTTTTTCTGATTTTACATACATATCAAAAATTCCACATACTGAGATGATTGTTATACAAAATCCTTTAAATGCAGTTTTTTTCGGTGTGGCCCAAATTGGTCTTCCACCAACGTCTGTACAATCTGTCAAGAATTCAATTGTCTCCATCAAAAAGGGCCTCCAATCCTTTTCATTAAATAAATTTAAACATGCCTTAGTTCCTTTACCATATGGGCTTTTGGAGTTTAAAATATCAAATAATCTATCTATTCTGATAATAAATTCTTCAGTTGCTTGACTATCTTTAAAATCAGGGTGTTTCATATCAAGCCTTAAAAATCTAATAGCATCTGCCACACTTCGGCTTAGAGTTTGAGCAGCTAAATTAACCTAAAATAAAATAAACATTAATTACAGAATATTCAAATGTTTCTAAACCTATCAAACATTTACAAAGAATGAATTTAAATAAAAATACTTATATGGTTTAAAACTTTAAAAAAATATATTTTTAATTAAACACATATGAATACATACCTTCATTTTTTGTCTTTTCCATTCTAAATGGGTAGTTTTTAGTTTATTGCCAATAATCAGTGTTTCTTCTTGTTGAATTTCGTAGAGTCTTTTAATGTAATACCACCTAATGTTTCTTCCCCTAGGATCTTTAAATGTTTCTAAATCTGCCATCATATTCCTACATAGTTTTAGCATATGACATGGATCAAATATACAAAAAACTTTCTCTTGCGTTTCTGGGTGAGAAAAGTCTGTTTTTAAATTTTTAATATCCTTTACATTGGCACCCAATTCCTCCATCATTGTAAAATTGGCAGAGGGACCATCGCAAGTTACTGAAGTAACTTTTACTCCAATCTGATGGAGTCTTATTAAACATTCATTAATTATATTGGCCTTTTCTTTGCCTGATAGTGATTTAATAAAAAAATAAGCAATTGGGATTTTCCATGATGACAAATGGGATACAACAGTAACCATTAGAACTTCTGAAGCTGGTTCCAATTGATCGTTTTGTATAGCTACTCCAGTGTCAATATACCCCCACATTCTCTTACCATCATATTCAATCTGCTTTTTGATGGACATCTCATCAAAGACTAAGGCGCAAATTATTTCTCTGCCTAAATGCAAAGCCTCCAAAGCTTTTTCTTTTAAAGTGTCAAAGGCCGGTGAAATAAATCCAGGACTACAATCAATGTGAGTAAACCACCTTCGAATTGTATTTTGATGTGGCAAGGCAAGGTCAAATTCTTTACGAACCACCTCATAAGCTCTTGAAGAGTAGAATTGTAAAGTCGCTGCAAACTGTCGCAAGGGAGCAGGGTAAGATTCATGTGTGACAGTTTCATTTTTTAAGTTTTTTAGATATCGTGCCATGAGTAAGGATGGTACATCACTAACAGCTTTATTGATATGATCCAAACAATTTTCTGAAACTTCGCCATTTTTTTGCAAGAAATTAATTACGCTTTTCATTGATGTCACTTTTTGCTGTAGCTTTGTTGCTTTCCTTTTTGCATAATACAGATTTTTTCTGTATCTTTGCATTGACTGCCTCATTTGCTGGTTTTTTTTCATTAAAGTACTTGGAGAAGCACTAAAAATATAAAGCTTTAAGAAAGAAATTTATAACAAAGGTTACAAAAAAACACTTTAAAAATATGATAAAAACATAGGAAAGATAAAACTATAACTTACCTATAACTATGTATAGATTTAACCAGCTGTACTCTTCTCCGTTTGGTACCACTGCTGGTTGAGCTTGAGCTACTAATTTGTAGTGCTAGGTTTAACCTAAAAATAAATAATAATAATAGCAAGGAGAGATGGTTTTAAGCAAGCATAAGCATTTTTTTGAAAAAAATGAAAATCTTGATTTTTCCAGGGAAAGAAGACATTATTTCTTAAAAGGGGGGGCTTGAATTTTTTATCCCAAGGATAAAACTTCAGTTCTAGAAAAAAGTGGAAATTACGAAATTAGTTGCATGGATTGTGACAAAAAATATGTTGGCCAAACGAGACGCTCTATTCAAACACCTTTTAAAGAACACTTAGCACACTTAAAATACGGAAGAACAGAAAAGTCAAGTGTGGCCGAGCATGCTTTTGAAAACAATCATAGATTCACATTAGATAACCTAAAACTTCCAAAAAGTGTACCAAACAAAAGACTTTTGAATGCATATGAAAGTATGGAAATCATTAAATCCAGAAATAGTTTAAATAAAGATAGAGGACCCATCCCGTTTAGTACACTTTATTCTTTAGTTGAGGGGAGATAGCGATCAATCACAAATTATTAGTCTTATCTCTGCCCACTTAAAGATTGTATATAAGATAGAGCATAGGTTAATTTAGTTTATTGTCTCATCTCCTGATGATGCTAAAGTTGTTAGCGAAATGCGCGTCAAGTGCAAAAAAGTGTAGTTTTGGTTTGTGGAAAACAATCATAGCTTTGTTTTAGTGCAACCAAAGGTTCCAAATTCCCAACATAGGCATCAGGAAGATCAAAATTCATCCTGCATGTAAGGTGTGATTGTTAGTGTGACAGCCCAAAAAGCCTGAGTTTCAGAGAGTTTGACTTATGAAATATTTTTAAAATACAAAAATAAATCCCCAAAAATTTTGAGTTAAAGATAGATTGGACTTACAGAGGTTGAATTGTTTATGCCAATTGTTATAGAGTGGACGAAAAATATAAAAAATATAATCATGTGACATGCTTTTTAGAGTCAGGGTGGTAATCTTGGGTAATTATGCAGTATACAGTTTTCTGCCATTTTTCATTTTTTATGAAAAATTCTTTATGGGAGCACCTACTAGGGTCCCTAGGACCCCAAATCTGCCTGCGCCGGTTTTTTTTAAGAAAAAAAAAAGGGTGCCGGGGTGGGGGGTGTAATGTGTTTTTTTTATTGTTTTGGGTTGAGTTGGAATAGGTTGGGTTGGGCTGTGTTGGATTGGGTTGTTTTAGTCAAAAAATAAAAAAAAGCAAAAAAAAATGGAAAAAAAACCAACCGGCGCAGGCGGATTTGGGGTCCTAGGGACCCTAGTAGGTGCCCCCATAAAGAATTTTTCATATTTTTCATAAAAAATCAAAAATGGCAGAAAACTGTATACTGCATAATTACCGAATCTTGGCAGGAATATATGGGGTAATTATGCAGTATACGGTTTTCTGCCATTTTTGATTTCTTTTGAAAAATTCTTTATGGGGGCACCTTCTAGGGTCCCTAGGACCCCAAATCCGTCTGCGCCGTTTGGTTTTTTTTGTTTTTTTTTTAATTTTTTTTCACTAAAACAAACCAAACCAACACAGTCCAACCCAACCTAATCCAAACCAACCCAAAAAAATTTAAAAAACCCTTTACAACCCCCCCTGGGCACCCTTTTTTCTCGTTAAAAAAAAAAAAATCGGGCGCAGGCGGATTTGGGGTCCTAGGGACCCTAGAAGGTGCCCCCATAAAGAATTTTTCAAAAAAAATCAAAAATGGCAGAAAACCGTATACTGCATAATTACCATATATGGGAAACACTAAATTTTTACAAAGAATAAAATATATACTTAGGTACCTACTTCCTCTTTCTCTTCTCCCTTCTATCTTGAGATATGGATTCTATCTTCTGTGAATTATTACTCCCACTACTAGTAGAGGCATAGTGAACAACAGATGTTGAGGCATCTTGGGAACAGTCAATTATATTTTTGCTTGAAGTAGCCCCAAAACTGGAACCCAAGCTTGACTCCATCTCCTCAGCTACCTCGTTAAGATGCAGAGTTGGCACTGCATTTGTTTTTAATCGTCGTGAATTTTCAGTAGTCAAAAAATTGTCTGGTTGAAAATGCCTTGAACAAACATATTTATGAGCAGCCCACTTCCAAGATTCATCATATATGTTTAGTGCTTTTAACCATAAGCTTAATGAGGCTCCTGTTTTAGGAAACCTGGCCAAAAAAAATCACATTTTAATATATTGAAAGTGGGTTTATACAAAGGGTATTATTTACCTATGAAAAGAAATAGAGTCGTCTATTAATAATCGACGAACACTTCGACAACTTTTTACCGAACAACTCATAGCTATAAAAGTCTATGACGCGAGCACTTAACAAAACTTTTTCAAAAAACAGAAAAAATAATTCCAAAAACACGAGGTTAAGAAAAAAGCATCAGCAGCATAGGTTAAGGTAGTTCCTTAATCTATGCATCAGCAGATCACAGACATAAATATTGGTTGGTTACAGATATGTCAAAAAAAAAAGAAGAGAAAAATTACCAACTTCAGGGTAATAAAAATGGCGGCACCCTGTGCGTTACCAAGAATTTGAATGCGCAGTGGTTTATGTACATTCTATATTTTTCCCATTTCTCTGAACGATATCGGTATGAGCCACTGGAATAGCCCCCCAGGTACACTTGATTTCCAAAAAAAAATCATACATGCATTTTTTCCTATGCCACAAAATTTAGCTTTCCATTAGTGTATACGATTATACCAGCTTAGTATGCCTGACAGCTTAAAATTCAGTGTGACATCCTTAAAAATGCCACAGATATCCACATTTACAAAAGTTAAAATTATCACTCGAGTTATAGAAGACGGCTGGTCTATAAGAAGAGCGGCCACCCATTTTGGAGTTGATAAAATGACGATAATGCGATGGAAAAAGCGCTGGATTGAAAATAATTCTACGGATAGGAAAGATGGATCAGGACGACCAAAAGTAAGTTCTGAAGTGCATAATGAAAGACTTATTGACCATCTCAGTCAAAATGCTTTTTCAACGCCGGTTGAAGCAGCTAATGTAACATTATTTCCGGGTTCTTTAGCAACAGTAAATAGAAGAGTAACGAAATCAGAAGTCTGTTGTCGAGTTGCTGCAAAGAAGCCTTTTCTAACAGAAGAACAAAAACAGGCCAGAGTGATTTTTGTACTGAACAACGTTCTTCGTAATAATGACTTCCGAGAGAGGGTGGTTTTCACTGACGAAAAAATTTTTCAATCATCTTCAAGCAGCAGAAGAATTTTAGTTTATCGTCCACCAAATTCTAGATTTGAACCCGAATATACAAACCAAATTAAAAAAGCTGAACATTTTTCTGTAAACATGTGGGGCTGGTTTAGTGCTAGAGGTTTGGGTTTTTTTTGGAGAATCCTTGAAAACGTTATACTGCCATCTGTACAGGCTTTACATGAAAATAATGACTTCGTTTATCAGCAGGACAACTGTCCAGTACACAGGGCTAATAATGATTGGTTTCAGGATAATAATATAAAATCACTTCCTTGGCCAGCCAACAGCCCTGACCTTAACCCAATGGAAAATATATGGGGTCGAATCGTTAAAATAATATACCAAAGGAATTGGAGACCACGAAATGCTGAAGAGTTAAGAGATGCTATTTATCGCGCATTGGATCAGCACTCAGAAGACCATCAGTATTTTCAAAATTTAACCGTTTCAATGCCCAGACGTTTGCAGCTTGTAATAGAGAAAAATGGTGATCCTCTTAAATACTAAATTATTTATTTTAGTTCTTTTTTAAGTTAAAATAATTAGTATTAAGTTTACTATCGTTTTTGTCCTAATCCAAGTTTCCTATTCGTCGAATTATTTTCAATCCAGCGCTGTTTCGATCGTATTATTGTTATTTTATCAACTCCAAAATGGGTTACCGCCCTCTTTATAGAACAGCCTTCGTCCGTTACTCGAGTGATAATTTGATATTGTTCAATAAAGACTTTACTAAAACATTATTTTTGCTGATTTTTTAGTATTATGCAAAATTTAATATAAAAATAAGGTTGCCTTTAATTTAAGTCAAAAAATATTTTCTTAGAGACCTTTTTTAAACAATATGACAAATAGTCATACTTTTGAAGTTTTTAGGCATTTTAGCTGGTAGTCCGTATATATTACACTTTTAGAAAGGTCAATTTTGTGACTGCATGTATGCGTTTTTTTAAAATCAATACATATAAGTTATGTATCCAATCTCAATTTTAAATTATCCTGAGATTTGGGGGCCCCTTTCAATGACGGGCCCGGGGCTATAGCCCCCTTAGCCCCCCCCCTTAATTCAGGCCTGGTTAAAACACAACTTACTTCGTTGGCGTTGAGCAAAGAAGTTTCTTTATAACAAATGTCTAAAATCGAGTACAGTGGCGCACATAAAATTTTGACGGGGGGTGTTAAAAATGAGAAAATTGAAAAATTATACGGCATCTTGGATTTTAACGAAATATATGTCAATTTTGATAAAAGTTTCATATAGTCTGAAGCTTCAGCTTTTCGCAGAAGCCAAAATCACAAAAATTAAACTTACGGTAGCAAAACTACAGCTGAAAAAAAATTTACGGGTTTTTTGGCACACCTTTCACGTATATTCATCTTTTGTTGTATATGGTGGGCCTAAAAATTTTGAACTGATTTATTTTTCTAATTACTTTTTTGTTCTTTGGCCGATTTTTATAAAGTTTGGCATTTTGCAAAGGTAAAAGAACAAGTTTTACTATTTTTGTTCAGAAAAATGTCAAATTTTAAAATTTCAAGATGGCGTACATAGTCAAAATTTTAGTCTAGAGACATTTGCACCAATGCAACTTTTGTACTTACTTAACCGAATCCCAGTAAACACACTTGTGACTTTAACCTAATATTTATATAAATTTAAGGTTCATATATTTATGTAAAATATTTAACATCATATTTACGTAAATCTCACATAAAAGTATTTTAATAAAAAAAAATATGTAAACATTACGTCAAAACTTTTACTGTAAATTTAACTAATCATAAGCAATGTTAATTTTACGTAAATACTAGGACTTTATAAATAAATTCTTAAAATTTATGTAAATATTACGTAAATAGTGGGACCTTAATTTTACATAAAAAATATTAAAACTTATTTTAAAAAAAATTATATGAAATATTTAAGTAATCTAATTTACGTAAACGTTACATAAAATTATTTACTTTTAATGAAAGTAATAAAATTTACACAACTATTATGTAACAATTTAGACGTTACGTTTACATTTAAAATTCTACATAACTATTGTACAAAATATTTTATGTAATACTTATATCATTTGAATTACGTAAACGCTCTATAACATGATTTACGTCATATTAAAATTTTAAAATTTACATAAATATTATGGAACAATGAGAACTTTAAGTTTACATTTAAAATTTTACATAATTGTTACATAAAATGTTTTATGTATTAATTATGTCATGTAAGTTATGTAATTTCACTGTAAAATTATTTACTTCAAATTAAAGTCCTAAATTTTACATAATTATTATATAGTCAATTGAACCGTAAGTTTACATTTCAAATGTTACATAACTATTATATAAAACATGTTATGTAATATTTATATCGTCTAAATGAGGTAAACGCTCTATAACGCGATTTACGAGACATTAAAATTTACAAAAATATCATAACAAATAAAAGAAATTACCAGTGCTTAATAGTTTCTTCCTAGTAGGTAGAGATGGCGCCAATGTCACTGTTCCCTGTACAGTGGATGATAATGTTATATATATATAAAGAGCAAAGATATTTCAAAATTAGAATGCGGTCTTTAAGGTATTGTCAAGATGGTGGTACTTCTCTATAAGAATCACCTCTTCCGCCTCCGCCACTTAAACCATCCCGTCTGATTAACTTCGTAAATCTTCGACGTTGGGCCGCCTCAAGGTGCATGCTCATATCGGACTTAGATAGTCGACGCTTTGCGCATATCATGCAGATTGATGTGACTTAAATTTTACCTTATTAATTACTTATTGTGACCCTAAATTTACATACCAAGGTAAACTTGTTATGTAAAATATACGTAGTTTTTAATTAACCCTCACGTAACATGAATGTAATATTTATGTAAAATGTATGTCATTTTATTTAAATCACATTTATTTAAGAATTAGGTGGGCTCTGCGCATGGCATTATGCAGTGTTTTCGCACATTAATGTGACCCAAATTTTACCTTAATAATAAATAATTGTGACCTCTATGTGACCTTAAATTTACATACCAAGGTAAACCTGTTATGTAAAATATACGTAGTTTTTACTTAACTCTTGATGATGAATGTAATATTTATGTAAAATGTATGTAATTTTATTTACATAACAGTTATTTAACAACTAGGTGGCCTTTGCGCATGGCATTATGCAGAGTTTTCGCACCTTAATGTGACCTAAATTTTACCTTATTGTCACCTTAAATTTATGTAAGAAGGTAAATCTGTTATGTAAATTTTACGTAATTACACATAACGGTGTTTACTGGGATTTTATGAGTGATACCTCGTTAAACGTGAAAATGCATAAGCTTTCCTATCCTGTTAATAAAAAATTACAGGGAGATCAAAAAAATTTTCAGCTCTTTTTTTTTGAGTATGTCCGCCATTTTGGATTTTTGACATTTGACATTTTTTTACACAAATAGTGAAATTTGTTCCTTTACATTTTCAAAATGATACTTATAAAAATCGGCAAGAAAACAAAAAAGTAATTAGAAAAATAAATCAATCCAAAATTTTTAGGTCCACCCTATATATGCATGTACCCACCTATCCTTAACTTTCAGGTACTACCGGTGTGTCTCACGGAGACGAATCAAACTACATGTTTAGCAGATGGTTCAGCGTGGATATTCCTGACAATACTGACTTAACCAAGTTCCCCAAAGCCGATCAACTGGTGCACTACAGGTTGATAGCATTATGGGTCAATTTTGCCAGGCACTTGTAAGTAATTTATTTATGGGAAACCTCACGCGGTCCTTCAAAAACAATTTGTTAGTAAAATGATATTTTTAGGTCCATTTTTACCCAAGTTATTCGGTTGTCGAGTTACTTTTTGAAGGAACTGTTAAGTTTTTTTAGGGAATTTTACTAGTCCACACTTCACTTTTTGGTCGATAGTGAAAGGGCATGTGTAAGTCCGTGGAATTTTGAATGAAGGGGCTTTGTGACTATGTGGAATTGATAGCTCTTTAGTCACTCAATCGAGTGTTACCGGGTGTTTTGTTCGCATCCATGTAGAAGGGGTTAATATGACGTCTTTTTTCAAGATGGTGGCCAAAAATCAGAAAAAATACAACTTTCGCAACCGGGACATGATTATTTTTTTTTCAAGGGTATCAAGGGGAAATCTTGCATAAGACGCCCGAACTACTTTCCTGCCAGAGTCCTTTGTCCTCTACCAGGAGAGCCCGGGTAGTGTCGGATTCCTACCGACTAAAACCCCCCGATTGTGGCTCCGACCAGCCTGATGGCTGGCCAGAGTCACTGCACTGCAGCCATTACTGGCTTATTATGCACCCTTTTATCCTAGTTTAAGTCCTTAATGGAGAAGTTCCTAGTGTTGATTCTAGTTTAACCACACCATTAAATTTTCCCCTGTACAAGTTTGTACAGGTCGTTAATGGAACAGTTCCTAGTCGTTATTGGGTCTAGTTCAACTTCCCCATAGGGCTATACCGGCCATATTCGATCGCCAGAGCCTCGTCTGAGGCTAGATGCATTCGCATCATACCGATCGAAAACCTCTGGTCTCCAACTGTTCCGAGCAAATATAAAGGTTACATTATATTCGCATCACTACCCCTTACTCCCGGGGCATGATTATACTCGATTCCATATAATTCTGGAACTAGGATTCCAAAAAATTTACTTTCAAGGTCATCATCCGACTTAAAATAACCTTGAAAATAGCAAAAAAACAAGATTTTTGCCAATTTCTTTTCAAAAAATCTTAATAATTCGAAGTTTTGTCAGTCCAACTTCAATCTACCTTAGACTATTAGGCATGTATGCCAAATTCGATCCTTAGAGTTTTATGCAGTTTAAAACTTCATTACCTTAAAAACTACCCCAGTAAAATTCACATATTGCAAAAATAACATACTAAAGGGCGCTATTCATTAACTATTAAATCAAAGAAGATCAAATTTGGTAAGGAATAGAAAAAGGTCAAGTCCAATTATATTGTTTAAAAAAAATTGGTTCAGCTATGACGCGTTTCAATATGGCGGCTGATATATGAAAATGCGACCTATAACCACATTTCATTTTATCCAATTTCGTAAAAAAGTAAAAACGACAAGGTGGCCTTTAATTCTTATTGACTTATTGCCGCTTACTCACTACGCAAAACTTAAGTGTGTAAGATGAAACCGTAGATAGAGGAAATATTTTCTATCTACGATGAAACTAACATCCTAGCCATAAACAAGCACTTTATTTTAAACCTCCCTACTATTTCTTTTTGATACGGCGTCCCAGATGTTTATGCTATACCCCGGTAAAAATGGTCTATATGCCTGTCGTTTTTATTGAATTTCGGAACTGTGAATTTTATGTTCTACTCACTTTTCTAGCCACCAGTCATTTAAATAACCTATAAGAGAGTTAGCAGAAGTTGTTGTATATTACCATATACTGGACCAGTGGTTTTAGATGCCATTTTCCAAAATGCCGGTCGAAAAAGCATAAAAAATTCTAATAATGCCATTAGGGCATGACTACACTTGTTTATTAACATTAATAATAAAATTCAAGGATGAGGATTTAACAGCTATTAATGTGCCACCGCATCCCTGTAGAAATTCCGAAACTTAATAAAAACGACAGGTATATAGGTCATTTTTACCGGGGTATAGCATAAACATCTTGGACGCCATATCAAAAAAAATGATAAGGAGGTCCTCTCTCACAGGGCGCATTCAGAGTGTCAAAGCGAATAACACGTTCTCCTCAAAACTGTCCATATATTATGGGGTACCACAGGGCTCAGCCCTGGGGCCTTTACTGTTTCTTTTGTATATTAACGACCTCTTACAAATTGACATATGGGGAGTATTTGCAGTCTTTGCTGATGATGCGACGGTCAAAAAAACAATCATAAAAAGAGGAAAAACAAAGTAATAACAAACAACAAATCTTAAAACAAAATCAAAGTTGTGAAAAGCTAAAAGGATTTTAAAATATATATCTAAATGTAAAAATAAACAGTTATTTAAAAAAAAACAAAAAGAATAGTAACAATAAAAATAAAAATAAATAATCTAGGTCACAATAACTAAAAAGTATCAAAATTAAATAAAATTACACTTCAGGTACATTAAAGTATTATTGAACAGGTACATAGTTTTAGGTGTTAGGTTTTAGGAAAATAGAACAAAATATAGACATTATATTATATATGCCGACCAATAGCTGTAAAACAGGGAGCATTTATTGCAATGTTAGGATAATCATCATTAAGCAAGATTAAAGACCATTAAGAAGAAAGGGATGTATGAGTATGTATATATATATATATATATATATATATATAAAGTTGAATGTAATTGGGGAGATTAAAGATTTAGAGAAAAGAAAATTCGAAGAATTCTTCTATCGAATAAAAGGCTTGTTTGAGTCAAATCTCTTTTAGTGCTTTCCGAAACTTTGAAAGACCTGTTATAGATTTGAGTGTTGCAGGAAGGTGGTTGTAGATCTTTAGACTGTTATAAATAATAGATTTTTGAACAAGCGTAGTATGTGGTGTAGGAAGAGATAATGTGTTAGACTGACGTGTGGTGTAATACCTTTGGTTACATGGAAACAAAGAAATATTTTTGTGAATTAAACTAACTGTTTCTAAGATAAAGAGCGATCGCAGAGTTAATTTTATACTGTATATAAAGCGGTTTGCAATGATGTATTGGGGAAACACCTGCAATATACCTAATTGATCTTTTTTGTAATTTGAAAAAGGAATTGAAGAGATATTGACTACAACATCCCCAGAAAGGTAAACCGTAGGAAAGATGTGATTTAATTAAAGCGTGATAAACTATTTTGGCAATAGATGTCCCCAAGTTAATAGCCACCGCCCGGACACAGTAACAGCCTGATGTAAGCTTTTTGTTAAGTGACAAGATGTGTGATTGAAATTTGAGATTGACATCAATTTGGAGTCCAAGAAATCTAGTGCCAACTTAGAACTGGTCACAAACAATATCACCAATGTTGCAACGAAACCCAAGGAGTTGTATCTTATCAAAGTTCAGCAGAAGCCCATTCGCATCGTTCCATTGTTTAATCTTTGTCAGATCCCGAGATATCACCTGAACTAGTTCCTGGGAGTCCTGTTTGTGCAACATCAAATCCATGAGTAATTGAATTACCTTTTTTCACATGACTTTAAAATTATTGACTATTAAATTTCAAATTGACTTTTAAAATACCTACCTATACTTATTATCTTAATATTTTGAAAGAATCTTGGAGACTAAAACTGGGGTTATATTTAAACTTCTCCCATGAATTCCCCTTCTACTTCTTATGCTTAAGAAAATTATCTTCTCTAGTTTAGTTATTAGTCTAGAGTTAAGTTTAGCTTTGTCAATAAGAATTTTGTTAATCTTGGACAATAAAGCAAGTCTACTACTACTACTAAAATGAAGTGTTTGTTTATGGCTAAGATTTTAATTTCGTCTCCGTCGCTTAAAGTTTTTGCGTAGTGGTAAATTGGAAAAACATCACAAAAAGCTGGTTTTTCACTTGTACATAGTATTTTCTTTTTAAACTTTTTTTTCATAGTAAGCGGCGAAAATTTAACAAGAATTGATGACCACCTTGCCATTTTTGCTTTTTTACGAAATTGAATAAAATAAAATGTGGTCATAGGTAGCCATTTTGATGTATCAGTCGCCATATTGAAACGCCTCATAGCTGAACCAAATTTTTTTTAACAATATTATTGGACTTGCCCTTCTTTTCTGTCTTGCTAAATTTGGTCCTCTTCGCTTTAATAGATAATAGCGCCCTTTAATGTGTTATTTTTGCAATGTGTTAATTTTACTGGGGTATTTTTTTACTCATGAAACTTCAAACTGCATCAAACTCTAAGGATCGAATCTGGCATGTTTTTCTAATAGTTTGAGGTACATTTGAAGTTGGACGGGTAAAGTCTCGAATTATTAAGATTTTTTGAAGGGAAAATGGCAACAATCTTGTTTTTGCGATTTTTTTTTCATTTAAGGTCGGATGAACTTGAAAGTTAATTTTTTGGAATCCCCATTCTCGAATTATATGAAATCGAGTATAATCATGCCCCGGGTACGAAAATTGTATCTTTTATGATTTTTAGCCGCCATCTTGAAAGATGACGTCATATCAACTTCTTCAAACACCCGGTAACACTTGATTGTGTGACTAAAGAGCTATCAATCCCAGATAGTCACAAAACTCCTTCATTCAAAATCCCACGGGATAGAAATTATCGACACATGCCCCTACACTAAGATTCCAAGAAAAAAATATATATTTCTTGAATTATGTGTTTTTCTGTTTTGCCATCCAGCAAAGGTAAAAATCAAAATCTTCCATATACATCTTAGAGAGTAACACCCTATAAACCTGTAAAAAAAGCCAAAATTTTTTAAAATTAAAAAAGTTACATGTTAAGGTCTTAGTTACAATCTGGGGAATTGTTTTTTGCAACACTGTACGGGAAATCAAATTGCAAATTTTTTTGCAAAATTTTACGTCATTGAATTTGTTTTCCATGGCAACGCAAAGACTTTATTTATGTTTATTCACAGTGGAACATCAGAGATTTTTTGCGGTTAGGTTACTTATTTTCATTTTTCGCGTCCTGCGCCGCTAAAAAAGCAAGTAAAATACTAAAATAAAAGAAAACGCTACCGAACTACGTATTAAAGTAACTGGGTGTAATGATTAAGGTTGCATTTACAGGTGCATTTATAATTGAATTGGAAACACTCCCGCTAGCTGATACCGACAACTGGTTCACTTAAAAGCATGCAGATTTAAAAATCGGCTACTGGCGCTGGACGAAATATCCGTATTTTATTTTAAACAGGAGCGTCAACGACTAGCAAGAGTCTTTCCAACCTCTAAATGGAACTGACCTGTTTTGTTAGTACTCAAACTCAAGTATTCGTGTGTTTTTGAAACTGATGTTCTAAAAATCTATCCTTTGCACTCCAAGATTTCACTATAGTACACTTGCACATAACTATGCCGTAATAATTTAAATTAAAAAAAAATGGTTGAATCAAAATAAAAACAAAATTATGTGGGGTTATTCCTAGTAATCTCAGCGAGCCAGTAAAGTTCTCTTGGTTCTTTGATAGACTCGAGGTAATGCCCGCGCAGCGCTAGGCCTTTTTCGGCGGGCGACCGCACACGCGGAGTGGGTTCATATTTGTTTTAGAACAATGTTTTTGAAAACACATTTTTGAAAGATAAACATAACCTCGAATGGTTTTCTGTCAGAAAACGTAAAAATACTCTTCGGTCCCACTGCGGCCCGATTTAAAGTTGGGTGACAAAACACCTGCAGTTACCATGGAAAGTGTGATTGATTGATCGGTTTTCTTTTCCGGAGTGCACAGGCTTTTAGAAAAAAGGAAACTTAGTTTTTATTTTCGCTAAAGCGAGGAAATATAAAAAGGAAAAATGTAATCCAGAGGAAAATGTGAGTATTTTTTTGTAAATCGGGTTTGTTCTAAACCGCAATTATTTTGAGGCTTTTGGGATAGATGACAGCACCAGAGCTTTTATTTTGAAGAAAAAATAATTGAGAATTTTCAAACATCCTTCAGATATTTTTGTTAAGGAGCACCCCTGCAAAATTTCAGCTAATTCTGATGTTTAGTTTTCCCTGTGCACTCTGACAAAATATTAAAAAATTAAAGAACAAGGCATTGCCAGTTGTACTTTTTTTTACTTAATATCTGGGGAGAAACTATAGCCTTAAAAAATAGAATACCCCAACAAACACAACGTGGTCTGGACCCTAGCGCATCTCTTACAATTTTTCGGAAGCTAGCTGGCGGCTCGACTGCTTGGGGCGCCGCGGCATGTATACCGCCCATGACCGCTTGGGTACGTGTCGGCCGACAGGCGGGTGGGCGCGAGTATTTTACCTGTGATTAAGAAAAGTCTTGGACGCAACCGGAATCTGAACCTGTCCCTGGTTAGAGTCTGATACTCTAGCATTACGCCACGAGCCAAACGCAAAAGAAAGCTGTGTTCTTTGTTTGCCAGCTAGCATTAAAAATAGTAGTTTTAACAACTATAGTGGCTAAAATAGTGCTTTTTTTACAAGCGTTGGTTTAAATAACGAGCGTAGCGAGGTATTTAAAAACGCAAGTAAAAAAAGCACAGTTTAGCCGCGAGTTGTTAACACTATTTTTTTTAATACCTTTATTAAAAAATCCAAGAAAAATAGGAAAATACTTTTAAAAATCTCGAACGAAGAGCACTTCTCGCAACACACCATTTTTACACTATAAAACAAGGCGGCTGGTAAATGAAATAACAATGGTGGTTTCCATGGCGATGTGCCTTTTTATTCGGTGACGTTCATTGTTGTGACATTTTAATGCTTGACAGTTTGATATTTTGACGATGTTTTTAAATGATTTTTTCGTAAATACTTGGTGAAAACTGTCGGAAATGGCTTAATTTTTAAGGCAAGAATAATTAGATTTTTTCAATATTACTATTTTCCGCTATTTCTCTTTAATTTTGGGTAAAAAACGGACAGAAATCTTTTTTGCAACCGTGATCAAAAAATTTTTTTTTTGCATCGGTAGCCAAAAAAGCCATGCTTTAGTTATCTGCCGACAGTTACTAAAATTATGTTTTTGATGAAGGTATAAAAATATATACATATATATATAATAATGTTCACTTTGTCAAAGTGACAGGATTTGACCATAAGGTTTATTGGCTAAGCCATAAAAACTAAGAAAAAATTAATTTTGAAAAAAAGTTGAGATTTTTTAACGATTTGAGTAAAACAAACTAATTATATAGGTGACTATATTAAAATACAAGATGGCGGACGAAATTAAAATCAAGGTAGAAAACAACTATGAAAATGTTAACGATCCTTTTTTTAATTAATTGCTTTTGATGTTGGTGGGTTATTGTATCTGTTTGTAAAAGAAACTACTTTTTTGAAGTTTCCACCGTTTCGAAAAATATATTTTCTTTCGCAAGGGTTATTCAAGTTGTAGTTTCCTTGTCATAATTTTTACAGATTCAACGAAAGGGTATTCACTGGTAAAAGACATAATTTTCAAGCAAACACGTAACATGAAACCATATTTTAAATCTGTTCTCACCGTGGTACTCTTTGAGTGACTGAAAACAACTATCGAGCATAAAAGAAAAGTTGATTTTAATTTCTCCCACCATCTTGGATTTCAAGGTTATGTATAAAATTCAGTTTGTTTAACTCAAATTGGTAAAAAAATCTCAAACGTTTTTTAAAATTTATTTTATCTTAGTTTTTATGGCTTAGCCAATAAGCCTTATGGACAAATGCTGCCACTTTGACAAAGTGAACATTATTATAAATATTTTTTTTCAATACCTTCATCAAAAACATGATTTTAGTAACTCTCTGCAGCGATGCAAAAAAAACTTTTTTTTTTGATCACGGGTGCAAAAAAAAAAATTCTGTCCGTTTTTTACCCAAAGTTATAGAGAAATAGCGGAAAATAGTAACATTGAAAAAATCAAATTATTCTTGCCTAAGATTTAAGCCATTTTCGCCAGTTTCCACCAAGTATTTACGAAAAAATCATTTAAAAATATCGTCAAAATATCAAATTGTCAAAGATTAAAATGTAGCAACAATGAACGTCATCGAGTAAAAAGACACATCGCTATGGAAACGATTGTTATTTCATTTACCAGCCACCTTGATTTATAGTGTAAAGATGGTGTGTTGCCAGAAGTTCTCTTCGTTCAAAATTTTTAAAAGTATTTTTCTGTATTTCTTGGATTTTTTAATAAAGGTATTAAAAAAAAATAGTTTTAACAGCTCGCGGCTAAACTGTGCTTTTTTTTACTCGCGTTTTTAAATACCTCGCTGTGCTCGTTTGCAGAATTTCAAACTAGTTTTTTTTTGTGAGAAAATTGTAGATGATACAAAAAAACTGTATGAAACATTTTTTGCTCAACGTAAGATTCTATACAACTCTCAAAAATTCCTTAATAAATAATTTGATTTTTTAATAAATGGCGCATAATTCTAAAACGCCAATTTTTGCAAATTTTGAAATATTAAAAAAAATCCCTAAAAAACTAAACCTGCTACAAAAAGTTTATTCGATATTTTTTACTTAAAATCGAATGCTTTAATGTCCCAGCAAACCAGGAGGTGGCGGTAAACAGTCGTCCGCTAAGTGATACCGGAGGATTTCTGACGGGACGTATGGGCACTTGCAATGCAGCCGCTAAAATCGTCCTGTATTTTGGAACATATTTGGCGCTCGCTAATTCGAAGTTATTCCGAGGTTGGTTAAACGCTACTAAAATGCGCTTTCTAACGAGTAGGTTATTTGCTTGCTGAAAAACGCCTGACCGAATTAAGCGTTTTGTCGCTTCTTAGCGGCCAGCTCTACGCAACCTTTCTCGTGGCTGGTTTGCCACATAGAAAAGAATCATATCTCTATGGTTCGCAACGGTTGAAGTTGAAATACAGATTTGGTAGAGGCTCGTGTCGTAGTGGTAGAGTATCAGACTCTCACCCGGGATGCGCAGGTTCGGATCCCGGTTGCGTCCAGCACTTTTTTTTAAATTACAGGTAAAATACTCGCACCCACCCGCCTGTCGGCCGACACGTGCCCAAGCCGTCACGTCGTGACCTTCGGTCACTAATCATAGCCCAGTACCCTTTCCAGATAGGCCGATCAACTCATACCGATTTAGTGTCCTTTTATCCACCTTCGCCGCCATTTTCACTCAAAAGTGACAGATAATCCATTAGTTTTCTGTCAAAATGGCGGCGAAGGTGGATAAAAGGACACTAAAACGATAAGAGCTGATCGGCCTATGTGGAGAGGGTAATGCATAGCCTATCAATCAGCTGTTGATAGTGGTTTCTCCAGTCAATGTCAGTCAAATTATCTTTTTTAGGTTACCTAATATTATTGTCATGTTCATTGGTGTTTCATGGAAAATAAGAAGTCGTCATATAATTAAGGACACTAGACATTTGCTTATAAGTGTGCTAATCGTTTTTACATTATTTGTTCTTTAGTTTTTACCCATAGGTATACCTATGTATTATTATAAAGAAACAATTTAAATAGGGATTTTTAAAATCTTTGTCTTTTAATCTAGTTAGTAGTTATAAAGTTATTACATAGCTAATAATAATAATAAACAAAACTAATTCTTCTGTCTGATTCTTCTTAATGGTACTGATAAAACTTTTCCCGATTTCTCATCAAAACTCTTCATCGATGTTATGAAGTCGCTTACTTTGAAATGCAACTCACAGACCTATGAAAATAGATTAGAATTCTTGTTCTTCATAAGAGGTTGGTCAGGATTTTTTCTACCTATGTATTGTGATATAAAATAATAAAATAGGTAGTTACTCTTGTAGGTAAATGTTAAAATTAAACTATTAATTTTTTGTTCTAATGTGTAGTGTTTATAAATTATTTTTACTAGTGGAATGGATTTTGTTGTAATGTAATTTTCATTGCTAAAAATAAATTATCTATCTATCATATAAAAATAAAAACTTACCCTAGAAGTTTTGCTCGGCACAAAATGTGGTCGCTCTATGGCATTGATCCATTTTCCATAGATATCGGGATCATTTGGAAAGCAAACACCGGAACCTTTGGCCGTACCTATAATTGCCTTTGCAATTAGTAATACATCAAACGGCATTTTTTAAAAAAATTTTAAGAAAAGATGGACTTGACAGTGTCTTTTTGAAAAGTGAAAAAGAAGTTTGTTATTTTTTATTTTTCCGACGGTTATGGTGACAGCGTCAAACGTACAGGTTAGAAACTTCTATCCACAGTTGATCTATTCTGACAACCGAGTTGGTAGGCTATAATTAGTGACCGAAGGTCACGGTCATGTGCGGTATACATGCCGCGGCGCCCCAAGTTGTCGATGGATGGATCTGTCACTGTCATTGTCAAAAAAATGGTCCGATTAAATTTGAAATGAAGTGTATGGTATCTTGGCCTCAAAGAGAAATTTCTAATTTATCAAAATAATAATCTAAACATGGTCAAAATGTATCCACCCTGTACTAAGCAATTTATTTTACCTTTTGCAGAAATCCTACTCCAGAAAAAAACGAGCTTCTCCAAAATATAACATGGTCGACTGTTCCTGAATTTGGACCGTTCAAATATCTAGAAATCAGCGATGACTTGATTTTACACAACGAATTTCCTAAGAGTAAAATGTACGCTTTTTGGAACGGGCTATATGAAACTTACGGGGTAAAACCTTTTGATTCATATTAATAATTAATTTAGATTAAAACAGTAATTTGTCGAATTTTTAGGTTTACTTTAGTTAGATTTATTTGTTAAAATATTATAGAAAGGTGACTATATTAAACTGTAGAGGAGGAGCCTTTCTAAAAATTGTTATATTTTTTAGGTTCAAAAATAAGTTATTATTAAAAAAATGTCTAACTAAACATAAATAAAATTACATTTAATTGATAAATGCTGCCTTTGAGACGAGGTTTAACATTTTAAAATGAAATAAAGCCGACAGTAAGCAGGAATTTTGTTTTTTCTCAAAAAATTTTTAAGATTTTCCATTACCTTATCATGTATATTTTAATTTTTGTTTTCAGATGGATACCCTGTATATTTTGACATTTAGAAATCCACACTTCTTTTTAAATATATCTTATGTCGTTTCCGAAATAGTAGTATTGGAATATGTATGAGAATGCTGCCTCAACTTACGAGGGTTTAAAAAATAAAGACGTTCCCTTACAGATTCAGATGGAAATTAAGGTGCAGTATTATTGGAAAGAAAATTATCGGTTATTTCAAAAATGTCAAAGTATACAGTGTTAAAAATAACCAAAATGAAAAATCTTGAATTTTTTGAAAAAATTAAATTCTAGCCCGCTAGTCGCATTATTCCATTTAAACTATCCAACCTTTATAAACTTATAGTATAGTAAGTAATACTTGAAACTGAAGTAAGTAAGCATACATTTTTTATAAATTTATTACCAAGCCGGTAACATGTACAGGGTGATTCACCATATCTTCCACCCCCCCCCCCCTTTACCTCTCTTATGTTGCTGAAGCTGAAAAAAAGTTTTATGTACAAAAGTTGCATAATTTTCTGTAAAATTTCAAATGTCGTCCTTAAAAAAATTAGCAACTGGCAAATGTTGACTTTAACTTCTTTATTTTATATACACCCTGTATATTTTTTTAAATTTTTTCCTTAATCCAAAAATATGTAATATTGGTATTATAAGTCGTTCAACAAATTAAGCTTCTAAGATAAATCCAATATATTATATATTTTTGGAATCTGAAAGAAATGGCCATTTCAAATTTAAAAAACTGTACAGGATGTTCTATTTAAACTAAAGAAGTATAAGGTCAAAATTTGACAGTTGCGATGACAGCTTCTAATTTTTTAGGACGTCTTTTGAAAGTTTACAAAAAATTATGCAAGTTCTGTACATAAAATAATTTTTTTCCAGCTTTAATAAGAGAGTTAAGGGGGATGGAAAATATGGTGATCAACCTCCCTGGGTGCTGATTTTGGGTCTTATAGGATATTGTCGATCGACTAAGAGAAGTGCTTTCATACAATAACAAGCTCCGAATGTGTATGAAGACGACCAAACACTATCTGTTCGATTGTAACCAATTTTAGTATAAGAGACAGCGGCCGAATCGAACAAGGCTAGAATTTTGTAGACATATGTTTAAACAGTCGTTAATAAAAACATACCGGGTTGCGTCCTTGAAAAATTAATTTTTCAAAATTCAAAAAAAAGAATTATTAATTAATTATTAATTTATTAACTTTAAAATGTTTTATAGTGTCTACGTCTGATATCAAAACACAATGGACAGGCGATTTCGATGGTTGCATCTCCGTGACAGGCGGACATATACTCACTATATTTTATGAATTTTTTATTTTGTTGTAACAAAGCTACAATTTTTAGGAGATATTTATGCATCTATTGCAAGGCACTATGCAAAAGGCCTGGCGATTCTGCTGATGGTTACAAGTGACTGAGGCGAGTATATTTTACAAGAGGTTGCAGGGGAATAATAGTGATTATCACGTTTGTTTGAATATTTAAGGGGATAAATCCACTTTTACTTAATACTCCTTTTCGTCTAGGGGGGGAGGCTTGAGACTTGAGTTAGGTCAGAGAAGGGGACCTTAAGTTTTTTTCTGAAAAAAATGCAATAAAATTAAAGATAATTTTAAAAAATATCGAAATTTAAAAAAAAAAATCCTAATGTAAACGTGAGGCGAAAAATAGTGCGATAATGATCTCAAAATTAAAAATCTTAAGAAAACAGTGTAAATTAAGATAGGAATTGTGCCGCAGGCAAAAATGTTTGTAAAGAATACTTCAAATTCTGCAACAAATTACGTTGTAGGCGAAAATTTTTTAATAAAAGATCAAGCTTTCAGGAGTTCTGGGGGCTTGAGCATCTGGGTATGCCTCTAATACTGATTTACATTCTAAAGTAGTTATGTTATTCGGATAAATTATTATTTTAACATGTTGATAATAATAAAATATTAAAAAAAATAATTATGAAACATTTTTTTAATAAAAAAATTACTTATGAAACATTTTTTAAACTTTTAAACGAAGGAAAATGGTCCCCAACCTCTGGTTCGTTATCTGTAATAAGTAAACGTTAAAACGTATTTATTTATATTTCCAGTGCTTTCTTTGACAGCACATATTACATACACGATTCAATACCATCATGTATACGTAGTAATAAACAATCTAATCTAACCCACTGAAATATTCAATAAATTTACTGACCTGACCGACCTGACGATACTGATGATTCCAGGCAACACCATCAGTAGTAGAGGCGTGTTGTTCCAGGGTATAACACTGCCCTTCTTTGTATTTTTTCGCCACCGCAAGAAATTTTTGTAGGAATCAACGGTATCCACTTGTAGCACTTATTTTTGCTGGCAACACGATATATTTGTATTTTAAGTTACGTTTTTTTCTAATATTTAAGATATTACGGCTGTAAAATAGGGTTTTGGCTGTAAATATTACTATATGGTTTAAAGTGTTTTTATGACAAATTAGGCAAATAAAGTTCGACTGTTCCATCAATAATATCACAAATTTTTTCTTATTTAATAAAAATTGAAACGCATGGATAAGCTAAGTTTTTTTTCTACGGAAAATCGCTTTTCTCGCACTCATTTCCGTGTGGAAAGTGCGACTTTTCCGCACTCATTTCCATCCGGAAAGTGCCACTTTTCCGCACGCCGTGCGTGAAAAAAATTGTTGCCAAGTAAAAATTAATTTTTTAAGCTCGTTAAAGTTTACTTCTGAATAAAACATAAAATTCGTAGTTTTGACTATTTTTTCTCTGCTAGGTTTAACTAAAATAATGACAAATATTTTGAAAAATGTTATACCTAACGCGCGCGGAAAGTATTTTCCGCATTTCCTGAGTAAATAACTATTTCGCGTCATTTTGTGATTATATACCAAATTATAGAATTATTGAACGTTCTTCTAGCGAAACAGTGGCGACACGACTTTATTTCTAACCTACAAATCGTCGTTGACACTCCAAAACGTGCTATGTACATTTTTTCACCACGATGCTCACTTGAAATATCTATGGCACAGGTTCCGAATAGCATTTTTCTTGATCCATCCACAGCTCATGGAGTTTATGATATACTAACAAGACTTGCAAATAAATATTCATCAGGTACTAACGATGTTCCAGTATTTGTAATAAAGCAAGTAGCTAAATACATTAGCGAGCCTCTAAGCCTTATTGTCAATAAATTTTTTTTACTATGACAGTGACAACATTTTCATAGGCTACTTTGATACGCAAAATCATTTTAGTTTGTATTCAGTGTACAGGGGAGGACTTTAACTGGAGCAAATTCGCTTCAGGGTGATAAATGCGGATAAAACGCCAAAACAGGGCGATTGAGTTTTTTGCTGTGCTTTCTAGTCATACTAAAAAAAAACTTTTTTTTATACCTTCATCAAAAACATGATTTTAGTAACTGTCTGCAGAAAACTAAAGCATGGCTTTTTCGGTTACCGATGCAAAAAAACTTTTTTTTGATCAGGGGTGCAAAAAAAGATTTCTGTCCGTTTTTTACCCAAAATTAAAGAGAAATAGCGGAAAGTAGTAATATTGAAAAAATCTAATTATTCTTGCCTAAAAATTAAGTCATTTCCGCCAGTTTTCACCAAGTATTTACGAAAAAATCATTTAAAAAAATCGGCAAAATATCAAACTGTCAAAGATTAAAATGGCGCACCACTGAACGCCACCGCGTAGAAAGGCACATCGCTATGGAAACCATTGTTATTTCATTTACCAGTCGCCATTTCGATATTTTTAAAAGCATTTTCCTGTTTTTCTTGGATTTTTTGATAAAGGTATTAAAAAAAAATAGTGTTCACAACTCGCGTCTAAACTGTGCTTTTTTTTACTCGCGTTTTTAAATACCTCGCTGCGCTCGGTATTTAAACCAACGCTTGTAAAAAAAAGCATTATTTTAGCCACTAGTTGTGAAAACTATTTTACCCTTTCAGAGGGTGAAACCCAACCCCATTTAATTTTTTTAAACCACTGATAGTACTTGTAGCACCTTGCTGAAAAGCTCTTTTAAAAAGAAAATTGCCTGTACATTTTTTTTTTAATTTTAAGTTAATAGGTACCTAATTTGTATTAAAAAAAAAACTTTTTAAAGAAAAATTCTCGCCTGTCAGTCACTTGTAATCAGCAGAATCGACAGTTCTTTTACATAGTGCCTTGGAATATAGATGCATGAACACAGCAACATAAAAAATTCATAAAATATAGTGAGTATATGCCCGCCTGTCACGGAGATGCAACCATCGAAATCGCCTGTTCATTATTTTTTGATATTAGACGTAGACACGATAAAACATATTAAAATTATAGCTGTGTTAAAGCTAAGTAATTTTTAGTTTTTTCTTGAATTTTGAAAAAATTATTTTTCAAGGATGCAACCCGGTATGGTTTGGCAGGTCAGTACCATTTTTATTAACGACTATTTAAACATATGTTTACAAAATTCTAGCCTTGCTAAAACACCCTAGACGATTTGGCCGCTGGCTCTTCTATTATCTCTTTTTTTTCTCCATTTCTTTAAGAAGTTGTGACAAAAAAATCGCTCGCTTTTACGCTCTGTGTATCTTGATCACTTCAGAAAGCAAGGGAGGCCTTCTCACGGCTACATCCTTTGCTAAACAGCAGTACATTGAATGTAAACACCAAGCTAATGAAATTAACTCTGTATTTCGGACTTCCCCAGACAGCACAAATTGTCCATCGGACAGCAATTTTTTTGTGCAAAACCGCCCGCATTGTCTATGGACCATTTATGGACATCCATTGGACAAAGGTTTTTCCTGATACAGTGGATGACAAAAAAAACTGAGTCCAAAGGACTTCCAATTTTAATCCATAAGAAACTGCTTTTTTCAGTCAGTTTTTGGTTATCCAATGGATAACGATGTTTCTTGATCCATCGGACCAAAAGTAAACTATATCCGGCGGACGTCCATTTTGTGTCCTGCAAAAGTGATGTACTTTATACATTGACTAAACTCAATCGGGCGGCCTGGTTGGCACATTAATAAATATGTCTTTTGTCCGAACTGTTTTGGATATCCAATGGATCATTTTTCTTCTTATTCATTACCAACAATAACATTTCTCTCATATCTAGCCGAATCATTTGTATATTATAGTTAAGTATTTTTCAAACTGTTGATAACAAAGAAATACGTTTTCAGAGGCAAAACTGACGTCGGTCCGCTCATCAAAAAATTGGAGTATATTTGATGTCGTTTTATTATCGTAGCCAAATTCAGTTAAATGGTAAACGTTGGTAGCTATATATTTAAATTTACTTATAAGAAAACTGTGCAAAACGTAACCTCCGTTGGCATGGAATCGCTAAAAATCCAAATAACCTTAATCTAGAACTGAATATAAATAAAAATGTAATTTTCGACAAAAAAATTTAATAAAAAACTAAAACAAAATACAGGAATGACAGTTCTTAAAAACAATATTGCACGGATTCAAACTTAAAATAAATTATTATTTAACAAAAATAGAATTATAATAAACAAACTGTACATATAAACTAAAATGTTTATACACTTAACTAGCTAAAATTTTATGTAGGTACGTAATCTTTGTAGAAATATTTACAGAGTTCACCACTATAAGTGCTAAAAACTTTTATTAATAGATATTTTAATACTAGGTATAACTTATCTAGCAAAAATTAAAAACATATTGTTATGACCAGAGAAGTAAAGTCTTTTTTCGTTATTTGCAAACAGTAAATAAATGTTATGTGATGCTTGATGATGATAGGGACTTATCGGTACATATAGTCGGCATAGCCTGACTTTAATAAAGTCGGCACTAATTTTGACGCAATTACTACATATTTTTGGGCGCTTTACCCACCACAATGAAATTACTGGAACAAATCAACGCATTCTTTGTGTGAATCCCCCTCCCCCCTTGTAACACTTTAAAACACTTACACCTACCACTCTCCCCCCTTCTTGCTTCGTTACGTAAGTTAGGGATGGTTCCTAAGTTGGTTATCTAACGTTGTTGCTACTATTTCTGACATTAGGGAATTATTGAAATACGGCCGCACTGGATAGTACTTAGCGCCGACCTTTACACAGGCTGTGCCTGGCCCTAAAAGGTGCAAATTATAGAATTATTGAACGTTCTTCTAGCGAAACGGTGGCGACACGACTTTATTTCTAACCTACAAATATAGGGTGGGCAAAAAAACGGGACTTTTTTAATTGTCTACTACTTAAAAACTACCTGTCCAATTTTAAAAAATTTGGTCATTTTGAAAAGCCAAAAGATCAGAATTTTGGAATCTCATGTCAAAATTGACATTTCGTACAAATCCAAGATGGCGGACAATTTTTGAAAATAGGTATTTTTAACTTCCCTGCAATTTTTTTGTGTGCACCACTGCACTGGTGCAAAAGTAAAAATATATTTCGAGAGCCATGTCCTTCCTTAGTTTCCTGATGTATCGTTTGGTAAGTCTAATTTACCCAAATAAAAAAAGCATCATATTTGCTTGGCTATGGTTTTCGATGTATTTGTCCGATTGTAATATCGCTGACCATTTTGAAAAGCCAATGTTTCAAAATTTATTATTTTTTTTTTGCAAAACTGACATAAAAAGTAGGCTGTTTTGAACTCTTGCAAATTTTTGTATGCGCCACTGGGTTAAAAGTTAAGTTTACGTGTAGAGCATCATCATTTCCGAGTCTATCAATGTGTCGCTAATAAAGATCGGCTAAGAAGTAGAAAGTTACAATTTGTTCAAATGGGTGCTTTTGGTAACTAAATTCATTCAGGCCAAAAAACATCATTTGAATTTAATGCGAAACGCACTTAAATAACTTAATGCACATTTTCCTTACTTCTGACCCGATTTTTGCAAACAATACATCAGTAGACTCGGGTCAAATTTAACTTTTGCACCAGTGGCGAAGACAAAAAATTTGCAGGGGGGTCAAAACAACCTACTTTTAAAAAACTGTCCGCGATCTTGAATTTTTTTTAAAATTTTGCCATAAAGGTAATAAATTTTAAAACCTTGGCTTTTCAAAACGGTCAGCACTATTAAAAACGAACAAATACATCAAAAAGTATAGCCAAGCAAAAATATTTTTTTTATTTGACAGAATTATTATGATTTTAACAAGCGATACATCGGTAAACTAAGGAAGAACATGGCTTTCGAAATATATTTTTACTTTTGCACCGGTGGCGCACACAAAAAATTTGCAGGGGGGATCAAAAATACCTATTTTTAAAAATTGTCCGCTATCTTGGATTTTTACGAAATGTCAATTTTAATATCAGATCCCGCAATTTTGATGTCCTGGCTTTTCAAAATGACCAAAACTATTAAAATCGGACAGGTAGTTTTTAAATAATAGACAATCAAAAAAGTCCCGTTTTTTTTGGCCCACCCTTTATAAATACTGTGTTGGTTGATTGAAAAGCCTGGAAGATGTGTTGGAAGCAGTGGTATTGGTGGATAATGGAGATGAGGAACTGGAAATTTTTATTTTAAATACTATGAGAAACGAAAACTAGCAAAGAAGCCCCAATTTTTGTTTTATTGGCCGTCACAACGCAAAAAATTTCCGAATCTAAGGGTTAAGGGAAAAAAATGGCGAATAGCTGTCAAAAACGTCAAATACGGCCAGACACAGCCCAAGATACTGCCCAGTATAATTCCTCCTCAAATAAGGGCATGTCCTAACCTTATTCGTGTCGGCACTAAATGTGGTTCTTGCGCATGCGTATCTGTCAACAGCATCAAAATAGTGCCTGGCCTTATTAGTGTCGTGCCTTAGCTGCGTTTCAATAATTCCCTTTTGTTGTCATCTGAACATCCTCATATAGGTGCGTATAATTTATCAAAAAGTGCATTACAAAAATCGAAAATTATAATAAAGTACAGGTTTATAATAGTACCACGTCAAAACAATAAATACCCAAATCTGTACTATCACAAAATCGAAATAGATCATAACCGACCGACCAAAAATAGAGACCTTTAGCACCTCTTATAAAAAATCCCCGTTAGGTGACTTTATCGCTTATTAACGCGTTGTGACGTATCTAACGTTATTTTTAAGAGAGCATTTTGTTTTTGCACGCCGACTTTGATTTGTTTAAGGCCGACCTTATACAGTATTTATTATTATAAGACTTACAAAAAGAATTTGTCCAATAATATTTTTCATTTAGAATATCTGATTCTTGTGTTTTTTACGGTGAATTTTAATTATTTTTAATTTTTAAAAACTCAAAAACACAACAGAAAAAAGGGAGGTTTTGATAAACAGATCGGAATCACTTGTCATAGTGCAAGCCAATAATTAAACAAAAATTGACATTTATCTTTACAATTAAATAGAATACAGAACATATTTGCATTCAAAAATTAATTTAAATTTTTTGTTTTTCTACTTAACGATTTACTGTCGGCAACCATGTCAATTATAAGTGATACGGTATTCTCCCGCAGGTAACGTCAAACTTTATCGGTTAGTAAGGGATTCCGTTATTATCTCGTAACTGCGCATACCCGAAATAAGCGGTAAAGTATAAAAAGGCATCAAAATTATAGGTGCAAAAGGTCTCTAATGTTACAAGGGCAGAACCGTACAAACGTAAAATAGTGTAACACATTCCCGCTAGGTGGCGGCACAGTATACAGCCGACAACAGCTAGACAGGAAAACCTGTGTAATATATAGCCGCTAGATAGCAGTAGATAGCCGACAAATAAAATGTGGACCAGCATTTCGTAACGGCTTTTGCCGCGCTTGTTTTTTATTGTACAGAATGGGTTCGGTTGGGTTGGCCCCCTACAATGGAGGACTATGAATACCTTAGCGCCCTCTGTACCTAAAATACAAAAGTCACACCGCAGCGCCATCTAGCGGCAATATGTCATACTATTTTCGTTTTTACGGTTTTGCCCTAGTAACGTTTTAGTATTGTAAGGTTTTAGGTCAGTACATTTTGACCAATATCTGTTTTGCTGCTATACAGTTTTGCCATTTTAAAATTTGTATAAATGCTATGCTAAGTTTATGCAGCGATAAGTCCCTGATATTTAAATAAATTCGTATTATTTTATACCTGATGATCGAATAAGGGATATTCCATTTTCCTAGGCACGGAAGTACAAGGAAGTAACCATAACAACGGATGTTCTCTGCCACAAACCTAAAAAATGAAAATATATTTTTTTACGAGCGTCGGGAAAATGCTATTTTTTGCACGGTTGTAAAATTCTACTTTGCCGCAACCATAGAAATAGAAGAAGTTGTATTTCTGTGGCAACATCATGCGCGAAAATTTTTTGGGCACCCTTTAGATAAATTTTTGAGCACCGTAATGTCAAAACCAGTTCATTACATTTAGCCCGTTGGCCGAGAGTCAAACTAACCCCCTCATCGGGTACAAAAATTTCACTGGTGGCATTTGAAAGACTTTGCCATTCCTAAACAAAAACCATCCATCGACCAGAGATCCGTGGTGGCCGGCTTCGGTGGCCACGCCCACAAAAAGAATAGATAGATAAACTGTTCTTATAAAAAATATTCATTGGGACGAGGGACGGGTTTTTATCTAACTTTAATAGTTTTCGAGATTTTAGTTAAACTGTAGCCAAAGAATAAAAAATGCAGATCACAGCTCGAGAGCACTGTTTAAAAAAACAAGCGCACTTAAAATGTTTAAAAGATATATACTGTGATACCTTTATTAAATATTAAGATACTTACTGTAATATTAATTTACGAGATGGCGAGATCTAGCAGGGCTACTCATATCTAAACGCCTATTTAAAGCCGTCGCGTCGACACGACATAATTTAGTTAACGTAAAATACTTAATGGACAATTAAAGTAAATATTTCAAATATACCTAACGCGTTCGAAATAAAGCCAAAATACACTACATGTTTTGAACGATGCCATCTCGTTTGAGTAGTGCGATGACAGAACAGCTGATTTCATTTGTTGCGCACGGAGGGATGTACGTAACGTTACGGACCCACGAACGTATGCAACGATTTAAATCAGCAGTGCTGTCATCGCACCCTTCAAAAAAGCGGGCATCGTTCGAAACATCGCATAAACAAGTCAAAAGTGTAGTGTATTTTGGCTTTATTTCGAATGCGTTAGGTATACCGATACCGAAGCGTTGAAATATTTACTGTAAGTGTCTGTATATAAAGGATTTACAATAAAGTTAGTGATGTTGAAAGAGTCAGACAATGATGTAATTAATTAACTCTGTATTTCGGACTTCTATTGTCTATATTTTATTTATATACGACGTTTCGATCAGTGCAATCTCTAAGTCTAAGTACTTATATACTATGGGAAATCATTCAACCGTGAAGCTTAAGAAGTTCCGCCCAAGGAGGGGCTTCCAAGGAGAGGCTTCCAAATATTTAAAATTTCAACACTTGGTTTACTGATAATACCCTGATTCTGCCCAATAAAGGCAGCTTCAAGGAATTTTCATTTCTTCCAGTGTGACTCCTTGTGCAAAACCTTTGCTTCTGTCCACTTTATTCGGTGTTGTTTTGACCATGCGTGTTCGGCGATTACTGATTTCGTTGTTTCACCTCTTGGGGTATTCGTGTGATGTTCCTTAATTAAGCCTAACAGTTAGCGGTCTTTTTGTTTCACCTATGTATGATTCACCACACTCATAAGGAACTTGGTAAATGCCCTAAATGAAGATACCTGCTATCGATATCATCACCGTCATAGAAAGTGATCCTCTTCCACGACAAGACCATTATTGACAAACCTATTAAGCATACTTCTAACATAAGCAAGACAGAGGAAATCGCGTTGAAGAATCTTTAAAAGGACAAATCAGTTAAAATTTTACCGGCAGATAAGGGCAATGCAACAGTGATTTTGGACACAGAAACCTATGACCAGAAAGTTGAAGAGGCACTTGCCAAAAGAAGCTATAAAGTTCTCTCAAAAGACCCGACGCAATCAATCGAAAGTAAGGTTTATAGAACTTTAAAAAAGTATTCCAGATATATTCCAGACAACACAAGGTCTCAACGCCTCCTCATCTATACGGACTTCCCAAAATTCACAAAGATGCAATGCCCAACGCCCAATTACAAGTTCCAGAAACTCTCAAACAAGCAATCTGTCTAAATTCCTTTTGAAAATTATTCAACCTCTTGCAGGCAAAACCACTTCATTTGTAGACAATTGTAACCATTTTGTTTATATTCTTAAATCTTTTGTTTTAGAACCCAAGGATAAATTTGTCAGTTTTGATGTCGAAAGGCTATACACCAATGTCCCGATAAAGGAATCGCTAGATATTATTAGACAAAGACTGGTTGATGACGAATCCCTTTATGAACGTACCAGCCTGCCACTGGAGGGAGTGATGGAGTTGTTGGAGTGCTATCTGCATAACTCTTATTTTCAGGTGAAAGATAGGTTTTATGGTCAGAATGACGGTCTGCCAATGAGTCCATCGCTTTCGCCAGTGGTGGCCAATATTTACATGGAGTGGTTCGAATCACACGCGGTTGATACCGCAACATATAAACCTAAGCTAATTCACAATGGAGTTGGAGTAAAATTGTCAAATTCCTTTTCTTGATGTACTTGTCAAACGAGTAGAAAGCGACATCAGAACAACAGTCTATCGTAAACCCACTCACACAGGACAATATTTAAATCAAGGCTCAAATCATTTTGCTACAACCAAACGATGCATAATAAGAACTTTGTATAATAGAGCCGTTAAAATTTGTAACAATTCTCATGACTTGGAAATCGAAGTAAGAAACATTAAGAAGGATCTGCAGCAGAATGGTTACAGCCTTAAACTTATAACAGATACTATTTCTAAATTTCAACAGGACAGAGATTACAAGACCAAACCTGGCAAATGCATTCCTTACAATTCCATACATTTAAGGAGTATCAGAGAAAATTCGAAGAGGAGCGAACAACTTTAATATCAAAACGGCTTTTAAATCTCATAATACAATTCGAAGCCTTCCTAGTAAAACAAAACCGGAGAACAAACAAAATAAGGAATGCATTTACCAAGTTCCCTGTGAGTGTGGTGAATCATAAATAGGCGAAACAGAAAGACCACCATCTGTTAGGCTTAAGGAACATCAGACGAATACCCAAAAAGGTGAAACAACGAAATCATGAATCGCCGAACGCGCATTGTCAAAACAACACCGAATAAAGTGGACAGAAGCAAAGGTTTTGCACAAGGAGTTACATTGGAAAAAACGAAAATTCGTTGAAGCTGCCTTTATTGGGCAGAATCAGGGTATTTTCAGTAAACCAAGTGTTGAAATTCCAAATATTTGGAAGCCCCTCCTTGGGCGCAGCCAACTTCTTAAACTTCACGGTTGAGTGATTTCCCATAGTATATAAGTACGTAGTCTTAGGAATAGATTGTAGTTTGCACCTGAAGACGATCAGAGACTACACTGATCGAAACGTCGTGTATAAATAAAATATAGACAATGGAAGTCCGAAATACAGAGTTAATTTTAAAGTTAGTGATATTTGGAGTCCACTAGTTTATTTAACGGCAGAACTCGCTAAGGATTAGAGAACCCGAGCAATGTTTTGAAAACAATTTAACTACATCTGAGTAATTATTTATCAGTTATTGGTTTACATACAAAACAACAAACGAACAAAAAGTAAAGTAGTTTCTTTTATTTGCGTATTTTGCGGTGTGATTTTTTATCAAATACCTGGGGTCTAGAAGGGGGGTAATCAACCCCCCCTCCCCTTGTATACGCCCGATACCTCTATTGGGATTAAAGATAATTCAATTTAGAATCCATAAAATCTAGGAATCCGAGTAACTAAGTTTTAAATTTTTATTCGATTTTTGAATTTAGCTCTTATATATTTTTGACCGTCGGAAAATCCCTTTTTTTAATACCTTCATCAAAAACATGATTTTAGTAACTGTCTGCAGATAACTAAAGCATGGCTTTTTTGGTTACCGATACAAAAAAAAAATTTTTTTGATCACGGGTGCAAAAAAAGATTTCTGTCCGTTTTTTACCCAAAATTAAAGGGAAATAGCGGAAAATAGTAATATTGAAAAAATCTAATCATTCTTGCCTAAAAATTAAGCCATTTCCGTCAGTTTTCACCAAGTATATTTACGAAAAAATCATTTAAAAACATCGTCAAAATATCAAACTGTCAAAGATTAAAATGTCGCAATAATGAACGTCACCGAGTAAAAGGGCACATCGCTATAGAAACCATTATTATTTCATTTACCAGCCGCCTTGATTTAAAGTGTAAAGATGGTGTGTTGCGAGAAGTGCTCTTAGTTCGAGATTTGTGAAAGTATTTTCCTGTTTTTCTTGGTAGGTATTAAAAAAAAATAGTTTTAACAACTCGCGGCTAAACTACTATTTTGATACCATCTACCAATCTACAATTTTTCCCGCTCGCCGTGCGAAAATGGATTTACCCTGTGTCTTTCCCGCACAGCGCGGCGTGCGGAAAATAATTTTTCTCTTATGCACGCTCTTTTCAGATCCAATTAGACTTTTTAGAGATATTTTTCAACTCAAATGTAAAGAAAAAGCATAAGAAAAAACAGTTTTTTGCTATTTTAATACCTAAAAATGAAAATATAATGCTGTCTAGACGGTTTTTATGCAAGTAGGAAAAACTTTGTACCTGACACTTGCGAAAAGTGTCTTTTCCGTCCTTGACGACTTGCCCGAACTCCTCTCCGCGTCGCACAGCTATATTAATAAACAAAAATTATTATATGTTAGAAATTTTGACTTATTTGGGTTTAGCTACACATACGAAGTAGATTATCTCACCAATATGTACAGGTTCTACCATAAAGGCCATCCCAACTTTTCTCCGTATTACTCATTATACTAAAAAGTTTTAAATACGAAAGTTGTACAACTTTTTACGACCTTAAAAAGAAAATCTAAAAAAATTTAAAAATTTCACACTTGTCAAAATGACATATGTATGACGCAAACATATTGAGAATACCTTCATGTCTCCAGCTAACATAACACATACAGGATGTTTTATTTGAAAATGAAAAGTTCAAATTTTTTTTTCATAGAAACGGTAATAGTTTGACATGACAATGTGTCACTAGGACACTATTTTGAACTTTTATAAAGGCTGGTCATGCTTAAATTCCTTTAAATTTCTTTTCCCTAAGAGAAAGGAACCCCACTATATAGCACAACTACAATATGGCAACGTCTGTTTGAAAAATTAACATTTAGGTTATTTTATTTATAACCATAATCTGTTAAGTTAACCAGGGCCACTGACACTGACAAAGTCGCACTGAAAATGTCTGCCACATTGGTCACACCTTCAGAAATAAGGATACTTTATTCACAAAGTTTCCAGCCACTATCATGTTAAGTAAACTAATAATCTGGGATTATTTTTTTTTTATGGTTGAAATAAAAGTGTAGACAAACCAAGTGAATTTGAAATAAGAAATTCGCTTAAAAATTGAAGTTTCACATCTAGAAAATAAAATCAAAATTCACTGTTTTAGATACCTTAAACAGTGGTTGCCATATTGTGCAAAATAGCAATTTTCATAGAAGCCTAAAATTTTTTTCTTTCAAATGCGCTACAGAGAGCTTTTTTAGAAAAAAAAACTTTATTAAAAAAAAATAAATTCCAAAATTAAGATTTGGCACATGTGTGCAAAATTTCAGCACTATAGCACTTTTCGTTTGGCCAGGATTTCCAGAATACGATTTTCCCTGGGGGTCCTGGCTCTTAACTTTAGTCATTAATGTTGACACTAATGACAGGCGCACGCGCGATTTTGGTATTTTGTTTACCAAAAACAATCAACTTTGATGTTAAATAAACGTCAAAAAAAATTTTAAAACCACTTAGTTTTCGTATTTAGTGCATATACAGGGTGTTCCAAATTCGATGCTCACCATGGGGATCTCCTAAACGGTAGGGGATACGAAAAGGTTTAAATTAGGGCAAAGCTGCGCAATTTGACGCTTTGCTCAAAACCAAAAAAAAAGTTTACAAATTCCGGGTAGTTCCGGAGAAAAAACCGAAATCTTTATTTTTAGTTTTTATTTTGCTGCGCCCTTATTCTTAAAGCTGGCAAAAAACGCCTAAATCTTTCTACAGGAACTTTTTTAAGATCTACCTAATGAGAGGTCCATTTTCGAGATTTGACATTTTAGTGTGACAGGAGCACTGTCAAGTTCATTTTTTCTTATGGACACATGCTTTTTTTTCTCCTGCCGTTTGGTTCATAAAGGATGATAGATATTTTCAACCTCATCACAAGTACCTAACGTTTTGAGTTAATTGACCATCATTATCCCAAATTCAAAAATTAAAAAACAAAGAATTTTTTTTTTAAATATTAGGTAAAGTTATTTTGTTATAAAAAAATTATCATTTTTAAAATGTTATAAAAGTACTGCATTCGGGTTTCCAAAATATCTTGAGTAAGTTAAAAGCAAAATTTAAATTTAATCGGATGATGGTCAATAAACCCAAAACGTCAGGTGACTTGTCAAAATAAGGTTGCAAAATGTTATCTTTCATCCTTTATGAATCAAACGGCAGGAGAAAAAAAGGATGTGTCCTTAAGAAAAAATGAACTTGACTTCAAAAACGGACCTCTCACTAGGTAGATCTTAAAAAAGTGCCTGTAGAAAGTTTTAAGCGTTTTTTGACTGTAGTTTTAAGAATAAGGGCTCATAAAAATAAAAACTAAAAATGAAGATTTCGGTTTTTTCCGCCTATCTCCGGAACTATCCGGAATTTGTAAACTTTTTTTTAGTTTTGAGCAAAGCATGAAATTGCGCAACTTTCCCTAATTTAAACCTTTTCGTATCTCCTACCGTTTAGGAGATCCCCATAATGAGCATCGAATTTGAAACACCCTGTATAGGGTGTGCCAAAAAAACCACACTTTTTTAAAGGATGATAACTTAGCAAGAAATTATCTTCAAAATTTATAGAACCAATGTTACAAACTTGACATTTCCTAAAAATCCAAGATGGCGGACCTATTTGAAAAATAGGCATTTTTAACCCCTCAAGATATTTTTTTTGTGCGACACTGTATTAAATCTGAAACATCGGTTACGAAGCCACATTCTTTCGGAGCACATGTAAAATTTTAGAAATTCGGACAAAAAATAAGAAAGTTTGCAATTTTTAAATAGACCAGTAGTGTAGGGGCATACGTCGATAATTTCTATCCCATGGGATTTTTAATGAAGGAGTTTTGTTACTATGTGGTAGCTGTTTAGTCACAAAATCAAGTGTTACTGGGTTTTTTGTTTGCATCCGTGTAGAAGGGGTTGATATGACGTCATCTTTCAAGATGGCGGCCAAAAATCATAAAAAAATACAACTTTCGCAACCGGGGCATGATTATATTCGATGCCATATAATTCGAGCACGAGCATTCCAAAAAATTAACTTTTAAGGTCATCCGACCTTAATGACCTTGAAAATACCAAAAAACAAGATTTTTTCCATTTTCTCTTCAAAAAATCTTAATAATTTGACGTTTTGTCACACTAACTTCAAATGTACCTGCCAAATTCGATCCTTTAAGTTTGATGCAGTTTGAAGCTTTATGTCCTTGAAAAATACCCCAGTAAATTTCACACATTGCAAAAATAACTAACTAAAGGGCGCTATTAATCAAATATTAAAGCGAAGAGGACCAAATTTGGTAGGAAAGATAAGAAGGTCGAGTCCAGTAACATTGTTAAAAAAATTTGGTTCAGCTATGATGCGTTTCAATATGGCGGCTGATATATCAAAATGGTGACCTACAACCACATTTTATTTTATCCACTTTCGTAATTAAAGAAAAATGACAAGGTGGCCATCAATTATTGTTGACGTATCGCCGCTTACTATGAAAGAAAGTTTAGTTAATGTATGACCTTGACTGAACTTAAAAATACCATGTACAAGTAAAAAACCAGATTTTTGTAGTTTTTTATCCAATTAACCACTACGCAAAAACTTTAAGTGCCGGAGATGAAATTAACGTCTTAGCCATAACTAAAGTCATCATTTTAAATCTCCCTATCATTTTTTTTTTGATCTGGAGTCCAAGGTGTGTATGCTATACCCTGATAAAAATGAGCTATATGTCGTTTTTATTAAGTGTCGGAACTGTGAATTTTAGGTTCTACTCACTTGTCCAGCCAAAAAAGTCATTTAAATCACCTATAAGAGAGTTAGCAGAAGTTAGATATACATTACCATATACTGGACCAGGTGTTTTAGATGCTATTTTTCAAAATGGCGGTCAAAAAAGCATAAAAAATTCTAATTATGCCAGTAGGGCATAACTATTCATAATAAAATTCAAGGATGAGGTTACAGCTATTTAGTCACACATTCATGTGCCACCGGTTTTGTTCGCGTCCGTGTAGAAAGTTCCTAAACTTAATAAAAACGACAGGCATATAGGTCATTTTTACCGGGTTATAGCATAAACATCTTGGACACCAGATCAAAAAAAAAAAAATAATAGGGAGGTTCAAAATTAGGTTTTTAGTTATGGTTAAGATGTTAATTACGTTTCCGGCAATTAAAATTTTTGCGCAGTGGTAAATTGGCAAAATTACAGTTAAAAGCTGTTCTTTACATGGTATTTTCAAGGTCAATAAAGTTCATGCATTAAGTAAACTTTTTTTTTCATAGTAAGCGGCGATAAAGCAAGAAGAATTGATAGCCACCTTGTCATTTTTGCTTTTTTACGAAATTGGATAAAATTGTCATTTTTGCTTTTTTGCGAAATTGGATAAAATAAAATGTAGTTATAGGTCGCCATTTTGATATATCAACCGCTATATTGAAACGCGTCATAGCTGAACCAATTTATTTTAACAATATTGTTGGACTTGACCATCTTATCTTTCTTACCAAATTTGGTTCTCTTCCCTTTAATAGTTGATGAATAGCGCCCTTTAGTATGTTATTTTTGCAATATGTTAATTTTACTGGGTATTTTTCACTGTCGTGAAGATTCAAACTGCATCAAACTCCAAGGATCGAATTTGGCATATAAGTTTAATAGTTTGAGGTACATTTGAAGTTAGTCTGACAAAACGCCGAATTATTAAGATTTTGTGTAGAGAAAATGACAAAAATCTTGTTTTTTGCGATTTTCAAGGTCACTTAAGCTCGGATAACCCTGAAAGTAAATTTTTTAGAATCCTCGTCGTTGAATTATATGGAATCGAGTATAATCATGCCCTGGTTGCAAAAGTTGTATTTTTTATGATTTTCGACCGCCATCTGAAAAGATAACGTCATATCAACCCCTTCTACATGGATGCGAACAAAACACTTGATTATGTGACTAAAGAGCTATCAATCCCACATAGTCACAAAACTCCTTCATTCAAAATACCACGAACTTACACATGCCACTTCACCACAGAGTTTACCTGAATCTACTTGTTTAAATAGCAATAAATTTTTCAAAAATTGATCGATTTTAATAAGTGTAAACTTTTTAAGGGACACAGGCCTTGAAATTAATAGAACTTGTGTCAAAAATTACATTTGTTAAAAATTCAAGATGGCGGACTTAACATTTTTCTGCAACACTGCATTCAATCTAAAACATCAGTTACAAAGCCACATCCTTGCCAAGCACAAAAATGAAATATTTTAAAAATTCGGATAAGAAATAAGGAAGTTTTAAATCTTTATGATATAGAGATTTTCCTGGAAAATCAAGCAATTTTTTCTTGATAAGCTTGATTTTGCATCCAAAATCTGGTCTATATAAAGATTTAAAACTTCTTTATTTCTTGTAGGAATTTTTTAAATGTTACATTGATATGCTTGGAAAGGATGTGGATCTGTAACCGATGTTTGAGATTGAATACAGTGTCGCAGAAAAAGTTTTTTCTAGGGGGGTGAAATATGCCTATTTTTTAAATAGGTCCTCCATCTTGGATTTTTAGTAAATGTCAGTTTTGTCATTAGTTCTATAAATTTTGAAGCTTGTGCCTTTTAAAAAGTTTAAACTTATTAAAATACATCAATCTTTGAAAAAGTTGTTGCTATTTAAGCAAGTATAATAATGAGCATGATTTTGCAGATAAACTCTGGTCTATTTAAAAATTGCAAACTTCCTTATTTCTTGAGCGAATTTTTAAAATAATATATCGATGTGCTTCAAAAAGAATGTGGCTTCCTAACCTATGTTTCAGATTTATTACAATGTCGCACACACAAAAATATCTAGGGGGTTAAAAATGACTATTTTTTTAAATAGGTCCACCATCTTGTATTTTTAAAAAATCTCAATTTTGACATTGGCCCTATAAATTTTGAAGATTTGGCTTTCTAAGAAGCTCAATATTATTAAAATCGGACAATTTTCCGCTAAGTTATAATCATCTAATAAATTTTTATTAAAAAAAACTTTTAAAGAACAAGCTTTTATTTTATTTATTATTATTAAATAATTTTTTATGTTTCTTATACCATAATAAAAGCGCTGAGCGCCAATTAAAACTTTAAACTTTAGATATCATATATCGGTCACATCGACGATTCACCTAAGAAACAGTTGTATTACTCTATCACCTAAGGACATTTGCAAAGGCTTGGCAAGCAGGGCAATTTCATCCGTTCTCAGCTTCTTTAGATGAAAGCATTATGTTTATATTTCAAATAGAAGAAGAATTTAGTTCTTCTTTTGTAGTTCTTTCTTTGTCACCGTAAAGTTAAAAAATTTGCGCCCATCGCTTTTATTATGGTATAAGAAAGATAAAAAATAATTTTCTACTGTTCAGTGCATTAAATAAAAGCTTGTTCTTATAAAAGTTAAAGTTAAAGTTAAAGTATTAAAAAAGTTTTTTTAATAAAAAATTATTTTTTAATTTTTAGATTTGTATCCAAAATCGTCCATTTTGCATCCGCCATATTGAAATTTTCAAATCTGATAAAAAATTCATATCCCCGTCCCGAAAAACCCCTGTATGCCAATGAACAAACTAAATCTTTCCCCCCTCCACTTTCCTTGTTAGAAAGAAGCGTGTACCTAATAATACCATATTATTGTATTATCGCCGGAACTATAAACGCATACCAAATTTGAACAAACACCCTTAATTTTTAGATTTGTATCCTAAATCGTCCATTTTGAATCCGCCATATTGAAATTTTCATATCTGATAAAAAATTCATAATCCCCCTCCATAAAAACCCCTGTATGCCAACTTTGATTGAAATCGAACAAACTAAATCTTTTTCCTCCTCCACTTCCCTCGTCAGAGGGAGGTGGGTACCTGAGAATACCATATTATTGTATTTTCATCAGAACTATAAACGCATACCAAATTTGACCACAATTGGATGTGGATAAGTCAGTTAAAATTGGTTAGCAAAACATTACCGAAAATCGTCCATCTTGAATCCGTCATATCGTATTTTCAAAATCTGCATGCATGCCAAATTTGAAGGCAATCGGATGTGTATAAGTAAGTTAAAATTGGTTAGCAAAAGACGACCAAAAATCGTCCAAATTGAATCCGCCATATTGAATTTTCCAAATCTGATTAGAAATGCGTTATCTCTATCCTCAAGTGCACCAACGCACCAAATTTCATCGGAATCGGGCATACTTCAACTATATCCCCGTCCACCCTCTTCGAGTAGGGGGGTGCTGTCAATTTCATCACACTATATTCTTGTGTTGCCACCGCAACTATATGAGAATGCCAAATTTGAATCCGATCGGATAATTGCAAAAGGAAAAAGTTACGGAAAAGGAAAAGGAATTTAAGCATGAAAATTTGAAATTTTCAGAACACTATCCTTAAAAATAAAGACGCTAAGTCGCCGTACCTATTGCTTGTTGCACCCGGTATAGCAAAAATGGATACTTTTTATGAAAACGCAAATGGAAGGAAGCTCCTATAGCAACGCAATATCAACAAAAATGTAGGTTAAACACGGACTTTCCCTGTCACAGTTATTTTATTGATTTATTTTGCACGCTAAACTAATGTTTTACAAATTTTTACAAAATGTGATTGCTTCTAGATAACTTTGTTGTAAGTGTAAGAAAATGTAGGCGAAAAATGGCCCCCAAAGCGGTAACCAAAGACTTTTTAGTTAAAATAGAATTGTTTATACAAAAATTATCATGTCCGGGAGTGTGGTTGTGTTCGAATGGCCAAATTTCATTGCAAGTTTACATGCTTGGCTCAAGCATACAAACGGAGATGTACAAACCATGTTTTCCGATCAGATTCAATGAAAAATTCTTATTTAAAAAAACCTTTTTTAAAGAAAGAAGACTTCCTGAACTCCACAGAAGTTTGCACCACGAATGGTTTTACGTAGAACTAATACAATGGAAATCTTGCGACGAAGGCTATGTCCTCGCGTTTTTCCACACGAGTTTGGATGACCTGCTATATCCCAGTTCTTTCAAAATAAGCTCTTCTGGAACTTATTTGGATTTATTGTTAGAACCCACAAAACTGTTTCCGGGAACTTTATCACCCAAACTGGAAATTAGCACGAAAACCACCATAAAGGAGATTTTTAACGAAACAAGCACAGTCGATAATAGTTTAACTTTAAGTAATCCTTTGGAACACAATAAAAGGGGCCTAGCCAGATCTGTATGTCACACCACAAATTTTAGTAGAGCTCAGCAGTTCCGAGATGGCAATAGAAAAAATAAAAAACCGGTATTTAAGTGCACAAAAGTAAATGAAGGATTTCCATTGCTAGAAGAAACTAATAGAGTGTTGAAAATTAGCAAGTCAAAACAACAACAAAATCTCACGGAAACCCGAAAAGAATCCACAGAAAATCTCACTGAAGATCAAAATTGCTACTGTAGTTCTACACCGACAGATTTAAAAAATAGAGTAAGCGTAGTAAAAGTTAAAACTTCCTCCAAGTTTACAAGTAACACTTCGTTGTGTTCATGTTGTAAGGGACTTAAAAAATCCTACTGTCCCATATGCGTGAAATACGACTGTTATTTTAACTGTCCAAAGGAAAATAAAAATGAAGCTACCGGCGATCGAAAATTGTGTTCATACTGCCAAGTTAATTCTAAAAAATTTCACATTAATTATGACGACTCTCCTTGCGAATCAGAAGTATCGGAAACCAAGAAAAAGGTTTGTTTTTGTCTGCCAAAATCCAAAACAGAAAAGTTTGTACGACAGCTAAATGAAAAAATTCAAAATGGTGTGTCATCCATAAGAAATTGCGTGGATTTCGACAACTGTTTTCAAGAATAATGTAATAAGTAACTTGGTCTTTTAAAGGCAATATAATAATTTAATTATACAAAATTTTAATTTGTCTACTTTCGTTTCTCCAAGAAAATGTGTTTTAAAAAAACTTTCATCTCAAAAAAAACTTAATTGTATCAAATTATGCAGATATTTTTTTTAAATTGGACAACTTTTTTCCAAAAATTAGAAAATGTTCCGGAGAAAATCTAACCGAATATCAGAATTACTACTGCAGTTCTACACCGACAGATTTAAAAAATAGAGTAAGCGTTGTAAAAGTTAAAACTTCCTCCAATCTTACAAGTAACACTTCATCGTATTCATGTTGTAAGGGACTTTACAAATCCTACTGTCTCAAATGCGTGTAACAGGACTATTATTTCAACTGTCCGAAAGAAAATTTAAATGAAAATTGTGTTCATGCTGTGAGGCTAACTCCAAAAAATTTCACATTAAGTATGACTCTCCTTGCGAATCAGAAGTATCGGAAACCAAGAAAAAGGTTTGTTTTTCTGTGCCAAAATCGAAAATAGAAAATTTTGTGCAACAGCTAAATGAAAAAATTCGAAAAGGAGTCCAAAATGGTGTGTCATCCCTAAGAAATTGCGTGGATTTTGGCAATTGCTTTCAAGAATAATGTAACAAGTAACTGGCTCTTTTAAAAGCAATATATTAATTTAATAATACAAAATTTTAATTTGTTTACTTTTCCTTTCTCCCACCCTTACTAATCGTCCGGCTTAGGTCCCCAATTGTTCATTTTGTGCAGAAAGCATGAAATTTGGCACACTTATTCTTTAGACAATTCTTTAAAATTTTGGTGGAGGAAATCGATGATCGTAAGTATAGGAGCCAAGACGGCGATTTTTTAAAAAAAGTTGTAGGTTCGCCATCAAAACAAGATTATAATCGAATTCATATAATTCGATAGGGAGGAATTGAAAAAAAAATGGTTACATTGACGTATGACCTTTATAGTCCTTGAAAAGTGACATTTTATTTTTAAATAATGCATTTTGAGAATTTTTCATAATTCAGTATGCCGCGACAGGGCTTTTGTTTTAATTTTATAATTTAGCTAGAATATCAAAATATCTTTTCTAATAGACTTTTTGCTTACAGGGTGATTGGTGTAGTTATACCAGGCCAGTCAAAGTAAGATTTTTAAAAATAGCTACATTATCATCCTTATCCTTTTTAGTTTTTGAGGAAAAAATGTCAAATTTAGGACGATTATTACAATTGTCAAGGACAACTGATATTCCAAAAAAATTTTGGATAGGTGGCGCTGCGGACGACGTAACACCCAAATTTCCGATTTTAAATTTGATAAAAGTTCATATTTTTATAATATATATATATATAAGACATGCATATTTAATAAAATAATCGATTATCTACAGCTGAAGTATGTAAATTTTTATAAAAATAAACTTAGTTTGATATGGTCCTTGGTCTCCTAATTTTTTTTTCCAGTACGTTGATGAATTCTGTTAAATTAGAAGAAATTTCAAATTCTATCGGGCCGTTTTTAAGCTATAGGCCAGTAAAGTTGACCTAACATGTGTTTAGTCGCCCCGAATAGTACTCTAATGTACCCTATTGTTAATTTTTTGTGGAAAGCACCAAATTTGGTGCGCTTACTTTTCTAACAGTTTTTTAGGATCGTGGTCAAGAAAATTTATGATCGGATGTACAAAAACCAAGTTGGCGGCGAATTCTTCAAAATGGCGGTCTTAAATCGAAAGTTACTTATAAAAAAGAAATTATGCTTGAATCTATAGAACTTAATGAAGAGAAATTTGACAATACTAGTTAAATTGACGTGCGCCTTTGATGACCTTGAAAAATTTTATTTTACGTTAATAAAATATGTTTTATAATTCTGAAAACGGCGACAGGTCTTGTTATTTGATTTGCGCTAAGTTTTATAATTTTAACATGACATCAACACATCTCTCCTAAGTGACTTTTTGCTGACAGGGTGATTGGTTTAGTAGGATTTTTAAAAAAGCCACATTATCATCTGTTTTTTTTTTTACTTTTTAAAGTAGAATTTTTAAATTTGTTACGATTACTAGATAGTTTTTATATCTATATAGTTAGGGCAATAAATTCTTCAACTTACATGTATTAGAGTCTATATTTTTATAAAGGCACTATAACTTTTTTTATTATTTATGGAAACGTAACAAAACAACCAGTGGGTGCCTAACATAACGTTAATAAATTTAATTAAAAAGTATTTTATCAGATTTAATATCGGATGTTTCTATGGCACGTCGTCCGCAGCGCCACCTATCCAAAAAAAAATTACTTGACATGGTAGCATTAACAATTCGTAACAAATTTGAAAATTCTACTTTAAAAAGATGATAATGTGGCTTTTTTAAAAAATCTTACTAAACCAATCACCCTGTAAGCAAAAAGTCAGTTAGGAGAGATGTGTTGATGTCATGTTAAAATTATAAAAGAAGACCTGTCGCCGTTTTCAGAATCATAAAACATTTTAAAAAAAGGCTCTGGAACTTGCTCAGGAAAAGTATTTTTTTAAGGTAAAATGACATTTTTCAAGGTCATCGAAGGTGCACGTCAATTTAACTAGTATTGTCAAATTTCTCTTCATTAAGTTCTATAGATTCAAGCATATTTTTTTTTGATAAGTAACTTTCGATTTAAGAGCGCCATTTTGAAGAATTCGCCGCCAACTTGGTTTCTGTACATCCGATCATAAATTTTCTTGACCACTTTCTTAAAAAATTGTAAATGTACCAAATTTGCTGCTTACCGCAAGAAATGAACAATACGGTACATAAGAGTACCTATTCGGGGCGACTAAACACATGTTAGGTCAACTTTACTGGCCTATATCGGCAAAACGGCCCGATAGAATTTAGAATTTCGTATCTGAATCGATTTGTTGAGGCCTTTTAATTCATCAGAAGTCATCAGCGTGTATATCCAGCCAAATTTTTGGTCGCTAGGAAGAAAACTTTGAAAAACCCGATTTTTTACATACTCAAAAAAAATTTTGCCGACCAATGACCATATCAAACTAAAATTATTTTTATAAAAATTTAGATACCTCAGCTATACATAATCGAGTATATTATTAAATATGCAATGTCTTTTCTAAGCTATTAAAAAATATGAACTTGTGAATGAATGAAATATGAAAATATGAAATTTAAAATCGAAAATTTATGGGCCACGTCGTCCGTAGCGCCATCTATCCAAAATTTTTTTAGAATATAAGTTGATCTTTACAATTGTAATAATCGTACCAAATTTGACATTTTTTTCTTAAAAACTAAAAAAAATACGGATGATAATGTAGCCTTTTTAAAAAATCTTACTTTGACTGGCCTGATATAACTAAACCAATTACTCTGTAAGCAAAAAGTCAATTAGAAAAGTTAGTTTGATGTTCTTTCTAAACCAGAAAATTACAACAAAAGACCTATCGCGGCTTATTAAATTATGAAAAATTTTAAAGGACGACAAACGTCATACGTCAATGCAACCATTTTTTTTCAATTCCTCTCTATCGAATTATATGGATTCGACTATAATCAAAACTGATGGCGAACCTACATTTTTTTTTTAAATAGACGTCCATTTTGAAAATATCTCCGACATCTTTGCTTCTATCAATCATCAATTTCCTCGACCAAAATTTTAAAGAATTGTCTAAAGAACAAGTGTGCCAAATTTCATGCTTTCTGCACAAAATGAACAATTGATTGCTATTTGCGACTTAAGCCGGACGACTATATTGTTTGTTATTCGAAAACTTTTAAGGAAAATGTGTTTTAAAAAAGCTTTCATCTCAAAAAAACTTAATTGTATCACATTATGCAGATATTTTTTTAAATTGGACAACTTTTTTCCAAAAATTAGAAAATGTCCCGGAGAAAATCTAACCGAATATCAAAATTGCTAGTGTAGTTCTACACCGACAGATTTAAAAAATAGAGTAATTGTAAAAGTTAAAACTTCCTCCAAGTTTACAAGTAACACTTCGTTGTGTTCATGTTGTAAGGGACTTAAAAAATCCTACTGTCCCATATGCGTGAAATACGACTGTTATTTTAACTGTCCAAAGGAAAATAAAAATGAAGCTACCGGCGATCGAAAATTGTGTTCATACTGTCAAGTTAATTCTAAAAAATTTCACATTAATTATGACGACTCTCCTTGCGAATCAGAAGTATCGGAAACCAAGAAAAAGGTTTGTTTTTGTCTGCCAAAATCCAAAACAGAAAATTTTGTACGACAGCTAAATGAAAAAATTCAAAATGGAGTCCAAAATGGTGTGTCATCCCTAAGTGTTGTAAAAGTTAAAACTTCCTCCAATCTTACAAGTAACATTTCATCGTGCTCATGTCGTAAGGGACTTTACAAATCCTACTGTCCCAAATGCGTGTAATAGGACTATTATTTCAACTGTCCGAAAGAAAATTTAAATGAAAATTGTGTTCATGCTGTGAGGATAACTCCAAAAAATTTCACATTAAGTATGACGACTCCCCTTGCGAATCAGAAGTATCGGAAACCAATAAAAAGGTTTGTTTTTGTCTGCCAAAATCGAAAACAGAAAATTTTGTACGACAGTTGAATGAAAAAGTTCAAAATGCAGTTCAAAATCGTGTGTTATCCCTAAGAAATTGCGTGGAGTTTGACAATTGTTTCTTTCATTTCACGAAACCCAATTGAATTGATTTAGTACTGATATTTTTCTAAATTATCAGACAACTTTTTCTCCAAAATTAGAAAATACCCTAGAGAAAATTTTATTGAAGTTAAAAATGTTGTTAGTTTAACACCTTCAAATTTAAAAAATTGAGGAAGTTTAGTAAAATTTAAAACGTTCTCCAAGTTTAGAAGTAAACTAGTGCCAATTTGTTATTGCCTAATTTAGATCTACACACCAAACAGCGTTGCCAGGAGGTTGGAAAAAAAGTATCATTTGCAATTCGAAAAATTATCAAGTTTAGGGAAAAATTATCAGTTTTTATTTTTGCATGACATGCGCTTAAAATGTTATTACTGAGTGGCCAAACATACTGGATTATTAATTTCAATTTCGCAAGATGTACCTACAGTTTTTGTGCTTTTTATTTCACAGTAAAGGAGAAAATGAGAAAGAAAATGATGAGATGACCGACGTTGATTAATCGAGTTTATGTTATATAACTATTCTTTTATGTATACACCTACCATTAATTCGAATTTTTCGAATTTTCAAAAATTAAAAAAATATATTGTCCTAATCATAAAAAGCATTCGTTTTTAAATCTGTGGTTGAAATTGTTTAAAAGTCACGAGTAGAGCAATACTATGCAAGTATAAAAAACAGGATGGCTGTCTGTTTTAAAATGGTGGATAGGCCAGGCGCACGATGTAATCAGATTACGTTTTATTATTATTGTATACAGTTTTTTATATCAATTTTAAAAAGAGTCTTTACTATGTGCATTGCACGCATTATAAGAATAAATGGCGTTTTACGTGAGGATTTGTTAAATTATCATAGGTTGATAATAGGTCATTATTATTTATCATGTTTATCATGTTCCTTGCAACTCTGACACCAAAGAACCACGCACAATTTAAATGGAAACTAGTTCTCAGTGGGATTTCAACGCCGTTTAAGTATGTTATTGAGGATTTACGGACTCCACCGCGAAAACACGAACCGCGCAGACCAAAACCGCGTGGGCCAAGACCGCGCAAATCAACAACCGCGCGTGTCCATGACTGCGCAAGCCCACCACCGCGCAAGATCATCATCGCGCAAGTCAACAACCGCCCGTGTTAATGACCGCGCAAAGCCACAACCGCGCGAGACCACAACCGCGCAAACACGAACCGCGCTAGACCCAAAACCGCGCATACCGTTTAGTGGAGGTTGGTGGATTGGGTTGGGTCGTGTTGCCGACGCTACCTAACCCGTTACCCATCACGAACCAACCTAACCCAACCCAAATCAACGCAATCCAGTCCAACCTAATATGCGCGGTATTGGTCTTGCGCGGTAAACGTTATGCTCGGTTGTGGGCTTGCGCCGTCATGGACGCGCGCGGTTGTTGATTTGCGCGGTGGTGGGCTTGCGCGGTCATGGACACGCGCGGTCGTTGATTTGCGCGGTCTTGGCCAGCGCGGTTGTGGTCCGCGCGCTTCGTGTTTGCGCGGTGAAGTCCGCAAACCGTTATTGAGACAGATCCTTAGACCATTTTATCTCATGACACAGGTGCCGATATCTACAGAGTGAGCCAATAGTAGCTGCCAAAGTTTTGGATGCGCTTATTATTATAATGCTTGTTTATATGATGACCGATATCGGCAAAAAAAGCATTAATTCCCACTAAAATGACAACGCTGAATTTAAAAATGACATTTATTTTGACACCTGTCAAATAGGTCAAAAAAATGAAGTTTTTGGAAATCGAATACCTTCTTTTTAATCTGCTGAAGACATTAAATCGGAAACCGTTAAAAAAAGTGACAGTTGTCTTAACTGTCATTTAATATTATGGGAAAAACCGCTGGTGCGATGACACATATTTACGAATGAGGACTCGAACTACACTAAATTGAGGTCGATGAACACAAAAATGTTATTAATTTTTGACGCGTGTCAGACCCTGTCAAAATGGCGAATAAATAATTTGTGATTTTTGATTGATTTTCGTACCAGTAACGTGGTTTTCCCGAGGGTTTCCCCATAACAGTTAACAGAACTGTCAGTTTTTTCACGTTTTTCGATTCGATATCATGCAGACATATAAAGAGTAAAAACAGTTATTTGCTTTCCCAAACCTCTATGTTTATAAATTATTTATTTGTTATTTTGACAGGGTTTGGCAGGTGTCAAAACTAGTAACATTTTTGAGTTCAGCGACCTCAATTTAGAGTAGTTCAAGTCCCCACTCTTAAATATGTGTCGCACCAGTGGTTTTCCCCATAACAGTAAATGACAGTTAAGACAACTGTCACTATTTTTGACGGTTTCAGATTTAATGTCTTCAGCAGAGTAAAAAGAAGGTATTTGCTTTTCCGAAAATTTAAATTTCATTAATTATTTTCCGCCATTTTGACAGGCTTTGAAATGTCATTTTTAAATTAATCGTTGTCAGTTTAGTGGGAATTGATGATTTTTTTGCCGATATCGGTCATCATAAGCATGATAATAATAATCTCATCCCAAACTTTGGCAGCTTTTATTGGCTCACCCTGTAGATATCGGCACCTGCGTCTATGACACAAAATGCTTTCAGGGACTGTCCCAATAACATACTTAAACGGCGTTGAAATCCCACTGAGATCCAGTTTCCATTTAAATTGTGTTCCAACCGACTATATTTGAGATGCCATGATATCTCAAAATCTTGGCATCTGTGTGTAGAGAGCGTATTATCTCTGGAACTACTTAGGCTATTTTTAACAAATTCGGTTCATTGGTTCGAGACCTACAAGCGCAGACATAGCACAGTGGTTCATCCCTATGACAAAATTCAATTTTTTTTTATTTTTTACAAGTTATTATTTTATTTTGTCCTATACATTCCTAAAAAAGCTTCTTAGTCATAGTAAATGTGACAAAAATGTCTAAATCTCGATTTTTGTGGGCATGTTCATGTACTCATTAAAGAAGAATTTTTCAGTTTGTCAATTTTGGGATATGAAAATTTACAATGTATTCAGTTCAAGATAAGTGTAACGTGTTGTTAAAAAAGAGAACGTTTGTATGATTTATTGTGTTTTATGTAATAAAATTAAACTGTATTAAAGTTTTAGAAAGAAAGTCCCCTCAAGTCCTTTTTTATATATACAGAAAAATAAAGCTTAGTCCTTCTACTTTCAATCCCTGTAAGAATCTCGTCCTACTTTGTGCAACTTTTTTAAATATAATGATTTAAAGAACTTCTTGATATGAAGGTTGTGCCATAAGAAAAGGCTATAAGAAATACATTTTTTAACATTATTGCTAATCTAATGATTTGTTTGTACTCAAAATTAACCCCTCAATTAGCAGAAACAAGAGCTTAATGTTGTTTGCATTATTTGTAACAATCTACTTATTACATTAAATTTCTTAAAATTTTCTGTGCATAGGGGTAAAACTTATAACATCCCTTTTTTTTCGCATTCGTGTGGCGGGGGAGGGGATGGGGGTTAAAAACAGTTCTTACCTCAGTCAGTAACGCCATTTTGGGTTTATTGGGCCTAAACGGTCCATGTTTCATGATCTGTTCCACGGCAGTCTCATCTTGGAAAATGGCCTGCACCTGGTCGACTAGAATGGCTACTACAAACATGCCAAACAGAGCACTTTCTAACAAGAGAATTATACAGTGCATCCTAAAAAAAATGAAAAATTAGAAAAATATTACCAGCTTTTGTGTAAATAAAAGGCTTAATTAATGTTTAAGAGTCTTATCAAAATATCAGGTTTTTTGAAACAGAGAAAAAATACTCAAAAAAGGAAAAAAATTACTAAAGCAAAACCAATATACTAAAAAAAGAGAGTTGGGGGTAATAGCGGAGAATTTAATTGCACACGAAATTAAAACTGTAAACCTAAAAAGGGTTTTAAATTGGGATGCCATTTTTAAAGCCGTTAAATTTGAAGGTAGAAAAAGGACCTTACACAATTCATTACCAAGTAAAACAAACCCTTTGGGAACATTATTTTTTTTTCCTTATTTTGCCTCCCTTCGTCCGAACCTCCTAAATGATACAATCGCAAAAATGCTTACATTCTTTCCTGCTTCATAGGGACATCCTGAATACAGTCAGGACATTCTTTGATCCAAGATATGACAACTAGAACTATGGCGTAAATTGAAAGAGCACCTAAAAATACATCAAATCAAATCAAATTTATTTCAGAATTACGGAAAATATTACAGGTATACTTAATACATAAGTGCTCTATGGAAGAAACATCTCTGTGTGGACTTTGGTTGTGTTGCTAAAATTCTATATAAATAAATAACAAGTTTACCTATTACCTATTATATGAAAGCCTATGGTTTGTCAAAACAGGAAATTATCAGACCGTATTTAATAAAAATTTTCATCGTAAGAACGGTTCACCATAAAAACTGCAATTTGTCAAACCAATTTTTTATCCGAACCTTATGTCTTCAAACTCACTCAAAAACAAATTCGAAATTTATAAGACCCGTTTTTAATCGAACTATTGTTCATCAAACTAATGAAAAATCAAACTAGTAATTTGTAAAACCTATTTTTAATCAAACCCGGAATTTGTCAAACCATTATTTTTGAAAACTGGAATTCGTAAGACCCGTTGTTTATCAGAAATTTGATCTTAACTGGAATGGAAGTGACATCTATACACAAACTATTGAACACTACCTGTACCAGTATGCGCGCGTAGCAGCGACAAATGCATGGAAATGCCGCGCCGCCGCGCCACCTCCCACATAGCACAATCGCGTGTTTTTTGCGTAAAAAGTGCGTGAGAAAAAAAAACGTTAATTTGGAAAGTTGCTAGAAAAAAAACGTTTATTTCATATATGAAAACAGGCTTAATAGGTCGCTTTTTAGCGTTATAAAAAAACGTTGTTAAAAAAGGCGTTTTAATAACGCAATTATCAAATCAAAACAACAACGTTTTTACGTTATTTTTAGCAGTGAATTCTAAGCAGATTTTATCAACATCAAAATCGCATTAATTTTGCGCCTTTTCTACATGAATCGGGCGTTTTTAAAACTTGAATTTCACCGTTTTTCTACTTAATTTCTACATTGTATATATGTTTAATTATCAAGGAACATGCACGAAATCTTACTGATCCAATTTTATGAAATCATAAGAAAAATTCTATATTTAAAATAAAAAATACCTGATTAAAATTTTGTAAAAAGTAAAAACTATAAAAAGAAAATCTTTTTTTTTTTACTTTTTAGAAAATTTTATATATTTCTTTTTTAAACATATCTTTGGATATCATGAGATTGATAAAATTGGATCAACCAGTTTGCTTGATCACTCCACATAAACTTATACAATATTATAGAACATAAGTATACCTACCTGGGAAATATTAAGAGATAAATTTTGACAGTAGATCATATTTGGAGGTTAAAAAAATAAATTAATAAATAAATTTAATAAATTATAATTAAAAAGCAGGAAACAGTTTTAATATATCTGTTACATGGTTACCACTTTTTTACTTAGTTGCATATTTGGGTTGTTTGTACCCTGGAAGAAGCATAGCAGGAAAAATCCAACGAAGCCTTGTCAAACTCGTAGTCACTGATTGTGAATGTCTCTTACGCATTCTAAAAAAAAACTTTTATTTCATATACGAAATCAAGGTACAAGGTCGTTTTTTAACGTTATATAAAAAAAAACGTTTTTCTAGTTAATTCCTAAGTAGGTATGTAATTTTAAACTGCTTAACAATAAATTTTTTACTTTACTTACTTACTTTAAAAAAAAAAACAAAGAGAAAAAAATCGGCTCTGGATCTTCAATTTTTTTGACAATAAGTCTATATAATTTTATCTACAAACTTACAGTTTTTATGAAATTCTAAGTTTTTTTTTGGAAGAGCACAAAAGCTATGGGTTTTATCATTTCTTTTATATACATACCTATAATACTTCTCAGATCTGAGCCAAATATGCAACTTTATTTTACTATCTATCATTTTTCTAATGGCTCTCTGGGAAGGTTTGTCCTCTATCGGCTTAATGTTTGTCACTGTAAAAAAATCAGATGTCAAAATTTTAAAAAGCCTACCATCTAGGTACCCAAAGAAGCCAAAATGGCTTTTGCCAAACACAAATGTCTCAATTTTACGAAAATTATTTTTTACCATATTTGACGTTGAACAGACATTTATAATCTGTAAGTATAAACTAATAAATCACATATCGTCAAAACCGTATCTAAAAAAGGATCAAGAAGCGCACTAATAAGATTACGAGTTTCCTCGTAAAATTTTGTAAAGATGAGGCTATCAAGTATGCAACAGCTACAGTGAGCAGTATCAAACATGGCGATTGAAAAATAGGGACGCAATAAGGTTTTTAGGTATAGAAGAAATTGCAGTACTTACCTTAGAGTATAAACCATATTTTTATTTAGCACATTCACATACTATCACACTATCTATGTGCACGGTTATTTGTGCGATTCACAAAACATAAAAAGTGGCGAGCAACAAGGCTCTGGCCATTCGACACGAAAGATCTCGTCAATAAGCAAGGTCGCCACAGCGCCCCTACATGTCGCGCATGTCAAAATTTTTTTTTATTTTGTAATTTGCTCTCGCGTCTTTTTTTAATAAAAAAAAGAAGTGGAAAAAACTCCACAAAAAAAACGCAAAAAGTTAGTAGATCTGCGAAATCTTAATCTAGTGGGGTTTTGGAACTTGTTTTCGACGGCTTTTTAAGTGACAATTAGGCACATGAAATTAATGGGACTAAAAAAGATGTTAAATACACAGCACCTAAAAGCTTCCGCAAATATGATATTTTAATAGCTTCATTTCTCCTCGATTTTAAGTTACTTTTAAAGATGTAGTTATAAACAAATAAATATAATATGGTATGAGGTTCTTTTCTACAGAAAAAAAAACTTTATTGTTTTTGTTAACGTTAATTTTACTTTGATGTGATTTTTGTGCTATGTGTGCTGCGTGTACGCCTCCCGTTCATGTATTATTAGCGAATGCGCAATCAATTTAGCAGAAATTTTTGATTAACAACGGGTCTTACGAATTCCGGTTTTGAAAAATAATGGTTTGACAAATTCCGGGTTTTATTACAAATGGGCCTTACAAATTACTAGTTTGATATTAAATGAGTTTGATGAACCCTCATAATTATATTTTTTGTGCTGAAAAGGTGTTTTATTGGGTAATGAACAAGTTGGGATATTAAATAAGTTTAATTAATCCTTATAAAAACGGTTACTTAGGGAAATTATAAACGAACTTATTACCAAATGTCACAAAACAATCCTTTCTGGGGGCTAGAAATTTAAACCACCCCCCTGAGGTGCTCTAAAAAATCACCAACTTTATAACCACAAACACAAATAATGAAGCTATTATGTGCCAAATTTTTGGCGTATTCACCATTTGCCATTTTGAAACCTGTCAAAAAAAAATTAGTTTTAGGGCATTTTCTTCTAAAGTATGGTTTATATTGATAAAAAAAAAGCAGTTTTTCAGTGGTATTTTGCAATAACAATAAAAAATAATCAATAACTTTGTGTTTTTCTGTATGGTTAAGTGTTTTTTGAAAATTGATTTTAAACTTTAGTACCCCCTCCCCAAGTGTAAATATTTAGAGCTGTGGGGGGGTACTATTTAAGATCTTAGTAAATCTCACTGATAGTTTCTGTTGTAGGATCACCTACTTACAATATTTCGAAATGGTTAGCAAACGAGTTTGAAAATTTACCTATAAAGGAAAAAGGTTTTTCTGTTCCAAATTCCCTTGAATTTATCAACAAAGTTAAAGATATTTCACTCCAAGAAGCTGAAATTTTAATCTCCTTTGATGTTAGTTCGTCGATCCCTAGTGTGCCGATCCCCAATACCCTACAATACCTGGAGACAGACTTTAGAATACCTATCTTTAACAAAACTCTGCAGGAATCAAATTTACTTTCAATATAAAAATAGCAACAATTAGAAAGAACCAAAATGGGTAATAGTTTATCACCTTTTATTGCAAACCTCTTTATGAGCAAATTTGAATCAGATATAAGTAAAGAATTTGAGTATTCCCCAAAGTATGGTTCAGGTATGTAGACGATGTGTTTGCAGTATTCAACACTTAAGTAACTAGTGTTGAAAATTTTATGGAAAAAATAAATAAGAAATTTCCCACTTATGAAACAGAGAACAACGGTATACTGCCATTTCTAGACACTTTAGTTATAGGAAATAAAAATAAATTAGAATTTGACCTATACAGAAAAGGAACGGCCACCAACAGGTATATTCCAAATGACTCTTTTCATTGCTTACAACATAAGCTTGCAAGTTTGCACTTTTTAACATATATATTAGTAAATTTCCCCTTAAACAAAGAAAGATTTGAAGCAGAAAAGAATAGGATTAGGAATATGGCTGGCGAAAACGGTTACGACGAAGGCTTAATAAATAAGCTGATAACATTCTTTTCAAAAGACCTTTCGGAATTCCCCTTTTTTCAGACAAAAAGATACCTCCGACTCTAAATTTGTATCAAATCCTTATAATCCTAATTATACGAAAGGATTACAAAAAGTATTTAATAACACCGGTCTTAAATTATTATATCAATCCGGAAATACAATAAGAAGTTTACTAGGAAATCCCAAGGATAAAACTACAGTTCTAGAAAAAAGTGCAATTTACGAAATTAGTTGCAAAAAACACTTAGCACGGTCAAAATACGGAAGAACAGAAAAGTCAAGTGTGGCTGAGCATGCCTTTGAAAACAATCATAGATTCACATTAGATAATCTAAAACTTCTAAAAAGTATACCAAACAAAAGATTTTTGAATGCATATGAAAGTATGGAAATCATTAAATCTAGAAATAGTTTAAATAAAGATAGAGGCTCCATTCCGTTTAGTACACTTTATTCTTTAGTTGAGGGGAGATAGGATTATAAAGCGTGGCCAATCCCAAATTAGAAGTCTTATCTCCGCCCACTAAAAGATAGTATATAAGATAGAGTGTAGGTTAATTTACTTTATTGTTAATGGTCTCCTGATGATGCTAACGTTGTTAGCGAAACGCGCGTCGTGTGCACAAAAGTGAAAAAATTGTACTTTTGGTTTGTGGAAAACAATCATAACTTTGTTTTAGAAATCCTATAGTATTTGGAATGGATGCATTAACATTTTTTGCATGTCTTGTAGTATTATGTCCAATTACTGACATTAAATAAAGTTGACTAGTTTGTAGCACATTTGATTCAACATATAAGTTTTCAGAAGTAATTTCTTTTTATTTAACATTACCTTAACGATATATTTTTGGGTGATTTTAAGTGGTTCAATTATGGTTTTATTGACTGCACCCCATGCAGTAATACAGTAATTTAAAATTGAGTCCACTAGTGCATAATATATTGTTTTTAACATGCTTACATTCATAAATTGCCTTAGCTGATAAAATTTAAAAATTAGCTTTCTTATTTTACCTGAAATATACTGATACAATGATAACAACAAGATATTTTGTTTTGTCTTTTTATAAATTTTTAGGCTGTAGCTGCACTGGATATGATTACGGTTATGTACGTATGATTAAATAGGGGATGTTTTAATTTAAAAACCGTCAAAGATTTTAACATATGGCCTTTTTTTAAATTGCATTTTAGTTCTAAATACTAGACAAAATCTTAAGATTTAGTTTATAAAACTTGGTACAAAGATAAAAAAATACTAAAAATAAAATAACTTTAAAACTGTAGTCCTACACTAGTTTAAGCCTTTATAAATTGTATTTGAAAACTGTTCTTATGTCCATATTCACCAATGCAAAAATCATAACTTAACTATGATCAATGTTTAGATCGGTTTGTTTTTTTTTTTGGAAAATTGACTTACCAACATAGATAAGAAACTGCAAAAAATATTTCTGATTTCTCTCTCCGACACAATTATTGATCCAAGGACAATGGTGGTCCATTCTTCTGATACACCTGCGACAAATGCGACAATGGTGCGCCCTAGGAGGTCTGTACGTCTCACAACGAGCGCAGATGGACCAGTTCATCAGCTCACAACCTAAAAATGTCGGCGTCATGTACAAAAATTGTACATTCAATTATTTTATGTTGAAAGGAAATGAAAATATCTAAATATAATATAAATTGTAGCTTTGAAAGATTTGAACCTTATAACTAAATTTTTGGGTAATATTTACGAAAACCAAAATCTAAAAAAAACCGCATATCAATAGCTGCTTTACTTCTAAAGTTATGATTTTTTTAATATATTTTAACGTTTTTTCAAATAGCTCGTAAACTAAAGCTACCACGAATTTGGACTTAACAAAATTTGTAGTCCATATTCATGGAAAATTAAATTTGAAAACCGTATATCGCTACTTGCTTTTGTTCCAAAGTTAAAATTTTTTAACATATTTTATCCCCCTTTTCACCCCTCCAAACCCCCACCACACTACCCATAAATTAATCAGTTCATGGTCAGCCGATAGAGGATTTTTGTGCCACATTTTGTTCGAATCGATTAAGGCGTTCTTGAGTTATCGTGTATACAGACAGACAACAGACAACGTTTTTCATAAAAATTAAGGAAAGTCAAAATTTCACGATTTTAATAGTCCCCCATACCATATTGGTATGGTAAACGAGGATATAAGGTATGGTGGACTTAGAAATACTATCATGACAGATAATGTCTCCTATGGATGCCCACAAAAAAACTTATGTGAAAATGTTTTTCTTTTGAGAAAATTATCACTATATATCATATTAGTTTCTCTGTTTCACTCCTGCTTGAGTTACAACTCAGACAGCACAACTCTGTCCCAAGGATGTCCAGTGGAGAGAGTTTTCTGGACAATTCGGCAGTCCATTGGACAACCAAATCTGTAGGAAATTTTGTTGGAAAAAGTTGGACGGCTCTTGAACATCCCAAAAAAGTCCAAAAGTTTCAATATTTTGACTATTGTACCACTATACTAAATCCATTGGTTATATAGTGGAACAAAATTCTGTCCAAAAGTTATCCATTGGCTATCCAAAAAGTATCTTTATGCTTTACTGTTGGAAAAAATGAATAATTACGATGTATATCCGTTGGTCTAATTTTCTTAGTACACTGGATATATTTATTTGTTCCAATGGATATCCAGTGGACAGTTTTGTCAAAAGCGGCGATATTTTCAATATATAAGTATATAGGTACCTATATATTTGAACCACTCCAACATCCTAAGTCTGATTGTCGATCCTTGCGGATGGAGTTCCTAGCAAAGGATGGGTATTAAAATACTAAAATACCAATTAATCCAAATAAAGAAAAATACTTACTTAAATGATTCGGCTAGATATGACAGAAATGTTGGTAATGAATAAGAAAAAACACGATCCATTGGATATCCAAAACAGTTCGGATAAATTACTATATTTTTTAATGTGCCAACTAGGTCAAGCCCAATTGACATAGATTTTTTGATGTCCGCCGAACAGAGTTTATTTTTGGTCCGATAGACCAAGAAAAATCGTTATCCATTGGATATCCAAAAACTAACTGAAAAAAAGCAGTTCTTTATGGATCAAAATTGGAAGTCCTTTAGACTCAGTTTTTTTGTCATCCACTGTATCAGGAAAAACCTTTGTCCAATGAATGTCCATAATTGGTCCATGGACAATGCGGGCGGCTTTGGACAAAAAATGGCTGTCCGATGGACAATTTGTGCTGTCTGGGAAACACCGGCGATCCGAAGGCATTTAATTGGGGGGAAGGGGATAAAGGCCATTTTCCTGACTAATATTAAAAGCGATTTCCAACTGCCACCCATTAGAATAAGTGTATGTTGCAGCTGAACCTTCGTATTTCCCTATTGTAAGCAACTGAAAGCAACATTGGGGAAGGGGGTGGCTCCCCCATGAAACTTTTTTAATTAAAATGCTAGCCTGGGGCCATGCAAGCGGTGCTCAAAATGTTTTTTTTATGTTGTTCTAGAGTTGTAGCAGACTTAAGTTGCAAATAAGTTAATACTTTTTAGTCTTTTTTTTTAAATTAATATTGTAACATAAATTTCAGAATTTTACTTGGTTGGGGCAATGGTTGAGTTATAACCTCCCTCATCAGACCAGAGATTATAAATTAGTTAGGTTACAGAGGGCACTACAGATATGCTAACATGACGTATTTTTGTTTAATAATAGTTTAAAGACTGCTATACTTACTTTCATCAGGTGAATGAATGTCGGAAAAGTCTACCCTACTTTGGGGTAATGAAACAGTTCCTGGGTCAGTTATAACAGCCTTGATATGTGAGAAGACAAGGAAGAACAAAACTGTATTGAATAGGAGGGCATTAAACGTACCCCATAAGCTAAAAAAATAAAAAAAAACAATAAGTTAAAACCAATCTTCGTTCATAAAGAAGAAAGTTTTAAAACTAAAATAAACCTTATAACAAGTTACCAGGGTTCTTAGCATTTATCGCCTTTTAAATCGCCCTGACTTTTTCAGGTTTTTCCTGATCAATATATATATCCATAGCAAATGCCATGAATGTACCATTTGAGCAGGTCCTTAAGAGGACTTCTTTAACACATGCAAAGAATATATCAATTTTAAAACATTTTTTGGTCAACATCAAAAGAATGAGCTTCTAAGTATTTTCTTGGCATATGCTAAGGTTATACCACTAAAGAAGGTTACTATTAAAACATCTTTATCATATGCTTTTTCACTTTTTCACTTATTGAAATATTATTATTTGGTCCTTTTAGCGCACATGCTATTCTGGTACTGCAAAAGAACATCAAAAGAATGCGCTTCTAGTATTTCCTTAGCATATGCTAAGGAAATACCATTAAAGAAGTTAACATTTAGAACATCTTTAGCATATGCCAAGTATATATCACTTATTGAAACATTATTTGATCTTTTTAGCGCACAAGCTATTCTGGTACCGTAAAAGCAGAACAGTATTTGCTTAGCATACTGTATATTGAAATACAACTAGAGAAGGTTACTTTTAGGACATATTTAGGATATGCAAAGTATATACCAATTATGGTACAATATTAAGTACATCTATATACGGTATTTCATGCGGTTAATGAAACACCACTTTCGGGTGAAATCTCATGAACTTTCAATGTTGGAAAAAGATTCAAAACTCGTCAAACATCATGAGTTTTAGGAGTTTTGAAAAGTTTTCAAACAATTTATGATAAGAGTTGATAAGATTTCACCAGTATTTTAAAGGCTCCGCTAGTTTTGTTAAGTTTTCAGCAGATTTTAACCAAAAGTTAAATCAAAGTTAATAAGATTTCACAAGATTTTATGAGAATACACATGTTTTCACCAGTTTTTAAAAGCAGCACCTTCCATCAGATTTCACAAGATTACATGAGAAAATCCACATGTTTTTAGCAGTTTTGAGCAGCTTTTAAGAGAAACAAGTTGATAAGGTTTCAATGGTTTTGACAAGTTTACATGTTTTCAGCAGTTTTGAGCAGATTTTAATGGAAATATAAAATAACGTTAATAAGATTTCATGAGATTTCTCATGTTCTCAGCAGTTTTGAGCAGTTTTAAAAAGACCCAGCCTCCATCAGATGTCACAAGTTTACATGGAAAAATTCACATGTTTTTAGCAGATATTAAGAAAAACAACATTCAGTTTCACTAATTTTCAGATTTTAAACGAATCCATATTAAAAGTGATTGATAAGACTGTGGAACATACATTTATGTATTATCATTGTTTAATATATAGAAAAGTTGGACAACCTTATGGACCAAACAGTCGACACTTTTTAGGCCAAATCGTGGACCAAATCATTAAATATCTTCGACAAAATGATTCGAACACTTTTTGTTTCATACAGATTTCATTTTAAAAGATATCCAAAAGGAAATCTTGTAAAATCTTAAAAACATCCCTTTCATTTGTACTTTTAAAATCTCATCAAAATTCTGCTTGTTAAATCTCATGATATCTCCTGTGTCTGATATAAACTTACGAAATCTCTTAAAATATCTTGATAGTTAAATCTTGATTATATGTTCATTTTAATAATTTACGTTTATAGGTACTCATAAAATCTTCTAAATTCGCATCTTGTTTGTCAAATCTGGTTGTACTTGCATGTGTATATTCTACACTTTAACACTTATATAATCTTGTCAAATCTTCACAGCCCTTTATCCTATTTCTCATGAAATCTTGTAAAATCTTTTAAAAACGTTCCTTCTTTTAGACTTGTGAAATCTTGTAAAATCTCATCAAAATCTTGCTTGCTAAACCTTATGAAATGTCATGTGTCTGGTGTAACATAATGAAATCTTGTGAGTTTTCAATAGGCAAAAATTATTTGAAAATTGTGTCGGGTGTAACATCGTGAAACATCATAAGAATTTGTCAGTTTTTATGTGGCATAAATTTTTGCCAGATCAAGTCTCTTCAAACCAATAAAATCTCTTAAAATCTCATCAAGACTAGATCAGTTTTTAAGAGTTTTGAACTGGTTTTTTTGGCAGGGCTTCCACCAAACGCGAAAATTCTCTAATTAAGTCGACCAATAAGAATCCGCCAAAACGCTTACATTCCGCGGTTTCAATCCATTTCTCTATAAGCGCATGGTACAGTGGATAAAGTTTTGGTGTCTCAACCTGCTGGTTGTGGGTTCGAACCCCGTCGTCACGTCGCACTTTTTTTTATTATTTGTTATTATTTTTTTTTCTTAGGGTGTATTGTAATACGACATGGTTTCTAGAGCTCAAAAATATATTTTTTTTGTTTAAAGCAATATTTGGTTAACCCTGCTGAGGATGACCCGTTGCTATATATGCTAAGCACATGGCAATCATCTGATAAGAATATCTATTAGCACATCCAAAGAAGCTGCATAGCATGTGATTAGAGCGGAACGTAACCTATTCTTAGCACATGGTAAAGATGTTCCAATGTTAATTTAGAACATCCTTAGCATATCCTTGTTCTTCTTCAGGATATTCTAGGCACATGCTAAGGATGACAAATTGCTATGTGGGTGGTGTGTATGTAAAAAAATAGGTAGGTAGGTACGTAAAACCTCGCTTAAAACTACATAACATATGCTTAAAACTATGGACGGATCTAGCCCTCAGACATAGAAACACTAGGTCTGTGATCTATCCTCAAATTTAAGATTTGTTACCAAAATCACGCTTTAAATGCGCCGCAGGCAAAAATTTGAACGGAGTTGAAAAAAATTGCTTAAAATTATAACAATTTATGATGTTTTATGAAGCTGCAGGCCAAACTTTGGTAATTCAAGCAGAACATTTTTCAAAAACTTTGAACTCTTAACTTTTTTAGGTGCCTTGTGTAATGCCTATTTTAAAAATAGTGGGTTGGGTTAGGGTGAGATTTAGTAATAATTATAGATTAGTTGACAAAATCATGTCATAATGGCGCAGCAAGCAAAAATTTTGAGAAAAATAGATGTTAAAAGTATTAAAGGTTGGTTTACACACAAAAATCGAGGCAAAAATTGAGACAAAAATACATTTTTAAATAAAAAAGGGGGTTTTCACAAAAAATATCTACAAAAATTAAAATTGACATATTTTTTATTTACTGGAATAGTATTACCCAAGTAACATTTTAGGGCATATTGGGAAGTTGGAAGGTTAAGATAACCAATCATACGTCAAAACATACCCCGTTTTCCTTCAGAAAATTACTTTGTAGTTTGAGGTTTGAAAATAAGTTTTAAATTGGACCAAATAACTTTAAGGAACGGTCATTATATACACGACATTTTAAAGGTTCTCTTTTAGGATATTTTTCGAATTATTTTCCTGGTATCATGTCTTCAAAGTTGTTTCGAATATAAAGTTAAAAGAGAAGGTAAATTGATAGTAAACTTGACTTGAGATTCTACTCTGAGGTCCTCGCATTGTTTGGGCATTTCTTGGTCAACATTGCTTGTCAAAAGTTTTTATTAATGTCCTGAAGAAATCCCTCAATGTTAAGAACTTTTTTTGGTTTAAAACTGGACTCAATGTTACTTATTTTTGACCTACAGTTATTCCTCAAAGTTAGGGTTTTTTTTGGAATAAGTTTTAGGACAAAAATTTGTTTTTTTGACCAAATAAGTACAACCTAAAAATATGTTCGAACTTTATGGAAAATTATTCTATTTTATTTAACCATATGGAATATTAAGATTTGATTAGGTTAAAACTTCAGTTTTGTTTTTCTTGATGGGAAGAAAGTAGTTCTGGTAGAAAACAAGAAAACTCCTTTGCGTCACGTGTCCTCTAACGAACTGTCATGATCAGCTGTTTAGATTAATCAATAATCATAACTTTCATGTTCCTTCTCGGAATTTCCAAATTATAAGATATTTCCTTAATAACTATTGTATCTTCAACCTTTGTTTGGATTTTGGCCTATTAGATACCTACCCTCCTATAATAAAAAGGGTTAGGAAAAACCAGATGGAAGCTCAAAATTCAAACAAAGAAAGTAGATGTTTAGGTAAAATTTGGGTTTAAGGAAGAGAGAGCATTCACGTTTTGATCGTCGAAAAGGATACTCTGTGTTAAAGTGCCCATCAAGCAGTTTTTACAGAAAAGTTATACAAATTAAAAGTGATAGTGGGGACCCAACAAGTCCTAGTGGATCTCTACAAGTGCCGAACACAACCAATGGGAATACACACATCCGCCTTTATGTCAACAATCAACATGACAACCGAACAATGGGCAGGGGGTGTGCGGGGAACATTTGGCAATGAATTCGAAAAATGGATAAACCGTCCTTGATGCAAAATTGATAAGAAATTTTGGCTTCAACATTGGAAATTTTGTGTTTGAGGGAAAAAAACATGGTTAACACGACTTTTAGGGCACGGTCGCCAAAAAAAGATAAGGCTCCATGTTTTTTTTTCTTTTTTAACAAGTCTTTATTATTTTTATTGAAAAAAAACAACAAAATCTTTATGGAAATGATTTGTTTACACTTGTTTCGTACCCAAATATTAGATTATGATTACAAATTGGAAATAATATTTAATTAGTGTTTTCCCGAAGCATAATTTGCGCGATGTTTTTGTTAAAACTGCATGTTTCGATGGGCGCGTGAATTTTATGGAAGTAAAAGTAAACAATTCAACAAACAAATTTTCGGCGCATGTCGGTTTCCTCCCATTAATAGTTTAAAATAGTAGTTTAACCCCTATGATTAAAATATAGCTCTGATTTTTCATCACCATTTTTTATTTCCAAAATTGTTGTAGGCCATGGACATAATTATTACTTTTCTCTTTTTTTATTTTCATTTAAAAATGATTTCATCTCCTTCTATTCTGACACGTAGAGGGCGCTTCAGTCACAGACAAACAAGAGGGCAGTGAGAGGGCATTGTGTACAATAGGACACAAATTAGGTTGAGCATTTATGCAGATGTGTACATGTGTCCCAAAAGTTGGTAAAAAGTGTCCTCTGGGCAAATTCACCTTCAGGAAAAAAAAATTTAATTACCTATTTTATCCCACCAAATTACCTTAGTTTTTGTCCCCACTTTGGTAAAAAGATGGGAAATTTCCCTCTTTTTTGACCTCCCAGCTTTTCATAAGAAAAAATTACTGGCTTATCTCGGGAATATTTTACCAAATTTTAACCAAAAATGTTACTTGGGTAAGAAACTAAAATTTAAGAAATGTTAGCAAATAGGTCCTGATAAAAAAGCAATTACTTAACGTAAACTTGTGTTTAAAAATCGTCAGATTTTTTTTTAAGGGAAATCTCGCCCTGACGGTTTGTGAAGAATGGCGACCTTTGCAAACAAAATTCGGAAATAAAAAATGTGCTGTTTTAAAAAATTACAATATTTTCTACAGACCTCTGTGTCCAAATTTCGGTGTTGTTTAATTTAAAAAGTTTTGTAAAGACTAGCAGTTAATTGTTTTCACAATCTTCTTTTGGATGCAAAGTAGGGTAACAGGAGAACATATTTGTTCTCCTCACTTTGCTCAGCTAACTTTACGGATATTTGAGGGGGATTTCACTGCCTGCACTACATGTATACATTTTGAGCACAGTGTTGGGCAATAATATGGCACTGGCATAGTGGTCTGCAATACCCTTGAATAGTTTTATAGTCGCTTGTAATAGTCTGCAATAGTTGATGATAATCTTACAATAGTTGGCAATAGAGTCTCAATTATCTTGCAATACTTTTGCAATCGTTGGCAATAATGGTGGAGTGATATCCAAAGGCATCAGTTTTCTACCAATCTGATGATTTTTGTTAATTTTTGTTTTTTTATTTTTTCTTCTGTGACAACCAAGGGGAATTACCCATATAAATTAATATGGCATTACAAATTTCTCACAGGATTGCGGATTGATAAACAATACTGTAAATTTAGCGTTAGAAGTGTATCATTTATTGAAATAAGAGATATAATTAACAGTCTTAAAAATAATAAAAGCACAGATGTCCATGGTCTTAATAAAAAAATGTTGAATTCTATTAAAAACGCTATAATTATTCCTTTTACAAAGTTAATTAATCATTGCATATTGACCGGCATTTTTCCTGACTCTCTTAAAATCGCCAATGTTCTTCCTTTATACAAAAAATATGACATTCATAATCCTAGTAATTATAGGCCAATTTCAATTGTGCCACTATTCCGAAAGGTTTTTGAGAAAGTACGTACTACTTAGTAAAATACAAATCAGTGATTATCTGGAATCTAATAAACTTTTTTCTTCCAGCCAGTTTGGGTTTAGACAAAAAATGTCAACTGGCAGTGCCATTAACAGATTGGTAGACAGAAAACTCTGTTGTGTGTTACTATGGTTTAGTTCAATCACTTCTTTTGTATGCCCTACTAGCTTGGGGACACTCACTTCACGCGGATTTGGCGTTTAGATTACAAAGGAGAGCAGTCAGAATTTTAGCAAATCTTAGTTATAGGGTAGATTGTGTGGAGGCCTTTCAAACACTGAAGATACTTAAACTCTTCTGTGTCAATATGTTTTATTATGTTTATTATATATTAAAAAGAACCTTTCCAGTTTTACAACCCATAGGGATCTCCACACAATTCAAACTAGAAATAGAAATAATATTATTCATCTCAGGAGCGATTGACTAAAACCAGAAACGGTACCGCATATTACTGTATTAAATGTTATAATGTTTTACCAATCAGGGTTAGGGATTTAGAATATATGTCATTTAAAAGAGCAGTCAAGCAGTTCTTGATAAAGCATGCATTTTATAGCCTAGATCAATTTTTGGTGTCTGAATTTGCTGGTTTTTAAATTGTTTTGTGTGTCATTGATAGTTTTTGCTTTCTACATTGTTGGCTTTGTTAAGTGTTTTTTTATTCTCTTTACATCTTAGTTACATGTTCTTGTATACTTTTTGTTTTGTACAATATTTATTGTTTTATTGTTTCTTTTTAAGTAACTACGCTGTTTACATTTTAAGTTTTATTAACCTTAGACATGTTCTTGTGCATGTCTTTTTGTATTTTTTTAAATTTTGTTTTAACTATTGATTTTACCATTTGTGTTTGCAACCTAGAATTATTTTTGCAACTGTTTTTCTAAATTTTTAACTTTGTGTTTAGCTAGGTTACATGTTCTTGTATACTTTTTGTTTTGTACAATATTTAATGTTTTATTTTTTTTTTAAGTACCTACTTGGTTTACATTTTAAGTTTTATTAACCTTATACATGTTCTTGTGCATGTCTTTTTATATTTTGTTTTTTTTTTTTTTTAATTTAGTTTTAACTTTGTTCTTACCATTTGTGTTTGCGACCTAGAATTATTTTTGCAACTGTTTTTGTAAATTTTTAACTTTATGCTTAGCTAGCCTAATTATTTTTAAAAGAGAAATCACTCTGACATAGGATTTAATTACTTTTATTATTTAATTTTAATTACGGACCACCTTAAATTGTAATAAACTTTTGACTTGTGTAAGTGCATAAACGTACTATAGTACCAATAAAGAATTGAACTGGCAATACATGTACAAATTCTTTGGCATTACTAAAAGATTTACATGGCATTATTGGCAATAGGTATATACATGCACAAATCTTGGGTCAGTTGTTACCCCCTCGTTGACAACACTTCTGCAATAATCTCTCAGTAGTCTGCAATAATCTCGCAGTAATCTGCAATAATCTCGTAATATTTCTGCAATAGTTTGCAATAATCTGCAATAGTCCACAATAATCTGCAATAGGCTACAATATAAGATTATTGCGCACTACCTGTACAAAAATGCCCCTCAGAGATATTATAAATATTCAGTTTTAGCATTGAACCACAAAGTTACAGATTAAATTTTGAAAGCCAAAAGTACCTTTTAAACCTTAGCAGAATCATTGCCCTGTTTTTAAGCAAAACTCGAGGCAAAAATTTTCTATGCAAAGAATCTTACAAACAGTGTAATTATAAATAGGTCAGTAAGAGAGAGAGAGTTTATATTTCCAGCTTAAGTGCTAATATATAACCATATTATTAACAATAATTTGCAAAAAACTTACCTATCCCCCATAGTCAATAAAACCACCCATTTTACAACTACATAATCGGCATATAAAACAGCAACGTAAGTAAAAATAACACACACGATGCCGCACGGATCTCTTACAAACATTTTGGAGGGGATGCAAAAGGGCCTTTGACTTATTTTTCAATCATTTTCTAGAAAAAATATGAAAAATTTCTCAAATTTTTGTTTATTTTGGAATTGGGTCAGCTGTTTTTGTCACTGACAGTGCATGTTCTTTTCTGTGGTAGAAAGCTTTCCGTTGTTGTAGAGAGTTAATTTTGCTTGACATGAATGAACCAATCTTCGTTTTTCACGTTTAAAAAAAAACTTTTGCCCCTTCCCATAAGCAGAATTACTATTAACTGTATTTAAAAAATTCAAAGTACTAAAAAGAACACAAAAGAAATCGACTTTGTCTTACTAACCAAAACCAAGGGACAACAACGGAAATCGACACAAAAATATCGGCTTCATATTAATAACCATAACCTACAACTTTTCAGAGGTGTCCAAAAAAAACTCGGGTTAGTTTCCACTGGAAAAATGAGAAAATAGTGAATACAAGGGAAATAAGATATCCAAGATGATGTTTTCCGATGGAATATTATTTGCCATTTCTATAGCAGACACTGGAGCTGTGCTGTTTTTGTTAATCTACTTTGTATCCTTTTTTCACCATGGTATGAACGGTTTATAAATCACAGCACAGTGCTAAAATTAAGACCCTACTTTAGAGAATTGGGTAATTATGTAGTATATGTTTTTCTTTTATTAGGTAATTATGCAGTATACGGTTTTCTGCTATTTTTGATTTTTTTTGAAAAATTCTTTATGGGGGCACCTTCTAGGGTCCCTAGGACCCCAAATCCGCCTGCGCCCGATTTTTTTTTTTACGAGAAAAAAAGGGTGCCCAGGGGGGGGTTGTAATGTGTTTTTTTGATTGTTTTGGGTTGGTTTGGATTAGGTTGGGTTGGACTGTGTTGGTTTGGGTTGTTTTAGTAAGAAAAAATTAAAAAAAAACAAAAAAAAATCAAAAAAAAAACCAACCGGCGCAGACGGATTTGGGGTCCTGGGGACCCTAGAAAGTGCCCCCATAAAGAATTTTTCAAAAAAAATATGAATGATATGATTTTTTGAAAAAATCTTGACATAGACCCTTATTACTACCATCTCGAAGGAGTACAAATATATTGACACACAAACAAAAAAATTGTTTTTTCTATTAATATTTAATGATTAATTTATTTAATAATTAATATTAAAAAACGAACTTACAGGATCCGGTAGTGAAAAGGAGTGCTGGATGTGGCAACAACAACACAATAAAAACATACAAAACTTTATATCCAAACATTTTATAAAAATATATCTTTTTTTTTTGTTGAAATAATAAGAAATGCACTTTTTTATTTTACTTCTTCAGCAGAGGGAACACTAATAATTATAATAGTGGTGTACACATATTCATCTTTTTTTCAGTTAGCGGAAATAAAAGACCTTTGTTTATTCATTGAGCATAGCAAGGGTTGCTTTTCTTTTAAATTCTTTGAGAAATTCTTGCAACTTCCAAAATTTTAGTAGATGCGCTGTTGTGATGTTGATTTGGAATTTTTTAGCTATTACTTATGAAATGTAGTGTATTATTTACTTTTTGTCAATCCTATATAGGGGCTTTATAAAGTGTGCTGGGCTGGGTTTTTTTAGTTTTAATTATTCCTGAGTTTTTTCTCAATAACTTTTTTAAACTGTTTTATATTTAACAAATAAATGTCAACTTCAGAAGCATACAAATTAAATACATTGCACATTTTATATAAAGGCGATTTTTTGTATAAATTTGTTTGAGGATATGTGAGATAAAAAGCTTTAGAATTGTGAGAAAATAACCTAATCACCACTTCGTTCACCACAAATACCATTTACTTAAAATTTCAGAACAGTCAATCTCTCCTTTTAGTAAACTAAACATAGTCATAATAATATTTTGTTTTTTCTTTGATCTAAAGACAACCTATCAAATAATCCCAAAAGGTAATCATTATCACATCCTCTCAGTGGATAAAAACCATATTTTCGATAATGTATAGCTTTTAAAAATTTCCTCTGGACATTCTCAATTGTTAAAATCCACAACACACTATATTGTGGCGACCAAATTATACTTCCGTACTCCAGAATAGGTACAACAATATTACCAAAAAGATGCAAGCTTAGTTCCACACTAAAGTTTCTAGTGTTTCTCAATACAAAACCGCCAATTCATTGAGCACTTTCAACTTTTGCCAAAATATGGCTAGTAAGTGTAAGTGCTGGGTCAAATATAACTCCCAAGTCTTTTTGTTGATTTACTCTGTGCAGTGACATATTGTTGAAACTATATTCGTATTTAATGATGTTTCTATTGAGTGTAAAAGACATACATGAACACTTAGCAATATTTAATTTAAAATCATTTTTGTTGCAGCAGCTGGCAACCCTACAAAAATCATTTTGCAGAACCTCACAATCACTTACAGAATTAACTCTAAAGAAACATTGAAAATCATCTGCAAACAAAAGTGATAGAGCATTCTCCATATTTTCAGTTATACTATTTATTGTGGTTTAAAAGAGAAGTGGTCCCAAATTAGATCCCTGAGGCACTCTTGAAGTGCTTTTGAAAACAAAGGATTTGCATCCCCCAAGATTTATAATGCCTTAATAATAACACAATGCCTTACCTTATCAAACACCTTCTCCATGTCTGTATAGATCACATCAACTTGAGATGTATTATTTATGGCTTCATGTACATATTGACTAAATATAGTAAGATTAGTGAAAGTAGATCGTTTAGAAAAAAATTTATTTTGAAGGGGGGAGATTTTACCAGAGATTTCTTTAAAAAGCAATTCAAAAATAATCATTTCAAAAACTTTAGAGACTGAACTTACAATACTAATAGGACGATAATCTCTAATATTTTGTCTTGCCCCTGACTTGAATATTGGTATAACTTTGCTTATTGTCCAAATGTTAGGGTATGTTGAAGTTTTAATAATTAAGTTAAAAGGAAATAGAAGAGGTTTATTTAAAGAGTCTTTGCAACCTTTCAGAATATAAGCAGGTATCCCGTCAGGTCCAATGGACTTGTTACCTTTAAGACATTTTAAGTTCTCCATTATGTCATTTTCTAAAATAAAATAATCACAAAAAATTACTTTGAAACTGGGGTTTTATGTTCAGTGTCATTGTCCTTTATATAAACTGAACTAAAGCAATCTGCAAAGTCATTAGCAACACTCTGTGATCTAGAATATGTTTTATTATCTGTATAGGTTAAGTAAATTCAGCAGTATTAATAAAATCATTTAGCCATGTCTCAGACAGTGCTATTATATCAAAATCGTTATTTATTAAATTATAATTTTTTTTTGTTTTTTACCTCTACAATTCTGGTAAACAAGGGATAGATCTTTTGTTAAGTGTTCATTATGTCTCTTTGCTCTTGCAGAAAATTTACATCAGAATTATTCGATAATGCAGTAAGATTTGTTGATATATTGTTGGATTCAGATTAAGAAAAATTTAAATCTTCTGATCAAACACTAGAAACCAATACAGGAGAAGAACAGTCATGTGAAAACAAGATTACCTTTTAAATTATTATTTGGCATAATGTAAACTAAATCATTTATATAAGACTTAATATTATTAATGATAAAATTAGACAAGATTGAATTTGTATGCTTTTTACCTAAAATATTACAGCGAAAACAAGTTTGTTTAAAGAGATTTTGTCAATATTTAAATTATAAATAAAATATTTTTGCCTAGCATTAAAATTATGACATGCACTAAAACAGGGAAAACAATAAGGTGTAGATAGAACAATAACATTAGTATAAAAACACTGCCTAAAGCAGCAAAAAATATAATATAATAATTTTCTTTAAAATGTTTGGTTTTCACTAAAACATTGTCAAGGACATCTTTTAATAGAGCAAAAGGTTTTATTAGGCATTCAAAGCTGTATTTTAAAGGATTTAAACACTCCCTTAATTTTAAGTCCAAACCTCTACTCATCTGGTCACAAAGTAACAAAACACGACTTTTTAAACAAGATATTCCCGAATTCGTACTTTGATTGCTTGCAATCAAATTTGTACGTTTTCTTATTAACGGGGCAGGGGATAGATTTTTTCCGGGGCATGCAATGTCAGTTTGTATCCCAATGTCAACCACCTCATTTACCGTTTGAACTCCAATATTAACCTGCTTATTTATTTTTTTTTTAGTTTGAATCTTATTTGGATTAGTGATTTCCTGTTTAAGTTTATAAGTACTTTCAGTCAGCTCAGAAATATTAGAAAGTAAAGTCGATTTTAGTTTCTTTAGCTTGTAAAGTTCATTTTCTAGATAACTTATTTTAGACAAATTAACGTTAATATCTTGAGTTAGATTCGAATTTGCTTTTAGCTGATCATTAAGTCGTGTTTTTGACACTTAGTATGCCCAGTATAATTTTGATTTTTCACAGATTTTTCCAATTGAAAAGGGAGATTTTCTACTTTTTTTTTTCGTTTAGATTCATAAAAAATATTGTGATATAGACGATTTGTGTGTGATTTGTTTTTGTTGTGTTGGTTATACCCCGCCCAGCACCCCATTTTACTTCCAGATCCCGTATGTTTGTTTTTTAAATATTTAGTATAAAAAATATTTAAAAAAGTATTTTGCAAAACCTAGCATTACACAGAAATATATTCTTAAAATAATAAATAAAAAATTGGAAATATTTCCATTTATAAGTATTTTCTGAGAGAGGAGCTTTAACAATAAGAGAACTTTATTTAAAAAATACCTTAAAATATATGAAACATAAAAATACTTATAAAAAATACATAAAACATAATAACATTACTAGATCCACTATTTCACAAAATTTGTTTGGTTTGTACTACTAAAGCTTTATTAATAACAGCATGGAAAAAATTGTTTTATACAATACATTGCTTAAACAAAATGTGTTACAAATGCTTTGGCTAGTTTTAACTTTACGAAAGCCAGTCATTTAAATTTAAGGAAATTCATAATAAACTAGATAAATTATGTGAAATTTGATAAAATTCTGTAAAAGTTTGTGATATTTTGTAAAAATTGTTTTGGGATTTTTGTGAAATTTTGTGAAATTATGTGAAATTTTTTGAAATTATGTGAAATCTTTTGAAATTATGTGAAATCGAGTGTGAAATTTTGTGAAATTATGTGAAATCGAGTGTGAAAATTTGTGATGATAAAGCTTTGTGACATTTGGTGTACAAGCTATGTGAAGTCGTGAAATTTTGTAAAATTTTGAGAAATTTGGTGAAATTTTAAGAATTTTTTTGAAATTCTGGGAAATTATGTGAAATTTTTGGAAATTTTCACCTAAAATTTTTATAAAATTTTGGATACATACATATCCGTATCTTAGCAAAAGTTTATTATTTATTGACTTTACATTTACCACAAATTAAAAAAATACATTCTTTTACGACCGTGTGAAAAACACCACTTTTCCGCACGCATTTTAGTTTGAAAAGTATCACTTTACCGCACTTTTGCTGAGGTACAGATATGTATGTACCTATCTGAAATTTTTTAAAAATTTAGAGTGAAAATTTTCAAAAATTTCACAAAATTTCACGGATTTTACATGGATTTCACACAGTGGCGTAGCCAGGGGGAGTTTGGGGGTTAAACCCCCCACCCTCAGGAGGTTCAACCCAATATACAATAAATTAATCATGATCAAGGGCCCCAGGGAGAGCTATAGCTCCCCCACTTCTTTGACCCTTTACTCCGGTTTGTGACGTGTATTTGTTGTGATGTCTTAAGTAATTTTTATCACCAGCATTTAAAACGTGTAATAAATGGCATTCTTAGTATAATTTTTCTTAAAATTTTCATCTACGGAGCTTTCATGATTTAGCAAATCTATATACACCACCGCGACCCACCCCTTCTTGGCATTTAACGCAATCTGCTTTTTCAAAAATATTTTACAAAAAACCTAAAAGATCAAAAGTTTTAAAGACTTTGTTTTTTTTGTCAAAATTTTCGCCTGCGGCGCTAGACCAATATTAAATATTGTTACAATGTTGTTTAATTTTAATCAATTTTTTGTCAACGATTGAAACGCGTAAAAAATAGCATTTTAGTGTAATTTTTTTTTAATTTTTCAGAGTCAATTTTGAAAATAAGTATTTTTGTTTTGTATACACTAAATCAAAACCTATTAAACCGTCCTTCTCCTCTCCTTTCAGTTCAAGAACTTAAGCAATAGGCATGTACCTAATTTTTTTTTGTTATAAATAGGTAGTTGATTTTTATTAAATGGTGAACCCCCCTCCAGAGTTGATTTCTGGCTACGCCACTATTTCACATCGATTTCACATATATTTAATTTTTTTGCTCGTTTTTTTGTTTCATAAAAATATCATAACTTGCCTATTAAAGTTGGTAAAACAACATTTTCCTACTGAAGTAAAAGTGCACAAAAATGTGAATTTGGATTTCACTAATTTACTTGGATTTAACGGATTTCACATGGATTTCACGGATTTCAGATGGATTTCACGGATTTCACATGGATTTTACGGATTTCACATGGATTTCACGTGGATTTTAAAGACCTGTACACCGAATTTCACAATCGGTTTAGCCCTCGGATATTTCCTATATATACAGGGTGATTCACGACGAACTGCAAATATTTTAATGGAAAGCATTACAGACCAGGGGCAACTCATATCCAACGGTAAAAAGATATATGAAAATATTGCTGCAAAAATAAAAACGAACATATCTCGGAAAGCAATAAACGTATTTACTTTAAATTTGGGACGCATAAGGAGCCCCAAAAGTCACTTCTACCAATGTATATGTCTGGGCTAAAAAAATATAATATAAATTAAAATAGAGTTTACTAATAAATTAAAAGTATGTGTTTCTATATTTTATTAAAAAAAATTAAAAAAATAATCCGGCCCTGTACCAGCCTGTTTTTTGCTTGGGTAGGGTGGGTGTTGATTTATTTATGCCCAAATTAGTTTTAACCTAAAAATACGTTTTTAGGAATTTAAAACGTGATATTGTTTGTAACCCTAATATCTCAGGATTGGAATTTGGATGTTTTTATTTTTTTTTTATAAAAACTGAGACTTAACGCGTTAAATACAATCTAAGGGTATTATAGCACCATCCTTTAGCTTTTATGTGGTAATACTAAAATTCGCAAATTGCAGTATACAGTGTGTTGTTTTTAACAAAAATATATAAACTAAACTTTTTTTTAGTCCGGACCTGGATTTTTTTTAATACATTGGTAGCAGTAGCTTTTGGTGCTCCTTATGTGTTTCCGAGATATGTCCGTTTTTATTTTTGCAATATTTTTATAAATCACTGTATATTTGACAAAAAGACTTATAATTTTTTTTTTTTTTGCATTGGATATAAGTTGCCCCTGGCCTGTAAGACTTACCATTAAAATATTTGCATTTCGTCGTGAATCACCCTGTATATGTATAAACTAATGTATATACCCCAGACAGCACAACTCTGTCCCAAGGATGTCCAGTGGCGAGAGTTTTCTGGACAATGCGGTAGTCCATTGGACACCCAAATCTGTAGAAAATTTTGTCCAAGGCATATCCATCAGATAATACAATTGTCAAAACGTTGGACGGCTCTTGGACATCCAAACAAAGTCCAAAAGTTTCAATATTTTGACTATTGTACCACTATACTAAATCCATTGGTTATCCAGTGGAACGACATTCTGTTCAAAAGTTATCCATTGGCTATCCAAAAAGTAACTTTATTATTCACTGTTGGAAAAAATTAATAATTACAATGTATATCACAGTATATCCGTTGGTCTAATTTTCTTAGTACACTGGATATACTTATTTGTTCCAATGGATATCCAGTGGACAGTTTTGTCAAAAGCGGCGATATTTTCAATATTTAAGTATATAGGTACCTATAAATTTGGACCACCATAAGTGTGATTGTCGATCCTTGCGGAGTTCCTAGCAAAGGATGGGTATTGAAATACTAAAATACCAGTTAATCCAAAATAATCAAAAATACTTACTTAAATAATTCGGCTAGATATGTGAGAAATGTTATTGTTGGTAATGAATAAGCAAAAACATGATCCATTGGATATCCAAAACAGTTCGGATACTAGGCCAAGCCCAATTGACATAGATTTTTTGATAAATATTCAATGCTGAGTCAATGTATATAAAGTACATCACTTTTGCTACAGTCTGTTCATAAAGAAGAGAGAGTAATAAAAATGCAAATTTGGATAAATTTTGTACTGAGTGATCAATCACTTTTTCTTCTTTTTTAAAAATTTCTAATGTACCTCAGGTAAAAATCCTTTATTTTTATATACCTCACTCTGTGCGACCGGAGAATACAATAGAACCCAAAACCGAGAACAATAGAAGGCAAGCGATAAACTATTCTCATAGGCACCGCAAGAAAATAGTAAATAGGTGAAAAGTTCTATGAAATTTAATAAAACAAATTACTTTAATAGAAAAAATTTATAAATTAAATAATAAAAATAATATTAGAATATATATACAAAAACGGATTGGCGTTTTAACTATAATTATTAAGTACACCTAAAAATTAAATTAAGGCTAAACAAATGGTTGGTACATACAAAAAATGTTACGGTTGTCAATTATTATAACTACAAAAATAACTAAAATGAAATGGAGGTAGATACGTTTCTTTAAAACCAGTCAAAAATAAAATAGGAATAAATTACTCAGATTCAGAAGAACAGTAAATGCTCTCATCATCACTCTCATTTTCTTCCAAAGAAATAATTAACGGTTCCACAGTTTCTTCGATTAAACAATCAAGTTTCCATATTTTTTCTTCGACTTTTAAAACATGTTGTACACATTTATGCCAATTATCTGGAGTTATTTTTTTAACTGATTCTGATTTCAGAGAGAATTACTCTTACTTACCTAATAAAAATAATATTTAGAACCAACTCATAAGTACCTATAATACCTGGAAGAAACAAAAATTTCTAATAATCTAAAATTCTTAATATCATAAAATTATATTATTACATTGCTATTTAACCCTTACTTAAACTTAATCCTCCAATTATGCACCTGAAACAGTTATGGCAAAACAGAACACGCATATTAAACAATTTCTTTATCAGGTTAAAATATAATATATATTTTTAACTGCTGTCTTTTTTTTTTATTTTTTTTTAAATTTATCAACGTCCATTGGACAAAGGTTTTTCCTGATACAGTGGATGACAAAAAAACTAAGTCCAAAGGACTTCCAATTTTGATCCATAAAGAACTGCTTTTTTTCAGTTAGTTTTTGGATATCCAATGAATAATTTTTCCTGAGAGAGTAACAACAACAAGAAAAATCGTTATCCATTGGATATCCAAAAACTAACTGAAAAAAGGCAGTTGTTTATTGATCAAAATTGGAAGTCCTTTGGATCGGGTTTTTTTTTGTCATCCACTGTATCAGGTCCATAAATGGTCCATGGACAATGCGGGCGGTTTTGGACAAAAAATTGTGCTGTCTGGGATGTATATCTCTACAGTACTATACTGTTACCAAGAATTGTTCACTGTTCTTAGGTTACCTGCCAAGTTTTAAAATGTTGGTCCTGCCAAATATTATTTTTTGCATGCCAAACTGAGGGTTCGCCCCTTGTTCACCCCAAGGGGTGATATGGTAGGAGTTGTACAACATTTTTGGCAGGACATATTTTATGTTTTAAGAGTAGGCAGGATCTATGTTTTAGGACTAGGCAGGACAACAATTATATGTTCTGTCAGGTGCCAACTGAAAAAGATGCATATTTTAGGTCCTACTGGGCCCTGACAGGACCCGGCAGGACCTAGAATATGTATCCTTTTGGCAAGAGATGTACAAAATTTGTGGAAAATAATAAACACATTTTATTATCTAACAACAAAAGTACCTCAATTCTAGATCCAAAAAGACTGCATATATGAAAAATAAAATTTGTAAAAATTATTTTTTGTTGAAAGTGACAACGGAGACGGTGATATCAAACAAACAAACATATTTGTCGAAGGAGTAAAAAAAATGTTTTTTTTTTTAAATTTTCCAATGTTTATGAATAACCAAGGACAGAAGGTGCCTTCTCTCTCTAAAAAATGATAGAGTATAAAGGACCAATATTTCGATCCATTTTAATAAACTTGACTTTGATGTGGTTGTCACATTTCTCTTATCAAAATATGTCATACATACAGAATCTCTAGGTACACTTGATTTAAAAAAAAAACGCATACATGCAGTCCCAAAATTGACCTTTCTAAAGGTGTATAATATATACGGACTACCACCTAAAATGCCTAAAAACTTCAAAAGTACGACAATTTATCATATAGTTTAAAAAAGGTCTCTAAAACTGAAAATATTTTTTTACTTAAATTTAAGGCAACCTTATTTTTATATTAAATTTTGCATAATACTAAAAAATCAGCAAAAATAATGTTTTAGTAAAGTCTTTATTGAACAATATCAAATTATCACTCGAGTAACGGACGAAGGCTGTTCTATAAAGAGGGCGGCAACCCATTTTGGAGTTGATAAAATAATAATACGATGGAAACAGCGCTGGATTGAAAACAATTCGACGAATAGGAAACTTGGATTAGGACAAAAACGATGGTAAACTTAATACTAATTATTTTAACTTAAAAAAGAACTAAGTTAAATAATTTAGTATTTAATAGGATCACCATTTTTCTCTATTACAAGCTGCAAACGTCTGGGCATTGAAAAGGTTAAATTTTGAAAATACTGATAGTCTTCTGAGAGCTGATCCAATGCCAATATTATTTTAACGATTCGACCCCACATATTTTCCATAGGGTTAAGGTCAGGGCTGTTGGTTGGCCAAGGAAGTGTGTCTATATTATTATTCTGAAAGCATTGGCGAACAAAATTAGCCGTGTGTACTGGACAGTTGTAAAGCCTGTACAGATGGCAGCATAACGTTTTCAAGGATTTCAGTATATCGTTCATTATTGAATCATCAGAAAAACGTCCAGCTTTTTTAATTTGGTTTGTACATTCCAGTTCAAATCTAGAATTTGGTGGACGATAAACTAAAATTCTCCTGCTGCTTGAAGATTATTGAAAAATTTTTTCGCCAGTGAAAACCACCCTCTCCCAGAAGTCATTATCACGAAGAACGTTGTTCAGTGCAAAAATCACTCTGGCCTGTTTTTGTTCTTCTGTTAGAAAAGGCTTCTTTGCAGCAACTCGACAAGAGACTTCTGATTTCGTTACTCTTCTATTTACTGTTGCTAAAGAACCCGGAAATAATGTTACATTAGCTACTTCAACCGACGTTGAAAAAGGATTTTGTCTGAGATGGTCAATAAGTCTCTCATCTTGCACTTCAGAACTTACTTTTGGTCGTCCTGATCCATCTTTCATATCCGTAGAATTATTTTCGATCCAGCGCTTTTTCCATCGCATTATCGGCATTTTATCAACTCCAAAATGGGTGGCCGCTCTTCTTATAGACCAGCCGTCTTCTATAACTCGAGTGATAATTTGAACTTTTGTAAATGTTGATATCTGTGGCATTTTTAAGGATGTCACACTGAATTTTAAGCTGTCAGGCATACTAAGCTGGTGCGCTGGTGGTGCCTTATAATAGTATACACTAATGGAAAGCTAAATTTTGTGGCATAGGAAAAAATGCATGTATGAGTTTTTTTCGAAATCAAAGTACTATCAATACATTTTTAATTTCCACCTCGAGTGATTTTGAAACATTCATCCTTGGTAAAAATCTTTATTTTTATATTGCTTTAGGAGTTGCTTACATTTACCTTGAAATACCATCCTTTGTTGATCAAAAATATTCTTACAATTAGTTATATTTTTTTCTATAGAGATTTGTGTAAGTACCTAGCTATATATGTCTTATATTTTAAGATTTCTGTCACACATAAGAAACTGCCAAAAAAATTAGGTACCTCCCAAAAAAAAATTATTAAAAAAGTTTAACTCCAAGTGCCTTAATAGTATTGCAATTTGAAGAAACATGGTCTTACGAAAATATGAAAGAGATGAAAGATATTATATGAAGAGAAGAAAAAATATGCAAGAAAAAATAAAATTTTGAGAGAATGTAGTATTTATAACTTATTTATAACATTGCAAACTTTTGATTTCCATATTTTATGATCGGTTTTTTCTTGTTTTTAATTTCTTGATCATCCGTTAAAGTGAAAAGTATTGTATATTATTATTATCTCTTTACTCTCACTATGGAATATATTTTTGGTTTTTGTATTTACGACTCTTAGAATGTTTGAGCTTTATAATTTAACTTAAGATGGGCTTACAAGAAAATTAAACCAAAAATTTACTCAGAAATTCACATACTTAAAACCTCACTTAAAATTTTTGACCAAGATTTATGCCTTGGTCGAAAGCTATAAAACTCTTTTACAAAAACACCAAACTTTCGCCACAATTTAAAAAAAAAATCATATAAGTATAGAAAGAAAATTTCCAAAAAACTATTTTTTTAAAGGGATTTATAATTAAGGCTCTTATCCATTGTTCTAGAACAGAGATATATTTAATGTTTGAGACCTTTCTTTCTTGTTATTTGTGTTTTTATAGTGAATTAATTAATTTGATATAGCTCAGCCTAGAGGTCCTGTATACGATTTTTGTTTTACCAGAGGTGAGCAATGGGATTTGACAGTTGTTAGGGAAATGTTTGAAAACAAATTGTGTGTTGGCAATGATAGTTGGTAAACCCTCCCTGACAATAATAATTTTGTCAGTGTCCAGTTTAAAAATGGAATTTTGCTGTTTTAAAAACGGAGAAAGAAAAGTGGAAAGGAAACATGCATTTACCAAGCTGGAAAATTAATCAAAAAAAGCCGAATTTGCGAGGTAAGTGAGCTACAAGCGGTTCGTAACAGGCAATGAACACGCGGATTCTTTAGCAAGAAAAGGATCAGAAAGACTATTTATAGGACCTGAACCTGTATTTCGAATTCCAAAAACCTCGATACGTGGCTATATCGAGCCATGGGTGCACAAAGAACATCGAAACCACTAATGGCATTCAATATCCGGGCAAAACCAGAGCAAAAGAACCTGTGAAATCCTTAAACTGAATAAATAGGAAAGAAATCAGACAAGTGACGGGGCTATTAACCGGTCACTGCGCACTGAGAGAACACCTGCACAGGATGGGAATCTATAGAGACGAACCCACCTGCAGACTATTGCTACGTTTTCATGGGAATTGAGTTCATTCTGAAAACGATTTCAATCCGATACCGTCCATGAAAACGCCTGTTTTTCCAGTATTCAAATCGATTTCAATCTAGATCCGACCCTGAAAATTTTTAGGGTTGGATCAAGATCGTATTAAGATCGAAATACCGATTTTCCATGAAAACGGGGATTGAGTTTACACATGTGTATTGCGTCGGATTACTAAACAGCCGCCAAATTATTATTATATTATATTTTATTGCTCTCACTCTTTTTGAGAGAGAGAGAGAGTTAAATAGAAGTGAAACTGTGGAACCGGCATTGTAAAATTTGGGGGAGTGTATAGAAAAAAGAAGATTAATAACATAACCTTACTTAAATAACTAGATTTGTTTTTTTAAACACTTTAAAAAAATTAATTATGGAAAATAAAAGAAATATTTGGCTCGAAAGTGTATGTGCTATGCACATATGCCAGTCCAGCATTTCTTTCTTCACTTCCACTTGCAAACAGAGTAGTAATTAAAATTAAAAAAAAATGTGTGGCAAGGGCCAACATCATCTTTTGAATAAAATAATTTTTTTTTTTTAAAAGTACCAAAACTCAAAAATGAATATTTGACAACTATGACATATGTCAGCTGACAAATATCAAAATTTGAAAACCGTTTTCAAATCGATTTGAAAACCTGTCATGAAAACTCATGAAAAAAAAGTTTTCAACACATATTGAAAACGAATTCAATATCCATGAAAACATAGCATATGTGATGAGGATGACAAATCAGCCGCTCACATTATATTTGAGTGACCAGCACTAACCTTCTGCAGAACACAAAACCTCCTGGAGGACGACCCCTCCAGAGAAGCTAACTGCCAGAGAAACCTAATAAAGGGGCTGCTGCTCCTCGCGAGGTCGTCAAACCTCTTAGATTAGGAAGGCACACAGCAAGAGATACAATAAGCTAAGAAGCTGCAGTGTCAGGGATTTCAAGACATAAACTTGCTGTTGAGACAAATCAAATCAAATCAAATGTACTTTGTTAATAAATGACACATTATGTTTCCGTGTTTTATTGTAAGAAAAAGAGTAACAAACATATAGGGGTTGTTCTTAAAAAATGGTAACATTTGGTGTATAATACTTTTAAAAAAAACAAAAATTGAATTACTACTTTTTAAGTCGATATAATATGTTGGTAGTGTCGAACATACTATAATATGATGGGACCGAGATAAATCTCTAGTTTTTGAGTAATTTTGTTTTTATGTTCACACGAGTGACAACTGTTTCACACTTTCATATACCTTTTACTTGTTACTCTTTTTTCTTTTTCCTTTTTTGTTTCTGGTGTTCTTGCCGAAGACTTTCTAGTTTTTGCCATTTTATTCCTAAAAATTATGGAGTTTTTTAATTACAAGCGAAAAATGTCACAGGTGTTATCAATCAAATATTCCGTAATATCACACTAGTGATGTGTCTAAATAATTAAAAAAAAAGTTACTATGTATTTTACTGTTAGTTAAATACCTACCTTTTATACTTAAATCACATTTTTGAAAATAAATACTTTACCATTTACTCCTTACATATTTAATAATATATAGAAACACGTGTTAATACTGTTTTAAAACCACCAAAACACACTCCTAAACTGTGTCTTCTGTGCTTCCACATTTTGAGCTAAATGAGTTGGGTATTGCATGCAGTGATGCCAGATAAAAAAAATCTGTGACTGCATTGTTTTTTGATGAAGACAAAAAACTTATATCAAGTTATTTTTTTAGGATTAAAATATTTGAGTTTTTATCTCATCAAATTGTTCAGGTGATTTATCTAAATTAATTTTATGATCTTAATATTTTTTTTTATTCTATCTAAATTACACTCACAATCACAATGTTACCTTTTTTCAAGAGTGACCCAGAGATCAATATCTTTATATTTTACCTATTATTAGTATTATTTACATCTTTAATATCTACCGTGCATATTCACTGTTTGTTTTTTTTGTCAAAGCTTGACATATTTTACTACTAACCAAAAAAAAACAATCTTTTGTAGAAAACCGTCTATTTAAAAAAATATTAAATCTTTTATTTGGTTGACGGTAGAACGAATTGTTTACAGGTCAGTAAAATGCGTATTTAAAAATTATTATATTCCAAACAAAGGGTTCTTTTATTTCTATTATATTTAATGTGTTGGTTTATAACATGTGTATATTTAGATAGAATCGTTTTATGCTGTGAACCATGCAGATTTAAATCAAAACATTTGCTGTCTGTATGAAATAGATATATCATACAGACCGCTTCAAGCTACTGCGAACATAGGGCGAAAGAAGTCTAATTCCAGTGTACGTACATGCAGAGACACCGCACGCCTATCAGTGAAGCAACCAACACTCAGGCTTCCGATCGCCATTCGCTGCCGTTCGCCGCCGTTCGCCTTGTATTTAGTACGCCTCTAACCACGGTGCTGTGTGGAGCGTAGTCAATGAAACCGGAATTTGGTCAATAAATACGCAAATTTTTATAACGTAATTTTCTTATTTTTTGTCACTGACAAATAAGAGCGTTTTATTGTCAACTGCTCAGATTTATCAGTGACGACGTGTTACAATGAAAATAATAAGGAGAAACAAAATAAAAGCAAGTTCTCAAAATAAAATAATACATTCTAAAAACCAAAAAGATTCTCCCAGTCAAAAAAAAATTAAAGCAAATGTTCGAAAAGTCCTCCTTGCTCGGCTAGACAATATCCGAGCCTACTATAAAAACCCCTTCCAACGTTTCCAAGCATGTTAGGGGTGATAATTTGAAAAGCTTCTTCAAAAACAGATAGAAGTCATTAGGAGCAAGATCGGGAGATCGAGCTGGCCATAAAATAGTTCCCCGTGTATTTATAACCCGATTAGGAAATACATTATCAAGATATTCCCTAACAAGGCCAACATTGTGAGCGGAACAACTATCTTGTTGAAACCATGTTTCACCAAATCTTACACCTAACAACTGCCTAGCAGTTGGAATAATGTGCTGCTGCAGTAGATCCAAGTATCTAGGACCATTCAAATTGCAATTGCCGTTAATAAAAAATGGCCCAATTACGTGTTCCCCTACAATAACCCCCCCCCCCAAACATTTAGTTTTTGGGGATACTGTGTTCTTACGTCAAAATACAAATGCAAATTTTCCCTCGACCAATATCGAACGTGTGTTGGGTTATGACGATTTGACCATCGGCACTTTTTCGGCAACTTCGTAGACATCCATTTTTAGTTTTAAAAATGTATTATTTCAATTAAGAACTTACCCATCTATTTCTCGAGCAAGGCAGAAATAAAACAAAATAATAAAAACAAAATGAATTTCCAAAAGATAACACTGCAGCGTGCTTCGAATCCACCTCGGTCGTACGGCACGGAGAGAAAATTGGACTTGATTCCCCCTATGTTCGCAGTAGCTTGAAGCGGTCTGTATATGTTTGGTATAATTCAGGATGTGAGAAAGGGCCTTGGTGAATCTACTAACATTTTCCTTCCCTGATTGAGCGAATATCCTAGCAGGTAAAAACAAAGTATAGTCTAGAGATATTAGCCCAAAATATCAACTATTAGCTGAGTAGCCTCCCGTATGGGACCTCAGTACCTTCTGGCGATGTCCGGCTAACTAACCACAAACTCTACAGTTTTGAATGTATTGTTATAAATGTAGAACGACAAATTTTAGTACTGAGACAGTAATTTTAATTTTTCAAGTTATTTAATTATTACTTGTAATTCAATGTTTGGCACAGCATGACTCGATTTTTGGAATTGAGATCGAGGGTTTCTCTGCCGTGCTCTTTCCCCTTGTGAATTTCAGGCTGAGTACGGCACTACTATTGATTTTTCTTCGAATTAATAAATTACGAGTATTTTTCAAATTTTGTGTTTATTTTACATATCACACCTTACCTCAAGTCTCCCTAAATTTGTTATTGTCAGGCGCATTCTCGGCAAGTAAAATGATGTTGATTTTATGGGGTTAACAACGTAGGGCTTTTTATTTATTTTGGTTGGTTAATTTTAATTTGTTAAACGAACCTGGGTAGGTGTGTTTTACTACACTTTCAAAACTGTTTGGGGAAATTATGAAAAGAGACAACAAAGTATCAGTCCATTTCATAAAATCTAGAAAGAGAGGAAAATATGAGTTGCCCACCTCTAGTAAAACAACTGTCAAAAATCGTATACAGGGACCCCAGCTCAGCCTATACGTTCAGTATGAGTGCTAATGTAAACTAATAAACTAATGCACATCGTCACCGCCTCGATCCTGCACCGAAAGACCAATGAGCGGACTCCTAAGGTACACGGGCGGAGATACAAGAGGTGACAGTAGGGGATTCAAAAAATTGGACCCGAACTTTTGGGCAGAGGGACTACTCCTAGGGATGAGGCAGTACCCTCTCCAGATAGGCCGATCAACTCATACCGATTTAGTGTCCTTTTATCCACCTTCGCCGCCATTTTCACTCAAAAGTGACAGATAATCCATTAGTTTTCTGTCAAAATGGCGGCGAAGGTGGATAAAAGGACACTAAAACGATAATAGCTGATCGGCCTATGTGGAGAGGGTAATGGATGAGGAGGGTACTGTTCAGTTTGGAAGCAGAAGACTACAGCCGGTGTACAGTAACAAAGTTAAAGCGCGCGGGCATCAGTCGGGTTTTTTTTTTTATAAAAAAGGGCTACAAAACCCAAGCTTAGTCCCGACCTCTGCTACTTGCTACTATAAATTTTGTGTGTGCATATTTTTTAAATGTAATGAAATAGAATAAGCCTCTAAAACTAAATGAAAAAAATAATTTTTTCATACTGTAACTTCTTTAAATATTTTTTTCTAGTTTTTTTCCTTAATAAATTTGTTCAGGTGATAACCCTATCAGATCTTGAATGTGACTACCTTAATGCTCAACAGTGTTGTGAAAGACTGAATCAATGGGTATTGCCCAAGCTGATAGCTCAGGTTTTCCTCTCCAGTCTATTCCTGATTCATGGGCATTGGGTATTGTTTTTGATTAATCTGCCCATGGCGGGATGGCTTGCCTATGAGTTAGTTAAAGTGCCGAATGGTAAGTTTTTATGTATTTAGTAATAAATAACATAGGTGCGGAACTCAAAATGGCGCCGTCTCGTCCTTATTCTGAATATCTTACTCATACCACAAAAACGAAATGGCATAGAAAATTTTATTTTTGTCAGATGTTCCTTCCGAGATCCTAGCCTCTCTTTGAATGGTCGAAAACCAAGCAGTTTTTTGTTGTTATGAAAGTACAAGCAACCATCTTTATTTTCATCGTTTATATTAATGATTGCCTAATAATTTAGGATTGGTTATTTTTAAAGATTCTCAACAGAAAATTTTATAAAGTCATGAAATGAAAGACATTCTTTTGGGAGAGCAACCTAAAAATTTACAGTAATTCAAAATAAGGCACTAGGATGGGCGTGAGTAAAAATTCACGCAATCATCGAGTGAAATATTAAACGAAAAGTCGCCCGATATTTATAAAGTATTTCAGATATGGTATAATACCTACTTTGGAAAGGTGCTTACCACAGAGGATATACCTACACAGTAAACACAAATATATTCATAGAACATTCTAAGAATATTCCTTGTGAAGATTGAAACATTCTTAGAATAGTCCGCAAAGGTTCTACGGACATTCACAGAACGTGAAAGGAATAGCTTACAGCAAGGTATTTCACGTGATTAGAACGTTCTTACAATGTAAAATAAATATTCTTCGAACATGAAAATAATATTTTTTGGAAAAATTGACTGGAATATTTCGTCAAATCTACTAGAGAATGTGCGACTGAAACGGCTAAATATATTTATAGAACAATCGTAGCACACAGAGAATTTTCAAAGAAGATTTCCCGCCTAGAAAACAAAAAAAATGTAGTACCAGAAAGGACAAATATTTTTAAAGTAATTTATTTATATATTAATACATTAGGATGCTCTTAGTAATTGATTACATTTCCAAGAAGTTTCCTCCATGATAATCATCAAAAAATTAATAATGGGTGGCTACTCTCGTTTGTTCTATTGGGCATTGACAAAATAAAATGGTCTATATCATATTTAGGAACACTCATCCAAATCCTCCTTACGGCATGTCAGAGTTCATCTAAGTTTCCAGAGGGACTTGGTAATCGACTAAGATTGCGACCTATCATATCCCATACGTGTTCGATAGGCGACAAGTCAGGCGATCGTGCTGGCCATTCCAAAGTCTCTATGCCCAGTTAATGTAAGAAGTCCATTGTTTCACGAGCAATATGCGGTCTGGCATTATCTTGTTGAAGAATCGCATTTGATATAGTTTCTAGGTAGGTATGTAAAACTGGCTGCAGCACTTCATCGATATATCGCCCAGCAGTTAGATTGCCGTTCATGAGGATTAGAGGTGATCTGCTTCCTAAACATATAGCATCCCATACCATGATACTTTGCTGTCTTGCTGTATCACATTCAACAGCAAAGTCTACATTTCATCTCTCACCTCGAAATCGCCTAAACTTCATGCGTCCATCATGCCCGCCTAAACAAAACCTGGATTCGTCGCTGAAGCTTATGGTATTCCATTCGTCATTCCAGTTTTGCGGAGCTCTGCACTACTCCAAGCAGCGAGCCTTATGTTGTGGGGTCAAAGGTAGCATCAAAAGTGGACGGTAAGCCCTCAGCCCCATACCAATCTTCGATTAACTATCATCCTTGAAAACACTCGTCTTGTAGCTGTAACGAGAACATCTCTTACTTGGCGTACTATCCCGTCGATTTTTGAGAGCCAGAAGTGTGAGATGCCGTAAATCACGACCTTGTAATAATCTAGGGCGTCCAGAACCCGCACGACGTCTACAGGGTTCCTAAGCAAATCCTTAGGGGGCCAAGCAGCCGTGTATAAGACGCAGACAAACGGAAAAGCACATTAGGCAGAAAAGGATGGGCATGGGGCGATGTTGTCACTACATCTTACACGTAGTAAATCCATTCCAGGTTGTTGTTTTCTAATGTTTTCCATTTTCATACCTTTAGGACTGGAATAAAAATTGTTTTTGCTCGACTTTAATAACAAACTGATGAAAGATATCGTAAAAAAAAATATTTTTCGGCTTTTCATTTTGTAACCATTGTCCTTACGCACTGTTTGCAGGCTGGGGACTGAGATACATGCAAATGCCTAACCTAAAGCGTTCATACATGGCCGGAGAAATCGACTGAGATATTTCCGTAGAAACTTTATCAAGCAAATAGGACGGGTTGACGCCTTCAAACGTCCAACCCGGGTTTTGCACTTTGATTCAAAATTAAAAAGGAGGAACAGTCAGATGTGGGGCCGTGCACAAATTACGTAACGGTGATTTTACCAATTTTTGACCCCCTCCCTATGTAATGTTTTGTAACGGTTTGGCACGTCACTCCCCTAATATTACGTAACGATTTCAAGACCACTACCCCCCCCCCAAAAAAAAAACTTCACTTATTTTCATTCCAAATTTTCTTAGTTTCACACAAATGTAAACGCTGTCGAAAACCCCCCTCCTCCTACGTAACGTTTTGTAACCCCCCTCTCCCCTATGACCATTACGTAATTTGTGCACGGCCCCTGTAGTCCCAGTGGAGGAGGGCGAGAAAATTGATATTTTTTTCTTAAAAATTATACTCTTTAGACCTATTTCTTTGCGTTCCCGAAATTACGTAATTTTTGAAAAAAAATTGTAAGCGGCACCATTTTTATTTGGTGCTTTTTTTTTGTAACATTTTTGCGTTCGGCTAATTTAATTGAAAAATTTTTGCCTGCGGCGCCCTTTATCTTCTCACTCGAAACCAAGATCCTCTGTTTTAGGAAAACTGATCCCGTCTCTGTTTCTAAATTTTTTCGAATAAAAGTAGAGTATGACCACGTGGGAAATAATTTTTTTTTACGGTATGACGAAAATTTCGAGAAAGTTGAAGAAAAAAATAAAAAAAGTGGCAGAGCTCAAGTTTTTCGTAAAAAAAAAGTTTTTTGTAAAGAAACAGAGCAAAATAAATATTTTCACCCCTTTTTGGGTGTTACAAATATTGGCAGCCCCTTATTTTTCGCTTTTACCCTCCCGCTAGTTTTGAAGAATTGGTTCGCTACATGTTTCGAGATCATGTCATAAAACACCTCGAAAATATCAAATGTAGTGTAGGGCCAGCTTTATTTAAAATCAATAATATCGCAAGCAAAAAGCTCTGCAGGAAAAACAGTGCAGTTTATTGATTTCTTTGGCTGCTAGTGCTAGCTGCATGGTTTGGCCGTTTCCGGATAGATGTCACTAGTAGAACAGAATGGAAAGAAATTTAATTAAAAGCGAAGATATTTCTTTCTAATGTTAACAACCTCACGAGTTTATCGCTCAGTATCGTAAATAATGGACCCTGCCGCCTCCTTTAAGCAAGAAAAAGCTGTGTTTTGGACCTGAAAACATCTAATTTTTAATTAGATCATCTCATGGTGTGGCCGCCATCTAGCGGAATTTGCAGACATCTTGTCAACGGTTATTATTGCAACTTGATTTATGCACACAATGAAAGAGTGGCGACAATTTTTTCTCATGAAAGCAGTCCGGAGATAATAACAAACTGGCACCATTGCTCAATATACCTGTTTCTTTTGTGCGCGCAGAACTTTCTATGCCATTTCTGTTGGATTTATTGAAATTCTATCCCTAAGGAAAATCTTAGGAACCCTGTATAAGTCTCATCATTGGACCACCGTCTCCAAACTCTTAACACTGAAAACCAAAACCAGCCTGTTTCATGCCCACGATGCGTCCTTTCTCGAATTCGTTTAAATGATGAAATTGTTGGCGACCGCGAACTCTTGGCATTTTTATTTTCTAAGTAAACTGTAAGCAATCCAAAAAGACCAGAAACTACGAGAGAAATGAAAAATTAAACATTTTCAGAAAAGGTCTTTTATGTATTGGTGGTTTTTGAAAATGACTAGAAAAAATCTGTGAAAAAAAGATAGATTAGAAGATCAAAAATGTATCAAATATTTCTTTTGAGATAAGGTATTCACACAAATAATTTTCATTCAAATAATTATCCATATATATATGGTGTTGCATTTTCTTGTTCTCCAGTATATATTTTCCAGTTGAATCGACGTTTAACTAATAACGTCTTCTTCTCCCCTATCCCAAGAGCACTTCTTCTACAAGAATATATTCTAAGAGTATATGGAAACTATTTTCCATGAATGTGGAACTTTCTATTTCAAAACAATATTTAACTTTTTCTACTCCTACAAGATTATAAAAAATACATCCATATTTTATGTCTTTATTATTATTATAATAATAGGGACTTATCTGTATATAAAGTCGTCATAGCCTGACTTTAATAACATCTATTTCAGAAGATTGTGAAGAAAATTCTTTAGATAAAGCCAAGTGATTTAGTTAATATTCTGATTACTAAAAATATTTATTTACCCAAATATACTTGTAATGATATTAGAACCATTGCAAAAAGATTATTTTTTACAAAGATAATTGGAATATTCTGGAATTTATATTCGTAAATCAAATATTATTAGGATATTTCAAAGGAGCATCCAAAAGGGAATATTTCAGGAATGATACAAGAATATGACTGGAATATATACAAATATTCTTAGAATATTATGTAGTAAATATACTCAGCATAAACTTAAGTAAATATTAAGTTTGTGTTTACTGGGTAGATACCTAAGGTATATCCTTGAAATACGTATTAAAAGTTATTTACAGATAAACCCACTTTCTCCAATTCAAATTCCGGAAAATGCCTAATTTTTATTCACTTTTAAGTTAAAATTATTATTTTTATCCTGAAGAAAAATGTTCAATTAGTTTTTTTCCGCAACGTCCGGGTGGAAATTTTAACGTCATTCCACCAAACCAACACCAAACGTTGCAAATATGGTGTTTCAGCAATTTGAAAGTCGATGCCAGTCTAAAAACGCAATGATCGATGTACTTTTTTTTTGTAATTTTGATTTTTAAAGTAACACTCGTGGCATATCGGACAAAGCGTTTTTGTTTCTCACTTCATTACGACTAGGCCTCCAATGTCTAATGGAGAATCCAGATACTTACAGACCTGTTTCATCCTTATTAGGAATCATCAGGGATCCATTCTCTCGAATTTAAAACAAAAAGTTTGTAATCCGCGGACACGTAGTACCTGTGTGCGCCACCTGTCGAATAAAATGAGCAACAAAAACGTCAAAATTGAAAAGTGCAGAAGACCGTAAATACAGAATCCTGTACCTTTCAGCAGGTTATAAGGAAGAAACCTTTAAAAGTATAAGTATAAGGTCACTGTACCATGACTCTTAAAAAGAGATAACGTTCGCAGCAGCGAATTTTAAGGCATCAGTAAGCAATCGCTCCGGAGGAGGCTTGTTGCGCAGAACTAAAAAGCCAAAATATTTACAAAACAACAAAGTAAATCTCGTGTCCGCAAATAAAAATTAAAGTAACACTCACACACCTACAGACCTGTTTCATCCTTATTAGGAATCACCAGGGAGTCATAGGATTGTACCTGGCAGTTGAAGCTACGCAGGCACCATGCATTGTCCGGGGATTCTCCATTAGGAGGCCTGGTCGTAATGAAGTGGGAAACAAAAACGCTTTGTCCGATATGCCACGATTGTTACCTTAATTTTTATTTGCGGACACGAGATTCACTTTGTTATTTTGATTTTTTGCTGTGTTGTGCGAGGTGTTGTGTGATTGCGCCCTCGAAACCGCAAAGGGCGGTGAGGTCGTGACAGTACTTGAGCGATCGAGCTTTTTACTCGAACGGATCCAAAAGGTTTATACGTTCAAATGTAAACGTAGCTGTGATCGAGACGAATGGATATGCAACTTGTAGTGCTTGTTTGTGTATTGTATGTTTCAGAAATAAAGATATGGCTATCTTTGTGTTGACCAGATATGTAAAACAAGAAATAAAAATAGCAAAAAAAAATAAAACACCACAAAACCAAAAATACATTAGCAAAAACAAATAAAATCATACAATCTTTTGCGATAAAATATTATCTATTTTTAATAGAAATAAACTTTGACCTATTAAATAACCATTCTATTTTGTGTAGGTAATATGGGTATCTACGATCCTACCGAGATCCACAACAGAGGCCAACTTAAAAAACACATGAGAGATGTCATGATTTATTTGGGACACTATTTACTTTTCTTCTTTATCTATCTCTATTGGTGAGTAGTAGTTTTTTTTTAAATTTATATTTAATGTTTGGTGGTTTGTGCGGTGTTCTGTTTCAATTTAGACGTCCCCATAACGTGTAAAGGCGATTTTCGGCCTGATAATTATTTACCACGCGTTCGAAATAAAGCCATAGAAGGAGCTTTTTTTCAGACCTAGGGCAGGGTGTTGGAGTTCAACATCTTCATCACATTGTTGTCATGTTAACCTAATACATTTTCCTCTGTTTTTAATATTATTTAAAATAACTTCAATAATTTTTAGTTCCGTTTAGCTAAATGGTCTAGATATAGTAATAAAAATGTATGTTTCTATAAAAAAAACTTAAAAATGAATTCAAGTGGGATGTACAACTGTAAAAATAAAAAAAAGGTGCTATGGAAATCCCTATTCACACTGAAATTAATGAAAAGCCGACAACACAGATTTCCTGCCTTTGTTTACGAAGAATGGCAAAATATGACGAATTCTAACCTAATATTTAGTTAATATTTTAATTCAACGTACCTGTGAAACGAAATACTGCGGTCCCCCGGCTTCTGTTTCAACTTGCATATAATAATACACTTCGGAACCATTTTTCGCCACAAACTTTTCACAAAAATATCAAAAAGACACTATTGACAAGTGCTAAAACTTTCACGTTCAAAACAATAATGACATTCCAGGAAAAATCGAGAAACCGCAACAAACAATCAATGTTGCCACGTTGACTACAAAAGAAGATGTTTTGAATAGGTTGTGAGTATTATATATTGTCTATATTAGCTTTTTCAACATATATCTTAAACCTCATTAATTAATTAATAAATAAGCGTCAAAACTTAATCCAAATTTAATAAATTTTTTGTTGCATAATTTTGTTATTAAAATTGGCAACACAGATTTCTTTCTCCCCTTTCCCCACTGTAGATGTTGCACTCAAACAACCAGACTCCTAGTATTTCAATGTTCTAAGCAAAATACACTATATTTTTGACTTGTTTATGCGATATTTCGAGCGATGCCTGCTTTTTTGAAGGGTACGATAACAGAACTGCCCAAACACAAACAAGTCAAAAAAGTAGGTTCAAGCTTTGTTTCGAACGCGTTAGGTATAACGATGCCGATACCTTGAAATATTTACTTTAACTGTCTATTAGACACTTAACGACCATAAATAACTCTCATTAATGAAGTAATTTCGTAGCGACCTTGTTTTATATTCCAACTTTTAAGTTCCACTTTGTTATTTACACGTGTCTTATGTATTTTTATTGTATTGACTTTTAACAATATAAAAATGGCGTTAACTAAAGAGTAAAGGTACTCTTCCGGCCACATAAAATGGCTACAATTGTAAGAATATGAAGAAAGTATCAAGAAGAAGGAACTGTTTGACGAAGGCGAGGCACTGGCTTGACCCAAGTCAGTACGTCTCAGCAGGATCAGCAACTGATCGACTTTCTTGAAGACCACCCATTTGCGATGGCCCCAGAGGCAAAAATTGAGGCACAGTTTCCTTGATCCATAAGAACGATGCGCTGACGGATAAGCTTAGATGTCGCGAGGCTGCCAAGAAAGTCTTACTTAGTGCGGAAAAGAAGCAAGCCTTTTGCTGTAAACTATTCACTACAAGAAGAAGAATTTTGGTCTTTCTTCACGGATGAAAAAATATTTCATTTCCACAATGACCAGCAAAAATTTGGTATATCGCCCGCCACGAAAAAAAGTTAACACGAATGAATATTGCTGCCAGAAAGTCCAACCACTTAATGGAACTCACAGTCAGAGGGTATGACGAAGTCATTAGGGACTTATCGGTACATAAAGTCGGCATAGCCTGACTTTAATAAAGACGACACTATTTTTGACAATTCCGCACGAAGTTTAAAAGGATTAAAATTAAAATTAATGTCGTCTTTCATAATGTTTGTGGCTGCCTTTAATAAAGGACGGCATTAACTTTAATTGGTCAACTTTAAGAATGGCACAATATGAGCATGTTTAGATGACATGTTTATATGACAAAAATGTCAGAAACGTTTCAACCTTCGTGCGGAACTGTCAGAAATAGTGCCGAGTCAGGCTATGCCGACCTTATGTACCGATAAGTTCCTGTTGTTTCAAGTCTAATTTTTTTTCAGCAGATTCCATGCCACGAAGACTGGCAAACATTATCGAGGCTAACGGGGCAATTACTTAGTTTATACGGCCCGTAAACCGTTTTTATTTTAATGCGGTTTACCGCCAATACGCATTTCGCCTGCTGTTTATACGTTGAAATTAAAAACGCTTTCGGATCAGATGCTCCAGCGCTGCCAACCTTGACGCAACCAAAAGCCGACTGGTGGGTATAGTGGGTACATACCTCGTTTCACATCAGAATCGACCTTGAAGTAATTTTGTACTTTTCAGTTGGCAGCACTGGCTTCAAAACCGGTTTGAGGGTTTATACGCACTTTTAAACAGTTTTACAAACGCTAATCCGCATTTTTAAAACGATTTTAACTAAAGCGCATCGGACCTCTTAAAACGGTTTAGGTAGTGTTTATACATGCGTTTTAGGAAAACGGTTTGAAATTTGAACGGTTTAACGGGCCCGTATAAACTCAGTAACTGAAGAAACGTTTTATTGTTTTTTTTTCATTTACGTAGTGTTTTTTAAATAATTTCTTTTTGATTTTGAACATTTTTGGTTGTCTGCAAATACTTAGATTACTCAAATTTACCGATCCTGCAGAGGTGCGCTGCCTATGATTACGTTATTGCTTTCTTTTCGCCAAACAGTTCCTTCTTGATACTTTTTTCTTATTAGCACAATTGTGGTCTTGTTTCGTCCATCATGAGCTTCAAACATAAGTTTTTATAATAAAATGTTGAACATTTAAAACAAATTGTTTTATTCATTGGTATATTAGTCTTATAGTAAAGTGTGGTCAGTCTCCAGTTTTGTGTTTACAATGTCAAAAGATCTAACATGTAATTCGAAAACGCCAAAGTCAGTTACAATAAGCAATGCAATTAGTAAAAACCTAAATTCAACAGATCTGCAGCTAACTTCTGCTGTACGAATTTTATGTGGCCGGAAATGTGCCTACATATTTTCCTTTTTTTGGCTTATATCTTTAGCTTAAAGGGGGGTGATTTATTATATCAGACTCAATTTACAAACCCTGTAAGTATGTAATTTTTTGACTCTTCAAAAAAATAAGCATTTTAAGAGTCTTTAATCTTTGATGATTTTTTCGTTTCCGAGAAGGGAAAATTTTAATTGTTACACTTAGATAGTGTGAGGCACTATTGAGGAGCTCATTTTATTAAATTTAAAATTAAAGACAATTTTGACAATTAATTTTAATGTATATTATGTATGCATAGCTCTTATAATTTTAAATTGAAGTTTTTTTTTTATTTACGGACCCAAACTGCCCGACCGGCATCTTTCAAATTGAAGAAGTAGTCCATTGGTGAAGGGATTTCAAATAAATGAAAAAGCTTTGGTCGTTCTCCACAGTAGAGAATGACCAAAGCTTTTTCATTGATCTTATAATTTTAGTTACGAGTTTGACTGAGGCATTTTTAGGATTTAATACCCTTTAAAACATTGGAATTCATTTTTATAATAAACTGCATGACTTGAAGTAAAAATACATTCTTTGGAATCCGCTCCTCTTTAAAACTATGCAATTTAAAAAACCCCGCACGAAATACATTGAAAAATTATTTCGATGAAATTTGACATAATTTTAGTATGTTAGAGTGCGTTATGAGATCAGAAAATGTGTAAATAAAAATTGATTTCTATGACTAGTTCCAGAAATATAGACGGTCAAAGTTTAAAAAAACGTTGTTTCGGGGTATATTAGGTACGCTCAAAAAGGCATTTCCTGAACGAAATAAAATAAGTGATCGACGAATATGGGTTACCAAGGAACCACACATGAACTTTCTTATTATTTTGTTGATAAAACGTTATCAGGTTGTATACAGGGACTAGTCAAAAAAATAATTTTTTGACATTTCTATTTTCCTCTACACAAAAATAAAAAAAATATTTTTGAGCAAACATTAATGTTTTAGTATTTTCTAGATAAACTGAACAAGTTTTTCTTCCCAGTAACAGTTGCTTTGTTTTAAATGTTTTTTTTTTTAATTTTTTTACTATAAAAACTTGACAACATTTTTTTCCTACTACGAAATAATTATTTGCAACTTAAAAATTTAAATATTATTTTGCATTCAGTTAAAGTGATAAGTAAATAAACTTTAAATAAAATAGATTTTATTTTATTATTTTTTTCCTAGCTACGAGGTACATGCAAAATGTTCTATATCATTAATTTTTATAAAAAAGTAGTAAATATTTAATTTATTTAAAACTGATCGAGGGATTTTCATTTAATTTTGCGTACATGATCTCATAACGCACTCTAACATACTAAAATTTCGTCAAATTTCACCGAAATAATTTTTCAATGTATTTCGTCCGGGGTTCTTTAAAATGTTTTTAATCCACGTGCAGAAAGTTACTATTACGGCACTCATTTAGTCCTCTTTCATCTCCTTTTCTCTAAGTCTATATACAGGGTGTCATAAAAATCCGAGTCTACCCTAATATCTCCAGAACCAAAAGAGACAGAGAAGTGAAATTTCACATAATTGAATGGTATACAAAGTGGTATCTTTTTGGATGCTAATTGTGCCGCCATTCATTACTTTTTTTTTAATTAAATACCCTGTATATTTTCTAAAATTTGAATAGAGCTTTTCATTCTGTTTCCAAAAATACCTAATGTGTTACCTTTTCCTCTAACGGTTTTTAAATAAAATGACAAAAATTTTTAAATAAGATCAATGATTTAGACAAAGAGTCACCGAATATCTGTTTTCTTGTTTAACTCATTGGTCTTATGGAGATGATTGGGAACCCACAGAAAAGCCGAATTTACAAAAACCGAAACACAATTGAACAAAAAACAGAACGTCCGAAACGAAATATGAACGAAAGTAAAACACCCAGAAAATAATGGATACGAATATAATTTTATAGAATTTTAATTTACTCGATCCTCAAAAAACACGAATTTAATTTAACCGATTATAATTTTCTCGAACCTTAAAATATCAGAATTACAAAAGTATCGAAAATAATTTTCTAGAAACGAAAACCACCCGAACCACCATATGCCCGATCCTTAAGGTCACCAAAAAGGCCTAGATTTGACAACACTGCTTTGCTGTTTTTGGGCCAATCTCTACCTCTGTACTGGGCAGAATTCCTCACGACCGTATCCAGACAGTTTTTTGCTGGACCCTCTCTCATTCCCGAAATAAAATAAACACGGTTAAAAATACCTGGCTTTTTCTTCACGTCGATAATACCGAAATCTGTAACAAAAATTTTTGAATTTTTTGAAAAAATACACCAAATTTTGAAAAATCCTTTGGATACGGTTGTAGATTTTTATAAATCCAATTATCTGATAACAAAAAAGTTATAGTTTTTTTCTTTATAAGCGAGATTCTGCCGGAATTCTGAAACGCCAAGGTCACGTAATTTGGTAGACCCAGGGAAACTGAGTGAGTTCGATTGGAGTATTGGAATTCAGGTTCCGCATAACCACCCGCCACTTTTCTAAGGCTGGACTTCCATAAGCTTTTTTTCCGCGAGAATTTTGAAATTTGTCCTTGCCTGTCAGTAAGTGAAACAGTGTAAGAACTATTGGCACCTTCACTAATGGAAGCCTCACACATGGTGTTCGCACCGTGTTCTGAACACTGCACGATCTCACTCGAAATTTTATTAGTGATGCAACCTATTGTTGATCTTTCAAAAAAATAGCAAAGCTGTGTTGTCAAATCTATGCCGTTTTTGTGGCCTTAAATGAGCAGAACCACATTCCATTCGAATCGCTATTGGGTATGCGTCAAATTTAAATCTTTGGAGCGCCGTAGGCCCTGGATTGCGGTGTTGACAGGTTTCTCTATTTGGAAGATGATACGGGGATTTTTTTTATTAAACGATTTTATTTAACTTCCCAGTTTCTGGCTGTCTAACTGTATAGAAATCTTGCTATTCATTTTTGACACACTTCCCGTGACCCTATTTTAATATTATGAAAAAATTTGGGGGTAGGGGTTGCTTGAGGGATATAAAGGGGGTAAATTGATACAATATCACAACTTACTTCGACTCTTCCCTGCCGTAAGCCTGGCAACGTAGCAATTGAATTCGTGGCTATCGGTTCAAATAATTTTCGGACAGATTGGGGTTCTTGAGTTTTGTGGTTCGGCATTATTATTTTTCTATTAAATTATTTTCGTTAAAAATATTTTCTGACATTTTATGTTTCTATAAAAATATGTTTTAACATCCAAAAAGATTATTATAATTATGTGAAATTTTACTTCTTTGCCTCTTTTGGCTTTGGAGATATTAGGGTGGAATCAAACTTCTTTTTGTAATAGTCACCAGTGAGAAATCACTCCGGCCCAATACTAACAAAGCACAGTCAATTGTTTTGCACTGTTTTTTTTTTATAAGTTTATGTTTTGCATGGTGTTATATCTTATTTTTGGCAATTTTTGTGCATTAAGTACTAATTTCTTGCATGTGCGTGACTATAAGGTAAGTAAATAAATTATTATTTTTATAGCTACTCTTAAAATAACCTAACTTTTTTTTTTAGTATGATTGTGTCACTTCTAAAAGGAGACCCCATACGGAGAGATCAGGACGGAGAAATAGTTTCACATTATTGAAAGTAATAATCTTAATTAAATACCAAAAATGATCAATTTATTCGCTGTGATGTATTAAAATTCTAAAATAATGATCTAATCCATTGCTCCACTTTTTGGACCTTTTCATACGTGATCTGTGTTTTATTGGCACAGCCACATTTTCTGTAACCCAAGGTGAAAGTAAATTGTGTTATTTTAAAAAACGACCGAACTTACTGCGTTGTTCGAATCGAAATTATTGGATGATTAAATGAACTTCCCAAGTAAAGTTCAATCTTACTTATACAATTGTCTCCCTCAATAATGAGTAAATGACTGGTGTACTGTAGTACTCCTAACTATCACGAGTAGTTCAAAGCCGCAAAAAAATTGACCATCTGGCACCACGCTTCCACATGTGGGAAGATAACCTCACTTGTTTTAAACAGGGTTGCCACAATCCTTGAAAACCGGGAAATAACCGGGTAAAAGTCGGGAAATTTGCTAAGAATTCTTAAATTTTCCAGATATTTTTGACCTGGTTGAGACTCCCTTATACAGGGTGAGCCATTATAAGTCTCCTCCCCATCTAGAGACTAAACTAAGCGTGATAGAATGGTGAAACAAAAACTGATTAAAAGAACTATTTTTTAAAGTTTTCTTTGATAGTTTACAGAAAATTTCTCATAAGTCATATACAGCGTGTAACAAAAAACATGTAGTCACCCTATATATTTTGGCATTTTTGAATTCTCCAAAAAATCTACTTTTCAAAAATACTACATACTACTATTTTATCTTTTACGGTTTTCAAGCATTCGTTTTTAAAATGTTAATTTATATTAATAAGCTAATATTTATTAATAAGCAAATATACGCAAGTATAAACAGGAGGACAGTGGATACAGTAGGCCATGGAATCACAAAAACAAATAAATAATGACATTTTTTCACTATAATCTGATCAAAACCAGTATGCTTTATGGCTTTGTTCAAACATTGATCTTTTTAAAATTTAAACGCGAATATCTCGAAAACCGTAAAAGATAAGATCGCAGTGTGTAGCATTTTCGAAAAGTCAAAAATACCAAATTTTATAGGGTGTCCCATTTAAAGAATACATGTTTTTTTTTACATTGAGGAAAATTTTAAGTAAACTATCAGAGGAAACTTTAAAAAATAGTTCATTTAGCCACTTTTTGTTTGAATCTTCTATCAGGCTTAGTTTAGCTTCTAGATGGGGGGGGGGACTTATAATGGATCACCCTGTACCTATATAAAATTTACATGTAACTTTTTTTGCCGGCCTCCGTAGCGCAGTGGGTAGCGTATTTGCCTGCCGCATGGAAAACCCCGGGTTTGAATTCCGGATAGGATGGATATTTTGTGTTGGTTGGTGACTCTGCAAAAATACTTAGCTACGTTGGGCATGGATGTACTATGAATAAAAAGTCCCAGTATCAAAACAAAAATATAAATTTCAATAAAATTGTTGCCTACAGCGCTACCTTTCGATTTATAAATAATGAAAAATATATTTTTATAAAATGTTTAAAATTTGACGGGTTTCTTTTCTAATTTTAAATATATGTGTATTATAAACTATTTTTTGTAAAATTTTACACTCTGCGGTATTTGTTTCGATCACGATATCAGATCATTTTTTTCAGTGGGCAATCGCCCCCCCCCCCCCTCTTTGCAGCTCACTAAACCCAAAAGTTTCAGCACCATTTGCTTTTGACGATCGCTATACTGTCATTAATTGTTACAATTTTAGTTAACACTTTTTATCAATAGCATTCAAAACGTGTAAAAAATAGCTTTTTTAGTATAACTTTTTCAAAATTTTACCAACACATGGAACTGAGACATCTTATAGGTAGGTACTAAAACTTCAGTAAGCACACCAAACCAGCATTTTCTGATTAAACTGCAAAAAATTGCCTGCAGCGCCATGACATCGAGATTTTTTTTAAATAATTCGGAAAATACCGGGAAAAAGTCGAGAATTTTATCTAGGGAATCTTGTGGCAACCCTGTTTAAAACTCTGTCGCAAAAAGATAAAATTACCGAAAAAAAAATGTTTTAAAACAAAGGTTGAGCCCTTACTATCGAGGGAGACAATTGTATAATTAAGATTGAACTTAACTTGGGAAGTTCGTTTAGTCTTCCAATTATAATATCTAACACAGCAATTTTATATCAAAAAATAAAAATAAGTACATACAAGAATTAACCTCTTAAATAACAATTAAAAGTCAAATTAACTCTCCAACGCTCTAGACAAAATGCTTTTTGCAAACTGACTCTTATCAAACGCTGGCTTGTCATAAAACCTAGCAAAAGTCCTGGATTCCTTTGACCAGGTCGCTGCTTTTGGTATAGAATCCAAACTTACTCCCATTCTGTTGGCAGTCGAAGTCGCGGAGTGTCTTGTACTGTGCGTTGAAAAAACACTCAAATCTATTCCACTCAATCCAAGAGTACGCCTAATCTATCGGTTTAAAGTTTGAGTGCTAGCTGCATGAATAGGTGGTTTAAGTTTTAAAAACAACTTATTTTCCATCAAAGGTAAATAAAACAGTAAAGTAAAATCGCATTATTATCATTATAAAATGGCATCCATAACAGAGGTTGGACAGAGAAATTTTAATTTAAATTCTGTCTTTATTTTTCATATTATTAGATAATTTAATCAGGGAAAAAGTGTGGACCCTATAAGCAGTCACCAATACCAAAAGTGTAAGCGTTTTATAGGTCAGCATTTCCAGAGACAGACTTTCATTAGAAAACGGCATGATCAAAAAAAGATAAGACAACCTCTGCATTCCACGCAGCCTCTAATAACAATTCTAGACCCAATGTTAATGACAGTGCTAACCTATGACTATTTCAGGTACCATAGGATGCACCTTGATTAAAAATTTACTCTAAAAATAACACGACATTCAAAACATTTACATTAAAAACATTTAAGTTATGCTTTAAACAAAAATTCCAACACTTTTTATAAGCAACCTCGTATTACTTTAAAGTGGTTTGTGATATAGATGCGACCATGTAAACCTTTCACTCTGAAGGCTTGAATGATAATATCCCTGCTATTAGAGTAAGTCTTTGACAAGGTGGATGTGGGGTCCGAATAACAGTGGCTTCAAATGTAAGCCTTTGAAATAAGGAGTACCAAGGCTGGGTTGGCCAATTTAGTCAAAAATTTTCTGTAGCCTTTTCGCTCTGTATTTTGTTGTTGTTGAAAAAACTGTCTTTTCAAGAAACAGTAAAAGCATCAATCCGAAAATATCGCTAGTGACATCTCTTTCTTTCACATAACCACCATTTTAAATCAGCTTTAAATAAAGCTAAAAATTTTTCTCGCTCCAAACTTCTAGCATGTATCCAATCATACCTAAAACATACAATCTTAGCCAAAAATCTTATAGTGCATGTTTTTAATAATAAGCAATTTGAAAGAATCGTCTGAATCTTAATTCTTTTTTAAGGGGGTAATGAAACGAACGTCTCTAATGAATTAAAGACGAAACCTAAATAAGTACTAAAACGTTAATTAAACAATCATAGTAAGAATCCCAAAATAAGTCCAGACATCAAGGTATAAAACTGATAAGAAAACTTGGACCTCAAAAAATGCAAAATAGGTTTTACTATTTTGGTAAAAATTAGCAGAGCTGTGCAAATACCAAAGGGGGTAGCTGTATAGTCATAGATTTAGACCTTTAAATGAAAATGTCAGAAACTTCCGAGAGCTGAATGCAACATTTACTAACAAATATGCCTGTTTGAGGTCAATTCCAAAACATTGCTCTGACAAAAGTTTGCAAACTGTTTTTCGATCCTCCATTTTAAAATGATGGACATCTAAAAAAGTGATCAACTTTTTAAATTAAGAACCAACCTATGGCCCTCACTAGACTTTGGCATAAAAAAAATTGAAGAAAGAATTTGATCTTCAGATTTCTCACATTTGCATCTAGCACCAATTGACAAAAGTCTTTTAATTTCAGCTCCCATTAAAATAAAATCTGATTTTGAGCTTAAAAGCTCAGGAGGTACAATGTCTTGTTGGACTTTTTTACAAAAACCAATTGTGTACCCTTTAAATTAATAATAATTTAAATAATCATTTGTAACTCTTTTCCAATATGCTAAATTACTAGACAAATTACCGGCTATAAAATTTACCTGTCTATTCAATAGCGATTGAATCTCCTCCTCTGGTCCTGTGGGCTTCTTTGTCGATTGTCTCTCCTGTTCACCTTGTACCTTGGTGTTTTTTTGAACTTCTGCCCGCTCACCCGAGGTACTTGGTTTTTGAGGGGGCACCGCTAGTTTAAATATCCTGATGTTTTGGGAACCACCAGTGAAGGCTTTTTAAATTTTGCTTTCATTTCCTCCCCAGTTTTTTCAGAGTTTGAATTTCTTAATTTTTTTCGGCAATATTACCCCCAAATAATGGTTCACCAATAGGCATATCCATATATAAAAGGTTTTCTTAAATCTACATCAAGAAAATGTACAATAAGTGCTTTCCCCAGTTTTTTCAGAGTTTGAATTTCTTAATTCTTTTCGGCAATATTACCCTCAAATAATTGTTCACCAATAGGCATATCCATATATAAAAGGTTTCTTAAATCTACATCAAGAAAATGTACAATAAGTGCTTTTCTTAAGTATGACCTTTGCTCTTGTACATCTGCCAAGAGTCTACATGAAGCACTTAGTGCATTTATATATTTTAACAAACTTGACTCCCTTCCCCTCTCCTCAGCATTTACTGCGTTTAATTTAGTCAAGACTATTAATATACCCTTAAATATTGCGGCAATCTGATCTTGATTTTTGAGAATTTTGGAAATCATCGATAAAAATAGGAAACTTCTTCATTAATTCTTCCCTAATCTCTGCCTCCAATCCTTTGGTTACCACCTATGCACAAATATAAACCAGATTCTCATCCATCACACTTCCCTTCTCCTCTTCATCCGTCTTTTTCCCTAACATTCTTACAATTTCTGTATTTTCCTTATTATCTAATAGGTAAAAAATGTTTTCATTGATTTAAATTCAACGAAAAATATATTGCCTCATGCAGCCACTTAACAGGCATAAAATTTACATATAGGCTACTGCCAAATTAAGTCAATTGTAGACGCCAAGTCCTACAAGCACAATGACCATTGGAACCAGGACAATAACACAGCAAAACACTGGCCGAGAAGATACTACGGTCACTGCGGACTGAGGAAGCATCTGCACACAATGGGAACTTTCCAGGAAGAACCCATTTGTAGGCTGTGTGATGAGGACAACGAATTAGCCTCTCACATCATCTTTGAGTGCCCCGCACTTAACTACTGGAGAATTCGGCACCTTCTAGAAGAGGCATCCTCTCAGGAGGGATCCTCTCAGAGGATACTTGTAGGTGAAAGAATACCGCAAGGGATACAATAAGCAACCAGCTGCAGTGTCAGGAAAAAATTTAATCAGTTGTAGGCACAAAGTCCTACAAACATGGCAAAACCTTTCTGATTAATCTCTTTATGCTGTTGTTAAATCGAGTCAGATGTAAGCATAAGGTCCTATAGAAAAAGGCATAACCTTTCTGACGTTAAGTGGGCTGCTATAACTTCAGTAAATTACCTGAAAACTTAAAACTAGTGTATTAATTAACAACCAAAACGAAAAAAATATATCTACCTCCTGATGATTTAAAGTTCCTAACAAAGTCAATGTCATCCTGCTCTGAATCCGACATCCATTCCTCATCATAATTCTTCATGCATCCAGAAGATGTTGGTGTCACCAACCTCTTTTGCACTTTGGCAGTTAGTTGACCCTTTTTTTAATTTCTTTTCTAATTTTTTAAACTTTCGTTTCCAAAAAGATGCTTCGTCCTCCGATGACCAGGTGGAATTGCCTCTTTTTGAGTACATTTATTTTTTTTAAACAAATTTTCCGGAGATTAACTTGTTCGTTAACACGAGTTAAGAGAAGTGAGGTTATCTTCCCACATGCGGAAGCGTGGGGCCACATGGTCAATTTTTTAGCGGCTTTGAACTACTCGTGATAACGTGAAATTAGGAGTAGTACAGTATACCAGTCATTTACTTACTATCGAGGGAGACTTGTATAATCATAGGTCGTAGACACCACACTTGTATGTACTCGTCAAGTGCACTGGTCCACTGAAACTTTAAAGTTTAAAAGTTTTTGTAGATAACTTTCGAAATACCTAACCTTATGGAGACTGGAGTCGTATTATAATTATATATATATTATAAAAGTCAGAATCAGAAGAACCTTACCCAATTGGTAACATTACTTATCATTAAGTACAAAGACATCAAAAGGAAAAATAAATAAAGCACTTTGTGGCAGTTATCCTGAGTTTTTTTTAATTCAATAATTACTTATTGCGGATGTGGAGAATTTCTGATGTCTACGAAGAGGTGCCTATGATAATTTTACTTTGAACATCACAGAAAGTTCATTTAATCGATAATTATCCAACGATACTTTGTTTTTCAGAATTTATGTTTTAAAAATCAATGTATGATTCCTGAAGTCAAAAAATAAGTAGGTATCAAAACTAATATAATTATAGTCTTTTTAAGGATTGCTTTTGCCATTAATGTTTGTTGGTTATTTATTGGTAGCTTTATATTTGGCAAAAATTTGTGTATTGATGCTACTCTATTTCCTGATGATGCCAATATTTTTGTATCAACTTCTGCTTTAGATAATGTTGACCTTATCCAACCACCTATAGTAGCTATTGTTGCTGTTATGTAAGGTATTCCTGTGGTTATGACAACATAATGATGATTATCGGATATCTGGTCGTCTTCTATTCTGATTTTTGTTAGTGTCTGTATTTGGTGGCTTGGAATTAGTGCTAATAAAGTTGCAACTTTTCTGGCCAAATCTAATATTGATAGGTTTGTATTGGGGTATAAAGTTTCTACATGTTTTAATACTAATTTTGTCTCCCAGACTGCATCATATTTCGTTTTTGGTGGTCCTAATTTAACAAGGAGTCGATTTCTTTTATGTGAGTCTAGTACAAAAATATTTTAAGGTATTTAAATTAACATAACTAATAATATTTAGAATGTAAGATAATTAAAGAAAAAATAGTTACTAATTAAAGGGATCAGGAAAAGGACAAATTCTGATTATGGACCTAGAAAAAATTATTTCTTTAGTTTTAAGTTTCACTAGCCTAACTTTACCATTGGCAATTTTGTGTTACGTCCCTTTCAGGAAAAAAAGTCAAATTTTTACCCAGTAAAATGCTGGCGAGTTAAATATTAATAAAGCTATCAAATTGAGGATGACTTTAATTTGTGACAATACTGTGCTAAGCTCTTCAATCGTAAGCTAAGAGAGATTGTTATTTAAACCAACGAAATTTGTTATCGGAACCAACGAAATTTGTAGCATTATCGCTATTAATTATTTGAGGTAAGCCTCATATATAATAAACCTTCTATAAAACGTCTTAAATTAGGCCTGGAGGATATTTCAAAATCCAGAATCAAGTTGTGAGCTGAGCGATATGTATTAAAGATGCCATGTTCGAAGGATTTTTTTTTGCTTTTTTTTGAAGGTCTAGGTTTATGGGTTGAGGGATCTTGTTAATGAAACGTCCTTTTTTTGAAATGCCAACGTTTCGCAAAATTTATTTGCTTCTTCAGGGCTATTCAAGACGGCCGTTCAATGTGTCCATTTCATTGCCAATAAAATTTTGATTAAAACTTTTAAAACATAATATTACGGCGAGTACTTCGTATTTAATTAAATACGAATTCGTATGAACGAAGTAATCGCCGTAGTATTATTATTTTAATGCGTTTGTTTATGGCTTTTTTTAAGTTTTAATCAAAATTTTACGGCATTTCTGCCAAAATAATGCCTCTTTACCCGAGGATGACGTCTATTGGCAATAAAATGGACACATGGAACGGCCGTCTTGAATAGCCCTGAAGAAGCAAATAAATTTTGCGAAACGTTGGCATTTCAAAAACAGAACGATTTATTAACAAGATCCCTCAACCCATAAACCTAGACCTTCAAAAAAAAAATAAAAATAGGATCGTTAAACCATTCTACAAGTATTTGTTTTGATGTTGCTGTAAATCATTTGATTGGTCGTCTGTCGCTGGTATTGAGTACGAGCTGGCATTAGAGGTGGCCCAGTCCCCCTCACTTTGTAAGACGGACCCGTCGAGTTAAAATTCTGCCGCCGAGGGTTTTACTTAGTATTGTAAAATGCTGGTGGAGAGTACTTTGGAGTGGTAATACTTTCAGGGTGTTGCAACATGTTGGTCCTTTATGTTTCTACTTACCTTTACAGCTCTGTTACTTTATTGTATTTTTGTGTGAAATCTTTTCCCAATAAATATTTATCAATTGGATTATGAAACCCTGCTTTCCCAGCTTGTAATAACAATGCCGGTATGCATAGATTTTAAATCTTTCCCATGTTCCCTGGATATTTAACAGGGACTCCAAGATTTTGAGGCTAGTTTTTTCATAAAAACTTTGCCCTAATTTAAACCTTTTCGTATCTCCTACCATTTAGGAGATCCCAATGGTGAGCATCAAATTTGGAACACCCTGTATACTGAAAAGAAAAGAGGGCCAATATAGAACCCTGGGGAATGCCTTGTTTGATAGGGACATATTTCTGGACCTCACTTGGTCTCTTTTCTAATATTTGAGCCTCACCTATTTGGGGGATAGTTTTAGCATCAAAGCCTAAAATCATTGCAATTTCATTATTCAGGTATGGAACTGAACCTATCAAGACAATTGTTTACCTTTAGATATTTACTTATAAGTTCTGCCATTTTCTAATTTTGGGAAAATATGAAGGTTCAGTTGGAAAATTTAAGTACTGCTTGTACTACTTATTCTAATGGGTGGCAGTTGGGAATCGCTTTTCATATTAGTTGGAAAAATATTCCCCCCCCCCAATCATGCCTTCGGATCGCCGGTGACTACGTGTGCCGGAGCGCCGGTAGTTTCTAGATGGTTTGTTGTTGGAATCAAAACTTCTGGAACTACACTTCTCAGAGCGCTGATTTCTGTTTGAATTAGAACGCCTGGGCTCTCGTGGCCTACGATTTTTGGCTAATTAATATATCTAACAGTGAAACCAAGATTACTGTTGCCGAACTAACATATTTCTGGACCTCATTTAGTATTTTTTCTAATTTTTGAGACTCAAGTTATTGTTGGATAAGTTTTTTTTCCATCAAAACTTAAAATCACTGCAATTTCATCGTTGAGCTCTGGAGTTCTGGAACTGAATCTATCAAGACAGAATTGTTTTTTTTATATTTACTTTTAAGTTCCGCCATTTTTGAATACCATTTGCAACAATATTATCCGAAATTGTTTTTATGGGTTTATGTAGGATAATCCCTTCTGTGGGTTTTTGAGGGTCATCGCCAAGAAACTTTAAAGTTTCTTAGTCTAGTTCTAGTACAAGAATGGAATCTCCTTTTTGGTTTTGTTTTGGCCAATAGTGAGATTGCGGACTACATGTCCTACGTGCCCTACGTGTAAAAGAGGGCTTTTCCAGGCTTTCTACGATATTTTTTGAATTACTGGGACTATGTGTCCCAGAGCACCGGTCGTTTCAAGATGGCTTTTTTGTTGAACTAGAAATTCTGGGACTATGCGTCCCAGAGCGTCGACTTTGGTTTGAATCAGAACGACAGGGGCTACATATCCCAGAGTCTGGACGTTTGTTTGATGTAGAATTACGTGGCCAAGAACTTTTGTGTTTAATTGATTTGAGTGAAGCATCGCGGTCGGGACTGGTGGTGCAAGCTACAAAAACTTTTGACTTTTAAAATTCCAGTGGACTAGTACACTCGAAGTTTTTAAATTTCTGAGTGGGTTTTCAGATGGGTTTTGATTCTTTCCAATAGGAAATCATTTTTACATACTAGCGATAAAATGTCCGTAGTGCTAGAATTATTTTCTTAAGTTAAAACAAAAAATATGAATGTTCTTTATAAATAAATATTTAAGAAAATATACACCTCACATTGAAACACAGAAGCTAAATGGAACTGTCAGTGTCAAGAAACTGGTCTGCACCAATTTGGAACGGAGTGTAGGTTTTATTAGAGGCCCTGTTTACAATTTTGGTTGTTTTACCAGAGGTAAGCAACTCGATTTAGCAGCTCTTAGGGAAATGCTGAAATTTTTTTGTTTGTTGGCAACCATTGAAAATAAATAATTTTGTCAGTGGCACATTTTTGATTAATAAGTAGGTGCATCAAATTTTAAGTTTGATTATTTATATGCGGTTTAAAAATCTAATATTGCGGTATAAGGAACAGTAAAAATACTCGCTCCTACGACCTTGTATTGTTTCATTGTAACGTCAAACTTTATCGGTTAGTAAGGGATTCCGTTATTATCTCGTAACTGCGCATGCCGGAAATAAGCGATAAAGTAAAAAGGCATAAAAATTATAGGTGCAAAAGGTCTTTATTAATTCACATTTTTGCGTTAATTAGTGTCCTTTTAAAATAAAGTTTCATCGCTTGTCACGCCATCTTGTGAGCCATTAAAATCCTGTTGAGATGATCATAAAATTAGTATTATTCGTTGGTCTTAGGTAAATACCATTATGCATTAGATGAAAACAGTACAGGACATTTCTCTTTCAAACTTTGTTTAAGTGGTATCCTTTCGGACTTTGCTTAATTAATATTAGCATTAGGTCTTATTGAACAATGCTTTGTTTTCTTCGCAGTAGCCATTTAAAAATCAACTGATTACCCCATTTCACTAAAATGTAAATTAGTTATTTATGCACCTAGATCAGGAGTCGGCAACCTGCGGCTCTCGAGCCACATGCGGCTCTTTGGATTTGAAGCGGCGGCTCTTTAGTTCCATATTCCATGTTATCAAACCGCTCTATTTATGCGAGTGCTATTTATTGTTGGCAAGAAAAAATTTTGAGGCGTAGGCCAAGGGCTGCTACACGCTGAGGGCGTCAAAGCTGTTTTTGAACGAGGTACATACAACATTTTAAGCACCATAAGCATGTTTTCATTTTAATATTTAAAAAATAATAATTTGTAATAATATGGATTTTTTTAATAGTTATGTTATAGTTATATTAATATTTTAATTTTAGCATATAAGAATTAACAATATGATTTCTTTTCTAGTCTTATACTTTTATATAATATTTTTCTACTTCATTTAAGGGTCAAATTTACTGTAAAAAAATCAAGGGTCGGGTTTTTTTTCGCTACCCAGATTAGAGAAAAAATAAGAATATTACTAATAAAAATGACCTCGTTAATTTAGAGAAGAAGAAAGTGTCCTCAAGAGTGAATTACATCAAAAGTTACGTCACTACCGCAAAAACTTTTTTATCTAAATAGTCAATAAAATTAAAATTTTCATTAAAGCGGAAAAGCGCTTCTTTCTTTAAATGAGTGCACTTTACCGCATGCGAGGGGGAAAAGAAACAAATTAAAATTTTATTATTAGTTTTCATGGTAACATTAATATTGGGAAATAAAAATGAGTAAAGCGCCCTCTAACCTAAAGCCCCCAACTATCCTAAGGCCCCCGATACCATGGCAACTGCAGGTGTTTTGTCATCAAGGGTTGCAGTGGGGCAGAAGAGTATTTTTACGTTTTCTGACAGAAAATCATTCTAGGTTATGTTTATCTTTCAAAAATATGTTTTCGAAAACATTGTTCTAAAACGAATATGAAACTACTCTGCGTGTGCGGTCGCCCGCCGAAAATAGCCTAGCGCTGTGCGGGCATTAACCCGAGTTTATCAAAGAACCAAGAGAACTTTACTGGCTCCCTGGAATTACTAGGAATTCGCATAGAAACAACAAAACACAACGCCTATAACCTCACATAATTTTGTTTTGATCCAATATATATTTTTTTAATTTAAATTATTGCGGCATAGTTATGTGCAAGTTTAGATCCCAACCTCAGTTTCAAAAACACACGGATACTTGAGTATTAACAAAACAGGTCAGTAAAGCTCCATTTAGAGGTTGGAGAGACTCTTGCTAGTCGTTGACGCTCCTGTTTGGTAGCAGCTAGCAGGAGTGTTTCCAATTCAATTATAAATGCACTTGTAAATGCAACCTTAAACATTACACCCAGTTACTTTAATATGTAGTTGGGTAGCGTTTTTTTAGCAAGTAATTCTGCAGTAAAAGTTTTTCTTTTATTTTAGTATTATTAGTTTTAATATTAGGGAATATACTGCATATTTTCGGAGTCTTTAAGCACACCAAGGGGCACATGTACCGCATTAGCAGAAACCGAGGCACAAACACGATAGAAAAACTTATTGTTTACTTATTGTTTTTGTCTGAAAAATTTAAATAAACACGCGGTCACATGGACCTAGAGGGTTATTTGCGCCGTGGTACGGTACAGCGGCAGTAATATGATAGTAAGGCAAGTTCGGGCTACAGCAAGACACTTTACGAAAAAAGCGAAAGTAAAAAAAAAATTATTTATGTGCTTTAGCGGCGCGGAATGCGAAGTCAAAATAAGTAACCTAACTCCAAATTTTTGACCCGGTGCTAAAAAAGCTCTGGTGTCCCACTGTGGACAAACATAAATAAACTCTCCGCGTTGCCATGGAAATGCAATGACGTAAAATTTTGGAAAAAAATCAGGTCGCCACAGTTAAATTGATTTCCCAATAGACCCGAAAGAGTAGGGATTATTCTTTTTCTGTCAGTGACCTTAGAATCTCCCTTAAAATATTTATGTTTGGTTGTGTAAGTTTGTATTCGTAAAATGAAATAAAAACTATTTCACATTTTTTAAGCAATTGTTTTACAGTTTCCTTTCGCCCCTTAAAAAAAACTCCCTAATAATATTCTTCGAAGTGTTTATTTGGGAGTTTTAGATAAAACTTTGTAGCAGGTTGTGAGTAAGGCGTTACTTATGGTACTTTACCCACTAGTCTAATAAATGTCTATTATTTTTATAAAAATACAAAAATTGTATTCAGCATACCCAGGGAGGAAACAATAGTAGTTTACATAACAAGCATTTTATGATGATCATTCCACGCGAATATGAAGTTTGAGACGCAAGCCGAAGGCGAGTGTCTTAATTCATCTGAGCGTGTGCTGACTGTAACATGCGAGTTAGTGTACTATACTTTATATAACTATTAAAAATTATTAAAAATACCACATCTAAACTCCTAAGATCATACTTTTCATTATTTATGCAACATTACTGTTTCTAAGAGAATTAAGTCAAAATTGTGACATTCACGATTTTGAAAATTTCATAAAATTTTGAAATTTGACAATATTTGAATTTTGAAAATTTTGGAAATTTTTTTGGAATTTTGAAAATGTTTAAATTTTTGAAAATTTTAATTGTTTTTTTGTAATTTTGAAAATTTATATATTTAATATATATTTATTTTGTTAAAAATATAGAAAAATGATTTACATTTTTGCTTCAATCAGTATCTTTATGAGAGAAAGTTTCATCGCTTTACGTCTAAGCTTCATTATTATCCTAGGAGCGTAAATGGTCCATTACAGACGTGTTAGGACGCTTGTTAAGCTAGTATTATGGGTTGATCGTAAGTAAAGTACAATGTATACCTGGTGAGCCGTAGGCGAGACCTGTAAATCTGTGGAGACCTGTAAAGTGAGTTTCCGGTCATGTACTATTTTTTTAGTTTAAATAAAAAAATAAAAAACATGGGAAAGAAAATAAAGGAAATTAAAAAAAAACAAAATTATTAAAAAAAATTATAATAAACAACTAAAAAAAAATCAACAAGTTTTAAACTGTCAACACAAGTCACAGCCAACTTGACTAAAAATGGGACCGGAAAATAAAACATAGAAGAATGATCATTTTCGAGTCCCATCTTTGTAAAGTTACACTTTGCTGGTAATAAAAATTTCTTAGAACTAAACTAAAATTGTAACAATTAATGATATCATAGCAATGCAGGCAAAATTTTTAAAATTTAAGACGTCACACCAAACACACGTCACAAATCGGAGTAAAGGGTCATAAAAGTGGGGGAGCTATAGCTCCTCCTGGGGCCCTTGACCATCATTGATTTATTGTAGATTGGGTTGGACCTTCTGGGGGGGGGGTTAACCTTTGACCCCTCCCCCCTCCCGCTAGCTACGCCACTGACTACAAGGTTGAGTCAGCTACACTGACGATATAATTCTTTTGTGAGAATTTATCAGGGAAAGTCCCTTCAAGGTTCGGAATAAGGAAAAGTAATGCGACTTCCAATAACACTTTTTTTTAAGTATGGTTAAGGTTCAACCTAAATAAAATGCGGTTTTCCCTTAGTATGGTAAAACCTTATAGAGTAACGCCCAATAAGTAAGGACACTAATCCTAGAGCAAGCTCTAAAGGAAGCGAAGCCTGACATTTATTTTGACACTTGCGTTGTCATTTTTGATTTGTTTGCCTCGCTTTTCTCATCGGCGACTCGTTATTATTGTAAATAGTTTTTTTGTATCAAACGATTTAATTTTATTATTTATTCCTGTTGTGTGCCAGGCTGCAAAAAATAGTCCTGCGACGGAGTTCAGCTCTTTCAAGTACCTATTAAAGCTAAGTTATAATGAGTGAAGAAGTATTTTTATTAGGAAAATCAAACAGCAATAGAATGAGACCTTGGCTGGAAGCCTTCGGACAAGACTTTAAGCAGCACGAAAATTTAAGGATTTGTGAGGCAAGTTTTATAACAGTACCTATTTTTGCCCCGACGATAGTGCTTAATAAAGTGGAAGTATAAATTCGATTCCTTGTGTATTTGCGTGCCTGGTGTGTGAACTTGTATGTCCCATTATTATATCCGAAATTAGTAAAAAAATTATTACGGCGTTGTGAAAGTTGATCTTTAGTCGAGTTTAGCTATTCTTGGTAAAAAAAACATTTCTTAAAGAATTTAAGTACTTCTTTTGGGGCCTGAATATATGTTACCGTAAAACCTCGATTTCAGTTACAACCTGGTTTTCCTAGGAAAAACTAGTTTAGATTAAATCAGTTGGATTAGGTCAGATTAAAATCTAATCTAAACTTATATAATTTAGTCTAATCTAATCTAATATAGAGTTAACAGTTATAACTAGTTTTTACTAGGAAAAACTGGGTTTAACGGTAACATGTAGGTACTGTGATAAGAATGCGTTGTATTGGTAAAAGATTTTAAACATTATAATTATTACGGAATAATTATTTTTTTACGTATAAGTATAAATATAATAGTTAAAAGAAAGAAAAAAACTGTTTTAATTCTTACTTGAAACACAGTGACACAAAATGTGTTATTAGTACACCATCATCATACCAACGTATGGTACGGTAGTTCATCAAAAATTTAGTTGCTATTTGGGTCCTAAAACACCTACATCTACAAAAAAAAGGATTTTCTGTCGGTCTGCACACATGATAGAGAAGGCATTATGTATTATGATGTTAACAAAAATTTGGTACCAAAGCGTTTTTTTGGCCACCCACCAAGTAAATGTTGGTTAGAATGATGGGGGTTTAGGAAGATAAAAGTGTGAAATGTTGAAAAAATTGTAACTTTGAAATAAACATTTTTCTGCAGTTTGGTTCAAATTACTAAGAGCTTTAGTTTTTGAAATATTTAAAAGAGGTGTTAAAATATTTTTTTAAAAAAACATAATTTTTGAAGCAAAGAAGTAGATAATATCAATATACGTTTCCAGATTTTACTTCCTGTGAATAGTACTTACCTGAAAATTTTGTTGTCCGGTTTTACAGAGGGTTTACCCAACTTTTCGTATTGATAATTTATTCATAAATTTAGTAATTCTGAATGCCTGTCGTTTTACTTCTTTATCAAAATACAGAGAACCCGGACTAAGAGTAAAATCTCTTAGATTTATAATTTTTGCGTATATTTTTTACTTTAGTAACTCGCAACTGTATGATAATGGACTAGTCGTGCTTTCGAGAAATACTTTTTTATCGTATTTATCATTCATTAAAATATTTAAAATAAGAACAAGCCGCCCATGACAAAAGCGAGGCAAACCAATCAAAAATGACAACTCAAACTTTCAAAGTAATGTCACACTTCGCTTCCTTTAGAGCTTGCTCTAGGATTAGTGTCCTTACCAATAAGTGCCTATTTATTCCATCGAAAATATTTATTTTAGTTGACGTTATTTTGAATGGTGCTATTTTGATGAGTGTTGCTATTTCGCACACGTTGTTTTGCTCTATTGTTCCACGCTGTTTTGATTGACGCTGTTTCGTGGGGCGCTTGTGAAACCTTTTATTAGAATCGGTCGGTACTGTCCCGATTTGGAGCAAAATGTCCTGTGTACTGACAAGACCCTTGTCAGTACGCCAAATGTCCCGATGAAAAGTTTTCAGCGAAATCGGCACTAAAAGTTTCCAATTAAAATCAGAATCCTATATCTATTGGCCAGTGGTTAACTATAAATCCTTTCTTTTTTCTTAGCCGCGTTTGAAATATTTGGCTATTGGCAATTAGTGTTAAAAAAATCGACAATAGTTTGTTCAATCAGTTCATTACCGAGCCTACTGAGTCTGTTGATCGGGGTGTTAAAATCATAGTTAGTGGGATGATGTTGAGTTGCAAATAATTTATGATTTCTTGTGTTCCGTAATGGCACATGAACTTGAATATTGATAGTAACTTTACAGAGTCAATTTCATTATTTACTATTTTCAACAGAGTGACAAGATCATAGTACTTTCTACGATTGTCTAGATTTGTTAAGTTCAACAGACTCATTAGCTGGTCATAATCAATTGACTCAATAGATATGTGTAATTTATAGCATATAAAGCGCAAGAACTTTCTTTGTAATTTTTCCAAACGATCTTTATGAATCTCATAATATGGAGACCAAATAGTACAACCATATTCTAGAATTGACCTTACAATAGCAAAGTAAGCATTTCTCAATGTAAAAATGTTGTTTACGTCTTTCAATGTTCTACACAAAAATCCTAGCAATTTCATAGCTTTATTTGCAATAATATCTATGTGATCAACAAAACTGATTTTTGTAGCAAAAAAGACACCCCAGTCACGCATGATAATTGCAAGGTTTTTCCAAATTGGAGTTATCCAACTGATAAGTAAAACCTATATGGTTTAATTTTCTATAAAAATATACAGTTTTACATTGAAATCTTGTTGCAAAATATGGCAATCCTCCAAACTTCTTATAATTCTAAAGAATTTTAGATCATCAGCAAGAAGCACAAGATATATATCATTTATAAATGCTTTATGAACCGCCCTGGGGGACACCTGACAAAACGCTAAAAGTCGGCGGAGACAGCATTCTCTATTTTTATTGCCTGGCGCCTTTCAGTTAGATTAATCCGAATCCAGTTGAAAGATGAGCCATGAATACCCATGACTTTAAGTTTATCAAGTATTAGATTATGATCGATCGTGTCGAAAGCATTGGAGAAATCGGTATAGATGACATCTACCTAATACCCATTCTCCAAGGCTTCCAACAAGGTTTTTTCATATATCAAGAGATTAGTAATTGATGATTTATCTTTTGAAAACCCGAGTTGTTGGTTTATAATTATGTTTTGAAAATATGGTGCAATTTTATTTGTGACTATTGATTCAAACAATTTAGGAAATCAAGAAAAAACTAAAGAGGTATTTACCTCTTTAGTTTTTAATGTTTTATGACTTATCTCCGCTTTTGAATATTGGGGTAACATAACTTAGCTTCCAAGCTGTCGGAAAATCTCCTGTAAAAAATGATCTATTAAAAAGTTTAGCTAAAATACTGGACAAGAAAAATTTACAGTTTTTTATGAAAATTACTGGTATACCATCTGGGCCACAGGTTTTTGTTTATTTTAACTATTTTTTCCTACAACCACATATGAAAACAATGGATTTCATCACACGATTTTCATCCTTAGAAAATGTTAAATTTCACCCATCTGCAGAATTTTTTTACCCACATATGCGGAAAAGCAGTTTCATTTGATTTGTGCGAAATTAAAGACCAATTTTTACAAGAATTAGTGCAATTCAACAGTGTTCGTAGGAAAAGTAGCGTACACAACTCGATGGAAAGTAACTTTCTTACACTCGCGTGTTGTTTTACTCGGCTAACGCCTCGTTCACAATATTCACGCTCGTGTGAAATTTGTCACTTTCTTTTCTTGTTATGTAATAATATACTATTACTTTATTTTATTTCGATTGAAATTTCTTAGGTAGCTTGTAAATTAAAATTAAAAAACCATCAATATTTATTGTTTATTTCTTTTCTAAGCGTTTTTGAAAATCTCCCGATTTTGCATCAAATGTCCTGATAATTTGGAACAACGATAACAAGTTTCGAGACAGAGCCGTCTATTCTAAACACTACTTTATCTTAAAGCTTCCCAAATATTTTGGTGTAATTTACAATTACTGCGTTGAAAAAATTTCAACTTTAAAGCAGTTTTTTTTTTAATAACCTCTACAAATTTACTGCGAAGGGTCAAAACTCTGTTTATACACATCAGTGTTTTATCAGAAAAATCAATATCTGATGCCAAGCACGCCTGGATACCAGGTTGTCAGACTTAATTGAAATTACTCTGGACCCTCGGATAGTGCAGGAGTAAAAAATCAATATTGGGAAGAACATTGGAGTAATATGGCAACAACACTGCGTATTAAGAATAAGGAATTGGACCAGGAACTGGCTTTAGTGAGGGTTAGAATTTGAGCCTTTTTGGTGTTTTTTTCTCAAATTTTAGTGAGAAATGTTACTTACAAATTTTAACGGTAAATCTATTTAGAACGGGAACAAAAACATGAGTGATGTTTTATATATATCAGATTTTACACTTTTCGAGATATGCATGGCCTTTACTGGAAGTATATTTCTAATGTTGACTTATTGTGTATCCTTTTAAATAAGTGTTTGTTTACCTGTGTTATAATAGTATCGGTGAACCGCTTTCAAAATGAATTAATGGCAACAATATATGTAATTTGTAATACGGTTTTATAAGCAACTAATTTTACTTTTTTTAAATATTAGTGAAGGGGCATGCATAAGTCCGTGGGATTTTTAATGAAGGAGTTTTGTGACTATGTGGGAATGATAGCTCTTTAGTTACACAATCAAGTGTTACCGAGTGTTTTGATATTTGATATTTGAAGGGGTTGATATGAGGTCATCTTTCAAGATGGCGGCCAAAAATCATAAAAAATACAACTTTCGCAACCAGGCTATGATTATACTCTATTCCATATAATTCGAAGAGGAGGATTCCAAAAAAAATACTTTTAAGTTCATCCGACATTAAATGACCTTGAAAATCGCAAAAAACAACAATTTTGCTATTTCCTCTTCAAAAAATCTTAATAATTCGACGTTTTGTCAGACCTTGAAAAATACCCCAGTAAAATTAACAAATTGCAAAAATAACATACTAAAGGGCGCTATTTATCAACTATTCAAGCGAAGTGAATCAAATTTGGCAACAAAGATAAGAAGGTCAAGTCCAACAATTTTGTTAAAAAAATTTGTTTAACTGTGATCCAATTTCGTAAAAAAGTAAAAATGACAAGGTGGCCATCAATTCTTGTTGACCTTGAAAATACCATGTAAAATTGAAAAACCCGCATTTTGTAGTTTTTTTCAAATTTACCACTACGCAAAAACTTTAAGTGCCGGAGATGAAATTAACATCTTAGCCATTAAAAAACACTTCATTTTAAACCTCCCTATTAGTTTTTTTGATCTGGCGTTCCAGATGTTGATGTAACAAAACGTTAAATTATGGAGATTTTTTTAAAGAGAAAATGGCAAAAATCGTGTTTTTGTTTGTTTGCAATTCTAAAGGTCATTTGAGGTCGGATGACCTCGAAAGTAATTTTTTTGAAATTCTCGTTCTCGAGTTATATGAAATAGAGTATAATCACGCACTGGTTGCAAAAATTGTATTTTTTGTGATTTTTCGACCGCCATTTTGGAAAATGGCATCTAAAACACCTGATCCAGAATATGATAGTATATATCTAACTTCTGCTAACTCTTTTATAGGTAATTTAAATGACTTTGTTGGGTAGACAAGTGAGTAGAACATAAAACTCACGGTTCCGAAACTAGAAACAACAGGCATATAGGTCATTTTTACCGAGATATAGCATAAACATCTGTTTAAAATTAAGTGATTATTTTAATTTTGCGTAGTTTTAAATTGTAAAAAAACACTACAAGAAGCTAGTTTTTCAATTTTATATGGTAATTTCAAGGTCAATCAAGGTCATACATCAACTATTTTTTTTAATATTAAGTAGAGATAATTCAACAAGAATCGATGGCCATCATGTTATTTTTACTTTTTTACGTAATTGGATAAAGTAAAATGTGGTTATAGGTCTCTATTTTGATAAATTTTTTTTAACAAAATTGTTGGACTTGACCTTCTTATCTTTGATGAATTGATGAATAGCGCTCTTTAGTATGTTATTTTTGCAATTTGTTAATTTTGCTGGGGTATTTTTCAAGGGCATGAAGCTTCAAACTGCATCAAACTCTAAAAACCCAATTTGGCATACATGCCTAATAGTTTGAGGTACATTTGAAGTTGGTCTGATAAAACGTCTAATTGTTAAGATTTTTTGAAGAGAAAATGGCGAAAATCTTGATTTTTGCGATTTTCATGGTCATTTAAGGTTGGATGACCTTGAAAGTAAATTTTTTGAAATCTTCGTTCTTGAGTTATATGAAATCGAGTATAATCATTCCCTGGTTGCGAAAGTTGTATTTTTTATAATTTTTGACCGCCATCTTGAAAGATGTCGTCATATCAACCCCTTCTACACGGATTCGAACCAAACACCCGGTAAAACTTGATTGTGTGACTAAACTCCTTCATAAAAAATCCCACGGGATAGAAATTATCGACCTATGCCCCTACACTATATAAATGATTTCATTTATTAAATCCCAGCTGATCCTATTTTTAAAATTTCGCAACGCAGTTTTATTATGTTGTTCGGATAGCGAAGATTTCTTTGTTTGTGGGAGACTTTTTGTTGTGTACAGGGTAAGGCAGAAAATCGGTATTTTTAATTAAAAGCCTACTGGACGCCCCTAGTTATAAGATTATAATTATTTTGAATTAGTCATAAGCAGACTCAACCTATATCGAAAAACAACACTTTTTGGGTTACCCTGTTATGGTAGCGTACTAAGAAAATTTTTCGGGGGGGAGGATATATTTCCGAAACTTGTTTGGACGTCATGATCTTTTTTTCAGAATAAATAAATTTTTTTAGATCGCTGAAAATTTCGGAGAGGGGGTTATTTTAAATAAAATGTTTTTGGCGTATTCGTTAATGCTGAAACTAATTATCAATTATTCTTTTAAAAATTTGTTCAATTTTGTTAAAATTATCTGTTTGGTGTTATCGGGTATACAAAACTGACTGACTTTGACTGATATATATTTCAAAAAATTAATTCTTGACAGTTCGGTACGTCGATAGTAGGCAACAAGGTACTGGGTGAGTTTAGTAAAATTTAAAATCAAAGTTATTATTTGAGTTTTTTCAGTTTTAGATTACCTTATACAAATACAAAATTTAAAGTGACATCAGAAATAAAGTTTAATATTTTGTTTTTTGTTTCAAAATATCAATGCTATTTTTAATTTATTTAAAAAAAATCTTGTTTTAAAATTGGAATCCAAACTGTATTTATATCAACTGATATTTATTTTTGGTTTAATTTTATCTGATTCTTTTTGTAATTAAAATAGAATGTTGGCAAATTTTAGATCTCTCCCAATCTCCCCTTCTGAGGTACCCCTTATGGTCATTTATTCTAACTTCAAGATCAAGAGGCCTTGAAGTTTCTCCAATATAAAATTTACCACACTCGCAAGGAATTTTATAAACTAAATATAAAATAAATTTTATAAGTTTGGTCGCGCAATATTATGTCTACGTTCGCGCTCTCTTGGAAATTCGATTTGTCTAAAGGAATTTTCGATGAATTTATTTGGATACGAATTTTTAATTCAGGCCTCTTTTGTTGTTTGTTTTTCTTGTAAAAATGTGTTATTGTCCGAACAAATTATTTTAGCCCTATCGTATAGACTTTTTATTACTGCTTTTTTAATCGATGAGGACTGATTTTAATTAAAATTTAGATATTTATTTGTATCTATTTATAAACTCTAGTTCAAAAAACTCTATATTTCAATAAAACTATTTGCAAGCATAGTTGATTATCCTAACTTTAGATCTTTTGACTCTGAAGTGTTGTTAAGGATGGGTTGTGTGTCAGGGAATTTTTTAATTTGTTCAGTAAAAATCAGGGAATTTTTGCTAAGAAAATCAGCGAACACCCTGGTCAAACATTGATTATATAGAAATAGAACCAGCGTGTCCACATCCTGGAAAGGCAGGGACTTGAAAAGTGGTCAGGGAAAGTTTAAATGTATCAGGGAAAGTCAAGGAACTTTCCTCACGAACCGCTTAAGGGCAATTCCACGCGCGATAAAGGCCCACTAGGCAGAAACCTGTTACATTTACATTACATTTGTGACCTGTTACTTAACACAGCTTGTAACCTTAACGAGGATATTACATTGCCAGTACATCAATTGTCCTAAACATTTACGTAACAGTGTTACATTTGATTTTTTTAACAAGTATGTGACTTGCATGTAACATTTAATGTATGGCTAGGTAATTTTTTTTTTTAATTTACCCCTAACTTGTTAAATATGGGTTCAAACAACGTAAAAAATATATTTTTGTGCTTTAAAAATCTCTGAGCTTCGTGATTATATCAAACAAATACAAAAAAATAATCAAAATAAAACGAAAAAAAAATACGCGCTGACGGGACCTGAACCCTCAGTCTAAATCCGACAAACGAGGGTTTTAGCGCGTTAGATCACTAGAGGCGTTTTCTCGCGTTGAAATTTTTTAAAATGTTTTTAAAAAGTTTGAAACATTTGTTTTCTCGCGTTGCAACGGTGACGTCACATCGAAACGGGTTAAAAATATTTTGGAACGAAATTCACTCTAGTTTACAAACCTTATAACCAAAAAAATAGACTGATGATGTTGCTTTAAGAAATAACTGCTTCATGTATTTGACAGTTTGGTGCCAGAAGCAGTTGGCAATGCACCAAAATCCCTATAACTACCAACTGAGAAGCACAAATAACACTAGACGCGGCTAATTGTAAAAAAGGCTCTGGCATAATAAATTTGCAATTTTTTTAACGATAATCTTAAATAATAGCCCCCCCCCTTCCCTTAAAATATGAATTTTTTTAAATGGGTAAAGTACATTTTATCTTTAGGAAAAAAAGTTCCCCTTCTTTAAGTATCTACACCAGTTTATGAATGACCCCTTAAAAAAAATCACCCTGTCTGTTCGGTACTCTTTATTTATGCAGGCAAATAAAAATAATAATTCAAATAAAAGTTGAGCTTATGGGAAATAGTGTAGGCGTTTATACAGCAGAAATAAAAATAGGAAGATGGCCAACTTTTATTATCTGACAAAAATTTGCGCATAACCTCACTCATTTTTTGGTTTGGTTTAGGCAGATACCTATTATTTAAGAAAACAGTATGATTGAGTTTAGTTTAATTATTTCAATTATTGAAGCTGTGTGCTGATTGGTTCAGTTATTTTTATTTTCTAGAAGGTGTATGTGTATGGGTCAAGGGATTTGGTTAATAAAACGTCCTTTTTTTGGAATGCCAACGTTTCGCAATATATATTTTTATATATTGAAATGCCGACGTTTTGCAAAATTTATTTTTATATAAATTTTGTGAAACATTGGCACTTCAAAAAAAAGACATTTCATTAACAAGATCCCTCAACCCATAAACATACAGCTACAAGAAAATTAAAAATGAGATCGTTAAAAAATTTTGCCAAGTTATTTTTATTCAGCTGTATAAACCAAAGTTATTTATTTTTATTTTAATTTTTGTTACTTTAATTTTTATTTGCTTGTATAAACCCAGCCTTAAATTTTATTTGTAGAAAATAATTATTTACAAAATACAATCAAAAAAGTTACAATACAAAAAATACTTAAAAGTAACTTATTTACAAACAGAAACTACTTATTTTTAATTAAAGATAATATATAAAACATGTTGTTTAAACAATACAAGTTTTGTTTAAACTTTTCGGACCTTTTCTCCAGATATACTTTCACTAATTGTATTTGCAGAGGTATGACTCCTCAAAGTGCTGTATGTTTTAATGATTGCTTCAACTGAAAGCTGGTCAAAAAAGAGTCTTTGGTATTTAATAACAGTCTTAGAGTCTCTTCAAATGCTCAGTAACCACTTTCTACTAATAGCAGCATCTGGTGGAAACCTATTGAAAGAAATAGAAAAACAATAATTAGACTTTTTCATTATTACGATACTTAATAATACTGCCATCAGCTGATGAGCGATTCAACATGGTTGCCTTAGGAAAAATAAACCCTTTTTCATTAGGCATACTGCTAATACAGGGTGTCCTAATTAACATGGGACACTAGTAATTATAAGAACTATAAGGTTAAATTTATTAAGATTAAATAAGTTTTTAAGCTCATAGTTTTAAGTATTGCAATTTTTTGACAAATCTCTTTTAAAGAATTTATGTTTCTTTCTTTCTCCTGTCAACAATGTTGATTCCCCACACTGGTGAGCTGTAACCACCTCATGGGCCTTTCAGAATACAGGCAATGATCGCAGAAGTATTAAAGAAAATTGGCAAAAATAGGAATTATTTACCCTTACCTGTGATAGGAAAACGTATTTCCACTCGCAGAATTGCTGTTGTTGCAGTCGACAACAAAGCACTTCATGATGCAAAAGGGCACAGAAAAAGTATATTAAAAACACAACACGTTAAGCAAAAACTTCTTCATCTTCTTCTCGGTTACTATGGATTCGCGTCTTTACAGACGTCTATCCAAAGCAAAATCTTCGAAAACCAAGAAACGAAAATAAAGAAAATGGCGAATCTACTAACGTCAAGACCGTCAAACGCAGTGCTACCAACCAAAAACGTGGATAAAGAGAAAATAAGTTGTCACGTCATGACACTGTTTACACTGCCCCTTTGAAATCTAGTTAATTCGAACAGTTTTCTAAATAAATTTTTTTAAATACTCAAGAAACCGTGGTTTTATATTTTTTCTTAAATTTCGTCAAGCAGTGCTTGTTATATATTCATCAAATACTAAAATATTGAGTTTGCAACCACAACAAATTTTACTCAAGTCGGTTTACTCTGGTTCCAATAACACCAAACTGTCACTTCCATGAGGCAGTCATTTATTGGGAGAAAACCCATAAGCATTAGCATCTATTTTTTTGGTTATAAGGTTTGTGCTCTAGTTTCAAAACTGACGCGTGCGTAGAAGATACGTCAAAATTCTACATTCTTGTTTTAACCGATTTTTTTTGTTTTTGCGTGAAAATGTATGAAAAATCGTATTCTAGATATCTTGTTAGCCATTCTTCATGGTATCCCTGTGGTCTTATATGATTTTCTGGGCTTAAAAGAACAGTAAATAAAAAAACTTCACTATCCATGTAGCTTTGCTTGCCATCCATGCTACTAAAACGGGCCGTACACTCGAAGGTTTTGTTAGATAAACCAGTAGTTGATCCATTTTAATTTTAAACACTAAAAAAATAAACAGAAAAACGAAAAAAAAAGTGAGGTTACACTAAACTACGTCAGCGTTTTGAACTACTCATTTTTTCTCGGTTCTAAATGATGACGTCACATCTAAATAGTTTCAAATAATATTTCAAAATAATTTCAACGCGAGAAAACGCCTTAGGCCAGCTCGGTTTTGTTAAGAAATGTCACCAATTCACGGTATATTAATGCAGTGGTGTGATTGGTTTACGATTTTCACAGAAAATAAGAAATTGTTTTTTTTTTATTTATCAATTAATTGTTTTTAATAAATAAAATACGAATAAAAAGGTTTCAGTTGCAATAAAAAAATTATATACAAATATTAAATAACAATAATTTGATCGAATCATAATTTGCCAAAATTAAAAAAAAAAATGAAAATACCTATCTATACATAATTTCGGCGAACCGTAAAAAAATCAAATCATAAAATGATTGTACGTTACTGCGAATACATATATTTACTTAAATTTATACTTATTTTCCGTTTGGTGGGAAGTTATGAAAAAATTGCAGGATTTATTTTTCCAAAAACTTTCGTCATATTTGGGTTAAAAGTTTAATTTTTGCATAAAACTTACAATCGTATTGGGTCATTTTCCAATAAACAACCAAGTTTGTTTTAAAGTTGACGTTAATTGAGCTCACAATACTGCTGTTTTCATACGATCATTAATAAACTAAACTTGTTTCAACTTTGATATTTATTACACTTACAATAGTTCATTTTGTCATGTCACAATAGAGAACCAAATTCGTTTTAAATTTTACATTTAATAAACTTACAATATTGTGTAATATCATGTAACTGTAAAGAAGCAAATTTGTTTCGACACTGACATTTATTAAACTTCAAATAATGTTATTTTTCAGTTACTTTATCGTTTACATTTCTTGTTAAATCCAAGATTAAATATTAACGTAAAATTAGCGCTTCTTTCGTGTATCAGCGATACTTTCACATAGAATGTTAATTTTGAACTTACATTTTAATTTTTTTAAACATTTTTCTTAACGTATATAAAGTTACATCAATTCTTCATTTTTTCAACGTTGAAAACCTGTAATGTAACAGACGTTGCTTAGTGGGAGTGTTTGGCATTTTTTTCGATTTTTGTATTTAAATAACTACAACCACCAAACGAGTGATGGGGTATCAATAAACGTGTACAATCATTATAACGTAATAACAGCTGTTCTCCAGATCATAAAATAAATATCTAGTCAAAATATAGGCAAACAAAATATTAGTGTTTTATAAGAAATGTCCCGTCAGTTATCACAAAGTTACATTTAACTTAAAATCAAGGCAAGCAAAGAAACATAATATACCATTTTATTATATCTAATTTAAAACTATACTTTTTTATTAAGAAGAAAAGCACTTTAATGTCCATGATTTTTCTCCTCCTGTTTTTTACTTTTAAATTATCCTGACAAACCCTCTCCGTAACGCATTAAGATGTGGTCGTTCTGGAATATCTTTAAAAGAGAGGAAAATGAGATCAAAAAATTTATTACGTAAGATTTGTCCGACCGTCAGTTATCATGGAATTGCCTTAAGCTCTACATAGTCAAGAAAATATATTATAACTTTGACCTATATATTTTTGAGATAGAAACCCTTTTGGGGGCAATTCTAATTTTTTTGTGCGGTCTCCTGTTTGTAATACAAAATTTGAAATCATTATAAAATTTGCTTTTTAAAGATATTCCATATCGTAGGGTTCGAATATCTAGTTTTCGAGATACTTAAGATAGCAAACACAAATCGTCGGCATTGAATCGGGCCAATGTTGACAACGTCGGCACTGTGTCGGCATCGGCGACTACACTCTGGCCCGATGTTGGACAGATTGCGATTTTCAGTTTTCGATCAATAATCGGCAACTGACGGAGGTCCACATTACTACAGTCGACTTTATGCCAACACCACTTTAGGACCGACGATGGTCCGATTGGAACTTTATTTAATCGGTCCAAAATCGGCATCTGACGATGGCTCGATTTACTATAGTGGATTTTATGCCGACGCCCACTTTATTTGCTTTAGAGCCGACGACGGTCCGATGGGAACTTTGTTTAATCGGCCGAGAATCGGCAACTGACGATGGCCCGATTTACTATAGTCGACTTTATGCCGATGACCACTTTATCTGCTTTAGAGCCAACGACGGTCCGATTGGAACTTTGTTTAATCGGCCGAGAATCGGCAACTGACGATGGCCCGATTTGCTATAGTCGACTTTATACCGACGCCCACTTTATCTGCTTTAGAGCTGACGACGGTCCGATTGGAACTTTGTTTAATCGGACGAGAATCGGCAACCGACGATGGCCCGATTTACTATAGTCGACATTATGCCGACGACCACTTTATCTGCTTTAGGGCCGGCGATGGTTCGACTACGTCACCTTAAAAATTTTTTAGACTGCTTAATAGTTTCTTCCTAGTATGTAGAGATGGCGCTAATGTCACTAATGTTCCGTGTATAGTGGAAGATAATATTATAAATATAATGAGCAAAGATTTTTCAAAACCATAGATTAAGGAACTATTCAAAACTAGAATGCGGACTTGACAAAATGGTGGTACTTCTCTACAAGAATCACCTCTTCTGCCACTTAAACCAGCCCAACTGGTTAAGCAACCGCATTATCGAAACTTTATAGTTTGTCAATGTCGGATCGTGTCAAGCATCCACCGACGGACCTTCGTCAATCACCGCGTCGGGCCGCTTTGAGAGGCTGATGTGGGGCCTTATTATCCACCCATTACCTTTGTGGTTTGCCATTTTCGGGCCGCTTTAAGCTACCACCGACGGACCTTCGTCAATCGCCGACGTTGGACCGCTTTAGGTAAACAATATCGGACTTGAATAGTTTACCGATGTCGGGCCGAGACCAGCTTGCCTACGTTAGATCGACCAAATTAAGCAGTTATGGGCGGATGATCGGTACCATGTGGTTAAACCCATCGGACCTTAATCGTACGGCGACGGTATGCTGATGTCAGCAAAAAGTATAAAATTTACCATTGGTCCGACGGCGGGCTACAGTCTAACGCTGCGTCGGCAAACATAAATTGGGCCTACATCGCAATGCGGACAAAAAATACTGCTGGTCCGATGTCGTAAATCGACGTCGTGCCGATGACGGCAAATTTGGCATTCGACATCGGACCGAGGTAACCGTGTTTGCTGATATCCTAGCATGTTGGGTGTCATTTTTAAAGGAGAATTTAGAAATGGTAGTCGAGCGACATTGACATTATTCATTAAAAAGTGTCATACAAATGCTTGGTGGTTGGTGATTGGTTAGGTGTAGCTTAAAGGGTGTCGGAGGCTGATTTCTTTCCTCTTTTTCCAAGTCGTTATAATATTTAAATTACCAACATTCATATTTTTTTACTTACGTTGGTTGGTCAGAGAATTTTGTAATTTGGTCAGGGAAAGTCACGAAAAAGTCAGGGAATTTTTGGAAAGAAAATCTGAGAACCAACGAAAGACAGAGTTTTTCCTTAACAAAATCCTCAGCTTCTTCTCTTGACAGACGTAGAATGTGAAGAAGTTACCGCCAGAGAAGGCTGTAAGAAACTGAACAGGATAGCCTTAATCAAAGTTATATTACATTCCATACTTTCTGTGATACTATTTTCCACCGGTCATTATTGGGTGATGCTTATGTCCATACCGATGGTCGTGTGGTTGGCCAACGAGCTCCATTCGGTTCCCAGGTAAGGCCGGATCCACATTCATGCGTGATACGCATCCGTTTTGTACCACGTGATCAATTCCAACTTTGAAGATGCGTATCACGTATGTATATGGGTCCAGGCTAAGATATACAGGGTTCCTAAGATTTTCCTTAGGGATAGGATTTCAATAAATCAAACAGAAATGGCATAGAAAGTTCTTCGCGCACAAAAGAAACAGGTATATTGAGCAATGGTGCCAGTTTGTTATTATCTCCGGACTGCTTTCATGAGAAAAAATTGTCGCCACTCTTTCATTGTGAGCATAAATCAAGTTGCAATAATAACCGTTGACAAGATGTCTGCAAATTCCGCTAGATGGCGGCCACACCATGAGATGATCTAATTAAAAATTAGATGTTTTCAGGTCCAAACCACAGCTTTTTCTTGCTTAAAGGAGGCGGCAGGGTCCATTATTTACGATACTGAGCGATAAACTCGTGAGGTTGTTAACATTAGAAAGAAATATCTTCGCTTTTAATTAAATTTCTTTCCATTATGTTCTACTAGTGACATCTATCCGGAAACGGCCAAACCATGCAGCTAGGACTAGCAGCCAAAGAAATCAATAAACGGCGCTGTTTTTCCTGCAGAGCTCTTTGCTTGCGATATTATTGATTTTAAATAAAGCTGGCCTTACACTACATTTGATATTTTCGAGGTGTTTTATGACATGATCTCGAAACATGTAGCGAACCAATTCTTCAAAACTAGCGGGAGGGTAAAAGCGAAAAATAAGGGGCTGCCAATATTTGTAACACCCAAAAAGGGGTGAAAAGATTTATTTTGCTCTGTTTCTTTACAAAAAACGTTTTTTTTACGAAAAACTTGAGCTCTGCCACTTTTTTTTATTTTTTTCTTCAACTTTCTCGAAATTTTCGTCATACCGTAGAAAAAAATTATTTCCCCCATGGTCATACTCTACTTTTATTCGAAAAAATTTAGAAACAGAGACGGGATCAGTTTTCCTAAATCGGGGGATCTTGGTTTCGAGTGAGAAGATAAAGGGCGCCGCAGGCAAAAATTTTTCAATTAAATTAGCCGAACGCAAAAATGTTAGAAAAACAAAGCACGATATAAAAATGGCGCCGCTTACAATTTTTTTCACAAATTACGTAATTTCGGGAACGCAAAGAAATAGGTCTAAATATCAATTTTCTCGCCCCGCTCCACTGGGACTACAGGGGCCGTGCACAAATTACGTAATGGTCATAGGGGGGAGGGGGGATACAAAACGTTACGTAGGGGGGAGGGGGGTTTTCGACAGCGTTTGCATTTGTGTGAAACTAAGAAAATTTGGAATGAAAATAAGTGAAAAGTTTTTTTTTTTGGGGGGGTAGTGGTCTTAAAATCGTTACGTAATATTAGGGGAGTGGCGTGCCAAACCGTTACAAAACATTACATAGGGAGGGGGTCAAAAATTGGTAAAATCACCGTTACGTAATGTGTGTACGGCCCCACATCTGACTGTTCCTCCTTTTTGATTTCGAATCAAAGTGCAAAACCCGGGTTGGGCGTTCGAAGGCGTCAACCCGTCGTATTTGCTTGATAAAGTTTCTACGGAAATATCTCAGTCGATTTCTCCGGCCGTGTATGAACGCTTTAGGTTAGGCATTTGCATGTATCTTAGTCCCCAGCCTGGACAGTGCTTAAGGACAATGGTTACAAAATGAAAAGCCGAAAAATATTTTTTTAACGATATCTTTCATCAGTTTGGTATTAAAGTCGAGCAAAAACAATTTTTATTCCAGTCCTAAAGTTATGAAAATGGAAACCATTAGAAAACAACAACCTGGAATGGATTTACTACGTGTAAGATGTAGTGACAACATCACCCCATGCCCATCCTTTTCTGCCTAATGTGCTTTTCCGTTTGTCTGCGTCTTATACACGGCTGCTTGGCCCCCTAAGGATTTGCTTAGGAACCCTGTATATTACAGATTTCAATATTCTAATTTGTTTAAGCGCGGAAAGTATCTTTTCCCGCTTGCAAACTGCTGCCAAAAAGTAGAAAAACTTAACTATAAGTGCTGAAAGTCAATCTTTCTCGCACGTGATTGCCGTTGACCCGAAAGATACTTTAGGCATGAGTTAGGATCAATATTTTTTCTACCATTACCTGAAAATAAAAAAAGCAGATAAAAAATCCGAGTGCGGGAAGCTCGTAGAAAAAAGTGTTTTACCCTTTTCTTAAAATAATTTGTTTTTTTTTACAAAATGACCAGAGATATGTAGTTGTATCTTATCTTTGAAAATGACAATAATTTTTCTGCCTACTATAGGGTGTGTCCCAAAAGTAGCATAACACCAATGGTTAGTAATGATTTTTTGAATAAAAGTTAATTAAAAAAAGATCACCTTAAATTTCCCTGGATGTCAATTTGTACAGCCGTTTGTTGAAGGGACAAATTAATTTATTATATTACGTAAACCTACAGAACAGGGTGCCCTAAAAGTAGTGAAGTGGGTTAATATCTCAAAAAACTAAGCATAACATTGTTTATTATAAAAATTGAATTACCTCAAATTTCACCTGGATGTCCATTTTGATGGTAATTTCAAGGTTAACATAATTTTTTATATATATTATAACCCCCGCAAAATAGTTTTTTTTTAACTGCAGTATTCTCAAGATGTTTAAAATTAAAATCTTAAAATAGTAGTTTTAACAACTATCGGAATATAGTAAAATTGAAAAAAATCTAATTATTCTTGCCTAAAAATTAAGTCATTTCCGCCAATTTTCACGAAGTATTTACAAAAAAATCATTTAAAAATATCGTCAAAATATCAAATTGTCAAAGATTAAAATGTCGCAACAATGAACGTCACCGAGTAGAAAGACTCATCGCTATGGAAACGATTGTTATTTCATTTACCAAACGCCTTGATTTATAGTGTAAATATGGTGAGTTGCGAGAAGTTCTCTTCGTTCAAAATTTTTAAAAGTATTTTCCTGTTTTTCTTGGATTTTTTGATAAAGGTATTAAAAAAAAATAGTGTTAACAACTCGCTTGTAAAAAAAGCACTATTTTAGCCACTAGTTGTTAAAACTACTATTAAAAATCTCACACTATAAATCAAGGCGGCTGGTAAATGAAATAACAATCGTTTCCATAGCGATGTGTCTTTTTACTCGCGGTGACGTTCATTGTTGCGACATTTTAATTTTTGACAATTTGATATTTTGACGATATTTTTAAATAATTTTTTCGTAAATACTTGGTGAAAACAGGCGGAATTCTTAAGCAAGAATAATTAGATTTTTTCAATATTACTATTTTCCGCTATTTCTCTTTAGCTTTGGGAAAAAAACGGGCGGAAATCTTTTTTTGCACCTGTGATAAAAAAGTTTTTTTGCATCGGTATAAAAAAAATAGTTTGCTTTATTTAAACTTTCCTCCCTGATGATGAAGAAAATGTAACGCGTAAAACTCAAGGGAACGAAACTTGATTAATATTTTATTTTTGGATATAAAAAAGTTCCACCTAACGACTTTAAGCATTTATCTTTAAAGATTTTTTTTTTGTTTTCAATGTTATTTTTTATAAAAGACATAATCACGCATTTTATTTTTAAACTTTTAATCAATTTTTTGGCGAGATACTATAGTCACTGTCATAAACAAATGCATTTAGAAAGAGATTTTTTAGGAGCCACAGAGGCGTTTACGACCCATTCGAAATAAGTGATTTGGGAATTATAGATCGGCATTTAAAGAGATGCGAGGCTGAAATGTTGTATACCTTACTGTTTTTCTTTTATTATCTGTACAGGTAGGTGAAACTTTATGTGTAATTAATTAATTAAGTAAAACTCCCTTAACTTTATCCTTCTCTTTCTTACCTGTTGTTATTATCGATTAATCCATAACTGATAATAAACTTTGTTTTTGTATGATGCTGCTCAAACAAAACTTAAACATAATACGTAAATTTAATTCACGATTTGTAATTGATAAAAGCAAGGGTTCGTTTGAAAATTGTCACCCCAAGGGTAAAGGTTATACTTGGGCTAGCCCAAAACTGTTCGAAAATGACCGAGATGAAAGTAATGACGTCATACACCTCCGTTCGAAAATCAATAGCGGTTTAACATAAAAAATGTATTTTGCCCCTTTACTTTTTTGGACTGGGTAAACAAAAACTGTGTTTTAAACAAAAATAATGCTATTTGAAGCAATTAACATTGCAAATCGATTTGATGATTTTCAAAACAATTGAAAAACCCACGTTCGAAAATTCAAAGCAATATTCACCCCAGGGTCACCCGCTGATTTTTGATGACGCCATAAATATTACCTTACCCTACCCTCGCCTCACCATTACCTTTTATTTTCAAACGTACTTTTAACTTTTACTTTTAACTTTTTATCCATTAGTTTTAATCAAAATCAAAATATGACGTCAAATATCAGCTAACCCAAACTAACCTTGAATTTCCAGAATGGGCAAATCTTATATAATGGTCGCGATTCTTCAAAAACCGTCAGAAAATCTCGCCCTCACAAAAAATCTGACGATTTTTAAACACAAGTTTACATGCAGTAACTGCTTTTTTGTCAGGACTTATTTGCTAATATTCCTTAAAATTAGTTTCTTAATACTATTCCAGTAGACAAAAAAAATGTCAATTTTTGTAGGCGTTTTCTTTTTATTTAAAAATGTATTTTATTAAGTTTATTTTTGTGTGTAAACAAATCTTTACAACTTTTACCATACAAAACCATAGATAGCTATGGAATATGTCACTATCACTGTTGTATAAACAGTCATACAACGCTGTCACTGTTCAGAAAACTTGCACAAATTCTGTCTTTTCTTTTACATGGTGAGAATTTTCGCGGAAGCGTGTCAGATTTTTTCGAGGCTCCCGCAAAATTTTTTAGGGTGATCCCCTGATATTTTTTTTTTCGACAACAAGAAAGTTAATGCGTTAATCCCAAGATCATCTGTAATGTGAAACCCTGATATTTTAGCCTATATTTTATTATTACAAATATTATCAATGAATAGCGAGCTTTCCCTCAAAAAAGGAAATGATAACCGTAGATCCGGATTTCGCACTTGTGGTGCTCATCAGTACGGTGCTAGGAATTAGGAGATGAAATGATGATGAAAAAATATGACACAGGATTCATGTAAAAGACAACCATCTGTCAAATTGCAGAATTGGCAGATGTACCTTGAATTTGAAGGAAAATTAAGCGTCTCTACGGAGACAGATATAATTATCTTTACAGATTTCCTAAGCTCTGGAGTTGATAAATTTAAAAAAGGATTAAATGGTTGTCTTTTACATGAATCCTGTGTCATATTTTTTCATCATCATTTCATCTCCTAATTCCTAGCACCGTACTGATGAGCACCACAAGCGCGAAATCCGGATCTACGGTTATCATTACCTTTTTTGAGGGAAAGCTCGCTGTTCATTGATTTTGTTATTTATTCACCCTCACTAAATCCTTTTTTAAAATTACAAATATTTCCATTACATAATAAAACTAACTATAAAGAAAACCTTAGGTTAAAAAGAGATAAGATACCTGACAGTTACGGAGACTTTGGTTATATTATTATATGGACCAATGTTTACCTTTATGTTGTTTACAGGAAACACACCAGTGGCGTACCTACTTAAATATAAATTTACACATGGATTATATTATTAAAATTTTACTATAGTATGAAATCTGGAAAATAATTTAAACAACATGCAAAAAATAATTCTGCCAATTTGAGCTTTGGAAGCTTCCTAACAATAAATGTTTGTAGTATAATTTTATACAAAATAAATTTTTATACAACACTATAAGATTATGCCAAACATTAAAACAAAGAAACACAGTTCACAGCACCTGGAACATGAAGAAAAAAAAATTATATTACCTACTAGCTAAAAATTACCTTGTTGTGTTTGTTAATTTTGTTATTTTTTCTGGTCTTTAGCAGAAACTGCCTTATACTGACTTCTTCAGTACACAATTTAAAGTCAATAATGCTTAGGGTATAGTCCAATTTTTTGATGAGCGGACTGTCGTCATTTTTTTGGATCTCTATTTGATACACTATTTTAGACAGCGACAATAAATTGTTACTTCAAATTGACAACAACAAATTATTTGACATGCGAACTGTTGACAACAAAGAAATACGTTTTCAGAGGCAAAAGTCACGTCAGTCCGCTCATCAAAAAATTGGAATATATATATAGATACATCTAGGACAGACAAAAAGATTCAAATATCAATTCGAAGGGCGTGCGCAGATCGCAACGAGCAGTATAAATTAACCTTAATATTCTGATAAGAGGTAAGAATTCAATATTCTTACAAACCTGAAGACATGTGAATTAACTTTTATTGTTGTTTACAAATTGGTTTAAGGACTTTACCTAAAGGTAATTATAGTCTTTATAAAAAAAATCTACGAAAATATCTCATTTGCGCATTAACTACTTAATCAAAAGTATGCTTTATTTTATCGTGTTTATAAAAAAAAACCTCAAAAAAAACCTTATAAAAACTTTCGAAAATATCTCGTGTGATGCATTGGGCATTAACTTTATCCAGTACCCTCTCCAGATAGGCCGATCAACTCATACCGATTTAGTGTCCTTTTATCCACCTTCGCCGCCATTTTCACTCAAAAGTGACAGATAATCCATTAGTTTTCTGTCAAAATGGCGGCGAAGGTGGATAAAAGGACACTAAAACGATAAGAGCTGATCGGCCTATGTGGAGAGGGTAATGCTTTATCAAAAGTATTTTAAATTTTAAAAATTAACAAAAGAAAACGTGTTTGTTGATTTTTTTTTTCTTATTTTCTGTGTACCTACCGGCATGTACCGCCACTGACTGATTTCACTTGCTCTCCCTGTGTTTTCAAAACATTGGACGATTTGTTCCAAAATATCACTTTAAATACACTGAAATATTCTCCTACTGGTAAAAAAACACTATGAACGTTTTTCGACAAAATGTGGTTTTAAAACGACTTATAAACTGCTTAAAACATCCTGAAATTTTAAAATAAATAACACGAAAAAGCTTATGTCAACTTTCTCCACCCACAAGCCAATCACGACTTAAAGTGGTTGAGACAGAATTCTCTGTCCCTATCGTTCTAACGTCGTTTAAAAAGATAGAAAAATAGTCGATATTTCTCACCTTTGTTTTGTTGTGATTTTATTTGTAAATAAACAGTGGTTGGTATTTGCCAAGGAGTTTTCGTTGGACCATATATCTTGCCTCTTTTTAATCTAAGAAGAAAACCAACAAACTAATGGGTCTCATGTACCCAAAAGGTACGCAATTTTAAAGAAGCCGAAAGGTATTTGCGTGCGTATATGCCATAAAGGTATAAGGTCTTTGAATTCGCCACTTTCCAGAATTCTGACGTGTGAGATTTTCTTTCGTTTCTAAAGAATCGCGATATTTGTGTTAAATTTTACACTGTTACAATTAAGCATTATGAATTACACAATAGTAAACTAGTAAAGAACCCATTTAAAATAAAATTTATACATTACGCATTGAGCATAAATTAAGAAATTCTACATTATGCTTTTATAACGTAAACTAGACTTTATTTCATTAATTTATTGCGAGGAAATGGTCGAATGTTAAAATAAAATAAATCAAACTGCAACAAATTTTAGGTTCATTGGAGCACATATAGATATTAAAATTCCTCTGCCAGAAGAACACACTGATCATTTGTTCGACGAATTTTAAAGATTTGGAAAAAAATCGATAGGAATAAAGAGAGAAAACAAAACTCCGAGCTTTACCAACTCCGATAAACCCAACAAAAGAATCAAGAAGAAACTCACTCTGGCTGGGTGTTTAGAATCGAGAGCATCACCATAAAGTTTTATCCTTTTCCTAACTACCATTTCGTTTTTTTTTTACTCTTTATGGTTATTTAGAACATCCTTAAAATGAGACTTATTAGCACCTACTCTACTACACTTACTCACCAAATTTCGACGATGATTACGAACAGACCGACAAGCAAATTGTTTTGAAGTGCAGAGCTCTGCAAATATGATTTTATTAATGTAGGTATGTACGTTTTCATCCGATTTTAAAATGCTTATCAGCTAGTACTTCCCGAAAATTTCAAGATAATTCCTGATATTTCTCTGTATTTCCTTAATAATTCCTTATTCTATGCTGTTCATTTTAAATTCTCCAAACCAATTTCAATATGGCGGCTGACATTTTTAAAGTGTCAAAAAACTGGTCCAATTGAATTTGGATTGAAGTGGACCTGTCCTCCGGAAAACACAATCTACGACAAATCAGAAAGAGTCCAAAAAAAAATTCCATTACCGTTTGAATTTGGAATCATATGACGCCATTTACTTTGTTTATACGTGCCTCTTATATTTTATTAAAATTATGTCATATAAACACTAATAAACCGTTTTAAAAACTAAACCAACTTTTATTTGGGTCGGTGTAATTTACCGCATTGATTGCAACTTAAAGAAATACTCAACCTTGGTTTTACCGAAAAATCTGTTGTTAACTTAGTTCCCAGTAAACACACTTGTGACTTTTACCTAATATTTATATAAATCTAAGGTTCGCATAATTATGTAAAATATGTTACAGCATATTTACGTAAACCTCACATAAAAATATTTTAATAAAAAAAATATGTAAACATTACGTCAAAACTTTGACTGTACATTTGAGTCATCCTAAGCAATGTTAATTTTACGTAAATAATATGACTTTATAAATAAATTCTTAAAATTTACATAAATATTACGTAAATAGTGGGACCTTAATTTTACATAAAAAATATTACATATCTATTGTATAAAAAATTATATGTAATATTTAAGTAATCTAATTTACGTAAACGTTACATAAAATTATTTACTTTAAATGAAAGTAATAAAATGAACATAACTATTATGTATTATGTTTACATTTACAATTTTACATAACTATTATGTAAAACGGTTTATGTAATATTTATATCATCTAAATTACGTAAACGCTCTATAACATGATTTACCTCACATTAAAATTTTTAAATTTACGTAAATATTATGAAACAATGTGAACCTTATGTTTACATTTAAAATTTTACATAATTGTTACATAACATTTTTATGTATTAATTATGCTATTCAAGTTATGTAAATTGCCTGTAAAATTATTTACGTCAAAGTAAAGTCCTAAATTTTACATAATTATTATATAGTCAATTGAACCGTAAGTTTACATTTCAAATGTTACATAACTATTATATAAAACATTTTAGGTAATATTTATATCATCTAAATTACCAGTGCTTAATAGTTTCTTCCTAGTAGGTAGAGATGGCGCTAATGTCACTATGTTCCCTGGACAGTGGAAGATCATATTATATATATAAAGAGCAAAGATATTTCAAAATTAGGCCCGCCTCAAGCTGCATGCCCATGTCGCCCTTACATAGTTGACGCTTTGCGCATGTCATGCAGATTAATGTGACTTAAATTTTACCTTATTAATAAATAATTGTTACCTCTATGTGACCTTAAATTTACATAACAAGATAAACCTCTTATGTAAAATATACGTAGTTTTTACTTAACTCTTACGTAACATGGATGTAATATTTATGTAAAAGGTATGTCATTTTATTTACATCACATTTATGTAAAAATTAGGTGGGCTTTGCGTATGGCATTATGCAGAGTTTTCGCACCTTAATGTGACTTAAATTTTTCCTTTTGTGACCTCTGAGTCACCTTAAATTTACATAACAAGGTAAATCTGTTATGTAAATTTTACGTAATATTTACATAACGGTGTTTATTGGGTTCTTTTATTTGTTTTCTTTTTAAATTGACATTTAATGATATTTAACCAACGATGTATAAACCCTCAAAGAAGGCGATTTTATTTAAAACCGTTCTTATATAATCCGGTTTTAAGCACGTATAAACGTAGTAATTGTAAGTTTTCAAAATGCGACACTTTATATCATAAAGTAATTAGTTCCTTATTTTATGTTTATATGAATAATAAGATAATTTTTTTGGTTTACAGTTATTTTAAACATTTTTTTGTAAGTATGTAGATGTAGGGGTATAGCCCAAGAGTGTTAGCAAATTTGGGAGAAGTTTCCCCAAAAAGCTGGAGTTTTGTCAGGTGTTAGTGCACCTCCACAGTAGACAGTAAAAAAAATTGTTTCTGGAGAAAGGTCGCTTCTGCCGCCATCTTGGATTAAAAATGGCCGACTTTTTAAGTTTTGATGCATTTAGAGTAGGTATACCGGTCTTTTTTAAAATCATCATAAATATTTTATTATATTGACGTTTATGTATATTTTTAACCAATGGCAACACATTTTTTTTCTGATTTTCTTTTCGTTTGGGTAGGTAACCAACAGCGAATTAAATTGGAAATTTTTTGGCGTAATCACAGAGTATTTTTTTTACTTTTCATTTTTTAATTTAAATTAATTTTATCCCGAATACACCCAAACTCTCAAAAGGTATCAAAAAGGTAAGTAATCACAAAAATTTAAACATTTTTGCAATCGATCACAATAACAGCCCGCGCGAACATCAAAGTGGAAAACGTCAAAAATAATTTAGCGGCTAAGTGCAAACATCTAACTTCAGAGCATGATGGTCAAAGTAGCAGTTATTCAAGAGGTTCAACTTTAAACGCGTATTTCTTCGCTTATAGTTACTTTTTTTTAAAGAAAAGATAGGGGTCGAATATTTTTTTACGTAGTTTCCAAAGATATAACTAAAAAAAAACCATTAACAATAATGTCAATAAAATATATTTTTTGCTTTTTTATTCAAAAAACACTAAAATTTAATAAGAACAAGATAATTTTTAAGCGAGTAGGAAAAATTTTGTACCTGTGCGTAAAGTATAGTATCACTTTCCGTCCTTGTTAGGTAATAGTAGTTTACATACCAAACATGTTATGATGGTCATTACACGTGGAGTTAAAGTTTGAGACGCTAGCCGAATGCGAGTGTCTTAATTCATCTGAGCGTGTAATGACTATAACATGCGAGTTAGTGTACTATATTTTACCTACGACCAATAAAAATTTCATTATAAATATCAAAAATTATTAAATACAACATATCGAAACATTCTTAAGTACATACTTTTTATTATTTATGCAACATTACTGTTTCTAACAGAATTAAGACACAATTGTGCCATTCAAGTTTTTCAAAATTTCATTAAATTTTAAACTAATTTTTTTTTGTAATTTTGAAATTGTTTAAATTTTTCTAAAATTTTGATATTGTTTTGTTTTTTAATTTTGAGCATTTTTGAAAATTTTGTGTTTTTTTCGGAATTTGCAAGTTTTTAAAATTTATAATATTTAATAAATATTTATTTTGTTCAAAGTGTCAATCAGTGATGTTATGAAAGAAAGTTTCATCGCTTAGCGCGCACTCTTACGATTTACGTCTAGGCTTCATTATTATCCTAGGAGCGTAAATGGTCCATTACAGTCGTGTTAGGACGCTCGTTAAACTAGTATTATGGGTTGGTCGTAAGTAAATAGCTTTAGCCTCTAGTGAAACCTTTTCGTTTTTAAGGGATTTTCATTTTCGTTGTTTTGTGTCAACTGTTTTGTTAATAAGGTTGTCTGACTTTCCTGTATATTAAACCAGAGTTTTACACAAATTTTTTTTTTTCGATTCACAAAGTAAATGATAATAATTTAAAAATACATTATTTCTATTAATATATCAAAATGGGGTATACTAAAACATATCACAAAAATCCAGCTTTATTCGGAAACCTTCCCCTATAGCCTATTCTGAGAGCTAACGCTCTTGGGTCAGTACTTCTTTAAAGTATTTTTAATTTCAGTGTAATTTTTATACGATTTTATTACAAAAAGTAAATCTAAAAATTATAAAACATCCTAGCATTCTACTTTTTTTTATTCTATGCTACGTTTTAAAAGATTTACTCGGCTTCCTGGACGGTAGTTTTGATGTTTCTGGGGTGGATTCGGTTTTTGCATCACGTTTTTTTCTACTTCGAGTAATTAGGTCCTCCGTAATCCAACATACTGCAGTGAAGTATGTGCAAATGTTGAGTAAATGCAGAGTTATCACATAACTTCCCACGACTTGACGAACCCAACCTAAAATTTAAAATAGAAAGGTCACTGTTTGAAATTTTGAGACAATTATGTGTTTGAAATTAAATCTGTGTTATTTATACACGACGTTTCGATCAGTACAATCTCTGATTGTCTTTAGGTGCAAACCAGAATCTATTCCTAAGGCTACGTACTTATATACTATGGGAAATCACTCAACCGTGAAGTTTAAGAAGTTGGCTCCGCCCAAGGAGGGGCTTCCAATTATTTGGAATTTCAACACTTGGTTTACTGAAAATACCCTGATTCTACCCAATAAAGGCAGCTTCAAAGAATTCTCGTTTCTTCCAGTGTCATTCCTTGTGCAAAACCTTTGTTTCTGTCCACTTCATTCGGTGTTGTTTTTGACTATGCATGTTCGGCGATTCCTGATTTCGTTGTTTCACCTCTTTGGGTATTAGTCTGATGTTCCTTAAGCCTAACAGATAATGGTCCATTTGTTTCACCTATGCATGATTGACCACACTCACAAGGAACTTGGTAAATGCATTCCTTATTTTGTTGTTCTCCGGTTTCGTTTTACTAAGAAAGCTTCGCATTGTATTGTTAGATTTAAAAGCTGTTTTAATATTAAAGTTGTTCGCTGCTCTTCGAATTTTCTCTGATACTCCTTTAATGTATGGAATTGTAAGGAATGCATTTGCACGTTTCTTTAAAACCAGTCAAAAATAAAATAGGAATAAATTACTCAGATTCAGAAGAACAGTAAATGCTCTCATCATCACTCTCATTTTCTTCCAAAGAAATAATTAACGGTTCCACAGTTTCTTCGATTAAACAATCAAGTTTTCACATTTTTTCTTCTACTTTTAATACATGTTGTACAACATTTATGCCAATTATCTGGAGTTATTTTTTTAACTGATTCTTGAAAAAGCACATTCACATCCTTTAATTTATAGGTAGTATAATTCCTTGCTACATACCCTGTCATTTGAGCCCATATTAATTCTATTGGATCAATTTCACAGTGGTAAGGCGGCAGTCTTAATACTGTTATGTTTCGTTTTTCAGCCATATCATCGACAACTTTCTTATTGAATTTTTCTTTGTGGCTATTTACCAATGATAGTAGTTTTTTACCATATCTGTCTCAAAATTTATGTTTTTTTCTGTAAGCCACACACACAAATATCAGCTTTTCTACATGCTGTGGTTGGTACTTTTTCAAGGTTTCTGAAATGGTAACTGGCGTTGTCCATTACTATTACTGAACCAGGAGGTATTAGGTCTAACATTTGCTGAAAGTATTCTTCAAATGTATCGCCATTCATGTCCTCGTGATAATCGCTAGTATGGTTTGACGTAAAGACCAAAAGACCTCCTTTTACAAACCCTTTTTCATTGCCAATATGGACAATTACCAAACGCTTTCCCTTTCCTGACGGCGGCTTTATCCCTGTCGACCAACCTTCCATGAATGCCTGTCGGGCACTTTTCACATTTTTGTTTTGCCAGTGTTTGCCAACAGTGTGACCTTCATTTACCCAAGTTTCATCAAGAAAATATTTATTTTTTCTCTCCCTTCGAAATTGCCTACTTTGCCTTAAATATTTTCTTCTCCAGCAAACCATCTCGTCACTTTCTATTAAAACCGCCTTTCTGTTATGTTTTTCCCAAGAAAAATTAATTTCTCTCAAAGTTTTCCACAATTTCGTTCTTCCAATATTTGGAAACCCACCATCTTGTTTTATTGAAGCATAAGCTTTATCAACAGTGGGAATTTCCTTTCTTAAATAAAAGGAATGAACTAACCGCCTTAATGCATTTTTTCATCCTCATCAAATTCTATTGGTTTTCTCACAGACTTTGATAGCGGCGATTTTAATGATTCTAATTTTATTTCATGTAGTATTCTATAAATAGTTGATTCTCCAAATTGGATAAAATTAGAGCACTTCGTTACCAACTTATCCACTGTCAATGTTTTATAGTCTTTTTTCAGATTATCGAACACACTAATAACTGTTGGTTTTGCTCTAAGAGTTAAATGCGCACGACTTTTATTTGTACTCGGAGTAGAAGCCATATTTTTTTACTTTCTCGATACACAAACTGCACACACTTTAAAAGTTAAAATTATAATAAAAAGCAAAGCAGATTTGTAGTCAACTTTAATATTTCAGAGATAATTACTCTTAATTACCTAATAAAAATAATATTTAGAACCAACTCATAAGTACCTATAATACCAGGAAGTAACAAAAATTGCTAATAATCTAAATTAAACTTAATCTTCTAATTATGCACCTGAAACAATTATGGCATTATCTGCACACCTACGTATTATAGTGCAAAAACAGAACACGCATAATAAACAATTTCTCTATCAGGTTAAAATATAATATATATTTGTAACTGGTGTCTTTTTTCTATATTTTTTTAAATTTAAATGTTGGAAAAACACCTACGCCAATGGTCCGCTCGAGAAAATGGGTTTTAAATCGTTTTATTACTCTCTCTTCTTTATGAATGGACTGTTATAAGTTTAAGGCTGTAACCATTCTGCTACAGATTCCTTCCTTTCTTATTTCGATTTCCTAGTCATGAGAATTGTTAGAAATTTGAACGGCTCTGTTATACAAAGTTCTTATTATTCTTCGTTTGGTTGTAGCAGAATGATTTGAACCTTGATTTAAATATTGTCCTGTGTGGGTGTGAGTTGTTCTGATGTCGCATTCTACTCGTTTGACCTGAAGACGATCAGAGATTGTACTGATCGAAACGTCGTGCATAAATAAAATATAGACAATGGAAGTCCGAAACACAGGGTTAATTTTAGAAAGGACATTGTTGGAAATGATTAGTCCAAAGACATTAAAAAAATGGGTAGAAAAAGGTATTTCTCATTTTAGTATAAAATTGAAACTTAAAGTATTCTCTATAACATATATTTAAATGGTTTGCAACTGTGGCGGCTGATATTTAAACACAGAAACAAAATGGATCTGTCATTGTCAGTGTCAAACAATTTGGTTTTATTTAATTTGGAATGGAATGCAGTTTCGATATAAAATGCCTATTCCGGTAATGAATTGCAGACAAGGACAGAAAAAATAAGAAAAGAACACCGATTAAAAAAAATTACAAAAGAAGAACTTGAAGTAAAAAATAAACAAATTCCTGAACAGGCCCAAAAAGGCTTCGACCAAAAAAAAATTACATGTGTAGTATATAATATATATTAATTATAGTAAAAACCCGTTTATTTTTTAGTGTTGTTTTTTACAAACTCATAAAATTACAAGGTGTTAACCGGAAAAATATAAAAGTGTGCCGGAAATTTTTTTTCATAAAACCGGGAATTTGGTCGAAGTTACTAACTAGACACCCTGGTATCGTTTGGACTTACCAACTATGGGTCCCAAAATAATAAAAAGCAATCCACTAGTAGCTAGTTGCAGCCCGGAAGCCGCAGGCAATCTGTCTAAAGGCACGTAAGCGGGGATTACCAAAGCTATGAAAATGGTTCTTAAACCTTTCCCAGCTCCAATCATGGCGGCTACGAATAATCCGATGCCATAGGTTTGGGTGTGGACCAAAACTAAAAAGAAGTATAGGATCAAACCATATCAAATCAACCAAAAAAAAGGCACTTTTCGTTTTGACCATCTCCGATTTTGATAATTTTTGGTACACTTATTCTTCTGATCCAAAAACTTAAAAAAAATAAATTTTTTTGGATAAGCGGTTTTTGTTTTATTGATTTTTGAAAATAAAGAAATTGACGAATATGCCCTTGACAGGCACTTACAAAAATAGCAGTATCTCAAAAACTATTGGTCCTATAGAAGCGAGTTATAGCTTATTTTGAAGGTTTTTTAAAGACCTTTTTAACGATGTGTATCACCATGTAATTTTTTGTTTTTATTTTTTTTTTATTTTTTTAATATTTTTTTTTTTAAATCTTGAAAACACCATTATGAATTTTTTTCAAAAAAATACTATTTTTTTTCAGTATTGTTTTAATATTTTTGGAAAATTTCAGGATGGAGAAGTTATTGGTTCTGTTTTTAAAAAAATAATATAAAAAACCTTGCAGGAAAAAACCATATATTTTTTGATAAATACCTATATATTTACTCTTTATATCTAAAAACTTGTCAATTGCTCCCAGTCTTGTAAATAAGATACATAAAAGGTTTTTCCAAACTTGTTTATTCCTGCAAAATTTTGAGTATTTCTTCAATTGTCCTCCCCTCCACCGAAGATCTTTTCACCCACCTATTATACATTTAAACATGTTAATTCCTGCAAAATGTTTAGCTCCTCTCATTACTGTTTATTGGCCCTTACCCCTATTTGTATAATTTCTTCAGTTCAGACAGGAAAAGTTTTGACAATAATTAATTGCAAACCTGCGGTTTATGTGATAAATTGCTATTTTTTAATTTAAAACATTTATCGGAGTCGTGTGTTGTAAAATGGCACAAAATAAGCCAAAACAATGGACAAAATTTTTTGTGAGGTGTTGTGATCCATTAAGTGAGGAAAAACATTCCGGAAAGTTACAGAATGTCACAAATTGGATGACTTCCTTTAAAGGGGTGGAGACTGGCATGAAAATTTGTAACAATTGTCGAATGAAACTTTCCAAGGAACACAAGGCCTGTAGCAGGGTAAGTAATAGTAATGAATACCTACCTACATTTTTACTTGTTTTTTTTTTTTGTGTGTGGTGGCTCTGCTAATAATTTTAGGGTAATTATTTAGTATCCGGTTGTCTGCCATTTTTGGTTTTAAGTGAAAAATTCTTTATGGGGGCACCTACAGACCTATAAGTCTGATTTCATCCTTTGCAAAAATTTATGAGTTATTAATACATAAGAGGCTGTTAGATTTTTTTCAACAAATTCACTTTTAAACGATTTTCAACATGGCTTTCTCCCAAAAAGGTCTACAGAATCGGCTATTAATTATTCATTTATTTTGCAGGATGAAGTGCAGTCCTATCACTGGACAAATAGCCAGGCAACCCTACATCCTTTTGTAATATATTACAAAACTCATGAGGGAAAACTGGGTCATTTAAATTATATATTTATTTCAGACTGTTTGGTACACAACACTGTGGCATTTCATCTTTTCTTTAAGCTACCTTATGCCTGAACTAAAGAGGCAAATTGATAATTTAGACAAAATTATCTATTTTTCTGACGGCTGTGCCGCACAGTATAAAAATAAAAAAAAAATTGTTAATATTGCGCACCATCTCGAGGAATTTAAAATTAAAGCAGAATGGAATTTTTTTGCCACCTCCCACGGGAAGAGTGCATGCGATGGACTGGGAGGCACCGTAAAAAGGTTGGCTGCTATAGCAAGTCTGCAGAGACCATATAATGAACAGATTATGACCCCCAATTTGCAACAGAAAACATTCCTGGTATAACATTTAAATATTGTTCATTAAATGACTACCAGCAACATGAAAAGTTTTTGGAAAAAAGATACCTGGAAGCACAATCGATACCTGGGACTCAAAAATTGCACTCGATTATCCCCCTCAGTAATGAAAAAATTATTACAAAACCATTTTCACTAAGTAAAGAGGAAAATATTCAATGTCTTTTTGCAACCTGTGGTTTGCCAAACACAGAAATTGAAAACATCGACTCCGGTTTTGTAACCATAAACTATGACTGTCTTTGGTGGATGGGATGTATCATTGGCAAAAATATAGAAAGCGGGGAATTAAAAGTTAGTTTTTTACATCCTCATGGTCCCTCTCCGTCCTTTTACTTTCCAAAGCCAAAAGCTGATATATTGGTCATAGATCAAAATTCTCTTTTAAGACGGGTCAACCTAAATACTGCCACTGGTAGGACATATACGCTAACTGCAGAAGAAATGACAGATTCTTCAAATATTTTACAAAAAAAAAATGAGCACCCTAAATATTTTTTATTGTAAATTTTCTATTATTCTTACTTTTCATTTTTTTGTTATACCCATATTAGGTAAATTAGCCCTGTATTAAATATCTTATTATTTTTTAAAAGTATGACTCCATTATTTCTCCATCCTAAAATTTTCCAAAAATGTTGAAAAAAAAATAAATATTTTTTTGAAAAAAATTAAAAATGTGTTTTTTAGATTTTTTAAAAAAAAAAAATTTTTTAATTAAGAAAAAAAAATAAACAAACTATATTGTGTGCTATCACTCGCTTCTATAGGATCAATAGTTTTTGAGATATTACTATTTTTGTAAGTGTCTGTCAAGGACATATTGGTCAATTTCTTGATTTTCAAAAATCAATAAAACAAAAACCGCTTATCCAAAAAATTTGATTTTTTGAATTTTTTGATAAGACGAATAAGTGTACCAAAAATCATCAAAATCGGAGATGGTCAAAACTATTGCCTGGTTGACTTGATATGGTATGACCCTATAACGAAACTGACCAAATTTAAAAAATCCCAAGGCACGTTGATTTTGTTTGTAAGGGGGACACTATTTGACTATATTGGAATTTTTGCAGGGCACGCCCCTTTCAAGGGGTGAGTTTCACCACCAGAATTTAAATAGAGAAAGTAGGTCAGGGGATAGGTTATTTTAAAGGTATTATAAATGCCTTTGGAAAACTGTAAAATTTTAAAAATATAGCGATTTGTTTTCGAGATATTCACTTTTAAAAAAAGCTCAAATTCTACAGGTAAATTTCGCTCCTCGTTGGAATGTATCCTAGAAGAAAAAATTTAAAATAATAAAATTTCCTAATTCCTCAAAAATAAAATTGTAATTTCGTAAAAAACACGATATTTTGTCCCTGTAACTTTGAAAGTTAATATCTTGAAAACTAATCGCTTGATTTTTAAAATTTTAATACTACAGTCAGGGAAAAGTCAGTAAAATGTCAGGGAATTTCGACAAAAATGTGGAATTTTAAAAAGTATAATAAAAAAGTATCGGACCAAAAATTTCCTAAAATATAAAAACAACAGAACTATTTAAAAATGCTTATTTTGTAAAAAAAATTAACAAATTTAAAATAAACTTAGCAATAGTAGGTATTTGCATACTGATTGATTCTCTAAAAAAGTTTTAATTAATCGAATATTTTTTTTATTTCAAATTTCTTATGGTAACTTGATAGAGATAATTTAACGACAAGGTGGGCACACAAGCAACACCGCTAAGCTAAAGGCGGGGTCCAGAGTCAAACCAGTGGAGTTTGAGTAGAGCGAAAAATACTTTTTTATACCTTCATAAAAAACATGATTTTATAGTAACTGTCTGCAGATAACTAAAGCATGGCTTTTTTGGTTACCGATGCAATAAAAGTTTTTTTTTGATCACGGGTGCAAAGAAATATTTCTGTCCGTTTTTTACCCAAAATTAAAAAGAAATAGCGGAAAATAGTAATATTGTATTATTATAATTTTTCTTGCCTAAAAATTAAACCATTGTCGCCAGTTTTCACCAAAATATGAAACTGTCAAAGATTTAAATGTCGCAACAATGAACGTCACCGAGTAAAAAGGCACATCGGTCTGGAAACCATTGTTATTTCATTTACCAGCCGCCTTGATTTATAGTGTAAAGATGGTCTGGTGCGAGAAGTGCTCTTCGTTCGAGATTTTTAAAAGTATTTTCCTGTTTTTCTTGGATTTTTGGATAAAGATATTCAAAAAAATAGTGTTAATAACTCGCGGCTAAACTGTTTTTTTTTACTCGCGTTTTTAAATACCTCGCTGCGCTCGTTATTTAAACCAACGCTTGTAAAAAAAGCACTATTTTAGCCACTAGTTGTGAAAACTACTATTTTGTAGTTCCCTTTTTTCTAGCAAAACCAAAAAAATCGGTCTCTCAGCTTTGCAGGTTACTCAACTCAACTTGTTTTTCATGTATTTATTTTAAAAAAAAATACATGAATTTCTAATATATCTTGGCTTAAAGAACCCTGCACGGATAACATGGACCTACGGCCCACGGTAAAATGTAACCATACTTTAAAGGTGTTGCACCAAACGTCAAAATAGTGAAATTCTATGAGGATCGTATGTCTGTGAAAGGAGATTATGAGCCGTCACAAAAAGCGTATGTCTGGAAAAAAACCTTCGAAGACTTTCTCGTAAATTGAAAAGTACTTTGAAGATTTTCCTATTTGGGTCTCAATTAGAAGCTATTCGAATACTGCACAGGGGCGTATTCAGGGTTTTATCTTACGGGGACTTTACTGTCTGAGAGGGTTAATTTTTAAAAAAATACGTAAATTAACGTAAAAACGTTTTTATGTTTCTTTTTACCTGGTGGTTTTTTTTTTATGGGTTTGGTCTCATTCGAAAGGTAATTAAATGGTGTAGACAGAATTTAATTTAAATGAGGGCATAAGCCTTGAAAAGTCAATAAATAAGAAAAATATTGAAAACAAAAGACCACCTTATTTTTTTGCATTTAATTATATTTTTTGTCACATTTATTCAATTCGGCACACTTTAAGGGTGTACTGTCGTACAAACCATTAAATATTGACTCCGAAAGATTGAATTTTCCCCAAAAATTAAGAGCAGAACCTTAGCCCCCCTCATCTTCGTTTTTTTTTTAAATTTTTCTGCTTTTTTTCGTCGCTTTGACTTGATACCCAAACTTTGCCCATGCTCAGTGTCATAAGCAGAAAATGTTTTAGGGAAGAAGCTGAGGATCCTTAGAGGGGGGTAACTATTTTATACTTAATTTTTGGGGATAATTCAATCTTTTAGTTAACAATTAATAATTTGGAAGGGGACGGGGCATAAGACTTCCAGCCCCCCACCCTGCGTACGTCCTGCGCCCATACCTTTAAAGAGTACCTACAGACATCTTCAAAGAACCCTGCAAAAATTACTTTGGGAATGGCTTTCGGTTAAATGTCATAATTTTTTATATGTTGTATTACTCGATCAACAAAGCACGTAAATAAAAAAAACGAGACAGGGAGCAGGATTACTTGACATATGGAGCTTTAAAGTTGACGTGTTTTAAAGCTATATTTTTGGACATGGTCCAAATTTTTCTCCCACGACTTTGTTGATTAGCGCCAAAATAAAAGGAAACGAAGGGTTCTTTGGTACCACCAGAAAAGTCACTGATTTGACATTTTTATTTTCTTTAAAACAAACGGCCAGATTTTAATAGTTTTTACATATGGTAATAAAAATAATGCTAGTAAGCTAAAAAAAATATTTTTTCTTGAGTGGTACCATTAATTGGGAAAATGGTAGTTACCTTTAATGCTTTTTAATATTTTTGAAATATTGGTGAAATGCGAAAAGTGATTTAAAATAACTTACAGGTAGGTTATACAAACTTTTTCTGGACAAATTGAGTTTAAAAGCTTGATACGATTATGTTGGTACCGACAGGTAGGGGTTGCTGGTAACGAATATGATAACATTTTTCCGCTTGTTTACACTGTGTTCCCAATAGAATGCGTAAAATTATCTGAGAGCAAATGACGTCGTTTCTTAGCAAAAGTATGACGTTATCAACCCTACCTTGATTTTTTTTAAATACAAAGCCGCCGCACGCCGCCATATTAAACATATCTTAAGAGTTTTAACTTTTTGCACGCAAAAAAAAACCACTTTTTCGCACTTAAGTAGGAAAAACACATTGCCTACTTTTTTTCCCGTAGAAAAACGGTAATTGTAACCGAAAAAATGTTATCAAATTCGTTACCGGTGACCCCAAGTTAGCCTAAAGGCATATACTATCAAATACAGGTACCAATGGGTACCAACATATTGGTATTAAGCTTTTGGATTGGATTTGTTCATAAAAAGTTTTTATAACCTCCAATATCAAAAATATTAAAAAACATTAAAGGCGCCTACCATTTTTGACATTTATGGTACCATTTAAGCTAAAAAATTTTTCTTTAGCCAAGTGGCATTATTTTTAATAACATATGTGAAAATTTTTAAAATCTGGCCGTTTGTTTTAAAGAAAATGAGAATTGTCATTTTTAAAAAATGGTCGCCCAGCAAACACGGTTCCCTCGGGCCTTCGTCGGTCCGATGTCGATTGCCAAATTTGTTGTCATCGGCACGACGTCGATTTACGACATGGGACCAGCAGTATTTTTGTCCGCTTTGCTATGTAGGACCAATGTATGTTTGCCGATGCAGCGTTAGACTGTAGCCCGCCGTCGGACCAATGGTAAATTTTACTTTTTGCTGACATCGGCATACCGTCGCCGTACGATTAAGGTCCGATATGGTTTAACCACATAGTACCGACCATCCGCCCATAACTGTTTAATTGGTCGGTCTAACTTAGGCAAGCTGGTCTCGGCCCGACATCGGTAAACTATTCAAGTCCGAAATTGGTTTCCTAAAGCGGTCCAACGTCGGCGATTGACGGAGGTCCGTCGCTGGTAGCTTAAAGCGGCCCGACATTGGCAAACAACAAAGTTTCGATAATGCGCGGGTGCTTAACCAGTCGGGCTGGTTTAAGTGGCAGAAGAGGTGATTATTGTAGAGAAGTACCACCATCTTGTCAAGTCCGCATTCTAGTTTTGAAATATCTTTGCTCATTATATATATATAATAATATCTTCCACTGTACAGGGAATATAGTGACATTAGCGCCATCTCTACATACTAGGAAGAAACTATTAAGCAGTTAAAAAATTTTAAGGTGACGTAATCGAACCATCGTCGGTTGCTGATTCTCGACCAATCAAACAAGGTTCCAATCGGACCATCGTCGGCCCTAAAGCAGATAAAGTGGTCGTTGGCCTAAAGTCGACTTGTAAATCGAGCCATCGTCAGTTGCCGATTCTTGACCGTTTACAGAAAGTTCCAATCGGACCATCATCGGCCCTAAAGCAGATAAGGTTTGCGTTGGCGTAATGTCGACTATAGTAAATCGGACCATCGTCAGATGCCGATTCTCGTCCGATTAAACAAAGTTCCAATCGGACCATCATCGGCCCTAGAGCAGATAAGGTTCTCGTTGGCATAAAGTCGACTATAGTAAATCGAGCCATCGTCAGTTGCCGATTCTCGACCGATTAAAAAAAGTTCCAATCGTACGTACCATCGGCCCTAACGCAGATCAGGTTTGCGTTGGCATAATGTCGACTATAGTAAATCGGGCCATCGTCAGTTCCCGATTCTCGTCCGATTAAACAAAGTTCCAATCGAACCGTCATCGGCCCTAAATCAAGTAAAGTGGGCTTCGGCATAAAGTCTACTATAGTAAATCGGACCATCGTCAGTTGCCGATTTTCGACCGATTAAACAAAGTTCCGAACGGAAAATCGTCGGTCCTAAAGTGGTGTCGGCATAAAGTCGACTGAGGTAATGTGGACCTCCATCAGTTGCCGATTATTGACCCAAAACTGAAAATCGCAATCTGACCAACATCGGGCCAGAGTGTAGTCGCCGATGCCGACACACTGCCGACATTGGCCCGATTCAATCCCGACGATTTGTGTTTGCTGGGCGTTTTCTTTCTTTTTTAAAACTTACAAATCAGTGACTTTTCTGGTGGTACCAAAGAAACCATATAAAAAAAATTTATATTGGTGGAAGGGGTGTTTCATTGCAGACAAGTAGAGCTTCGAATCATTTAATTTCGGCGGTAATTAACAAAGTTATGGAAAAAAACTTGGACCATGTCCAAAAATATAGCCTAAAAACACGTTAACTTTAAAGCTCCATATCTCAGAAAGTAATCCTGCTTCCTATCTCGTTTTTTTTATTTTTGTGCTTTGTTAATCGAGTACTAGAACATTTAAAAAAAATTATGACATTTAGCCGAAAGCCATTTCCAATGTAATTTGTGCAGGGTTCTTTAAATCCTTTTGAATGAGATCAAACCCATAAAAACCCACAAGGGAAAATAAAACTTTTTCCTTTTCTTTACGTAATTTTTTTTAAAATAAACCCTCTCAGACAGTAAAGTCCTTGTAAGAAAAAACCCTAGATGCGTGTCTATGCAGTATTCAAGTTATGAGAAAAATTCTTTGTTTGCCAGATATCGTTGTTTGACGGCTCATATCTCCTATCATATACGATCCTCATAGAATTTCACTATTTTGACCTTTGGTACGGGTCATAGGTTATCCGAGCAGGGTTCTTTCGAAAATTTTGCAATGGCACTATAATGGTATTGATTGTTACAGTTTTAGTTTAATTAAAAAAATATATAGTCAAACGAGTAAATATATGTGTCCAAACTTTTATAAAAGCTTGTTCAAATTTTTTTACGTTACATAATATTTTATTTTTGGTGGCCCAAAAAGTCCCTAATACCATGGGTGTTTTGACATGGAATGACCCCTGGGACCAATCAAAAGAGATCATAACCTCTATGAACAAATAGACTGAGCGATAAACTCTTTTGAACCATACAAATCACCAGCACCGGATGGTATTATACCAGCTCTTCTCATTTTATAAGAAAAATATACAAACAAGAAAAAGTTTGGGTTGGATAAGTTATAAGAAGCTTTACCTATTATATTTATATTTTGACTTACTTATTCTCCCCAATGCCATGGCCAATACACCAATCAAAAAGAAAGTTTTGTTATCCCAACCGATTTTGTCGGCAATGAACGGTATAAAAAATCTCACTAGAATATCCGTCGCTCCCAATAAAGACATAAAAGTGGCAGTTTGAAACTCTTCGAAATTGAACTCCTTTAACACCATTGGTGTTAGAATGGAGAAATTCAGTTCAGCAAAGTTAGCTATGGTTATGCCAAGCATCAGGTTGACATAGATTGGGTCTTTGAAAAGTTCGAAATCGAAAAAAATTGAAATTTTCCGCCATAAGCCTAAGCGTTTGTCATCTTGTTCTGCCAGTTCTTCATGGTATGTTTGTTCTTTTTCTTCGTGTTCCTTAAAATAATAAGGGAATATGATTAAACTATAATATTTATAGTAATATCATTGTACTAGGGACGTTCATATTACATGCACTTTCCAACGCTATGTACGTCTTATTAGGTACGTTCTTGGCAATTACGTAGTTTGTATGTCCTCCGGTAGACCAATAAAAGACGTGAATTGGATAGAACGGGGTACGTACAGGGGACGTTTATGGTACGTATCTTGAAGGGACGTAAATAAATAAAATACAAAATATTTTTTTAGACCTGAGTGGGTTGATTTTAAAGCCCGAAAACTACTCAGTGTTCCTGTCTCCTTAATTAACCAAAAATACTTATACAAAAGTTTGCGTTAGAAGTGAGATAAATGTTACATAAATTAGGTCCCAATTATGAAAACTTAATAACTTAGTAAGTACGTACAAAAAAAAACCTAAAAATAACGTAAAAAAAACATGATTTTTGTAATCGTCTGCAGATAACTAAAGCATGGCAAACTTTTTTTTTATACCTTCATCAAAAACATGATTTTAGTATCTGTGTGCAGATAACTAAAGCATGGTATTTTTGGTTACCGATGCAAAAAAACTTTTTGATCACGGGTGCCAAAAAACCTTCCTGTCCGTTTTTTTTACCCAAAATTAAAGAGAAATAGCGGAAAATAGTAATGTTGAAAAAATTTTATTATTCTTGCCTAAAAATTAAGTTATTTCCATCTGTTTTCACCAAGTATTTACGAAAAAATCATTTAAAAACATCGTCAAAATATCAAACTGTCAAAGATTAAAATGTCGCAATAATGAACGTCACCGAGTAAAAAGGCACTTCGCTATGGAAACCATTGTTATTTCATTTACCAGCCGCCTTGATTTATAGTGTAAAGATGGTGTGTTGCAAGAAGTACTATTCGTTCGAGATTTTTAAAAGTATTTTCCTGTTTCGCTTGGATTTTTTGATAAAGTTATTAAAAAAATAACAACGCGCGGCTAAAGGCTGCGCTCGTTATTTAAACCAACGCTTGTAAAAAAAGCACTATTTTAGCCACTAGTTGTGAAAACTAATATTTTGCTGTACGTACATTTTACGCACACTTTTGTACGTACATCGTACGTCCCTAGCAGGATTCGGGACGTAAAGAGGTGAAATGGATGTAAAATGTACGTCCCTGGGACAAATGATGCTGTCTGGGTTGTTATCAGCGGGCGATTTTCAGTAGGTGAAAATTACTCATCGATGTAGTATGTCGATGAAATTACCCCACTTTTATAATGGATGAGGTAAATAATCAAAGCAATAAATTTCTCATTAGTTTTTGTGATATAAACTGGGCGCACTATGAAACGCATATTTTATATTTAGGAGAGTATTTTAAACCTCTGTAACTTTTTTAGGTTTTATTATTTTGAAATGGGGTTTTTGGTATCATATAGCTGGTATTTTTTGCTAAAAAAATGTTAAAACCAAAGTTTGCCATTTTGTATTTTATTCGGTATACAAGGTGTGACAAAAAGTACTGTTTTTTTGTGAAAGTTTAAAGTTAACGAAAATTAAAAAAAAAATTTGGGAAAAATTTAAAATTATTAAATTGGTTATCAAATTTTTCTTACCAAAATTAATTCTTAGATTTTTTATTTTTTCTTTTGTTTTGGAAATATGATTTGTTTTCCAAAATTTATGCTTATTTTACATTCTTTTGCCTCGTGGATTTCACCGGATTTAGAAATTAATTTTAAATATGCATTTTCGCAATCTCTGGAAGGCCTATTAAAAATAAAATGTACCCAAAGTTATTTTGAAAACTAATCTTGATTACCAGTGGCGTTCAAGTTGTGAATTGTAACAGATGTTTACAAAAAATACTTTATACCTTTAACATCAATTTTCTCGCTATTAATAAAAAAAAATTATTATTTTTTTCAGTTATTAGTAAGTAGTGACCATTGTTACCAAAGCGGTTTTTTTTTTAAATGTTAACCAGGGGCTATTTTGAAATTTTCCATACCCTATATGGGAACCCGCAATAGGGTTCATGAGTTGCGAGGCTGCCCTCCCAGATGATATTTTTTGAAAATGAAAATTTTGGTATCATTCGAAAGGTCCAATTTTGCACACCTATTTTTAAATTTTGCAAACTTATTTTGAAATTCTGCATACTCCATGGGAAACCGCAATAGGGTTCTCGAGTAGCGAGTCTGTCCCCCCCCCCCGATGATATTTTTTGAAAATTTAGGTTTTATTCGAAAGGTCTAATTTTGCACACCTATCTTGAAAAATGTGGGGGGGGCAGCCTCGTTTCTCGAGAACTCTATTGCGAGTTCCCTTGGGGTGTGCAAAATTTCAAAATAGTTGTGCAAAATTGGCCCTTTCGAATGATACCAAAATTTGATTGGCTTCCCTAATTCACTTTGGGATCACACAGAACTAACATAATATTTTTAAATAAAAACTTTTTAAAATAAAAAATTATGCTCGCCCCTGACGTACTTGTTATGAAAAAAAATACACAATAATTGAAAAAAATATAAGCTGAACCTGCTTTCTGTAATTTATGTAATCTTTTTATATCAATAAAAGTGTATTCTGAAGAAAAAAAAAATCTAGCTCCGCCCCTGGTTAACATTTAAAAAAAATAAAAAACCGCTTTGGTAACAATGGTCACTACTTACTAATAACTGAAAAAAATATTATTTTTTTTAAATTAATAGCGAGAAAATTGATGTTAAACATATAAAGTATTTTTTGTAAACATCTGTTACAATCCACAACTTGGACTCCACTGGTAATCAAGATTAATTTTCAAAATAACTTTGGGTACGTTTTATTTTTAATAGGCCTTCCAGAGATTGCGAAAATGCATATTTAAAATTATTTTCGAAATCCGGTCAAATCCACGAGGCAAAAGAATGTAAAATAAGCATAAATTTTGGAAAAAAATCATATCTCCAAAACAAAAGAAAAAATAAAAAATCTGAGAATTAATTTTGTTAAGAAAGATTTGATAACCAATTTGATAATTTTAAATTTTTCCCAATTTTTTTTTTAATTTTCGTTAACTTTAAACTTTGACAAAAAAAACAGTACTTTTTGTCACACCTTCTATACCGAATAAAATACAAAATGGCAAATTTTGGTTTTAACCTTTTTTATAAAAAAATATCAGATGTACGATACGAAAAACCCCATTTAAAAATAATAAAAGCTAAAAAAGTTACAGAGGTTTAAAATACTCTCCTAAATATAAAATATGCGTTTCATAGTGCGCTCAGTTTATATGTGCATGGATATGGAAGTTGAGAAAATGAGGCACACTGTTTTTTAGTACGGTAGTGAGCACACACATAATCTATATTTTTTAAAGCATCAATAAATATCTGTTTTGATCGCTCCAGTAGTCCAATTTTCTATTATTTTTAAAGGCGTTTATTTTGATATGTTCATTTTGATGGAATTTTGTGCTACACAAAGAAATATTTGATATATACCTGATGTTCTTTATACTCTGTCAAAATTTTAATAGCTTCTTTTAAAACTTTCTTTTCGTCATGTGTATCGTGGCCAGAAGATAGCAACTCTTCGTTTTGAACGTCACTTTCTTGTTCTTCTTTTATTGCTAGACCGGGATTTTTGACCTGTGAAAGTTTTCGGCGCACTTGGGAAGATGACCTTTCTCTTCCTAAAAACCGAAATATATTTTTGTCACCTTACGAAGCGTAAACTTATAGGATTGCTTAAACGACTTATTTGGATGGATTGATTTGATTTTTTTAACGCGTTTCCAAACAAAATTTAAGTATATAGGTAAAGTTTTATTAGTTGACTTTGAGTTGTTTCAAGGTCAACTTAAGAAATCGTCCAATGGCGTGTTAAAACAAATTTTAACTTATTTTTTGTCACCGGCTTACATTGCTGAGCTTAAACTTCTTTTTATATTTTGTTTGAACTTCAGGTTTGAGTTGATGTGGCCTGATATAGTTCCAAAATAATATTTGTCATCATGTCTCTCAAGCACAAAATGATTCATAAGTAGGAATAGAAAAAAGAAAATAAAAAGTTGACAGCGTCAAAAAAAATTCCTGAAAGTATAAAAAGATAAAAGTTTTATCGGTTGATGTGAGGTACAACTTTCAGGCAACTTTGTCGTTTACTTGGTTATTTCAAGGTCAACTTGAAAAAAAAGGCCTGTTAACATAAAGTTCCAAAATAGTATTTGTCCCCCAAAAAATGATCCTCGTTGTGAGCATCACATTTAAATCATCCTGAATTTATTAAAATTTATGAAACAAACTTCAAAAGTCCCACTATTTATATGTAAACCTTTTTCTGATTAAATAATTGGCGCACCGAGTGGTGGGGGGGAGAGATTTTAAGGTTAACCCCCCTCGTCTACCCCGAAAAGCCTGGCTATAATTGGCACAATCAAATAACAGTAAAAATAAAATATATAGGGAATAAAATACAAGAGCCTGGAATTTAATTTTTAACAAAAATCTTTAAAAAATCATAAATTGCAAAATTTTTACGATTTCGTGACACACTAGCTTTTTTAATGCAATTTTATCAAAACATTTCGTCTGAGATTTGGTGTCAAAGTGTCATTTACGCAAAAGTTTTCGTCTGGAGCGCATTTTATCATTTTTGCAAACAATTTAACGGTAAATAAACAACTGAAATTCCCAAAACCCCATCAATATTTACAATTTTAGTTTAAATTTAAGTCAAAAATTACAGTTTAAGTGTTATTTTCTCAAAAAATGTTTATTCGTATTATTAAATTTTGGATACATAAAAAATTTAAATTTAGTTAACACCCCTCCCTCAACATTTGAGCCCAGGTCCGTGATTGTAAGCACCTGTTTCTTTGTATCAATTATGGTCACATTTTTTTTACAAATTATTTTTTAAAATTATTTATTAATATGATTGGTTTTTATTGTCGTTAATTAAGCATAAATTATATTATAAACCTTAAATGTAACAGTTTTAAAAATATATATAAAAAAAAATAACGACAAAAGGCAAAGGTCGCACCTTCTTATGGGTACTCTATGGAACCAATAAAGGGGCAGCGCTCTTCCACTTATATTTATACTTAAACCCCCCCCCCCCCCGAAGTCAATTTCTGGCTGCGCCACTAATTCCCTCAAATATAAGTTTACTGTGAATTAGAAGATTATTAAAACTGATTTCCGCATAAAAAATATTTTTTTTATATATTCATTAAAAACATGATTTTAGTAACTCTCTGCAGATAACTAAAGCATGGCTTTTTTGGTTACCGATGCAAAAAAAAACTTTTTTTTTGATCACGGGTGCAAAAAAGATTTCTGTCCGTTTTTTACCCAAAATTAAAGAGAAATAGCGGAAAATAGTAATATTGAAAAAATCTAATTATTCTTGCCTAACAATTAAACCATTTCCGCCAGTTTTCACCAAGTATTGAACGTCACCGAGTAAAATTAGCACATCGCTATGGAAACGATTGTTATTTCATTTACCAGCCGCCTTGATTTATAGTGTAAAGATGGTTTGTTGCGAGAAGTGCTCTTCGTTCGAGATTTTTGAAAGTATTTTTCAGTTTTTCTTGGATTTCTTGATGAAGGTAAAACTCGCGGCTAAACTGCTTTTTTTACTCGCGTTTTTAAATACTATGACTATCAATAAGTTTGTTAATTTTTGAAAAAATCATAGGACCTCCTTAACCTTTTTTTTATAAAATTTTATGCTGGATTTTTGGCAGGGATTTTTTTCAACTTACCAAGTTCGGGCAAATTTATGATAGAGTGATTGGGTGTTCTTAGTTTAGTGCCCTCCGGCAGGTTGGAATAAGATGGTATTGTTGACATTGGCCTGGAATTTTGAGCTGATGCCCTAAAATTAAGATTTTTATGCACTTTAGGGATTAAATAGGTACATTTAATCCCTCTTTTTAGGGACTAAAGTGTCACTTTAAATCCCCAAGGGATTAAAAAATCCTAAGGGTTTAAAAGTAAGTTTAATCCCTCAGCCTAGGGTTTAAAAGTAAGTTTAATCCCTCAGCCTAGGGATTAAAAGTAAGTTTAATCCCTCAGCCTAGGGATTACAGGTAAATTTAATCCCTCAGGGATTAAAAAAAAAAATAATCCCTGGAAAATTATGATTAAATGTATCGCAAGTCAAGGGAAAGAGCACTTGCTCTTGGCCAAGATTTCATTCTTAGCGCCCTTTCTTGTAGTCGACGAACCATTTGGCGTAGAAATAACGTGATTTTAACAATAATCTTTATGTAAAGTGCATAAAATAGTATATAAACCTCGGACTAAATCATCTTTTAATCCCTTATCAAATTGTAGCCTGACCTTTCGCCGCAGGATTAAAAGTAGCACTCTAGTCCCTAGGTTTATAAGGTATTATTAAACAATTTACTAAATAGTAAATAAAAGCAAAAAGAATAAAGCTTCTTTTGATAATTTTGTCGCTGAACAAGGCAAAGTTGCAAATCCTTAGGGGGCCAAGCAGCCGTGTATAAGACGCAGACCAACGGAAAAGCACATTAGGCAGAAAATGATGGGCATGGGGCGATGTTGTCACTACATCTTACACGTAGTAAATCCATTCCAGGTTGTTGTTTTCTAATGTTTTCCATTTTCATACCTTTAGGACTGGAATAAAAATTGTTTTTGCTCGACTTTAATACCAAACTGATGAAAGATATCGTAAAAAAAAATATTTTTCGGCTTTTCATTTTGTAACCATTGTCCTTACGCACTGTTTACAGGCTGGGGACTGAGATACATGCAAATGCCTAACCTAAAGCGTTCATACACGGCCGGAGAAATCGACTGAGAAACTTTATCAAGCAAATAGGACGGGTTGACGCCTTCGAACGTCCAACCCGGGTTTTGCACTTTGATTCGAAATCAAAAAGGAACAGTCAGATGTGGGGCCGTGCACAAATTACGTAACGGTGATTTTACCAATTTTTGACCCCCTCCCTATGTAATGTTTTGTAACGGTTTGGCACGCCACTCCCCTAATATTACGTAACGATTTCAAGACCAATACCCCCCCAAAAAAAAAAACTTTTCACTTATTTTCTTTCCAAATTTTCTTAGTTTCACACAAATGCAAACGCTGTCGAAAACCCCCCGTCCCCCCTATGACCATTACGTAATTTGTGCACGGCCCCTGTAGTCCCAGTGGAGGAGGGCGAGAAAATTGATATTTTTTTCTTAAAAATTATACTCTTTAGACCTATTTCTTTGCGTTCCCGAAATTGCGTAATTTTTGAAAAAAAAATTGTAAGCGGCGCCATTTTTATTTCGTGCTTTGTTTTTCTAACATTTTTGCGTTCGGCTAATTTAATTGAAAAATTTTTGCCTGCGGCGCCCTTTATCTTCTCACTCGAAACCAAGATCCCCCGTTTTAGGAAAACTGATCCCGTCTCTTTTTCTAAATTTTTTCGAATAAAAGTAGAGTATGACCATGGGGGAAATAATTTTTTTCTACGGTATGACGAAAATTTCGAGAAAGTTGAAGAAAAAAATAAAAAAAGTGGCAGAGCTCAAGTTTTTCGTAAAAAAACGTTTTTTGTAAAGAAACAGTGCAAAATAAATCTTTTCACCCCTTTTTGGGTGTTACAAATATTGGCAGCCCCTTATTTTTCGCTTTTACCCTCCCGCTAGTTTTGAAGAATTGGTTCGCTACATGTTTCGAGATCATGTCATAAAACACCTCGAAAATATCAAATGTAGTGTAGGGCCAGCTTTATTTAAAATCAATAATATCTTATTATAATAATTCTTTGGCTGCTAGTGCTAGCTGCATGGTTTGGCAGTTTCCAGATAGATGTCACTAGTAGAACAGAATGGAAAGAAATTTAATTAAAAGCCAAGATATTTCTTTCTAATGTTAACAACCTCACGAATTTATCGCTCAGTATCATAAATAATGGACCCTGCCGCCTCCTTTAAGCAAGAAAAAGCTGTGGTTTGAAAACATCTAATTTTTAATTAGATCATCTCATGGTGTGGCCGCCATCTAGCGGAATTTGCAGACATCTTGTCAACGGTTATTATTGCAACTATGATTTATGCTCACAATGAAAGAGTGGCGACCATTTTTTCTCATGAAAGCAGTCCGGAGATAATAACAAACTGGCACCATTGCTCAATATACCTGTTTCTTTTGTGCGCGCAGAACTTTCTATGCCATTTCTGTTTGATTTATTGAAATCCTATCCCTAAGGAAAATCTTAGGAACCCAGTATAAAACGTCCAATTGAAGTAAAACCATCATCTATGACAAAGAAAATAATGCCAAGCAATATGGTGAGTAAATAGTTTAATATTTAATTTATGTGGCCGTTTAGTGAATTCAAAATATTTTGAGCTGGCGATGGCGCCCTAATATTAAAATTGTGAAACGATATACTAATTGGTAAAAATTTAAAAAAGCACGAGATAGGCTTCGTTTGATTATTTTTTTTAGTTTCCTAACTCTAGGGAAACGTCTAGTTTAAATAAATGGCCAATCAAATTCGTTTTTCTTTTCCGTGACTTTTTCCTTTAATTTTAATCTTGGTTCATGCTAAATTTTATTTTGCTTAACTTTAGTCATTAATGTTGACACTACTGACGGGCACACTAACGATTTTAAAGTTAAATATTCGCTAGCTTTCAAGGTCATTTCTTAAGGCTTAGGGAAAAAGATACGGAAAAAGAACAAGCATTAAACATCCACATCTGAATACTTGAGATTTAATAAATAATTGCTACAGGAAAAAGTTACAGCAAAAGGAACATATTTTTTTGTCAGTTTGTTTATAGTTTTTTACTTTTCCGCACGATTTTACTTTTCCGCACGATTTTTACTCTTCCGCACGATTTTTAATGTAACGCACGATTTTCACTTCAAATGACAATATTTTAATTCAAGATATACTTTAAATTAAATTATTTCTATCTATGAGTACTATTTATCATTCAGAAAATTCATAGCCTTACCCCCAGATGCAGCTTAAAAATATTCGGATTAGTTTAGCTAATCCATGCTTCCTCATTGTTCATTTATGTGAGATCAAGAGAGAAAAAGAATGGAACCATTAACTCAAAAAGTCACATACAGACACTTTACTAAAAAAATCGATCGGAAAAGTAAAACCGTGCGGAAAAGTAACTTTTCCGCACTAGTGCTGAAAAGTTATTTTTCCGCACGATTTTTGTGTTGTTAAAAATGGAGATATTTAGGACTTATCAAATAATTTATGTAACTATTTTATCTTATGTGTCATTTTGTAACATTATTATAAAATATTTGCGTATTAAAAACATTTTTTTTTTGATAAATAAGATGGACAAAAACACTCGTAGAATAAACATTGTAACTAACTCTTGCAAAAAATGCCTTTTCCACCCTTGACGGCTTGCCCGAACTCCGTTCCGCGTCGTTCGTGCAGCTGCCGTCGCATGCGGAAAAAATACTACTTTCCGCACTTGTTAGGTAAACAACTATTACCTACATTCGTGCGGTAAAGTAAACGTTATGGCACTTTACCTCACTAGTGCGGTAAAGTGACTAAGTTTAAGAAAATTAAAATACCGATGCTAAATTTTTATGGATGGAATTTTTATGGGTTAAAAAACCTGCTTAGTGTCTTTACGGCCCTTGCCGACTTGACCGAATTCGCTTTGCTTCATTCAATCAATTGCCATCGCGTGCGGTATATAAAGTATCACGTTCCGTTATTGTCTACAAGCGTACGGGAAATACGAATTCGCAAAATCGTATTTTAACAAATCCGAGCGACTAAATACAAATTACAGTGATTTCTAACCTCACGTTTTTGTACCAATTTTGTTAATGAGATACAAAATTACAAGATACAAATACCAAAACTTTGGTGTTTTGTATCTGTCACTAGTAGCCTGCATTTAGTTTTTTATTTTAACTTAAAGCATTGATTTTTAATTGTGTCTTCAGCCTTAGGACAATGTATGCCACCCGCTAGCCACAAAAATGCGACGATGCCAAATGTAAATAATACCTAGCCAGGGAAATGTCAGAAATTTCTCCAGCAAATCATTTAGAATTAGAGGACCCCTTAGGATCTAACTAGAATTAGGTGATACCTAGCAAGGTCAATGCTAGGGCTCGGTCGCGGGTCGGTGCAAATGGCGGTCAATATAATAATTTCAACGATCATTTGCCAGTAACCCAATTTACTTGGACCGGTATTCTCGTAATACGTAACGTTTTGAAGTTGCTAAGCGAAACGAATAGCGAACAGCGCGCTCAGCGGCACGCTGACCGACGACTTTTCGTATTCGCTCTGCCGAACGCGCGGCCCTGCGAGCAGACAGAATCAAATTCGCTTAGCACATCTTGGCATCACCGAACTTTGCATTTTTATTTCTTGTTAGTCTTGTCGCTCCTTTTCTTTTTCTATATGTAAGAAAGAGGCCATTACGTGATCGATTTCGATCCGTAGTTCAGAAAGGGTAAATCAAATGGTGACTTGCACAAGTGCCTTTAAAAAATTACTTGATGGTTTGGTTTAGCTCAGTTAAACCCGCCCTTTGACCCTGTGATATAAACTAGTAGCACGTTCCCGCACAGTGTGCGGGAAAATGTTTACCCCGAGACTTAACCGCACACCTACAAAAAAATTCCGCACTCAGTGCGGGAAAGTTTAAATTTATTCCGGCACTTAGTCAGGGAAAGTGGTGTTTCCGGCACGGTTTATTTATTATATATTTATGGTTAAAATGGTTTCAAAATAGTTACTTATATATCTAGTAAGCTATACCTTTTAATTATAGTGAACATGCGTATTCTACATTTTAAGAAACAGAAAATAAAACTCTAAGGTATTTGTTACCCAAAAAATAACCTAACCAATTCAACAACAAACACAGAATTCACACATCCACAAGAGAAACCTCGCGCGTGGAAAAATGTATGTTTTCATGGAACTGTTGAATTAAAAAAAGAAAATAGTAATTTTTAGTACATTTATGAATAAATAAAATGACAAAAGATAAAAAACATAAAAATGGTAATTAATGTGAAAAATGTGATATTTCAGAAAAGTAAAGGAAATACAGACGAAAACACAGAAATAAAGGTAGTTACCTATATTGTTTACTAATTATTTTTTATATCAATTAAGCTATTTATTTCATGTTTGCTAATTTCATATTTCATGAAAGCTTTTAGTTTATTTTTGAAAGAAAACAATTAATGTGGGCAGGAGCCTAACAAAAACAGATATTTTTTGGTACACATCCGATGAAAGATACAAAAAGCACCGCTGACCAATGGCTTTTTTTACCCTTGGTTTTACAGAATTTTGATTGCTTTCGTTTCTAGTATTATACGGATGCTCAATTATTTCGATGTCGATTTTGATAAGAAAAGTTTTTGTTGCAATTTTTTGGAAAAAAAGTTGTCTTACATCGAGCATCAAATAGTAAGGTTGATGTGTACGTGTTTGTCACCCGTCCCTAAGCTACTAATAAGAGATTTTTATTTTTCTAATTATTAATAAAAACGCAAACTGAAAAACTACTATATTTTCTGCAGCACTCTACAAAGTATTGTAGGGTAGGAAAATCGTACGCGCGGAGGGAAAAACAGCTGGCAAATGGTAGGTGTTTCTCAAACGGTCGCCACGCGCTGAGCGCACTTCGTCGACGCCTTGCGTTCAATATACGTGAATACCATTTTTGTTACTTTGGTCACGTGGCATGCGAATATTACGTTATCATACGGTCAGCGAGTACGAAACGCCAAGCGTATTTAGTTACGAGAATACCGGTCCTGGTCTATCAGTAGCTACGTTCGGTTTTTCTACATAAAACACCTATAAATTCCTAGTTTCCATCGTTACCCTGCCAAAAATACCGCGTCAAAACTCGTAAAAAAGAACTAGTGAAAGTTCACGAGTTCTGATCGGTATTTCATGCGGTTCATGAAACACCACTTTCGAGTGAAATCTCATGAACTTTCAATGTTGGAAAAAGATTCAAAACTCGTCAAGCATCATGAATTTTTAGGAGTTTTGAAAAGTTTTTAAAACAATTTATGATAAGAGTTAATAAGATTTCACCAGTATTTTAAAGGCTCTGCTTCCACTGGTTTTGTTAAGTTTTGAGCAGATTTTAACCAAAAGTTAAATCAAAGTTAATAAGATTTCACAAGGTTTTTTGATAATACACATGTTTTCAGCAATTTTTAAAAGCACCACCCTCCATCAGATTTCACAAGATTACATGAGAAAATCCACATGTTTTTAGCAGTTTTTAGCAGATTTTGAGAGAAACAAGTTGATAAAGTTTCAAGGGTTTTGACAAGTTTACATGTTTTCAGCAGTTTTGAGAGATTTCATGAGATTTTTCATGATCTCAGCAGTTTTGAGCAGTTATAAAAAGACCCAGCCCCCATCAGATGTCACAAGTTTAGATGGAAAAATTAATATGTTTTTAGAAGATTTTAAGAGAAACAACATTCAGATTCACCAATTTTCAGATTTTTTAAGGAATCCATATTAAAAGTGATTAATAAGCCTGTGGAACATATATACATTTATATCTTATCATTGGACCTTATGGACCAAACAGTTGACACCTTTTAGGCCAAATCGTGGACCAAATCATTAAATATCTTGTACAAAATAAGTCGAAAAGTTTTTATTTCATACAGATTTTATTTTAAAAGATATCCAAAATGAAATCTTGTAAAATCTTTTAAAAACTTCCCTTCATTTGTACTTTTAAAATCTCATCAAAATCTTGTTTGCTAAATCTCATGATATCACCTGTGTCTGATATAAACTTACGAAATCTCTTGATAGTTAAATATATATTCTTTTTAATAATTTATGTTTATAGGTATTCATCAAAATCTTTCAAATTAGCATCTTGATTGTCAAATCTGGTTGTACTTGCATGTCTATATTCTACACTTTAATACTTATATAATCTTGTCAAATCTTCACAACTCTTTATCCTATTTCTCATGAAATCTGGTGAAATCTTTTAAAAACGTCCCTTCTTTAAGACTCGTGAAATTTTGTAAAATCTCATCAAAATCTTGTTTGCTAAACCTTATAAAATCTCATGTGTCTGGTGTAACATAATGAAATCTTGTGAGTTTTCAATAGTCCGAAATTATTTGAAAATTGTGTCTGGTGTAACATCATGAAACATCATAAGAATTTGTCAGTTTTCATACAATTTTAGCAGGTCAAGGACAAGTCTCTTCAAAACAGTAAAATCTCATCAGTTTTTAAGAGTTTTGAAGTGGTTTACTTTGCTAACCCGTGTGTTCTCGCAAATGTTAAACCTTTCATGCACAACCGGGCGTTAAAATGACTTTTACCGCACGCGTTTTAGAGCGATAAGTGGCACTTTAACGTCCTAGAGTTCACTTAACGCCCGCGGGCATTAAAGGATTTGATAGTTATTTTGCTTCTTCTATTTGGCTCGCATTTCTTTCGTTCAAAGTTAAAATAAAGTAAAGTTTTCTGGATTTCGCAGGAAAAAGGTCCTTCTTTGCCACTTCGGCGGCATCCAGAATTTCCCTGGGGAGACTTGGCGAACTCTGTTCCTCAATATCCATTGAAATCCTGGTAGCATCCCAAGCTTCCAGGCTTTAGGTTATGTTTTCAGAAAATGTTCTGAATTTAAAAATATTAAAGTCATAACATGCCTCTACAACGCTTTTTTTCTCGGTAAGCTATCTTTCGGTAGCATAATTTGGAATCCACAATTTATACAGTGAGAATCGAGCATATACAAAACAAATTTTTTAAGTTTATTTCATTTAAAAGTAGATTAATATTTTGTCTCTTTCCCAGTGGCGTAGCCAGAGGGGGTGTTTTGCTATAGCTATAGCTCCCCCACTTTTTTGACCTTTTACTCCCGTTTGTGATGTGTGTTTGGTGTGAGGTCTTAAATATTAAAAATTGGTGCTATGATGTCTTTAATTGTTACAATTTTAGTTTAATTCTATGGAATTTTTATCACCAGCATTCCAAACGTGTAATAAATGGCATTCGTAGTATAATTTTTCTTAAAACTTTCATTCATCACAACCCACCCCGTCTTGGCATATAATCCAATCTACTTTTTCAAAAATATTTTACAAAAAACTTAAAAAATCAAAATTTTTAAAGAATTTTTTGTTTTTTGTTCAAATTTTCGCCTGCGGCGCCATACCAACATTAAATATAAATTTTAAGCAATTTTTGAAACGCGTAAAAATAGCATTTTAGTGTAATTTTTTTAAAAAATTTGACTGCGGCGCATTTAAGGGTTCATTTTGAATAAAATCTGCAAATGAGACTTGCTTTTAAAAATAAGTATTTTTGTTTCTTTGACACTAACCCAACATCTATTAAACCGCCCCTCTCCCCTCCCTTCAGTTCAAGAGCTCAAGCAATAGGCACCTACCTAATTTTTAAAAATTTGAGAAAAACCCAAAGGGGTTTTTTGAAATTCTTTTTGGTGATATTAGGAGTTTGAAATTTAGTTCTTAATTTTGGGATAGTTGCTTTTCATTTTTCTCTACACTTTTAAATGAGGGGGGTGTAGCTTGTCGTCCGACTGCACCCCCTATTTTCAATATTAAAAAAAAACCAAGGAGTGTGGTTCAAAATTTTTAAAAGTGGTTCAAAATTACTTCGAAATTATAAGCATATCAAAACTCGAATAGGGGGAGGGGGGGGTGTGGCTTGATTGACCTAAAAAATCATGATGTTTGACGAGTTTTGAATCTTTTTCGATCATTGAAAGTTCATGAGATTTCACTTGTTCTTTTTTACGAGTTTTGACGCGGTATTTTTTGCAGGGCTGTGTATGTATGTATATGTGTAAATAGGTATGTGTGTGTATTTGTTCCTTAATCACGCAAAAACGACTAAATGAATTTGAATGACATTTGGTAAGAAGATAGGGTGTGACCTGGATTGAAACGTTTACTTGACATTTCTCTCAATGGCAGCTATCAAATGTCGACCGCGAGTTATAAATAAAGTCTCAAAAGATGGCTAACTGGCCTTGGTTTATTACCTATTTGACACAATCACCGAATTCTGACGTGAAGCCGCGTTGCTTTGAAACTCAGAGGACGCCAGCGATTTTCTAGAGCCCAGAGTCGATCTTGAATACCATCCGTCATTCGCCTTAATCATCATGGGAGTGCCTGGATCAGTTATCTCATAACCTGAAAAAACGGATAAAATATTACTTAACTCTTGTACAATTTTTATCGTCTATCAATTTTTATTTAGGGAATTTGTCTTAACAGTATCCTCCCCATACAGGCCGATCAACTCCTACCGATTTAGTGTCCTTTAATCCACCTTCGCCGCCATTTTGACTCAAAAGTGACAGAAAATCCATTAGTTTTCTCTCAATATGGCGGCAAAGGTCGAGAAAAGGACACTAAAACGGTAGGAGTTGATTGGCCTATGTGGAGAAGGTATTGGTCTAAACAAATGTGATTTTCCCAAACAGTTAAATAAAAAAAAAATAGCACCTTAAAGCCAAAAAAAATTTCGAACAGTGAAAATTTAATTTGAATTTCAAATTGGACCAATACAAACTTTTTTAGTAGGGCAGCCATCCGCCATCCCCTGGGAGGTAGGGTCAAATTTTCAGTTTTTTGCATGTTACGCAAAAACTACCGTTATGAAAAATTATCTGGTATGATTTTTCGTAGAGCACAAAATTCCCTATCGATTGGTGTATTAATCAACCGCTTTTCCTCTAGTCACAACATAAACTCAAGGTTGGACAATATATTTGTAAATAAAAATAGATTTCAAAAAGGCATCAATAGACACAGTTTCTCAGCAAAAAAAAAAAATTTTGGGAAATTAATAATGATGAAAAATATGCGTTTTAGAATTTGGCCTCTATTTTTTGTATTAATGAAAATTTCTTTTTGGTGTAAATTGCTTTCGTATAGATAATTTAAATTAGAATTTATTTGTCAAACTAGATTTTATCTGTATCGTTTAGTTTTTGAGATAACACTAAGTTGGTGTTTTTCTTATGAAATTACCTATGTTTTACTCGATTTTTAAACACTTGATATTTATTTTTTGTATGTTTTACTAGGCGTTTTTATTTTGTTTATTTTTATTTTTTTTATATACCTATTTATTATTTTTACAAAAAACGGCGATACGATAAAATAAAATAATTTAAAAAAAATGATTAATAAAATCAAAAAAATAATAAACATCTAAAAATTTACAGAAATAACATGCAATACATCGTTTTAAAGGCAATTTCACGCTGAGGTCAAAAATAAAGTAAAAAACTACAAATTCAGTGTTAGATCTCAAAAAATAAACGTTGCAGATAAAATTCATTTTGACAAATATATTATCTTTAAATTATCTTTAAAAAAGCAATTTGCACCAAACTCCATATTTTTTGAAGTCATATAATTTCTAACTTGAGTCTAGAACATGCGCCATTCCCGGCGCACCCAAACTGTTTGGCCAAACCTTTTAGTCAAAAAAATATAGTGGACTAATTAGAATGTGGTGTTTTACATTAAAACTTGCCAAGACTCATCCCAAACTCCGATTAGTTTTAATCATGATTAATGCTTAATCGGAGAATTTTCACGTTGGTGGATATGAACATAAGGCTACAGATTATGGCTATACAGAGCGCTTCAGGCTACTGCGAACATAGGCCGGAAGAAGTCCAATTTGCTAGTGTACGTACACGCAGGGACATCGCACACCTATCAGTGGAGCAACCAACACTCAGGCTTGCGATCACCGTTCGCGGCTTGCGTTTAGTACGCCTCTAACCACGGTGCAATGTGAAGTGTAGTCTATGAAACCGGAATTTGGTCAATAAAAACGAAAATTTTGATAACGTAATTTTCTTGTTTTTTTTTCACTGATTAATTAGAGCGTTTTATTTTCAACTGCTCAGATTTATCACTAACAAAGTGTTACAATGAAAATAATAAGGAGAAACAAAATAAAAGCAAGTTCTCAAAATAAAATAATACATTCTAAAAACCAAATGTTCGAAAAGTACTCCTTGCTCGGCCAGACAATATCCCAGCCTATTATAAAAACCCCTTCTGAAGCCCTGTTCTCACTATGCATCAAACACATGCAACTTTTTACATGCATCTTTTTTTGAAGCATGGAGCTGTGGGGGGTGTTCACACTATGCATCTTTTTTTTAGAGGAAATGCCATTTTTAGCCAATATAACAAAATCACTAATTAAAAAAATCAAAAAAGCCCTAGATTTTTAACTGCTTTGGTTACTTTTTTCCTATACCCTTTTCTAGCGCATTCGCTAAAAGTTAAAAATTTGTTTAAGTATGCAGCCAGCAATATTTTCACAACTGAGTATTTGGTAAAAAAAAAAAAAAAAAAACAAAAGATCAAAAGAGAAATGAATAAAGTATGTTTCGCCCTGGGTAACCAGCGTGGGCTCATCAGTAGTTTCATGATGTATAGTGGAGGGTGACCAGTGAAACTACTGATGAGCCCACGCTGGTTACCCAGGGCGAAACATACTTTATTCATTTCTCTTTTCGCTTTGATCTTTTGTGTGTTCCTTGTGGAATACTCATCCAAGTTTGAATTTTCGTTATTTCCACCCAAGATCTTTTGATCTTTTGTTTTTTTTTTTTAGTTTCTTTTCGGTTGAAGTAACTGATTTGGAGGTTTTTTAACTTCTTCTTTATTTGAGTATTTGGTGTTCTTGAAGAATTCTAGAAATAAAGAATTCTTCCAGAAATAAAGAATTCTTCGAGAAAAGGAAAAGTCGAAAATTCTGGATTGTTCTAGGATAAGAAATATTAAATAAATAGGATTGACAGGCTTGGAGTGGGAATTTGTAGATTGTGAGCATTGGCAAGATTGGCAGTTTATATATGTTTCATATGCCAATATGAGAACGCTAGTTGCGTCCCTGTCCCATGTACCTGTTTCACACATTTTGATTTAAAACAAGAATTTTAGAAAGTTTTAAAAAGGTGAGTAAAAAATATTGAAAATAAAACTTATAACCTAAAATTCACAGCTGATCAGCAAGTTGACAACATAAAAAAAAACGGTTGTTGATCAAATAGCAAAAATAAAGCATGTTCTATTTTAGCGCATCTTGCAGCATGCGTCTTTTTTCGACGAATTTCATAGTGTGAACACACAAGATGCATGCATCTTTTTAAGAAGCATGAAAAAGTTGCATAGTGAGAACAGGGCTTAACGTTTCCAAGCATGTTAGGGGTGATACTTTGAAAAGCTTCTTCAATTTTAATCCGAAGTTCTTCCAAATTATTAGACCTTTCATGCCCGTAAACTTTATTTTTGATATAACTCCCCAGATGGGTGATCGAGCTGGCCATAAAATAGTTCCCCGTGTACTTAAAACCCGATTAGGAAATACATAATCAAGATATTCCTTAACAAAGCCAACATTGTGAGCGGGAGAACCATCTTGTTGAAACCATGTTTCAACAAATCTCACACCTAACAACTGCCTAGCAGTTGGAATAATATGCTGCTGTAGTAGATCCAAGTATCTAGGACCATTCAAATTGTTTAGATTTTGGGGCTACGGTGTTCTTACGTCAAAATACAAATGCAAATTTTCCCTTGACCAATATCAAACGTGTGTTGGGTTATGACGATTCAATAATGGAAAAGTGCTTTCATCTGTGAAAAGAATAGATCTCAGAAAGTTTTCATCACGATTAGCCCTTTCCATCATTGTTTCGCAAAATTCCATACGACGATAGTTGTCCTCCGGAAGAATTTGATGCGTTTTTGACGCTTTGTAAGAATTATAACCATTCTTTTTGAGAACACGTAAGACAGTGGCTGAAGACGTATCAACTGCTTCGGCAACTTGGTGGGTAGTTAACTTTCGATTTTCCTCCACTGCAGCGCAAATCATCACATCTTGTACTTCCGGCTCGGTTTGGTTTCGTGGCGATACACAACCAAACTTTTCAAAATTCTGCACAAACCTATGAATCGGTTCTGGGCGATTTACAAAATTCTCCAAAAAAATTTCTTGAATAAGTCTCAATGGTCTGCCTTGATAGTACCATTTGACCATCTGCACTTTTTTGGCAACTTCGTAGACATCCATTTTTAGTTTTAAAAATATATTATTTCACTTACCAATCTATGTCTCGAGCAAGGCAGAAATAAAACAAAATAATGAAAACAAAATAAATTTCAAAAAGATAACACTGCAGCGTGCTTCGACCCCACCTCGGTCGTAAGGCACGGAGTGTAAATTGGACTTGATTCCCCCTATGTTCGCAGTATCCTGAAGCTCATATAGTGATTAGACACTAAAATAGACAGACATGTAAAAAGGTTTGGCAAATTTAAAACATGATGAAACCAAACTTAAGTTAGACAGTTTTACAGGGAGAAGTTAATTGCTATTAAAATGAAATAAACAAGTTTACAAAAAATACACAAAAGATAAAAAAAAAACGTAACTGATTAGCGTTCGTAAAAAAAAGCAGGATTACTTCTTAATGGAATCAGTTAATTAAATCTTGATATAATTCCTCACAATTATAGTAGGCCTTTTCGGAAAAATAAGTTGATAAGTACTATTTTTGGTTGGTTCTTATATCTACGGGTAAATGGTTGGCTTTACACTTTCACAAATGATTGATTCTTTTGTATTAGGTGATTCTTGAGCTACTTATATATTTTTTGTGAATCATACAGACTAAGTAGAGTAAGAATTTTTAAATTGATAAAAATGCAATGATCTCTGGGAACACTAATTTAAAGATAATTTTTTAAGATAAACTCCAGAATTCTATTTCATATCTGGCCCTTGATTCAAATCGTGAATAGTACACGAAATTTACTATTCGAATAGTAAAGTAAGCTGATGAGAGCTTAGAAGATTTTAGTAAATTAATATGTTCTTGGAAATCTAAGCTTTTGTCAATGGTGAGGCCAAGGAACTTAACTAATAAGATAATTTAAATTAAATTTAAAAGATAAGAAGTTAGTTTTTTAATATTCAACGATAATTTGTGTCACACCATTCTTTAAATATTTCGGACTACTCTGAGGTCATTTGACATGACTGCTTCCAAGTCTGCTCCATTCCGTGGCCAAATTATTGTGATGTCATCAGTAAATACAATAAAAGCTCTAGTAATTTTTAGAGAGGTCAGATCATAATATAGAGGAGAAAGAATATGGAAGTGCAGAACCCTGAAAAACGCATCGGATAGTCTCCAGTTAGAAAGAGAGTTGTTGTGGGTAATCCTTTGAAATATTTGTAGGATAAAGCCCACTTGAGTGAAGAACCTCTAAAGCCATATGCTTCTAATTTTCTATCTACACAGTCGAATGCTTTGGAGATATTAAAAAATACTGCCGCATCTGAGTTTCCCCCGTTAATATTCAATAACACTTCCTGCTCCAAAAAGACAAATATTGCGTCATTCGAGCCTTTGTTTTGTTGAAATATATTATCGAGACCCATATTACATATTTTTGTAAATGTATATTACCTGTATGTATAGGATCGTCCTCATTTCTTAAATATTGACTAGACATAATTTTCCTTCTCTTTTTCCTCAGTCTCTTCCATTCTTTTTGGGTCTTTTCTTTTACTTTATTATGACCATTTTCAATTAGCTGTGCTGATTCTGGCCCTGCTTCCTAGAAGGTTCAAAGATATATTTTAACTTTTTTTATAGCAACGCCACGCTATTTTAATAAATTATATAGATTTTTAAGAAATACTTAATGACAGGATATTCAGCCCTTGATCTTTTCTTTTACGTGGTTGGTCAAAGGGGTAGAGCGATCTAGTGTCTGAAAAGTTTTGTTGATTTTGGCCGTAAATGCGCGCTAGGGACTTAATCGAGATCTAGAGGCTATCATTCATTATTTTTCTCTCTTGATCCCATATAAACGAACAAAGAGGAAGCATGGATTAGCTAAACTAATCCGAATAATTTTACGGTGCATCTGAGGGTAAATATAATAAAGATACTTGATTCTGTGAGAAACCTTGGAAATTTAAGTCATTTCTAGAAAAGTATGATTTTTTATTTAGAGGGGTTGGTTTTCTTGATAATAAGTATTATATAGAATTAAAACAAAATTATAAAGCAGTTGTAATAACCACCAGAGGGACTCCTCTTGCTTTTGAAAACAAACTTAGAAAATAATAATTTTTTTCACATACCTACGTATATGAAGAACTAACTTAAATATTAAGCAAATCTACATTTTTTAAAACTTTAGATGTAACTCAGCGATTTTCCATGATTCCTTTAAGCGAAGAATCATCAAAAATTTGCACATTTACCCCCATATCCACCGTAAAAATATTCTGATTAGTTTAGCTAATCCATGCTCCTCTTTCTTCATTTATATGGGATAAACAGAAAAAAAGAATGGATCTGGATGGAAATCTGGGGAAATATAGATATAGACGTATGTCTTTGGTTTTTCTTGCACCCAAGAAGTTTTTCAGCAAAATATGACTCAGGTTTTTTTCGGGTATAGAGGGCTGCGAAATATATTTTGACGATTTTTTAACTTTTTCAAAAGATATAGGTGAATTATAATTAAAAAAACAACTTAATTAAAAAGGGGGATTTCATGAGATTTACGAACGCACGTGATTTTAATGTCAAAATGTAATATCCATATTGCTTTTCAGTTGTCACTCAGTTGTTCACATATCTTCCCTTCTGCTGCCTTTACCACATTGAGTATACCCATATCATATATCTTTGTTAGTGCCTTACCAATTTCAACGAGTGGTAGCTTTATTAAAAGTGCATAAAATTCTCCTTCGATAAATTTAAAAAAGTTGGCGGCCATCTTAAAATCTTAAATTCTTTTTAAGGAATGCACTTAAATAAAATTAAAATATTAACACTAGTGAAAAGCCTAGTCTCTACCAAGGCGATCGACATACTGATTTTAATGAGTGATAGCTAGTTTGATTCAGAATTAGATTTTCCTGTGACGACAAAAAAAATTGTCGATCAATTTTGAATTCAAGATGGCGGATCTTATATGAGATAATCATAATTGATCTCGTTTATTTTTGTGGAACCCACTCAAGCAAAGTATCGAGAATAATACTATTCAGAAGCCTAGTTTCTGCCGAGGCGATCGACATATCGCTCATTAAAATCGGTTAAGTACTTTAGGATTTACACCTAATGCATATATTCATGTCATCGAAACTTTTGTACTTCTTAACCGATTTTTAATGAGTGATGGCTCATGTATTCGAGAATTAAATTTTACTGTAGCGACTAAAAAAAATTGGCCGATATTTTTTAATTCAAGATGGCGGATTTTACATGAGATAAAGCGTATTTATTCTCGTTTATTTTTTTGGAACCAACTCAAACGAAGTAACAGTAACGAGTAATAAAACCGCCCAACAGCCTAGTCTCTGCCAAGGCGATCGGCATATCGCTCATTAAAATCGGTTACATATTTTAGAATTTACACCTAAAAATTTGGGAGAAGTTCTAGAGCTCAATATGCCATCTTGACTTCAAAAATAACCGCCAATTTGTTTTTGTAGCTACAGGAAAATTTAATTCTCGAATAAACGAGCTATCACACAGTAAAATCGGCTAAGAAGTACAAAAGTTGCGGATATATGAATATATTCATTATTTACATATAGAGCACTGGAACTTCTCCCAAATGTTTGGGTATAAATCCTAAAATACTTAACCGATTTTAATAGGCAATATGTCGATCGCCTTGGTATAGTGTTAATTTTTTAATTTTATTTAAGTGAATTCCTTAAAAAGAAACGAGTTGAAATATATGCTTCATTTTGACAATGTCCACCATTTTTTATTTTAAGATGGCCTCCAACATTTTTAAATTTGTCGAAGGGGAATTTCATGCGCTTTTAATAGATCTATCACTCGTTGAAAACGGTAAAGAACTAACAAAGCTATAGCCATTTGAAATAATTCCGGTTTTTTTTGGGCCACCCGGTACTCATAAACTTAATATACACGCCCTGGAAGTGGAAGATATACAGCCGTTTAGCGCAAGTGCGTTGGATTTATGTTATTCCTGACGCCATTGTTGATGTTGGGAATTTGTTTGTTTGTTGTTTGTTTTGATTTTTGATTTCGAAAGTGGCGTTTTTTTTGGTTTTTAATTTTTACTCACACTACAGGCACTATAGTGTACTGTGATTTCACTTTATCTTCTATGTTTATGGCAGGCATTTATACAAAATAAAGTTATTTACACAGAGAAAAACGAATTTTTCAGAAAAACAGCTTCCACTTTCACATCTTATTAATTTTTCGATCATAAAAATGCGAAAAAAATGCCATAAGATAACATTTTTATTTTGGGCGGCACATATTTGAATGGAAAAAAAGAAAAACTATTTGGTTTTTAAAAAGTAAACACTATATACTGTCAATGTGAAACGGCTGAAATTTCAAAAATGTTCATAGCCTCCTGGATTTAGATGATTAACCTTGCTCACAAAAATTTTCACAGGGATGCATTGCAATGCCGTGTTAATAATTAATTAAGTATATGGGGTATACTGAGCACAACGCCACCCTGTCGTTTGCGGTGTTTCACGGCAGCCCTTAGCCTACATGACGTTTAAATGTCAAAAGTGACAAATAGCTTAAGTACATTTCTCTCCACATAAAACTGATACAGCAGAAGGTAGCTGCAAATACGATTTTTTATATTTTCCTACGTGCAACACTGACTTTTTGACTTTGTCATTTAAGGTTATGTTTTTGGCATATATAAACTTTTTATAAGGAAACGGCTTGTTAATTTTTTACTAATTCAAAATATAAGGCCACTAAAAATAAAAACCACATTTCAAAAAAGCAAAAATGTTTTATTAACTACTTTCGACTAGTTGATTATGAAAGAAGCAAGTCTACGATAGGAACCATAATAAATTGATTTCAAGAAGAAGCAACTGTCCTTCGAAAGGAAGGCACCGGTTTGACGAAAGTTACTAGCCCAAAACAGATCAAGTTAACGAAATAAAAAAAAAATTATAACAAAATTAAAAACATATAAAAAGAAAATACTTATTTTTAATAGCGCGTCATTGCACCGCACATTGGAGTATTTGGACCAAAAACCTGGCCAAAAATCGGAATTTAAAAGAATGACGGAACGCGCTGCAACTATGTACTTAGTCGTCGTTTAATGCCTACCGTTGTTTTATGGTTGCTCCCAGTTTTGTATAGGAATTGCAGCAGCCGTTTAAGTTTGTTTGTGAATAGTTATTGTGTTCATTTAGACGAATATGGAAAGTACAGGTAAGTATGTTAATACTAATAATAAAGTATATTTAAGTTATTGTCTAACAAATATATATGCTAATTATCCACGAAAGATAGGACCAAATACTTTTTTTTGTTAAAAAACTTGCAGAGATTAGTGCTTTTGTATAACTTCCGGGCACTTCCGAGTATTCCTCTTGCTTCTTAAATAAAGTTTGGAATTTTCTAAGACTAAAATTTAAAAAATTAGTTCCGCTTTTTTCCACCATTTTGTTTTCCATATGATACTTTAAAACGCTTGTATATATTTATTTAAAGTATTTTGTATCGGTTTTTAAGAAAATTATTTTTATTTCTTTTCATATTCTTCCGAAACGTTCAAGATATGACAAAACTGCCCAGATAATAAATTGGAATTAAAATTTTTAGTTTTGGAGAAAAAAATAACGGAAACAACTAATGCTTTAAGTCATTTCAAGTCTGATTTAAAGCCCAAATGGGTTGTTTCCAATTATAAAAGATATCACATTAACACCTACAAGAGCTATAAAGGTTCGAAAGGTGATTTCTTCTGCAGATAAAAATAAAAAGTACACCTTATCTGACGCGCTGGCTATATTTGTTGAAGCAGATTTCAGTAGAAGACAATGGGAACAGAACTTCTCTTGAAAATTTGACGTAGTAAAGTGCAATAGAGACACGTTGAACAGGCTCTTATTCTCATGCGATCCATTTTTAAGTAAAAAAGTAAGCCTTTTAGCCCAGAAACCATAAGTATTTTACTCCCTGAATTCCCAACGGAGACCATGGACATTAGCGACGAAGAAGACGATAATAGATTCAGTGATTCTGATTTTGACAATTAGTTTATTATATTTTTTTCTTTTATCATTCTTATTTCATTAAACTTTTTAGATAAAACTTTTTAGCACTAGAGCGTAAAGACTTTACTTTTTAAGTGCATAAAGTAAATAGTAAACTACTTATTAGTAAACTACTTATTCAGCAATTTTTAGTAAGGGTATGCAACACGTGCGTAAAGTTCTCGTTTTACTTATGGGGTTTAGGCACTCGCCCTGCGGCTCGTTACCCTCTATTACTAAAAAAGTTCTGCTTTACTCACTTATTGCATAAATAACTATTTTTATTGTCCATGTGCGCAATTTTACACGAAAAAGTGCGTGTAATATTTTTGGACAGTTTTTTAGTGTAAATACTCCAATGTGCACCGTTGGCTGCAATGATGTTTTATAGTCTTCTGGGCATTTAATTGGCTAAATTTTCAAATAAGTTTGGATTTTCAGCAATAACTTCCCTATATGTCCTTACGATGAGGTCCATTAGATGTTCTGAATACCTGGGAATGATACCTGCTAATTTCTTTGCGAGAAGTCCCCAAATGTTCTCTATTGAATTCGCATCAGGAGTTTTTGCAGGCCAAGGAAAAACTTCTATATTATTATCCTGGAACCATCGCTGCGCAATACTGGCCGTATGAACTGGACAGTTAACTTGTTGGAATACAAAATGATCTGGATAAGGGACTCTCACCTCTAGAAGCATTACATTCTCCACCATATTAACGTTAACTTCGGCTTTAAATCGCTCATTAATTCTAAATAGAGCGCCATGTCCTCTAGCCGATACCCAGTTCAAAACATTTACCGAAAATCTTCCCGCGCGGTCTTCGTTTTCAGCAAGAATTCATAACGGGCTCTTGGCGGTCGATAAACCAGAATTTACTTTTTATCGCTGTTGGACTTAAAGATCTCATCTGTGAAAACCAACTGCTGCCAAAATTCTTCGTCCCTCAGCCTCGAACGTTTAATCCTCTTGCCTAATGTTGTTATGGGTCCTGGAAAATTTGATTCAATTTTTACTTCTTTCGCTTTGGCAAACGGATGATTTTCCAGAAAATTGATTGCTTCTTGGTCTTCCTTTGGGCTAGTAACTTTCGTTAAACCGGTGCCTTCCTTTCGGTGGATAGTTCCCTCCTCTTGAAATCGATTTTTTATGTTTACTATCGTATACTTGCTTCTCCCATAATGAACAGCTACTTGCCGAATAGACCAACCACCGTTTAGTTTTGCTAAGATTTGGAGCTTTGTCAACTTCGGAAAGATGCGGCGGAATTTTTTTAAATTTGGATGACACTGACATTCAAAAGATCATGTTGTCAGCAGAGACAACATAAAAACTTACGATGTCAGTAGTGTGTGACTGTCACTTATAGGAAGACAATGCCGTACTATAAAAATTTTAAAAATTAATCAGGCTGCTAACTTCTGCTGTACCAGTTTTATGTGCACAGTTGGTTTAGAGAGGGGTTTTAAGAAAAAAAAATATATAATCTGTAAAACATACACTTTTGTTTTTGATCCAGCGTCAACGCCTATTTACCGTAAAAAGTAAAATCCCCTATGTAGCCCTTTTCTGGGGGGCTATTTTTGGAAAATATTCTAAAAACCTTAAATAGCAACCCCCTATTTTGACTTCATATTTGAATTTTCACTGAAATTCTCTTTCCAATGGTACCCCATATAATAAGGTTTACTTTACTAATTTTCGAGATATCTTAGAAACTAAACAAAATATCTCTATTGATTGTGTTTATTATCGATTTTAGGGTTTTTTTACGAGGAAATAAAAAATGACAACAGTTTGACAATCTGACCTTCTACTTCATATTTTTGGAATAATATCGTCAAAATCACTCAAAATCAATAAACTGTAAATAGGAATGTGCAAACGTCAAACTATTGTCATTTTTTATTTGCTCTTATAAAACCCTCAAAATCGATAATAAACACAATAAAGATATTTTGTTTAGTTTCTAAGATATGGGCCTTTGAAAATTGAAATGTTGACATTTTGAAAGCCAATATCTCGAAAATTAGTAAAGCAAACCTTATGATATGGGCTGCCATTGGAAAGAAAATCTCAGCGAGAATTTAAATATGAAGTCAAAATAGGGAGTTACTGTTTAAGGTTTTTAGAATATTTTCCAAAAATAGCCCCCCAGAAAAGGGCTACATAGGGGATTTTACTTTTTACGGTAAATAGTAGTTGGCGATGTATTAAAAACAAAAATCTATGTTTTAAAAATTATATATTTTTTTTCTTAAAACTCCTCTCTAGACCAACTGTGTGTGGAGAGAAGTGTAGTCGGGCGTTTTTGGCACGACCAAAATCTATCTAATGTACGCATTGAATCTGAATGATGCTTCACCATAACAAGTTGCTCTTTAAGGGGCCAAACATACTATAGTGAAGAACGCAATAGGGTCAATTAGTCAATCAATGTTAATATACAATACAAACTAACTAGTCAAACTGAGTTTTCCTCTTAATTTAGAACGCTGTCCAATCGATTATAAAATAACCTGTATAATTACCGGCGATTGGATCGGGTCAGGTGTAATAGTATATTTCCTAACTTAGTAGGAAAGTGCCATTTTTTCGCTCGCGATTGCAGTTGGGTGAAAAGTCACTTTACGCGCGAGTCAGAAAAGCTATTTTTTCTACGAGCGTGCGAAAAACATAAAAAATTAATTGAATTACGATTTTTAGCCATTCATATACAGGGTTCCTAAGCAAAGCCTTAGGGGGCCAAGCAGCCGTGTATAAGACGCAGACAAACGGAAAAGCACATTAGGCAGAAAAGGATGGGCATGGGGCGATGTTGTCATTACATCTTACACGTAGTAAATCCATTCCAGGTTGTTCTTTTCTAATGTTTTCCATTTTCATACCTTTAGGACTGGAATAAAAATTGTTTTTGCTCGACTTTAATACCAAACTGATGAAAGATATCGTAAAAAAAAATATTTTTCGGCTTTTCATTTTGTAACCATTGTCCTTACGCACTGTTTATAGGCTGGGGACTGAGATACATGCAAATACCTAATCTAAAGCGTTCAGACGTCAGTCAGATGTGGGGCCGTGCACAAATTACGTAACGGTGATTTTACCAATTTTTGACCCCCTCCCTATGTAATGTTTTGTAACGGTTTGGCACGCCACTCCCCTAATATTACGTAACGATTTCAAGACCACTACCCCCCCCCCCCCAAAAAAAAAAACGTTTTACTTATTTTCATTCCAAATTTTCTTAGTTTCATAGAAATGCAAACGCTGTCGAAAACCCCCCTCCCCCCTACGTAACGTTTTGTAACCCCCCTCCCCCCATGACCATTACGTAATTTATGCACGGCCCCTGTAGTCCCAGTAGAGGAGGGCGAGAAAATTGATATTTTTTTCTTAAAAATTATACTCTTTAGACCTATTTCTTTGCGTTCCCGAAATTGCGTAATTTTTGAAAAAAAATTGTAAGCGGCTCCATTTTTATTTCGTGCTTTGTTTTTCTAACATTTTTGCGTTCGGCTAATTTAATTGAAAAATTTTTGCCTGCGGCGCCCTTTATCTTCTCACTCGAAACCAAGATCCCCCGTTTTAGGAAAACTGATCCCGTCTCTGTTTCTAAATTTTTTCGAATAAAAGTAGAGTATGACCATGGGGGAAATAATTTTTTTCTACGGTATGACGAAAATTTCGAGAAAGTTGAAGAAAAAAATAAAAAAAGTGGCAGAGCTCAAGTTTTTCGTAAAAAAAACGTTTTTTGTAAAGAAACAGAGCAAAATAAATATTTTCACTTCTTTTTGGGTGTTACAAATATTGGCAGCCCCTTATTTTTCGCTTTTACCCTCCCGCTAGTTTTGAAGAATTGGTTCGTTACATGTTTCGAGATCATGTCATAAAACACCTCGAAAATATCAAATGTAGTGTAGGGCCAGCTTTATTTAAAATCAATAATATCGCAAGCAAAAAGCTCTGCGGGAAAAACAGCGCCGTTTATTGATTTCTTTGGCTGCTAGTGCTAGCTGCATGGTTTGGCCGTTTCCGGATAGATGTCACTAGTAGAACAGAACAGAAATAAATTTAATTAAAAGCGAAGATATTTCTTTCTACTGTTAACAACCTCACGAGTTTATCGCTCAGTATCGTAAATAATGGACCCTACCACCTCCTTTAAGCAAGAAAAAGCTGTGGTTTGGACTTGAAAACATCTAATTTTTAATTAGATTAGCGGAATTTGCAGACATCTTGTCAACGGTTATTATTGCAACTATGATTTATGCTCACAATGAAAGAGTGGCAACAATTTTTTCTCATGAAAGCAGTCCGGAGATAATAACAAACTGGCACCATTGCTCAATATACCTGTTTCTTTTGTGCGCGCAGAACTTTCTATGCCATTTCTGTTTGATTTATTGAAATCCTATCCCTAAGGAAAATCTTAGGAACCGTGTATAGTAAGGTGAATATTGGGATCGTCAAACTAATTTTTTTTTATTTCCACTAAAAATGAGTTACTTGGGTCAAAAAAGACCTAAATACAAAATTTTGTCATGGTGTCTGTCTGTCTGTCTGTCTGTCTGTAACATGATTACTTAAAAACCGCTAAACCGATTCTTATCAAATTTGGCAAAAAAATTTCCTGGAACCAGTTTTTGGTGGGGGTGGGGGGTTGGCAAGAGGGTAGGAGGGGGGATTAAAATTTTTCAAAAATTGTAACTCACGAACGGTAGCAGCTAGCCACACGCGGTTTTTACATTAAGATAGATAATTGCATTTTTAACCAAAAAATTTTTTTTAATTCTTTTTTAATTTTTTAAAAAGAAAATGGATGGCTATACGTGCATGCTGGCGCCATTTTTAATTTTTAATATGATAAGAAGAAACTATACTGCCCACTTATTAGTAAAAGTAAAATTGGAATTATTTTGGCGATGGCTGATAGCAGCTTGTAGCCGCGATTGAATTGTTGAATCATGGCACTGCAGGCATGGCGTGACTATAAGGGCACTGAAAAAACATATTGATAAAAGGTACTATGGCTAGTTTCATAAAATTTAGTTACACACTTGACTTTTTCAATAAAAAGTGACCTAAAATTTAAAGAAAGTCAACATTTGTACAGCTATTACCAATCTTGGACATTTTTAATGCGGAAAAGTGACACTTTCAAAACTAACATGCGTGCGGAAAAGTGACACTTTCCGTACGCTAGTAGAAAAATATCAATTTTAGTACCAAAATATAACATACCCTAAATTTTGTGTGCCATTCCACAGGTTGCAACAGTAAGGAACATACAAAAGCATGTAAAGCTAACCCGGCGAACATCAAAATTGTTCCGTCTATACCGTACAGGTCGTTCAAAAACACGATGATATAGGGCCAAACGACCGGTCCTAATCCTGTGGCGGTCCAGGAGAAGCCTGTAGCCATTCTGCGCTTGTTTTTAAAATAGGTGTTCATTGCTAGGGCGTTGGCAGATTGGGTTATGCCTATTCCTGACCCTAAAAAAAATGTTTTTTTTTATATCTTCATCAAAAACAGATAACTAAAGCATGGCTTTTTTGATTACCGATGCAAAAAAAACTAAAGCATGGCTTTTTTGGTTACCGATGCAAAAAAACTTTTTTTTTGATCACGGGTGCTAAAAAAGATTTCTTTCCGTTTTTTACCCAAATAGCGGAAAATAGTAATATTGAAAAAATGTAATTATTCTTGCCTAAGAATTAAGCCATTTCCGCCAGTTTTCACCAAGTATTTACGAAAAAATCATTTCAAAATATCGTCAAAATATGAAATTGTCAAAAATTACACGCGGCTACACTGTGCTTTTTTTTACTCGCGTTTTTAAATACCTCGCTGCGCTCGTTATTTAAACCAACGCTTGTAAAAAAAGCACTATTTTAGCCACTAGTTGTTAAAACTACTATTTTTTTCGGCGGTCCAGGAGAAGCCTGTAGCCATTCTGCGCTTGTTTTTAAAATAGGTGTTCATTGCTAGGGCGTTGGCAGATTGGGTTATGCCTATTCCTGACCCTAAAAAAAATGTTTTTTTTTATATCTTCATCAAAAACAGATAACTAAAGCATGGCTTTTTTGATTACCGATGCAAAAAAAAACTAAAGCATGGCTTTTTTGGGTACCGATGCAAAAAAACTTTTTTTTTTGATCACGGGTGCTAAAAAAGATTTATTTCCGTTTTTTACCCAAATAGCGGAAAATAGTAACATTGAAAAAATCTAATTATTCTTGCCTAAGAATTAAGCCATTTCCGCCAGTTTTCACCAAGTATTTACGAAAAAATCATTTCAAAATATCGTCAAAATATGAAATTGTCAAAAATTAAAATGCCGCAACAATGAACGTCACCGAGTAAAAAGACACATCGCTATGGAAACGATTGTTATTTCATTTACCAGCCGCCTTGATTTATAGTGTAAAGATGGTGTGTTGCGAGAAATTCTCTTCGTTCGAGATTTTTAAAAGTATTTTCCTATTTTTCTTGGATTTTATAATAAAAGTATTAAAAAAAATTGTGTTAACAACTCGCGGCTACACTGTGCTTTTTTTTACTCGCGTTTTTAAATACCTCGCTGCGCTCGTTATTTAAACCAACGCTTGTAAAAAAGCACTATTTTAGCCACTAGTTGTTAAAACTACTATTTTTTTTTATCACGGGTGCAAAAAAAGATTTCTGTCCGTGTTTTACCCAAAATTAAAGAGAAATAGAAATCTAATTATTCTTGATTAAAAATTAAGCCATTTCCGCCAGTTTTCACCAAGTATTTACGAAAATATCGTTTAAAAACATCGTCAAAATATCAAACTGTCAAAGATTAAAATGTTGTAACAAAACATATTTAAATATTTAAAGAATTTTCTGTTTAAATTTAAAACAAATTGACTGTGGTTATTGATTTTATTTTCATCAACTATTGTTAACAGCATTTAAAATATAAAAAAATTGCATTTTTATTATACTTTTCTCAAAATTTTCGCCTGAACTCAGAGCTAGTCTAAACTAGCCGTCCAAAACTTTTCAAACATCCAAAAGAAAATTGGGGTGTGCTTAAATTTTTAACATTTTTTTCTTGGTTTTTGGACATTTGGTATACACCAGGGCTTAGAACATTGAACTACTAGAAGAAGTCTGGTCTGTTTGGTTACACTGGTTGTTTGAGTGGGGAAAGGGAAGAAAGAAATCTGTGTTGCCAATTTTACTAACAAAATTATGCAACAAAAAACTTATTAAATTGGGATTAAGTTTTGAAGCTTATTTATTAATTAATTAATTAATATATGTTGAAAAAGATAATATACACAATATATAATACTCACAACCTATTTAAAACTTTCGACTTTTTTTAAAAATATAACATGTGTTTTCCTTAAAAATCTTCTTTTATAGTCAACGTGGCAACATTGATTGTTTGTTGCGCTTTCTTGATTTTTCCTTGATTTTTCCATTGTTGTCTTGAAAATGAAAGTTTCAGCACTTGTCAATAGTGTTTTTTTGATATTTTTGTGAAAAGTTTGTGGCGAAAAATGGTTCTGAAGGGTATTATTAAATGCAAGTTGAAACAGAAGCCGGGGGACCGCAGTATTTCGTTTCACAGGTACGTTAAATTAAAATATTAACTAAATATTAGGTTAGAATTCGTCATATTTGGCCATTCTTGGTAAACAAAGGCAGGAAAGAATAGGGATTTCCATAGCATCTTTTTCTTATTTTTATACTACTTGAATACATTTTTAGGTTTTTGTTATAGAAACATAGATTTTTATTATTATATCTAGACCATTTAATTAAACGGAACTAAAAATTATTGAAGGTATTTTAAATAATATTAAAAACAGGGGAAAACGTATTAGGTTAACATGACAACAATGGGATGGAGATGTTGAACTCAAAAACCCTACCCTAGGTCTGAAAAAAAGCTTCTAGTAGTTCAATGTTCTAAGCACCCGGGTGTACTCAATAATCGATGTCTCTCATATAAGGGCCATTCAACGACTTACGATTTAGTACCCTTTTTTTGACCAACAGCTGCTATTTTTAACACTGTTGACATGTTATATGATTTACTTTGCAAAATGACCGCCATAGAGGCTAAAATGCCGTTAAAAATGGATCTGATGAAACGCCTTAATATCAGAAATTTCGACCCAATATAAGCATTACTCTTACCGTAACACGCTGAATACAAAACCATATAGCCCCAGAAGCTATCACAGAATCTGCATAGTAACAAAGAGACAGCTACCGTTAGTGAACCGACCATGGCTACCTGTCTATAGCTAAATTTTCGAAATAGGGGACCGTTCGTTAGACCTAAAAATTAGATTTTTAATGAAAAAGGTATAAATCAATTTGAACACTTTGAGCACCAAGACAATTTTGATTTTTTTTGTTACGAAAGTCAAAAATATTTTTTTTGTAAAAAAATTAGTGCGTAATTTTTATTTAGTTTAATATATAATGAGTTAATAAATGAGTTGTATGTGTGTTTTTTAGTTATTTTACTAGCGATATACCGGTATATGCCAGCTTTTTTAAAATAACCAAAAACACTAGGCTACATTTTTCTTTCTTTTGTTTAAGACGAGTGCCTTCAAAGGGTGGATCCTCCTTACTAACTGTGGCACAAAAGTTTTGGAAAAAAAAGTTTTAAATTTTATAAAAATGAGCACAATTTTTGGTAAGGAAAAACTCGCTTCTCGAGTTTGTTTATACGGGCCCCTTAAAGCACCTTTATATAATTAGGATTTAGAAATGTTGTCATATAAACACCACTAAAACCATTTCGAGCTCTAAATCGATTTTATTTTTAAAGCGATTTAAAGGTGCAGTTAGACTGTGGGAGTGTAGTCGTCGTAGTGAATTTTTTTCTATAGATAATGCAGAACAGGATATTTTACAGATAAATAGTTAACAATATTTTTTGGTGCACGCTTTTTGATATAATTTACCTTGTTTAATGTTTTAAACAAATATTGGTGATAATAGACCCTCTTGCAAAATTTTTGAACATGTTGTTGTTCTTTTGTATCAACCAAGAAAGTTCCATTTTTTCTTAATATAAGTTCAAAAATGCTTTAGTTTTAAAATTAGGGTTGATTGGGTACCAAAGATGGACAAAATGAAACTTGGGGAAGAAAAAAATGTGGTAATTTTGTATTTGCATACATTCATACAGTCAATAGTGTGTTCAGTGGTATTTGCGATAAATTAACAAGGTAGTATAGTAGTTATATCTGATCCTCTGATTAATCATTATGGTTTATTAGAATTGCGAAGAAATTAGAGCCTTTTTTCTAAGTGACACAAAGCGCTTACTTTTAGCATTACTTCGCTTGCATGGACAAATTATATCAAATAATTTACCTTCTTAATCTTATATATTGCTTTAGTAATAATCTTTAGAAAAGTTATAGTACCGTATTATCAGGGGTGCACGGTGATTGTAGTAAAAAAAACTCACACAGAGATAGGTAGATATTTTCGGGCGCACATGAAAGAGATGGCATGAACCCACCAACTTTAAACATGGGAGATATTTCGTGGAAATGCAGACAGTCGATATTTTCAATAAATTGACAAAGTATTATAATTACTTATGTCCCTATCCCCTGACCAGCCAAAGTTAATAATTAATAATGGTACCTACCTGCAATAAAGAGCAGCGCTATATTACCCCTCTAATCTTTTCTACGTCAAACTAGTAATTTTCTAAAATTGTTTATAAAACTGTTTAAAGTAACTTTTTTAAAGAACATTTTGCCCTAAATATTACTTATATTACCCACTAGACATATTACTTTTATTACACACTAGACACCGCCGCGCCGCTTTGCCTGCGGTTTTACCCATTTTTCCCGCTTTTATTCCTTTAAATGCCATAACTTTTGTTTCTGTAAACCGATTTTGATGAAATAAATGCCTATGTGTTGCCTAGGAACACGAGGAATGCAATAGTGAAAGACATACATAGAGACAAAAATTGTAAAAAATACATTTTTGGTATTTCATTTGGTCAAACAATAAAATATAAAAAAATAGTCAATGTACAATTCAATGTACAGAAATGGTCCTTTTATAGATTTATTATATGTATAGATAAACAACTAATTATAGTCAAGGGGATAAAATTTCGGTTCAGTGGATTTTGCCTAATTGTCTCTCAAACAGACACACAGACAGACACCATCAAAAAATTTTATATTGGGTCTTTCTTTCCCATTAGCCTACACTATAGTTTGGATGGCTAAAAATAGAGTTCTAGATTACTACATAGCCGGTACCTAAGTACCTAAGTTTTTGTTTATGGGTAATAAAAATAACACGACCGCCTTATTTATAATATTGCTATTGTTTCTCTTTTCGGTTTGGTCTTTTGTGTGTTCCTTGTGGGACGCTCATCCAATTTTAAAATTTCGTTTTTTCTTTTGGTCTTCTCTTTTTTAGATTCTTTTCGGTTGATGTAACTGATTTGGAAGTTTTAACTTATTGCTATTTTGATAGAGTATTGCAGTATGTATATTGACTATATAAGGCTATAGGTATTTATATTCTTTGTTTTAAAAAATATCCAATGTACAGAAATTAGAGATTTACCAATAAATGTACCAATAAATTTTATAAAATTAATAGTTTAATGTAAAAAATGGGTGGGGGGGGTTTACTGTATCGCCACTGCGTATTGTAGGTAGGTAACATTAATATTATTAACATCGGTTGGTCAGGGGATGGGGACATAGGTAAATATAATACCTTCTTCATTTTATTTTATTGCAAAGATCGACTGTATGCTTTTCCACGAAATCACTCCTATGCTTAACGTTGGTGTATTCATGCTATCTCTGTCATACGCGCCCGAAAATATCTACCTATCTCTGTGTGAGTTTTTTTCACTACAACCACCGTGCACAGCTGATCATAAGGTACTATAAGTTTTCTAAAGGTTATTACTAAAGCAATATATAAGATTAAGAAATTAAATTATTTGATATAATTTGTCCATGCAAGCAAAGTAATGCTAAAAGTAAGCGCTTTTTGTCACTTAGAAAAAAGACTCTAATTTCTTCGCAATTATAATAAACCAGAATGATTAATCAGCGGATCAGATATAACTAGTAACACACTATTGACTGTATGTATGTATACAAATACAAAATTACCACATTTTTTTCTTCCCCAAGTTTTATTTTGTCAATCTTTGGTACCCAATCAACCCTAATTTTAAAACTAAAGCATTTTTGAAATTATATTACGAAAAAACGGAACTTTCTAGGTTAATACAAAAGAAATATGTAAGGTGGATCTTTTAACATGTTCAAAAATTTTGCAAGAGGGTATTTTATCACCAATATTTGTTTAAAACATTAAACAAGGTAAATTATATTAAAAAGCGTGTCCCAAAAAATTTTGTTAACTATTTATCTGTAAAATATCCTGTTCTGCATTATCTATGGAAAAAAATTCACTACAGCTGCAATGCAACGACGACTGCACTACCACAGTCTAATTGCACCTTAAGAAAGCATACAACAAAGAACATACCTGCGGAATATTTTCTTCATAGTATAAACACGTTAAAAACACTTGAGCGCAATACTTTGTATTTTGGACATGTGTGTACCGAAAAAAAATATTTCTTGAAATCATTGCTTTTTAAAAAAAAACTTTAAAGAAAAAGCGCGCTTTTAGACTAATTCTGTACTAGATTAGGTCGTTCCTGAGTAATTTAAATACATTTTGGGGAGGGTGCATTTTTCATGTAAAAACAACCCCTAAGGGGTTAAAAGATATACAGCAATTTAAAGGTATTTTTATACTTACCTCGTTTTATACTCTACAAAAAAGTGCTTAACAATTTTTTTTAACGAGTTAATAGTTTTTCTCAAAAAATAAACAAAACTGTTTGAGAAAAGGCCAAAAAAATGACTATATGCGAATTTCTTCAGGAAGAGCCATTTTTGCCAGAACTTAGTTTAGCATCGTGCAGTGGCGGCCCCATGGGTGGGGGGGCGGAGATCGCCCCCCCCCCTTTGCTCCAGAAAAAAGTAGACAACATCAACAAAAATGCTGGTGGTAATTACCCTTGAAGAAAAAAAAACGGGAAATTGCAGAAAGTTCCTTTAAATACATTCTAGAATCCCTCCACAATATTTTGGGACAGTTTGACCTTCAATCCGTCAGAACAAGAATATACAAACGCATGATGAACTTACCGCGAAAACCATTGAAAATACAGAACAGTATTATAAAGTTTCTATTTATAAACAAGTTTTAGATTTTTGTTTTATACTTTTGCAGTGGAAACCCTAGGTCCATGGGGTGATGAAGCTAAAAAATTAATTTCCGAAATAGCAAAAAGAATTGAAACAAAAAGTTTAATCACCCAGCGGATCAGTATCGCCATTCAAAGGGGGAATGCGGCCTCAGCGCTGGGGACTTTACCCAAAGAACAAGAATTGGAAGAAGTTTTTTATTTATAGTTTTTTTTATGATTAATTTTAATTTTGATTTTTTTTTAGTTCTAAACCAATTTTTACAATTTCATAGCTATATATTTATGATTATTGATATAAAAATTTTGTTTAAAAAGTTTTAGACAAAATCAATTCGGACATAAAAAAGTATCTTTGACCTGAACGTATTCATACCAAGTTTAACATGAAGCCAAAATCAAGGCAAAATTAACTAAAGTCGTTTCAAAATACTATAAACTGTTTTATTAATCCAAAACACAAATTCTTGAAGTTTTATTGTGAGAAGTCAGTATTTGGAAACAATATTGGTCAGAAGTAGGCAAACGCTTAAACAAAAACATACCTGATAACGTGTTTGCCAGTAAGTAATGCCTCGTCAATCATCAATCGTCAAATCGTCAATTATCATGCCTCAGAAGATTGAAAATATAAGTACTTAAAAACACTATGACCGAAATTCGTCTGACGGGCTTAGCGTTGCTGCATATCAACAGACATATTGAAATTGACATTAAGTGAGTCATTGACCGGTTTGCCCACGATACACTTAACACGGTATGACAATGCGCATTTAGGCGTGACGTCACTTTGTGACTGCGATACCACCACATGTGCATGGAAAAGGTATTAATTTTCCTTAATGTAATTTTGGGCCGCCGCGCGTTTAATTGTTTTTTGGTTGGCATGGGTTGACTTGCGTTTGTTTAAGTTAGGTTTGGTTGATTTAGTTTGACTTGCGTTTGTTTAAGTTAGGTTTCGTTGATTTAGTTTAAAAAGTAAAAAAAAATTAGCGGAAGAGCTCCGAGCCGTGTCTTGGTTTTTACAAAATCTGACTTCTTCACAACATTTAAAAACTCTACAATTTTCCTTTCATTATTTTGGGGTCTCAAAAGATATTTTCTAACTTCAACTCCTTACTCGCCCCAACCCCAATCAAAATAACATACAATTAAAATTATATTTAAATAAATAAAAACAATAAGGTTTCTCAAAACATTTTTTTGAAGTAAAAATAAACTAAAAAAAATGGTTTAAGTTAACAAACTTTAAAGATAAGATTTGTTCCTCTAATTTATACTCTGATTCGCGTCTTCTTTTGGCAACCACCGGCGATTTTTCTTCATCTTTTGCTTGCGTACAGAATATATTAAACTTCCAGGTAAATTTAAAGTAGGCACTGCATCAACCCTTAAATTACGAGCGTTCTTTGTGGTGTACTTCATAAGTTTTTGAAGTAGAGGTATTTCGAAACTACTGTCTTCGAAATGTTCTTTATACAAAACAAAACTAGATTTTAAAAGAAAATAAACAGGTTGAATTAAAATAAATTATAACTCAAAATATACGTATGGCGTTTCCTAAAACCATAGCCTAAATATAGGGCTATGCTAAAAAATAAGGGTTAAAATAAATAATAAAAACTTTGACTTTGTTTGACTTTACTTTTTCGTTTATTTGGCAGGCAATTATCCATTTCATTTCTACATCATTTTCTGTCGGAAAGCTGAAGTATTTAATGTTTTTTTTTTAATTCTGTAATAATTTTTACATTCAAAAACAGCGCAGTTTAATATATAATTATGAATAAATTCTGACACTGAAATAATCATTATCAAACAACAAAGTGGTACTTGCACAAGTTGTGTGTTGTTATCGTAGAAGGCAGTCGTATATTTGGGAGGGTAAGCAGATCGAGAATATTTCTGTTCTTTACGGTTTCAATTGAAACATGAGACAAATATATCAACGCAGTAAACTCATTCTCTCAATCGAGCACGCTAATAGAAATTCGAATGATGACGTCAGTTTATGAGTGCGCGGAAGGCGACGGAATTTGGAATAAATAGTAGCATACCGTGTTAAGTGTATCCAACACCGTTCTCAACTAGTTGAGTACGGTGTTGGTGTATCGTGGGTTTGCCCAAAAAAACTGGAAATTATTTTTTTTTGAGATGGGCATCTTATGTTTGAGATATTCGATATAAAAGGTAATGTTTCAACAAAAAGCTTTTTAGACCTCAAAAAAACGTATTTAGCTATTAGGTTTTGTTTGTGGTTTGTTTGTTATCTATGTTTTCTATAACTGAAAAAATTATACTTTATACTTAGTTACTCAAGCGCGAATTTCGTGAGGATAGGGGGGTAGTTAACCCCCACCCCCTACCCTGCCTTTAAATTTTTTTTGAAAACATTAGAAAATCAAAAGTAGGGCATAAATTACGGCGCTATAACACCTGATATTTACTTTATTAGTTGCTGCGCTTTGAAACCATTGATATATTTACAATTTTAGTTTAATTTCAAATCAAAAAACGCATTTTTTAGAGCAATTTTCGTAAAAATTTTCGACTGAAAAATTACAGTTTTAATGTAATTTTCTCAAAAGTTTTCTTAAACATTTTTTAAAATAAAAAATGTATGAAATAAACGACTTCAAATCTGAGTACCCACCCCTAGATTTGATACCAAATCCTCGCTTGTAGTTACTAAGTTTTGTTTGCATATATTGATATGTTCCTCATAAAAGCTATGCTTTTATTCTATTTGTTTTTCGTATCGAAATCGCCCCCCCTTCTTTTCAAATGGCTGAATTACTTATTTAAAAATTCATCGGAAATTCGTATATATATAGCAATTTTTTTGAGATAACGGCATTTTCACAAACCGTTTTTTATTTTTTTTTTTGTTTAACAACTATCATCTCTAAAAAAAATGTAAGCACTTCTTTATAGGGTATAAAATAACCTTTAAATTGCTGTATCTTTTGACCCCATAGGATGCTTTTTACATGAAAACTGCACCCCCCCAAGATATAGAAAATAGTTTTTTTTATAAAGTTTTATTTGGTTTGTAGGAAACCTCAAAAAACGCGTAAAGAAAATAATGACTTCAAAAAAAAATTTTTTTCGGTACACAAAAGTATTGAGAATGACGTTAAAAAATCACTATATTATAAATACATTAAAATTTATTTAAGAAAAATCTGTTAATAAATAAGAAAGTTATGATTTTTTGAATAACATCTCTTTCGACCATCTTTAATCCAAGATGACCGAGGAAGCAAGCGTCACTTAGAGGGAAACGTTTTTTTTACAAACTACTATGGGGGTAAACAAACATCTGTCAAAAATCCAGCATAATCCAGATAAATTCCCCTATCGCCTTTTTTGAGAGCTGACGCTCTTGGACTATGGGGGGGTTTGCGTTACTTCTATAGAGCATTCAAATTGTCTTCTAAAAATAATCCATACATACCCACCCATGCCTGCGTTGAACGCTGAGTTCATATTGATGACACTTGTGGTCTGAGAATGCGAGAGTCCCAATTCTTCGAATCTTTTTCTAAACACTAGGCCGAATTGTTGGAACATTGGAAATGTACATAACTGCAAAAAAATCGATTTTTTTTTTCATACAGACACGGCTAGGGGTAATCTAATTTATTTTCAAAAATCGAGAAAATAAAAAAGTGAAAATGAAGTGTTTTTGTACAGCATATTTGTCGTTTTTTAAACGCCAGGCCAAATTGTTGCAACATCGAAAATTTACATAACTGAAAAAAACCAAAATAATTTTTTACAAATATATAATACAGATATTACAATTTTTTTTTCCTACGACCGCACACGAAAGTAACCAAATCTGCACTGTATAACGCCCCAGAAAGTTTTATATTTCACACGCATATCAACTTTATTTTCGTCTCTAGAGACGAAAATGTTTTCTTCTCTTGTGACGAAAATGAATGACAGCAAACCATCCAAACAATGTAGGTATCTAGTTGGCTATCTGTAAAAGCGTCGGAAATAGACCGAAACCATTTTCGTCCCTAGAGAAGAAAATACTTTCTTCTCTTGAGATAATAATGGAAAAAAAATAATAATAATAAAAAATTCGAATTAAATTCTGAAGTGGTCGTAGGAAAAATAGGGTACACAACTCGATAGAAACTAACTTTCTTACACTCGCGTGTTGTTTCACTCGGCTAGCGCCTCGTTCACAACATTCAGGCTCGTGTGAAATACGTCACTTTCTTCTCTCGTTATGTAATATACCATTGTTTTTTTTTTACAAAAACGAGAAAATAAAAAAGTCTTAAAGGTGTTTTCGGTCCGCATATTTGTTCGACGACGCTGTAGCGACCTGCCCTTAAGTTTTAATAAACATAACAGACGTGATTAATTACGGAGGAATAACGTTTATTTGACATTTGCAACTAACCGAATTTATTTTTGGGGGGATTTAAACCAAGAACCTCTAAAACATTATTCTAACGCTCTATCAATTGGGCTATTGCGATCATTGGCTTTTTCGAAATCTTTTTGCTGATTTATTTGTTAGTAGTGGGGTGCCTTTCGAAGCCCTCGCCTGCTTTGAAATCTGAGTGTGTTAAAATCATCCCACTACTGGTACTAAAAACCATGGCTTTAGTAGAGCAACTGGTAGAGCAGTAGACATGTATTCTAGAGGTTCTGGGATCAAATGATAATAGAAATACATAAAGACATATACAGACACATAAAGACATACACAACTATGAGCCAAAAAGTAGACTAGAGATACACCTTCCAAGCCAAAAATATTTTTTTATACCTTCATCAAAAACATGATTTTAGTAACTGTCTGCACATAACTAAAGCATGGCTTTCTTGGTTAACGATGCAAAAAAACTTTTTTTTTTGATCACGGGTGCAAAAAAGATTGTTGTTAGTTTTGTACCCAAAATTAAAGAGAAATAGCGGAAAAGAGTAATATTGGAAAAATCTAATTATTTTTGCTTAAAAATTAAGCCATTTACGCCAGTTTTCACCAAGTATTTACGAAAAAATCATTTAAAAACATCGTCAAAATATGAAACTGTCAAAGATTAAAATGTCGCAACAATGAACGTCACCGAGTAAAATAGCACATGGATGGAAACGATTGTTATTTTATTTACCCCCCGCCTTGATTTATAGTGTGAAGATGGTGTGTTGCGAGAAGTGCTCTTCGTTCGAGATTTTTAAAAGTATTTTTCTGTTTTTCTTGGATTACTTGATAAAGGTATTAAAAAAATAGTGTTAACAACTCGCGGCTAAACTGTGCATTTTTTACTCGCGTTTTTAAATATCTCGCTGCGCTCGTTATTTAAACCAACGCTTGTAAAAAAAGCACTATTTTAGCCACTAGTTGTTAAAACTACTATTAAAAATGAAAAGACTAAAAAACTAGAATATTGCCTTAAAGATGTTCCAGTGGAATGCTGTTTTTATACCATAGAATTTTCTAAATTTCAAAAACTAACCCTACCGGTAAAGTTTACTATTTGTGAAATTTACTATTTTTATATTTTATCAATTTTTAGAGAAAGTGTTTGTTTATATATGTTGTGAGGTTTATTAATGTACTAAGTATCTTAAGTCCTTATTTTTCTTTTTTCATTTTGATCACTGACTATTTTTTGGTAACAAAAGAAGAAAAAAAAACCCCTTTAGGATAAGCAATTTAGATATACATTTTCTGAATAGAAGAAAAAATTAGAACCCAATTTTTTTTTTCATTAACAAGCTTAGGAAACTCCATTTCTACCCCCTCGGAAAATGTCATTCCTAACCTCCAAAACGCTCCAAAACGCGTTTTTCTTGGATAACTCCTAAACGGTGACAGACTGTCAAAAGAGACAAATGGAAAAAAATATTGAAAATTTAATTTTCTATCAATAAGCAAATAGTGATAGTGTAACTCAAACCACTCCTTCTACCAGAAAAATTGAAAAAACCCAAGCAAAAATTATGCCAATTTGAAAAATGTCTTGCATATCCCTTTGTATCATTTCCATCAAGAGTTCTCAACCTACGAGCACCAAACTTGGCAGAGTGGATCTAAGAGCAATGACCTAAATTATGTCAGAAAATTAAATTTTTCCAGTGGCGTAGTTCGATTTTCTTAATTAGAAAAGTTGAAAATGTACCAAAACTGTTTGATACGCCACTGTTATTGACATATACAAAAAAAAGGCCCCGCTTTTCACTGGATATTATACTAGATAAAAGTGCATTTCCAACGACACCTTTCGTTTGTATTTTCTGCTTCTAGTAATAAAATAGGAATTTTTTAAAACCATAATTTTTTATATATTTAGTAAATTTTTTAAATGAAAGAGCCAAGGTCCCCTATTCTTCCAATACCAATTATGGCTTTAAAAAATTCTTATTTTATTACTAGAAGCAATAAATACAATCTGAAGGTGTCGTTGGAAATGCAATTTTCTATTTAGCATAAGATATAGTGAAAAGCGGGGCCTTTTTTTTGTATATGTCAGTAACAGTGGCGTATCAAAGAGTTTTGGTACATTTTGAAATTTTCTAGTTGAGAAATTAGGACTGCGCCACTGGAAAAATTAAATTTTTTGCTCTTGGATCAAACTTGCCAAGTTTGGTACTCATAAGTTGAGAAATCTTGATTTTTGCTTGGATTTTTTCCATTTTTCTGGTAGAAGGAGTGACCTAAGCTACACTACTTCCATTTAGTTATTTGTCACTTTTGACAGTGTGTCACCATTTAGGAGTTATCCAAGAAAAACGCGTTTTTGGAATTTTTAGGAGGTTAGAAATGACAGTTTCCGACAGGGTAGAAATGGGGACTTGGTATGTTAATCGGTGGACCTTTCTAACCCTAATAACACAAGTACGTTTTAAAAACGTCCCTGGAACGTTCCGGCGCGACCAATGGTACGTTCCAGGAACGTCTGTAGACGTCGTGAAACGTTCAGGGAACATTCCCGGAACGAACAATGTCGTCAATTGTAACGTTTTAGGAACGTTCCTTTGGACGTTCCTGGAACGTTTACTTGGACGATTCTTGGCCGTTCTTATTTGAATGTCCACGGTATATTCTTCAATTTCGTTCCAGGAACGTCTACAGACGTCGCCAAATGTTCAGGGAACGGTCCCGGAACAAACAATGTCGTCAATTGTAACTTCTCAGGAACGTTCCTTTGGACGTTCCTGGAACGTTTACTTGCACGATCCTTGGCCGTTCTTATTTGAATGTCCACGGTATATTCTTCTTATTGGTTCCGGGAACGTCCACAGACGTCGCCAAACGTTCCGGAAACGTTCTCGGAACGATTAATGTCGTCAACTGTAACAGTAAGACGGCAAGGAAAAGTCCTATAATTCTTCACAAATTTTATTTGAAATCCCCAAAAAAAAAATTTGTGAAGAATTAATAGGACTTTTCCTTGCCGTCTTACTATGAATAATCTTCACTCAGGAGACCTCACTCAACTTAGTCAACTGTAACGTCTCGGGGTCGTTCCTTTGGACGTTCCTGGAACCTTTACTTGGACGATCCTTGGCCGTCTTTATATAAACTCATTTTGGAGTCATTATCCAATAAAATACAAATATCTCTAATTATATAAAACGACTGTGGAAAAGATAGAGAATATTTTACCCAAGTACGCCATCTAGTTGCTAAATGAGTAGCTAATTAAAACTGCAGTACATGCGTCTCTGTTTAGGACGTCCCCTGAACGTTTCATTGGAACTTTTTTTATATATTTTTCTGGAAACGTTCCAGGGGCGTACTTTTTAGGGCTGTGACTTTCAGAAACTATGGGGATCTAAAAAGGACGTACCCTGAACGTTCCATGAGAACTGTTTTTAGACATTTTTCTTGGAACGTTCCAGGGACGTATTTTTTAGGTCTGTGACTTTCGCGACCTATAGGGATCTAAAAAGGACGTCCTCTAAACGTTTAATTGGAACTGTTTTTAGACCTTTTTCTTGGAACGTTCCAGGGACGTACTTTTTAGGGCTGTGACTTTTACGACCTATGGGGATCTAAAAAGGACGTCCTCTGAACGTTTAATTGGAACTGTTTTTAGACCTTTTTCTTGTAACGTTCCAGGTGCGTACTTTTTAGGGCTGTGACTTTCACGACCTATGGGGATCTAAAAAGGACGTCCCCTGAATGTTCATTTGGAACTGTTTTTAGACCTTCTTCTTGGGACGTTCCAGGGGCGTAATTTTTAGGTCTGGGACGTTGGCGACCTATGGGGACCTAAAAAGGACGTCCTCGGGCCGTTATGTGTTATTAGGGAAGCTTGTTAATGAAAAAAAAATTTGGGTTCTAATTTTTTCCTCTGTTTTTGCTATGTAACTTAGCCTACTTGACTAGTCTGATAAGAGTGATAAGTTATATGGTATGTGCTACGGTACTTACTGTGATGCACTGTAACTTTAGATGAATAAATGTATTTTTATTTCTATTCTATTCTATAACGGTGGCGATCGCCCCCCCCCCCCCCCATTTTCGAGAATTCATAAAATCGCCGGTTTTTCAAAAAAAAACAGTAAAATATTTGATAGTTTTTCAAAATTTTCGCCTATTGGGTCGAGGGGAGCTGCGACTGCCAATGTCTATAATCCCGGTCGAGACAAAAACTTTATCATTAGTAAAATCGGTGTGCCGCACCTCATTCATGGATAAGGGTTGGGAACACCGCTCTAAAAGTGGGCATTTTTAGAGTGGTGTGCCGAACCCTTATCCATGAACGAGGTCCGGCATACTAATTGATTTTTGGTCTGTGGGTACTACCCCCTCTAAAACTGCCCACCTTTGGATTGGTGTGCCGAGCCCTTATCCACAATTTTGAGGTACAGGATTGTCCATTTCGTATTCAGGACGAGAAAATGCACATATTATCAAAAAATGGCGAGGGTTACCTATCCATCATATTTTATACCTTGAACTCTTGCTCTACATGTTTAATACACTTACATTACTAAATCCGCAAGCTAAAACTATCATCCACCCCCATCCACCGTCAGGGGGTTGAAAGTCGAGATCTCCAACCCTATATCGTCTTCTTTTAGGAGTTTCATCATGAAAGTTGAGTGCAACTTGGGGTTCAGATCGTTCATTTTCTTGTTTATGATCCATTCTTGTGCTAAAGACAATCCAATTAAAAGAATTGTTTTTTTTTTCAGATTTTTAATGGGTTTCAGAACTTTCGCAAAATGTAACTCGAAAATCTTACAAAAAAATGTGGCGTATGCGGAAGAAAATGGTGGTAAGTGACTTGCCTCTACTTACGTTTTGTGCCATTATGTCATACAATATGGGAGGGGTGGAAAAACGTGTACCCTAAACTGGTGAGCAAATGAACTGCAACACATGAAAATTTCGGAAAATTAAAAGTTAAATATTTTCACACAAAATATACATTTTGAACTGCAGTTTTCACTGGCGTATAAATCAACGCTTAGGGTTTTTACTAAGGTTACGCAAAAGAAAGAAATATTTTTTTTCGCGATCATAGGCGTAGCAGATGAGCAATAAACATTTCTCTACGTGCTAGACGAGTTTCTTAAAGTTATATTGTTCTGTGAAAAGTTGTTTTAGCACTAGTCAAATTTGCACATGTTCATTTAATAGTTTGGACCATCATCTCCAAACGATTTTTTTTAATTTTTAAAGAACGCCAACAATAGGCGGAGTAAAAAAAAATATTTTTTGAAAATAATTCAGTGTAGAGTGGATAGTTATGCCTATGATAGCAACAATTGTTAGTTGATTTTGTTAAAATGTTTATTGACATATTTTTGTCTACCATTGGCGTAGTTAACAAATATTTTTACTTATTTAAAAGATAAAGGTACTTGAAATTAACATGGATTATTAATTTACAGTGACGCTGTGTGTCACTCATTAGGCGGAGCTGTTAAAATAACTTTAAGATTTTAATGAGATAGTTGACATACATTGATTTTGACATTTTATGTTGTTGTGGTTTATGTTTTTTTTTTTGTTTTAATATTCCAGTATTAATCGTAATTTATCATTGGCGGAGGTAAAATTTCAAAAGTGAAAAACACCTCACAGCTTTTATTTTTTTTTGTTTTGGGTTGTACGCATTTTTAGGTATCTCTTAATTTTAACCATTAATATTGACTACGTCTACGTCTATAAAATGCGATTGTTATAAAAAAAAAGGATAACTAAATATTTTCCACGCCAATGGTTAAAATTAAGAGATACCTAAAAAATGCATACAACTCAAAATAAAAAAAATAAAAGCTTGTGAGGTGTTTTTAATTTTTGAAATTTTAACTCTGCCAAACATAAATTACGGTTAACACTGGAGTATTAAAACAAAAAGAAAAACATAAACTACAGCAACACAAAATGTCTAAAAAAAATGGATGTCAACCGTCTCATTAACATATTAAAATTTTTTAACAGCTCCGCCTATGAGTGACACACATCATCGTAAATTAAAATTAGTAACAAACGATGATAATAATTTTTAAAAATAAAATAATCCATGTTAACTGCGAGTTTTTAAATAACTAAAAATATTTTTTAACTCCGCCAATAGTGGACAAAAATATGTCAATAAACATTTTAACAAAATCAAAAAACATTTGTTGCTATCATAGGAATAACTACCCACTCTACACTAAATTATTTTCAATTAATTATTTTGGTTATTGGTTGACGTTTTTTAAAAATTAAAAAAAATCCATTTCGAGATAATGGTCCCAACTATCAAATTAAATGAGTGGTAACCTTAAAAAATGTAAAAATAACGAAGAAATAGTAATTTTAAAAAAATTCCCTGTAGTTTCCAAAATGGAGAAGTTATCAAAAATCAAAGAATTAAGTTTTTAGATATTAGGTAACCCTTTATAATCGAAAGAACAAATCAGCTCTACCTTCGTTTCTGTCAATTCTCGCACTTACCAAAACAAATTAGGTTTTACGTACACCCCTAGTAAAAACCCAAAGGTTCGATTTATACGCCAATAAAAACCGTAGTTCAAAATGTATATTCTGTACAAAAATATATAACTTTAAATTTTCCGAAATTTTCATGTGTTGCAGTTTATTTGCTCAAAATATATCTTCCAAACGAAAGTACAAAGATTTTATTAGCTGGTCGGATTAAAAATGACAAAATTATGTGTTTGACGCTATGCATCTATTCTCAAAATCAATCCTCTGACTCATCTTTCCCACATAGCAATTTGCCATCCTTAGCATGTGCATAGAATAGAAGGATGTTCTAAATTAACATTGCTTCTAAGAATGTGCTAATAGATATTCTTATCAGATGATTGGCATGTGCTTAGCACATATAGCAACTGTTCATCCTTAGCAAGTGCATAGAATATCCTCAAAAAAAGAGGATATGCTACGATTGTTCTAAATTGGCATGTGCTTAGCACATATAGCAACTGTTCATCCTTAGCAAGTGCATAGAATATCCTCAAAAAAAAGGATATGCTACGAATGTTCTAAATTACCATTAGAACATTCTATGCAGGTGATACAAATAGGTTACGTTGAGAAAATCGATCCATAAAATGAAAATATCTAAGGTTTGCTCGGTACAAAGTATGCAAACATTAAATCACTGAATTAAACGCTCATGATTTTATTGTATCATGCATATAGATGTATTTAATATTTTACCACAATTGGTATATACTTTGCATATGCTAAAGATGTCGTAAAAGTAACCTTCTTTAATGGCATTTCATTGGTATATGTTAAAGAAATACTAGATGTTCTTTTGCAGTACCAGAATAGCATGGCATGGACCAAATAATGTTTCAATAAGTGATATATACTTTGCATATGCTAAAGATGTTCTAATAATAAACTTCTTTAGTGGTATGGTACCAAAATAGCATGTGCGCTAAACGGACCAAAAAATGTTTTAAAATTGATATATTCTTTGCATGTGTTAAAGATGTACTTAAAAGGACCTGCTCAAATGGTACAATCATAGCATTTGCTATGGATATCCTTAATAGCATATACTTAAATATTATGTACCAAGCATATGCTAAAGATGTGCTCGAAAGGACATCGTCAAAAGGAGGTTTAACGCATATGCTATGCATGTAAATTTTCTTACATTGCTATGTAGATTCCCCCCCCCCTTCAAAGCCCGTTTCTGAGCACACCACTGAACAATAATTTTTAAAAAGCGAATTTTAAAGCAATGCCTTAACCAAATTTAAAATTTTACTCACTTAAACCATAGTCTGTCAAGCACAATATGCTGGCTTAATTTTAGGATTAGGTTATAAAACATAATCTCAAATAAGCAAATACTTATCAAGTTGTGAGCATTTAATTATAGCAAAGCTCTAAAAAATAGTCAAAGTAGGTAACCTAACCTCAAAATGGTAGTTTAATATCAGGGGAAAGTGTACCTTTTTAAAAGAATTTTTGTTTTCTGATAAAGTTAATTCCAGCTGTATAAAAAAGTACGTTTTTTTGAAATTGCAAAAGTTTTTTCGTGCTAGTGAAATGATAAAAAAAACTTACCTTACAAAAAATCATTGAATACTTCTTTCTTCTTAAAAGTAGGTAGAAAACTAGACAAAAACCATACCACACTCGATCTATTTCAAAATTATTGTATAAAAATACAAATGACTTGGTGTCTCCTAGGTGATCATTAAAATTATATCTGAAACAAAAGAACATAAATGTATAAATTGTTGCTTTATTTTTAATCTTAAGACTACTTGATTTTGGTAAATAAAGATAGGTGTTATGTTAGACTATTAATTAATAAAAATCGTATGAAACGTTAACACCATTACCTAATCCTTTTTAAATTCTTACTAGATAGTAATATTTTTTAATTTGTATATTTTTCCACAAGGCGTTTAGGTACTTGGTTGTAAATTAACTTGATTAAATATATATCCGTATACTTGCTTGAGTCAAAGCATACTTTTATCTGATTTTAGTATCCTAGTTTTATAACATATCATAACATGCCAATTATAAAACAATAATTAAGTTATCACTCAGTGATCATGCAATGTTGGCTATTTTATTCTAATTCTAAAGATCAAGTTTTCGTGGTAATAAGCAGTTGTCAATAAATTAAAAAACAATGGATATTGGGTACTTACATACTTAAAATAAAAAGAATGAAATTCTTCGTCATGAAGCATTAATTAAAGAATGAGGAATAACACGACTAAAATCAAATGGTGGCTAAATCAGTTGGAAGAAATTAAACTTTTTAATTGAAAATAAATTTTTATTAAAAAAAGCTTTTAAGGAAGAAGCTTTTTTAAATGCACTCAAAAGTAGAATTTTATCTTTCTTTTACCATAATAAAAGCGATGGGCGCAAATTAAAAATTTTAACTTTAGGTATCGCATATCGGTCACTTTCAAAGGCTTGGCAATCTCACCCGTTCTCAGCTTCTTTAGATGAAAGCATTATGTTTATCATTCGAATGGAAGAAGAATTTAGTTCTTCTTTTGTAGTTATCTCTTTGTCACCGTAAAGTTAAAATTTTTAATTTGCGCCTATCGCTTTTATTATGGTATAAGAAAAATAAAAATTATTTTCTATTTTGAGTGCATTTAATAAAAACTTGTTCTTTAAAACTTTTTTTTTTAATTTATTTTTTAATTTTTATATTTTTGTACCCTAAATCGTCCATTTTAAATCTGCCATATTGAAATTTTTAAATCTGATCAAAAATTCATATCCCCTTCCCGAAAAACCCCTGTATGCCAATTTTGATTTAAATCGAACAAAACTAAATCTTTTCCCCCCTCCACTTCCCTCGTTAGAGAGAAGTGTGTACCTAATAATACCATATTATTGTATTGCCGCCGGAACTATAAACGCATACCAAATTTGAACACACACCCTTAATTTTTAGATTTGTACCCTAAATCGTCCATTTTGAATCCGCCATAATTGATATTTTCAAATCTGATCAAAAATTCATAATCCCCCTCCTCCTTAAAGACCGTCCATTTTGAATCCGCCATAATTGATATTTTCAAATCTGATCAAAAATTCATAATCTCCCTCCTTAAAGACCCCTGCATGACAATTTTCATTGAAATCGAAGAAACTAAATCTTTCTCCCCCTCCACTTCCCTCGTCAGATAGAGGTGGATACCTGAGAATACCATATTATTGTATCTAAACCGAAACTATAAACGCATACCAAATTTGAACACAATCGGATGTGGATAAGTTAGTTAAAATTGGTTAGCTAAACATGACCGGAAATCGTCCATCTTGAGTCCGCCATATTGAATTTTCAAAATCTGATAAAAAATTTGTATTCTTTATCCCCAAAAACCCCCGTATACCAATTTTGGTTAAAATCGGATAAACTTAGGTATTTTCCCTCTTCCACTCCCCTCGTAGGGGGGAGGGGTGCCTAATAATGACATACTATTGTATTGTCACCGGAACTTTAAATGCATGTGAAATTTAAAGGCAGTCGGATGTGTATAAGTTAGTTCAAATTGGTTAGCAAAAGATGACCAAAAATCAACCATCTTGAACACACCAAATTTCAACGAAATCGGGCGTACTTCAACTGTACCCTCCTCCAACCCCTTCAAGTAGGGGAAAGCTGTTAATTTAATCACAACTATATTCTTGTGTTGTCACCGCAACTATATAAGCATGCCAAATTCGAAGCCGATCGGATGTCGGGAGGTTGGTCAAAATTAAGTTGCAAGATTCCACCCGAACAAACATATCTAGTTAGATGCAATGCAAGTTAAATAAAAAAATGTCAAAAATAGACAAATATTTACAAAGCTGCAATACAAACAAGTACTTTCTGTTTAAAAAAGTGACAAATTAAGATTCAATTTTTCCTGTGACGAATTTATTACCAGCCTAGGCAAACCCTTTATTGCCCCTCCCCCCCAATTTATTATAAAGGAAAGCCCTGACAAAAAATTTTCAATAATGTAAATACCGTGTTTTAAATTTCTTAAAATTTTCAATTTTTAAAAACTACTTTTTGCAATGTTATTCTTATGTAAAAACTTTTTAAGTAATAAAAATTATTTTTTATTTATCTGTTCATTCTGTTTATCTATTATTCTATTCTTACTATTGTAGTAACTTCAAAGAAGGCTATTATAAAAACAATTTTATTTTATATTTTAGTTTATTTTTTTTTAAACTCGATTCACCTTTTTTTTAAGTTTTCATTTTTAAATTTTTAATGGTGAATGACTCTTCTTATATACCTTTTGTGTCATAGAACTTTTAAGTTTTTTTTGTAAAAGTGGTGAGAAGTATTAAAGCTTTTCTAAATTGAAAAAAATTGTGGGGATATCGTGTATACTTTTCACATTTAGAGTTTCAAAGGCGCTAATGTGGCCGATCTCCACATAAATTATTTTTTAACAACAGTTAAGTGAAGCTGTTAGCACAGACAGACTGACGACGTAAATGCAACCTGCAATATTTCTCTTATTATTAAGTTCGTACCCTTTAACCGTAGAAAAGAACTTTTTTTTCAACATTATGGTGGTGCGTAAACAGAAAGAATCCCGCACGGATAACATGGGTTTATGGCCTACCGTGAAAGTTAACCATTTTTTGATATTTTGAAGAAATTGTACTTTAGTTGAAAAAAATTAAATTCTATGAGGATCGTATGTCTGTGATAGGCTAGCTATGACATTTTGTATGTCTAATAAACACTACGGATAATTTTCCTCGTAACTTGAAAAGTACTTTGCAGATTTTCGTGATTGGGGTGTCATTTGAATGGTACTTAAATACTGCACAGGGGCGTAATCAGAATTATACTTTAGGGGGGCTTTAGTATTTGGGAAAATTAATTAAAAAGAAAACTTAAATGAGACTAAAATGTTTTTGTGTTTTATTTTCTCTGGTGGTTTTTCTTAAGGGTTAGTCATATTTAAAAGGTAATTTAAGGGCGTAGGCAGAATATAATTCGAGGGAGGGCATGTGCTTTAAAAAGTCAATAAATAAGAAAAATGTTAAAAACAAAAACCAACTCTATTTTTTTGCATTTAAATTTTTTACCTCATTTAATTAATGAAGTGAGTACAATTTAAAGGTATAGGTAGTGGCGTATGCAGGGGTGGGTTTAGGGTTTTTTTACCTTCTAGATCTAATGAATATTGAATCCTAAAGATTAGACTCTCCCAAAAATCACAAATAAATTGTCATCTGAAACTATGACTTTATTTAAGTCCCCCCAGAAACCTCAAGCCCCTCACCCTTGAAACAAAATTTCTGCATACGCCACTGAGTATGGGCGAAATTTTGGCTTAAGTTGGGTTTGGTGGAAATAAATTTAAAAGAAAATGGAAAAAATCGGATTTAAAACATAGTCTTAGTCGGTTTTCGTGTTGATTGTTTCAATTTTATCATTTTAGATTCTTTATCAGAGAAAAACAGTAGCGTAGTAATTACTTATATTAGAAAGTTTTTTTTTCTAAAACCAAAAAAAAAATTTAAAAAAAATAGTTTAAGCTTCGAATTAGATGATTATTATTACATTTTGTATTAATATATATGGACCTCTCCACGTATTTATGACTTCGCTAAAATAAAATTTTAGATACACCCCTGTAGCGTATTTGATTACCTTTAAAATGAGGCCAAACTTGTGGGAAACTATCTGCGAAAACAGGACAAAGTAAAGTGTAACTCTGATTTTAAATTTTAAAAAAAAGCAAATTGGCGCGGTCTTGGCCCTCATAAGTACGGCAACACAAAATCCTAAGTACGTCTCTGTAGACTAATTCATTACCTTTTAAACAAGCCCAGACTTGAAAAGAATCGCTTCCCCAAACGGGATTAAAAAAGTTTTTACTATTAACTATTAACTCCCCCAGACAATCAAGCTTTCTTAAATATAATCCTTGATACGCCCCTGTGCAGTATTGAAGTAGCTTCCAAATGCGAGAAAATTTATCCGTATGTGTTTAGCAGACATACGTTCTTTCACTGCTCATATCTCCCATCACAGACATACGATCCTCATAGAATTTAATTTTTTTCAGCTAAAGTACAATATCTTCAAAATATGGTTAACTTTCACGGTAGGCCATAAACCCATGTTATGCGTGCGGCATTCTTTGTCCGTGACTTAGCAGAATGAATTTGTCGATATATAATAAGAGTTAGTTGAAATTCACTTACACAGGTTTTCCCCACAACAAGGTAAAGTTAAATAAAATGTTGCAATAAAACTTGCCACCTCACTATTATAAATAAATAATATTAGAAAAACACAATTTTTTCACAGATTTTCGCAGTAAAATCCGAATTTTAAGATTTTATGTGGGAATTTATATAAAGACTGCTTCTGCTTCAAAGACGTCTTTGAGTTTTGTCTAGCTTATGTCTATCTTTTATGTACCGTTATACATTGACCTCTTTAGGTTTATTGGCTTAGTGACTTTATTAAATTTTCCCCAGTTTCAGTCATGGGGTATCTTATAGTTATATGGGGGTAGTATATTGTTTCATTTAAGTAAATGCAGTTCCCCCGCCTTTAGTCAATCAATCAACAAATGAAATTTGTTATTGATGCTTTCGCAATTACACAAGTCTAAAGATTACAAAGTCACTAGTTTACAATAAATAGATTAGTGTCTACCATTAGTAAAGTAAAAAATATGTTTATTTAATGCCAAGGTATTATTACAGTAAATATAAGGTAAGAATATATTGCCTAAGCTTTAAAAAAGCTTTTATGCGACACCCTATTATTATGTCTATGTATCCTAAACTAAGTATTTGATGAGCCTTGCATAAGAAAGTCGCATGATTTTTATTATCAATTAAAAAATTTTATACCGAAGTGGTTAATATAAAACAATAATAGAGTTTGATAAATTAAGCAAAAATAAAATAATAATGACACGTACAATGCAATTCTTTTTTTAGAACTTAGATTTTTTTTTAATGATTCACAAACTGTTTAAAATTCTGAATATTTTCCAGAACATGTTTTTTTACAACGTTTTTATATAGTTTTTTTGAATTTAATGATTTGATTTGTTGAGGCAACTGATTGTAAAGCTTTAGACCTACTAGTGCATGGGCTACGATGAGTAAAAAGGGGAAAAGCGGCGTTTTGTGATAAAAGCAACAAACTTTGCACAGTGGTTCTTTGGACCAAAACAATCGATTTAACCTGCAGCTCTTCTCCCAAAACCTGTGCAGGCGTAAAAACTGGAGGGGTTTATATTTTCTTAAATTTTATTTTGTTGTATATAATCATCATTGATATCAGTTTATAGGTTTTTCGATGATGGCCAAACCAAAATTACCACCTCCATTCGTTTTAAGGTGCTCCTAAGGGTTTAAGGGGGTGTTAAAGCTCCTATTTGGGCATTTTAATAATAAAAGTGCAGCATTTAAAAGGAAAATTAAAAACTTGCGTAAAATTGTTAATAGTTTTAATATTTTAACTTATATCACTTTTGGGTAGGTGGAAAGGAGCACATATTTAAAAAAAATAGTTTGCTGGATATTATTGATATGGGTATTGACTTACAGGTTTTCGAGGATGACCAAACCGAAAATAACCACCTTCATTCATTTTAAGGTTTTCTTAAGGGAGGGTGAGGGGGTAAAAGCTCCAATTTGGGCATTTTAATAAAAAAAGTGTAAGATTTTAGTAAAAATTTGCATAGTATTGTTAATAATTTTAATATTTTAGCTCATATCACTCAGTTTTTTACCAAAGATGTCCATCCTGTTGGGCAGGTGGAAAGGGAGGGGCGTAAAAATTACAGAGGCATTTATCGACATGGGTGCCCTGCCCTTAATGCATGCTGTTGGATGGCAGCTTCAGCTGATGGCAATAAATTCAACGGTTTGCTTTGAGACATAAATAAATGTTTTCTTGCCTCATTGACACTATCCATTTCCTGAACCCCATATAGCATGACAACAAATTTTTTCAGACTTTTTAGACATTTCGCCAATCTGCACAGAATGTTAAGAAATTGTAGCAAATGCTTCAGTGTATTTCTCAGTCCATACCTTCCAACACGTCCGTTTGTCTTTCCTAGGAAAAAAGAGGTCATATCACAGCCAGAGAATGCATGAAATCCTCTTGGTATCTCGGATCTCTCTTTTTTTAGATCAATAAAATGACACCGCCAAAATCAAAACGCCTGTATCAGAGCAACAGATAGGGACAGAAAATACGGCCATCAGCCTCCCCTAAATTTGTGCAGTCCATTTGGTTTAGGTTCGTTAAATTTTTATCTTTAGACGTCATAATGTTTTCAATATTGGTTACAACTTGATTTCGGAGATAATCTGCCCAATCACTGAGTAGCATATTTGTAAGCAAAGTTTCTAAATAAGTAAGAGTTATAGTAAAAATAATGGACATACCAGGAAAACAATATTTACCTTTTGTCGGAAAATTCTGACGTCGGATTTCGAATACCCTGCTGTCTCTTGTTGCCTCCTTTAGGCAAAAGCAAAATCGACTCTTTTAACTTGTAGACTGGAGCTAAGTTTTAGAATATAAGGCTTTAATTGACTATTAAAGTAGTCTCCAAACTTTTTGAAATTTGCTGTCAATCAATTCCCATGTCGATAATATCCAGCAAAATATTTTTTTTAAATAATGCTCTTCAATTTTTTACCCCCTCCCTTTCCACCTACCCAATAGGATGAAGATTTTTGATCCAAAATTAAGTTATGTAAGTTAAAATATTAAAATTATTAACAATTCTACGCAAGTTTTAGATTTTTTTTAAATTTTTAAATTAAATAATTTTCGGTTTGGCCATCATCAAAAACCTATACGCAACAAACTAAAATTTAAGAAAATATAAACCCCTCCAGTTTTTACCTCCCCCTCCCCATCGCGCCTGCACAGGTTTTGGTAGAAGAGCTGCGGGCCAAATTGACTGTTTTGGTCTAAAGAACAACTGTGCAAAGTTTGTTGCTTTTATCACGAAACGCCGCAGCCCATGCACTATACGCAACTAGTAGATTTTTGGAATGCTGAGTTTCGTACTGAGGGAATACCAACGCTTTGGTTGACTACCTATGCTCATGAGGAATTAAATATTTGAGACCACTTTTATTATGAATAAAATTGATAGTAGTAATTATATAGGGTGATTCAAAATTCAGTATCAAGATTTTACGGGCGTATTTTTCAGGTCAACATAAGACTTTTTTTTCTATAAACATGTGTCCGCAAATACTTCGTGACCAATCTAAAGAGCTTTAAGATTTTTTTAGTTTTTTCTTGCAGTTTTTGAGATATTTATATCAAATTTAAAACAGTTACGTTTTCGGGCTTGTGTCGTCCAGTGTGCCGAATGATTGTGATTTTTTACAGTGAGATTTTTTTTTCAGGGGTCAATCCTGTTTCTGCCCTTTTAACTTTTGTTTAGTGCGCCGCAGGAAATACGAAATTACTTCTTTGTTTTGTTTAGAAAATTTTTTGTCTCTTGGAATTTTTGCGCTTCTGCGACCGTTAACGGCGGATTTAATTCACATTTTTAAGGAAACAATGAAAAAGAGCAGTAGGCTTTGACTGCTATTTTCATTTTGACGTTTTGTTTTGGATTAAGGCATTTGTCAGTAATAACACTTTAAATTACCTATTTAAAAGTGTTTTATGACACATCGAGTATTTGTTTATTTTGGTAACATTAAAATGGAACATGAGCCATATTCATTTCAACATCTGGCTGACATACATTTTGTTTGGTCTGGCTGATGGTAACTGACTTGAACCTCAGAGATTGTACGCGTTAAGATTTTCTAAAGGTCGGCATCCCAACTATAGAACTTTTATAAATTCCCATCAGCTTTTTCGGGAATACGGCAGATTTCAGACTCGAAAACACGATGCTGGTAGACGGAAAGAAGCAACCCAATAATAGATGAACATATTTTAAATTTTGTCAACGAAAATCCTGGTATCAGTACTCGACAAATAGCACGGGATTTGGATGTTTCCCAGTCAACTGTCTGGAGGGTTTCACACGAAAACATGCTATACCAATACGACCTACATAGAAAGCGTGGGATCAACCCGAAATAAAAACAATATGGCGCTGTCTTACGTTCCTGTTTGACATTAGTCTATTTGTTTACATCGCGAAATCGCGTCTTCGAGATACTTTTTTAACGAGTTTTTATTGATTATTTTTATATTTAAATATTCCGAATGGTTTGAAAATGTTTTTTGTATGAGTATTTACAGGTAATTTAGGGTTTCGACTCGAAATTCGCGGTAGTTAGTGCTTTTTTCATCGTCAGTGTTTTTAGGGTTATAGTGCATTTTTTAGAGAAATTATACAGGATTTTAAGTGGTGTCTGGCTGTTTCTAAGCGTTTTTTATTAAATGGTTTTTGCGATTAAATTTAATCGTATAAAGTATGCGTTGTTAAGAGTTTGTTCCGAAATCCACTAATTTTTGCAGGACTTACAGTGCATTTATAAATCTTGTGAAGGTATAGTTAAATTATTTGTATATCTTTTAGCAATGTCCACTACGTGCTGTGTGCCAATTTTTCAAAGCAATTACAAGAGCCAAGATCCATCAAATTCCAAGAAATGAAGAACTTGCAAAGAAATTGAAGAATGCCTAAAACGAGAAATCTTTGTTCCTAGAAAGCGTACATGCGTAAGATACAGGTGAAAAATACACTGAAATTAGTACTGAAAGTGTTCTTTGTTAGGTGTGTGAAGTGCATTTTAAAACTGATAAAGTTGAACGTTCAACCAAGTAACACTGGCGATCTGTTGGAAGTTCCTTTATTAAAGCCTCGTTTAGTTTTTTTTGTGTACTAATGTACTAAAATTAATGGTGCAAAAGCAAGCAATATTTTTGGCATTTTTTTAAAAACTGCTGTGTACTTTTTAGAGGGTAGTGTATGTATAGAGAGATGTTACATCGAGAAAAGATAGTCAATTGTAAACCAAAGTAGGCAAATAATATACGTACTGCAGTAAAAAAAAATGGGTTAGTATCTAACTGTTAAAAATATTTTGAAGCTATTTTTAAAAAGGATTTTTTTTTGGGTAATTAAAAAACTGAAATTTTACAGGATGATATTGTACGTTTCATATAAAGTTATAATAAACACTCAAAATTTTAAATTTTTTGCACTAGGTATCCGGTTTTATTTATTTGCTTTTGCAGGTACTTACAAAAATGGTATTGTCCCAGGTTTCTTAAAAACTACTCAAACTAGAGAGGCAAGTAATAGCTTGTTGCAAATGTCTTTAAAAATCCTTTCATATGATGTATCATCTAGTGTACCATTAATAATAAATAAACTTTTTTTTACATATCTTAAACACTCTTTTTCATTTTTTTTAATATAGATGGTTTGCTGTACTATGGGGTCCTACATAGTTCGAAATTTGAGGGTAAAAGATTATTATTGATGTGTTCATGATTAAAAAGAAAAAGTTACGTTATAGTTTAATTTTTATTAACTTTTTTGTGAACCAATATCAAATGTTCTTTCTGATTATTTTACAGAAATACATAATTGTGCTTTTGGAAAACATCATAAAGATTTGCTTTTAGCTTTTTTTAAAACCTCTTCTCTAAAGCCGCTAGAAGCGCCGTTCCTTTTAAAGAATCCACCCTGTATGTAATCAAAGAGCGAGGATTTTTTAAAATATTATTTAGAGGGTGGAAAAACCAGAAATTAAGTGAAAACAGTCAGAGTTTTCCAAGATCACGGATGTATAAGTTTCTTGGCTTTTTTAACTTATAGGAACTAGTCCGGTCAGAACTAATTTGGTTTTTAGTATTCAACATAACATTTTTTAAATCAAACAACCAGAGTCATACTCCATTTAAATTATTGAAAACCAACATATTTCGGCAGTATAAACTGTCATCATCAGGGTTTCTGGAAAAAAAACCGAAGAAGAAATGTTAAAGTCAGAAATCCCTATGCAACTCCTCACAGCATCAACTCTCATTTTCAGAATAAAGGCAAAAAATGACATTCCAAAAAGTTACTGGAAAAAAGGAAAGAAAACGAAAATCGATGCTTGAAAAGGTCACACAGTGTGCTTCTAACTTCAGAAGACCACCCTGATATTTACAATATTAATATATATTAATTATATTATATACAGGGTTCCTAAGCAAATCCTTAGGGGGCCAAGCACCCGTGTATAAGACGCAGACAAACGGAAAAGCACATTAGGCAGAAAAGGATGGGCATGGGGCGATGTTGTCACTACATCTTACACGTAGTAAATCCATTCCAGGTTGTTGTTTTCTAATGTTTTCCATTTTCATACCTTTAGGACTGGAATAAAAATTGTTTTTGCTCGACTTTAATACCAAACTGATGAAAGATATCGTAAAAAAAATATTTTTCGGCTTTTCATTGTCCTTACGCACTGTTTACAGGCTAGGGACTGAGATACATGCAAATGCCTAACCTAAAGCGTTCATACACGGCCGGAGAAATCGACTGAGATATTTCCGTAGAAACTTTATCAAGCAAATAGGACGGGTTGACGCTTTCGAACGTCCAACCCGGGTTTTGCACTTTGATTCGAAATCAAAAAGGAGGAACAGTCAGATGTGGGGCCGTGCACAAATTACGTAACGGTGATTTTACCAATTTTTGACCCCCTCCCTATGTAATGTTTTGTAACGGTTTGGCACGCCACTCCCCTAATATTACGTAAAGATTTCAAGACCACTACCCCCCCCCCCCAAAAAAAAAAACTTTTCCCTTATTTTCATTCCAAATTTTCTTAGTTTCACACAAATGCAAACGCTGTCAAAAACCCTCCTCCCCCCTACGTAACGTTTTGTAACCCCCCTCCCCCCTATGACCATTACGTAATTTGTGCACGGCCCCTGTAGTCCCAGTGGAGGAGGGCGAGAAAATTGACATTTTTTTCTTAAAAATTATACTCTTTAGACCTATTCCTTTGCGTTCCCGAAATTACGTAAATTTTGAAAAAAAATTGTAAGCGGCGCCATTTTTATTTCGTGCTTTGTTTTTCTAACATTTTTGCGTTCGGCTAATTTAATTGAAAAATTTTTGCCTGCGGCGCCCTTTATCTTCTCACTCGAAACCAAGATCCCCCGTTTTAGGAAAACTGATCCCGTCTCTGTTTCTAAATTTTTTCGAATAAAAGTAGAGTATGACCATGGGGGAAATAATTTTTTTCTACGGTATGACGAAAATTTCGAGAGAGTTGAAGAAAAAAATAAAAAAGTGGCAGAGCTCAAGTTTTTCGTAAAAAAAACGTTTTTTGTAAAGAAACAGAGCAAAATAAATCTTTTCACCTCTTTTTGGGGGTTACAAATATTGGCAGCCCCTTATTTTTCGCTTTTACCCTCCCGCTAGTTTTGAAGAATTGGTTCGCTACATGTTTCGAGATCATGTCATAAAACATCTCGAAAATATCAAATGTAGTGTAGGGCCAGCTTTATTTAAAATCAATAATATCGCAAGCAAAAAGCTCTGCAGGAAAAACAGCGCCGTTTATTGATTTCTTTGGCTGCTAGTGCTAGCTGCATGGTTTGGCCGTTTCCGGATAGATGTATAATAATGGACCCTGCCGCCTCCTTTAAGCGAGAAAAAGCTGTGGTTTGGACCTGAAAACATCTAATTTTTAATTAGTTTTTCCTCGATCATCTCATGGTGTGGCCGCCATCTAGCGGAATTTGCAGACATCTTGTCAACGGTTATTATTGCAACTATGATTTATGCTCACAATGAAAGAGTGGCGACAATTTTTTCTCATGAAAGCAGTCCGGAGATAATAACAAACTGGCACCATTGCTCAATATACCTGTTTCTTTTGTGCGCGCAGAACTTTCTATGCCATTTCTGTTTGATTTATTAAAATCCTATCCCTAAGGAAAATCTTAGGAACCCTGTATATTAATATATCCTTTCCTAAAATTGATTTTTACAGAAAGATGTGATTTTTTTTTAATATTATTATTAATTTTTTAAATATAACGTAGTGAAAATACAATAAAAATATTTAAAGAATTCTTAGGAAAACATAACTTCAAGTTATATAACCATTTGAAAAGGACTTACCTAGCTTGAGCTACAAAATGACGATCTCTCTGCAAAGAGAACTAAATATCGTCAGGTGGCCATGATATAATTTAACTGGAAAAAAAAGGAAAAGAGCAGTCAGCAACCATTGCCAACTCATCCATTTTCAAAACCGAAGAAATTATAGGTATAATAATCTACACGCGTAAGTAGATTATTATACCTATAATTTCGTCGGTTTTTAAAATGGATTAGTTGGACAAACAAATGGTTGCTGATTGCTCTTTTCCTTTTTTTCCAGTTAAATTATATCATGGCCACCTGACGATATTTAGTTCTCTTTGTAGAGAGACAAATCGAAATTGGATAACAACCTAACACTGCAAGAAGAATCAGCGCTCAAAGATCTTAAATCAGACCAATCGATCTAAATTCTTCCTGCAGACAAAGGAAATGCAACTGTAGTAATGAACACCATCACCTACGACCAGAAAATTGAAGAGACTCTACAAAAAGGAAATTACAGAGAAATAAGTCAAGACCCGACCACCACCATAGAAAGAAAAATCTACCAAACTCTTTACCAACACAGAAGATACTTCAACGACATTGAAAGGAGCAAACTCACACCGCCCATTGTCCAACTCATCCATTTTCAAAACCGAAGAAATTATAGGTATAATAATATACACGCGTAAGTAGATTATTATACCTATAATTTCGTCGGTTTTTAAAATGGATTAGTTGGACAATGGTTGCTGATTGCTCTTTTCCTTTTTTTCCAGTTAAATTATATCATGGCCACCTGACGATATTTATTTCTCTTTGTAGAGAGACCGCCATTTTGTAGCTCAAGCTAGGTAAGTCCTTTTCAAATGGTTATACAACTTGAAGTTATGTTTCCGTAAGAATTCTTTAAATATTTTTATTACGTTTTCACTACGTTATATTTAAAAAATTAATAATAATATTTAAAAAAAATCACTTGTTTCTGTAAAAATCAATTTTAGAAAAAGATAAATTTAAAAATGTTGCTTTGTTTAATTTTAATATTGTAAATATCTAGTGGTCTCCTGAAGAAGAAGAAGAACTTTTTGGGAATGTAGTTTTTTGCCTTTATTCTGAAAATGAGAGTTGACGCGGGGAGGTGGTGGTTTCTGACTTTAACATTTCTTTTTCGGGTTTTTTTCCAGAAACTCTGATGATGACAGTTTATACTGCCGAAACATGTTGGTTTTCAATAAATTAAGTGGAGAATGAATAATTTAAAAAATAATAGTTTTTGGCAAACTTTTAGTTTTAATCAAATTTTCTGTTCAGCTTACAAAAAGTGACAGCATTTTTGTAGTTACGTATCCAAGGCGTGTTCAAATTTAGACAAACACTCCACTAGTTCTAGACAACGACATGTTACATCGTAGGTTTTGGTAACACAAAAGAAGTTGGGCGACCAGGTTTTTATAGTTTTCTTGTCTAGTGTTTCCCAAAAAATTTATTTTCTTGTCTTGAAGTATGGAATCCAATTGCGCATCTCCAAAAAGTTTCCTAATCTGGGGACCCACAAATATTCCTTCTTTAATTGGAGTGTGACTGATTCTAGGACACTAGGAACAAAATTTTTCATAAGTACTAATTTTATATGAAATGGCGGTACTAAAATATTTTCTTTAGGAACCAATGGCGGGCTGGTTACCTTTTTTCCCTGGCTTAAAAGACTCTTGGTTTACTAAAATTCAAACACACCCCCAAAATTCCCTCTCTCAGACTAATTCCTAACAATATCATATAAAAATGTACCTAACAATTTAGGATTTATGTTTTAAGTATTTAAACATTTTATAAAATACAATTCGCATAATAAATCCAGGTATTTCTCATTTGACGGTCGAATTATTCTATAAATTAAGGGCAGATAAGTATTTATCATAATTAGCATGCATCTATAAAATCCTACCTAACTAAGACTTTTGCAAGACAGAATATTAATTAGTATAATAAAATAAGTAAGATTTTGCTATTTTGGTGTAGACACAGGAAAGAAAAACAAATTACCAACACCAATACTGTCATTAACACCTCTTCTCGACCACTCACATAGACTGAATCTTCTTTACTCAGCAAAGGATTTAACTACGCCATTGCTCCCAAGACCAGCAGTCGACATCATCACTGCCATTGAATCTGCATCGATGAAAGAGATAGTGTAAAAGCAGAAAAAATTAGATGGAAGGTCAGAACAGTTTTGGATAACAAATCGAAATTGGATAACAACCTAACACTGCAAGAAGAATCAGCGCTCAAAGATCTTAAATCAGACCAATCGATCTAAATTCTTCCTGCAGACAAAGAAAATGCAACTGTAGTAATGAACACCATCACCTACGACCAGAAAATTGAAGAGACTCTACAAAAAGGAAATTACAGAGAAATAAGTCAAGACCCGACCACCACCATAGAAAGAAAAATCTACCAAACTCTTTACCAACACAGAAGATACTTCAACGACATTGAAAGGAGCAAACTCACACCGCCCTACAGCAAAGCACCGCATATGTATGATTGTATGGACTGTCAAAAATTCATAAGGAAAACATGCCTCTCAGGACCGATAACCAGTTCTCGCAATTCTCTGACTTATAATCTTGCTAAATATCTTTTACTAATCATCCAGCCTCTTCAAGGAAAGTCAGCATCATGCGTCAAAAATTCAAAGCACTTCGTGGACCTCCTTAGAGACATCAACCTACAACCTGACGACGGGTTTGTTAGTTTTGACGTTGAAAGTTTATACACGAACGTACCACTGGAAGAATCACTCCAACATATTGAACAAAAGCTACTAAATGACAGCCACCTCTCTGACAGACCAAATCTACCACTAAATGACATTATGAATTTGTTGAAATGCTGTCTACAGAATTCTTATTTCCAGGAGAAGGACAGATATTTTCGACAGGAAGATGGTCTTCCCATGGGACCTCCACTTTCGCCGGTAGTGGCCAATATCTTTATGGAATCTTTTGAAGAAGAAGCTCTGCGAAAATCATGTCAGAAACCGAAACTATAGCTAAGAACCAGAACACTCTAGAACAATTCTTTAATCATGTCAACAGCATAAGAAACTGCATCAAATTCACTCTGGAAAAAGAAGAAAATTGTCAACTCCCTTTTCTTGATGTTCTAAACACCAAAAATAATTTAACCATAATCACTTCCGTATATCGCAAACCAAATTCGATCCGATCTTCGAAGAAATGGTTTCTCCAACTACACGATCAATAAAACTCTTCAGACCACACCAACATCAAAGCCTACAGATGTAAATACTGAAAGAAAGACGATACTTATAATTCCATACGTCAAAGGAATCGCACAAAAGATAAGAAGAATAGGAAACCAATACCGTCTTCCGACTTCAAAACGATCGCAACAATAAGAGGTCACTTGACAAAAACTAAACCACAATGCTACGACACCAAGAACTGCATCTACCAGGTACCATCCAAATGTGGGGATATCTACATCGGATAAACCAGCCGACCTATGGAAATTCGACTTACCGAACACAAACGCAAAACTCGTCAAGGGGACACAACTGGATCGAAAATAGCTCAACATTGCTGGGAAAATCAACATCGTATGGAATGGAAAGGGGCAAAGATCGTAGTCAAGGAGGAAAACCTATTTAAGCGAAAATTCAAAGAAACAGCATTCATCCTGAGGAACCGGAATTTATTTTCTCAAACAAGGAGGAGGTAACAGATTTCAACTGTGGAAGGGCGGAGCCAACGTCATGGTTCGCTGAACACATCCTAGAATATAAGATTAGGTAGTCTTAGTTTTGTTAGTATTCACCTGATGACGATTGCAGATACGTAAGCATTCGAAACGTTGTGAAAAAGTAGAAAAAAGTTAAAATAAAGACAATGGAAGTTCGAAACTCCTAGTCCAACCAAATTAAAATAAAAGACAAAAAAAATTTTAACAGCAGTTTGATGAGTGGATAAACGTTTAAAAAAAAAGCGTGAGTGGGGCTTTTGCGGGGTAGATTTGGGGGAAAGACTTCAATACAAAAATTGTAGACGATGCAAAGATCTACCTCAAAATGTCCGAGAAAAATGCGAAAAATCGTAATTTTTTATTTTTTAGTTTCTTATTTTTAATTTCCGTAAAAATAATTGTATTTTTATGAAACATGGCCAGAATATACCTCTCTATGTCTTTAATGCCTACAGTTTATTTTACATAAAAAAGTTGAATATTTTTTAAGATATTAATTTTTTTCAGAACAATTCACTTTTTTTTAATCAAAAATTCTACTCAGGGAAATTCTCGTAGTATTTTTTGACGTTGCTCATTTTTTTTGTTGTGAGATATACTTTTTGGTGGGATAATAAAAAGTTATAGTCACAGTTAAAAAACATGCTCAGAAATGCAAAAAAACAAATAATGGCTTTTGCAAAAATGAATTTTTTAGCAATTGTTGATAATTTCTTTTAATTAAAAAAAATCAACAACCGATTAAAAAATCTATTTGTACGGAAAAAATACAAAGGAGACAGTATTTAATTTACTACCTTTATACGCGCGGTTTTATATAAGAACGGTTTTAAATAAAGTCGCTTTCTCCTTCATTAAAATCTGTTCATACTGTCAATCCTCTTACCTTACAGTTTCTAACAAATTAAGACATATATATTGTTATATTAAAAAATCCTTACATAATTTTTTTTTAAAGACAAATAAAACAACTAAGTTAACAATTTTTTTTCCGGTTTAAAATAAAATTGATTTAGTATTTAAAATTGTTCTAATGGTATGTTTAGGACAAGCATTTTCAAACCGTCCTTTGTTTAAAAGCGCTTTAAGAGTACCGTATAAACAAAGTAACTGTTTGACTTAAAACTTTATTTTTGTGCAGTATTGCTATTAATATCTTATTTCGATTAGTAAAGTGTCATACATAACAAAGAAAATGTTTGTCGTAGAATCGATTGGTGCATTTTCTTTTTTTATAAGAATGAATCTTGTTTATATGAAGGTAACTTTTATGTAAAAAAAAAGTAATTCAATTTTTGCTTTCAAAAATAGTATATTTTTCTAAATTTTTACAATGGATATTTATATTACTGGAATTGCAAAAGCAATTGTCGTTTTCAACATTTATTTATTTTTTAATTTCTAACAAGAAGCTAAAATTTTGAGCTGTTTCCGTCCAACAATTATTTCGATAGAAGTAGAAAAAATACGCTTCTTATGTTATCCTGATATAAACAGAGTTCACAAAAAAAGGAAATAAGTTTTTTTTAAGGAAATCAGTTTAAATGATAAAAAAAGTAAATTCTAAGCTTATAGCAATACTACACAAAAATAACGTTTTTGCATTTTTTCCGTACAACTGAATGGTGTAATCGATTCTTGATTTTTTTAAATTGAAATAAATTATAAACAACTACTGAAAAATGAAATGTTCGTAATGCCATTAGTTGATTTTCTGCATTTCTGAGCATGATTTTTCACCGTAACTCTAATTTTTTATTATCTCACCAAAAAGAATAGGTCAAAGCAAAAAAAATAGCAATATCAAAAAATTCTACTCAGGAAAACTCTCGGTAAAATTAAAAAATAAAGAAATATTGATAAAGACAATTTTGCTTTTGCAATTCCGGCTTAATAAGCTCTAATAGATTACCTAACGATTTTTCGTGAGTTACTAATATAAATATCCATTGTAAAAATTTATAAAAATATACTTTTGAAAACAAAAATCGGAATTTGAAATAATTTATTTAAAAAATGGCCTATTCATTTCATTTATTTTTTTTAAATTACATTCATATAGAGAATGAATTTAGATTCAAATTTATTTATAAGGTAAAAAATATATTTTAATTCTTAAAATAAAATAAAAAATAGGTGCACCAATCGATTCTACGACAAACAGTTTTTGTTTCTGTATGACACTTTATTAATCGAAATAGAAAAGATGTTTAAAGCAATACTGAAAAAAAATAAAGTTCTAGGTGAAACAATTACTTTGTTTATACGGTACTCTTAAAGCGCTTTTAAACAAATGGCGGTTTGAAAATGTTTGTCCTAGAACAATTTTAAATACTAAGTCAATTTTATTTTAAACCGAAAAAAAAATTGTTAACTTAGTTGTTTTATTTGCGTTTAAAAAAAAATGCAATATAAGGTTTTTTAATATAAAAATATATATGTTCTAATTTTTGAGAAACTATAAGGTAAGAGGATTGACAGTACATCGATCAGCTGTTAGAAAACGATTTTAATTGAAGAAGAAAGCGACTTTATTTAAAACTGTTCTTATCAAAAACCATTACTTGTTTTTTGTATTTCTGAGCAAGTTTTTTAATTGTAACTATAATTTTTTATTATCCCACCAAAAAGTATATATCAAAGCAAAAAAAATGAGTAACTTCAAAAAATACTTCGAGAATTTTCCTGAGTAGAATTTTTGATTGAAAAAAAAGTGATGTAGACCGAAAAAAATTAATATCTCAAAAATTTTTAACCTTTTTATCTAAGGAAAATTGTAGGCATTAAGAACATGGAGAGGTATATTTTCACCAATGAAAAATAAAAAACGAAAAAGTAAAAATATTACGATTATTTGCATTTTTCTGGAAAATTTTGAGGTTATGTTAAAAAGTGATAAATACAAATTTGTAGAACTTTGCACCGTCTACAACTCTCATATTGAAGTTGTTACTCTATGACGTTCAGTTTTGCCGGAAATTGCAATAATAACATTTTTCTCCCCCTTTCCCCCACCGAATCCACCCTGCAAGAGCCCCACTCACGCATTTTTTTTAAGAACGTTTATCAGAAGCCCCTTTACCATTTCCACTCATCAAAATGCTGTAAAAATCGTTTAATTTTTTTCTCGCCAAATAAGTTAATCCGATCGGTCTATCTACCTTCAGACAACATTTTTGCTATTCTCCAGTGTAATTTGCGGAAGGTGACTAAAATCGTTTTTTTGATAGAGGTATAAAAAAAGTTCTACGGATGCTCCTATCCGCCAGCTCATTTCGCACTTCTGACGTCACAGGCGGAAAATTTCTTAGTTGTTACGTTCCTGTACCCGCCTGCGCATTTTACAGTTCACACTTCCCATTTCTGACGTCATAAGCGGGAAATTACTTATTTGTTACGTGCTTCTACCCGCCAGTGCATTTCACAGTCCTCATTTCTTCACAATTAAAAAATTTCTCAGTTATTACGTTTATCTAACGTCCCTAAAGTTAACAGTACAAAATCAGCGGTGCAAAGATTTTATGATTGGAAAAATTAGTGCTAATTAAATGCCAAGTCACAAAATTTTGTGTTCTGCTAGCTACCCGTTAAAGATAGCAGTGCACCATGCTAGAATGGTCCAAAAAAGTGGTAGAGAGACATTTAATTAGCACTTAATTAGCACTAATACGGTACATACGGTACTGCTAACTTTAGGGACGTGTTTATCTTAAGAAATAAAATGTTACTTTTAACAGAGGGATTTTGGGAGTTGCTCATTGGACTTATTTGGGGTTTAAAAAGGAGTTTATGGGTATGTATAGCCTCGAAATTATGTAAATAGAGCTGAATTTATAGTTTCGTAAGCACGGCGGCGTATAGAGGAGGGGTCGTCGGGGCTCAAGCCTCCCCAGAGGCCCAATTCTTGAATCACTCGGGTTTCAGTCGTATACGGACCACATTTTAGCAAAATATTGACGAAAAAAGGGGTAAATTTTCTCTTATCCACTTATTAACGCACACACAATATTGAACTCGTACTGAAATTCTGTAATATTAAATTAAATTCGCCGTAAAATTACAATTTTACGTTTGTGATGCGCTCACAGTTGGTCTAGAGAGGGGTTTTAAGAAAAAAATATATAATCTTTAAAACATAGATTTTAGTTTTTGATACATCGCCATATACTATTTACCGTAAAAAGTAAAATCCCCTATGTAGCCCATTTCTGGGGGGCTATTTTTGGAAAATATTCTAAAAACCTTAAATAGTAACTCCCTATTTTAAACGGTACCCTATATCATAAGGTTTCCTTTACTAATTTTAGAGATATTGGCTTTCAAAATGTCAAAAATTAAATTTTTAAAGGCCCATATCTTAGAAACTAAACAAAATATCTCTATTGTGTTTATTATCGATTTTGAGGGTTTTATAAGAGCAAATACAAAATGGCAATAGTTTGACGTTTGCACATTCCTATTTACAGTTTATTGATTTTCAGTGATTTTGATGATATTTTCCAAAAGTATGAAGTAGAAGGTCAGATTGTCAAACTGTTGTCCTTTTTTATTTCCTCGTAAAAAACCCCTAAAATCGATAATAAACACAATAGAGATATTTTGTTTAGTTTCTAAGATATGGGCCTTTCAAAATTGATTTTTTAACATTTTGAAAGCCAATATCTCGAAAATTAGTAAAGTAAACCTTATGATATGGGGTACCATTGGAAACAGAATTTCAGCGAGAATTCAAATATAAAGTCAAAATAGGGGGTTGCTATTTAAGGTTCCCAGAATATTTTCCAAAAATAGCCCCCCAGAAAAGGTCTACATAAAGGATTTTACTTTTTCCGGTAAATAGTAGTTAGCAATGGATCAAAAACAAAAGTGGATGTTTTAAAGATTATATATTTTTTTTCTTAAAACCCCTCTCTAGACCAACTGTGCGCTGTTTTGGCGTTCGTATGTCATATTCGCTCGGATTTGCATCAATTGCTTCTACCCAATCGTTGTAAATTCAAGCGAAAATGACATGTGAGCGTCAAAAACCGTCCTATTTTTCCCGCCAAAAATGCAATATTTAAATTTTGGGATTTTGGGCCTATCTTAATTAAATATTGTGCATTGTATGTACGAGTTAAAATTTGTGAGCATATTTGATATATGAATTGGTAAAATATGACTGCTTTTTCGACAATTTTTTGCTAAAATGTGATTCGTATACGACTAAAAGTCGAGTGATTCAAGAATTGGGCCCCAGAGCTCCTAAATATTAACTAAATTTTCCCCAAAAACTACGAATCCAACGGTAATCTCTGCGACTATTCTGTTACTCACATATGAAATGAGAACGGTGAAATGTACTGGCAGGTAGAGGCACACAACAACTGAGAAATTTTCCGCTTGTGACGTCAGAAGTTCAAATGAGAAGTGAGAATCCCAAGTAAAACACATTGTACACAGTAGAATTTATGACCAAAGTAAAGCTGTAAAAACGTTTTGTCAGCACCTTTTTGTTTGTAAATTAGCTTGCTTAGACCATACATAAAAACTAAATTGAAGCAATAAAGTTGTAAAAACAGAAAATAACTTTTTTGGCTATGATACAGCAAGTTTAGCTGTCGGATTTTTTCGGGACGTTTGCAGGAAGTTGTAAAAATAGTTAGAGAAAAACATTTTCAGCTAAAACACAGTCTCAATTTACGAACAAAGCCCCGCCCCTTATTCATTTTAAGTAGAAAAAATAGTGGAAAAAAACATTATTTTCTAAAGTACAGCAATATTAACTGTCGAGTTAGGTCCGTTGTTATTTTCAATGGCGGCCATTACACGAAAACAACCGAAAACAACCTTAAAAAAAACATTAGTTTTTCTAAAATAAAATAAAAAATTTTATAAAAAGAGTAGATTTTTGAAACTAAGACTAGTTTTAAGGTAAAGATAAATCTTTTTTGGTTATTTTGGCTCCAATCCGCTAAAAACCAAAAATGTAAACTAAAAATTGTATTAAAAAAAACTTTAAATATTTTTAATATGTGAAGCGCGCGTGTTTTGGTGAGGTTTCGTGATAAATATTATCAGTAAACTGGCCTTCGCATGTCAATTTGGTCCATGGATGAAGCCAAAAATCCGATATAAAGTGTGTGTATAAATAAATATTTCCATCATCCAAACATCCATACTTATGTTTTCACAACCGCATCAACCATTTATTTGTATAAAAATCAAATTTTTTTTGTCGTTTTTCCTTTGGGTTTTGTAAGAAATGTTTTTTGTAAATTAAGTTAACTGAAAAAGCTATATCGGTTGCAAAAAATGGTCATTGCAGTGACCAAAAATGTCGTTTTATCAAAACTCTCAAGACGTTGTAGCAGACAACAGCAAAAACACAATAGTAGAGGAGTTTTGAAGTTTTTCAGTACCTTGTGTTACTCGGGAAGTGTTTCTAGACGGCTTTATAGTGTCAATTATCAGCACATAATGTTATGTATATGGTTAAAACTAACAAAAATTTAATTAATTTCCTACTACCTACCTTAAATAAATCGTCTCTAACTCTGCCCCTATTACTCTCTAGGCTTGAGAAAATAAATAATGTTAAACAATCACACATAGCGTAGGTATGTTGGAGATTACCAAAAAGAATAGCAAAATTGGCACGTCATGTAACACAATGCAATTTTGTCAGATATTTTATACAAACAATTAAATGAATTCAACAAAATTGTTTAAGACTAAACTGTTTTATTGATATTTGTTAAAATTGAACCTACATGACCTGGACTCATGTTATGACTGTTATAATTCTGATACTTAAATATTATTAAATGTTGCACATCATTATTATTATTTACTACGTTTTTACGTGGAACTAAATACGTTTTCTACACGATTTACTTTGAAACCTTCTATGAAAACGCGGCGAATCGAACTTTTTTTTCGTTGGCCCTGCCGCAGTCAATACCGGTTTTTCTGGGATCTTTTTGGGAAACAACTGCATAAAAACGGGTATCATATCGAATAATAAGCTGTTAGCACTTCCAATATTCCTGCAAAAAGCATACTAAAAGGTTTAAATTAGGGCAAAGTTGCGCAATTTCATGCTTTGCTCAAAACTAAAAAAAAAGTTTACAAATTCCGGATAGTTCCGGAAATAGGAGGAAAAACCCGAAATCTTCATTTTTAGTTTTTATTTTTCTGCGCCTTTATTCTTAAAGCTGTCAAAAAAACGCTTAAAAATTTCTACAGGCACTTTTTTAAGATCTAGCTAGTGAGAGGTCCATTTTTAAAACTTGACATTTCAGTGTGACAGGAGCACTCTCAAGTTAATTTTTTCTTATGGATACATCCTTTTTTTCTCCTGCCGTTTGGTTCATAAAGGATTACAGATAACATTTTGCAACCTTATTTTGACAATTCACCTGACGTTTTGGGTTTATTGACCATCATCAGCCCAAATTAAAGTTTTGCTTTTAACTTACTCAAGATATTTTGGCAACCCGATTGCAGTTGCATCTTTGAATTTGGACTGATGATAGTCAATTAACTCAAAACATCAAGTAGGTACTTTTTAAAATGAGGTTGTAAAATATCTGTCATTCTTTATGAACCAAACGTCAGGAGAAATAAAGCATGTGTCTATTAAAAAAATGCCAGGAGAAAATTCGAGACGTTTTTTGACAGCTTTAAGGAGAAGGGCGCAGAAAAATAAAAACTAAAAATAAAGAATTCGGTTTTTTTCATCTATCTGGAACTACCGGAATTTTTTAACTTTTTTTTTTTTTGGTTTTAAGCAAAGCGTCAAATTGCGCAACTTTGTCCTAATTTAAACCTTTTCGTATCTCCTACCGTTTCCGTACCGTACCTTTATTTTAAGTATATAAGGTGGGCCAAAAAAAACCGTAGATTTTTTTCGGCTGTAGTTTTTCTACCGTAAGTTTGATTTTTGTGATTTTAAATTCTACGAAAAGCTAAAGCTTCAGACTATACGAAACTTTTGTCAAAATTGAGATTTTGTTAAAATCCAAGATCGCCTGATTTTTAAATTTCCCCATTTTTAACACCCCACGCCAGAATTTTATGTGCGCCACTATACTCGATTTTAGAAATTTGCCATAAAGACACGTCTTTGTCGCGCACAGAGACGTATCGCTTCTAAAAATCGGACAAGAAGTAATAAAGCTCAACGCCAACGAATTACGTGGTGTTTTAACCCTTTCTAAAACATAGGTTCTACTAGAGATTTGTTAAATCTCGTCCGATTCTTTAGATTTTGAGCTCTGCGGGAAGCTAAGGCTCTGGCCTATATACGCTATCTGTCAAATTTGACATTTTATGAACATCCGTAATGGCGCATGCTTTTGAAACTTAGATATTTTTCACTCCTTCCTGCCAAACTTTTTTGTAAGGCAACAATATGTACCTGATTTCAATTATCTAGAAAGCCATGTCTTTTCAGTGTATAAAGATATATCAGTCGTAAAAATCAAACAAGAACTGAAAAAACTGTTCTTAACGAAAGAGGTGCCGTTTTTAACCCTGTAAACAGGGCACCTAAAAACACTATTCTATTAAATCCAATCTAGCACCCCATTGCTGTTTTATCAGAACTACGTTTCCATGTGATTTTAGTTTTCTGGACACTCTGTATAAAATAACAAATTCGGATAATCAAAAAAGAAGTTAAAAAACCTCCAAATCAGTTACATCAGCCGAAAAGAATCTAAAAACAAAAGATCTTTGATGGAAATAACGAAAATTCAAACCTAGATAAGCATCCCACAAGGAACACACAAAGAACTAAAGCGAAAAGAGAAATGATTAAACGATGTAACCAGCGTGAGCTCGTCAGTGGTTCCACCACTGGTCACCCTCCCCATACACTTTGATTTCCAACTTTGAATCACTCACAAATAGGCATCGTTCCGCACTGGTACTTATCCAAGTTACCTGTTACGGATTCGTCCTGGCGTGTTAATATTTCCAATAGGATTATACTCGTAAGGCAATTAAAAATCAAAAAAGAAGTTAAAAAACCTCCAAATCAGTTACATCAACTTAAAAGAATCTAAAAACAAAAGATCAAAACATCTCGGGTGGAAAAAACGAAAATTCATACATGGATGAGCATCCCACAAGGAACGCACAAAGGACCAAAGTGAAAAGAGAAATGATTAAACGATGTTTCGCTCTGGGTAACCAGCATGAGCTCGTCAGTGGTTCCACTGGTCACCCTCCCCATACATCATTAAACACCATCATACACTTTGATTTCCAACTTTGAATCACTCACAAATAGGCATCGTTCCGCACTAATACTTATCCAAGTTACCTGATGCGGATTCGTCCTGGCGTGTTAATATTTCCATTAGGATTATGCTCCTAAGGCAATTGAAAAACAAGAAAAGAAGTTAAAAAACCTCCAAATTGGTTACATCAACCGAAATGGATCTAAAAACAAAACATCAAAAGTTCTTGGGTGGAAATAACGAAAATTCAAACCTGGATGAGCATCCCACAAGGAACACACAAAGGACCAAAGTGAAAAGAGAAATGAACATCATTTAATCATTTCTCTTTTCACTTTGGTCCTTTGTGTGTTCCTTGTGGGATGCTCATCCAGGTTTGAATTTTCGTTATTTCCACCCAAGAACTTTTGATGTTTTGTTTTTAGATCCATTTCGGTTGATGTAACCAATTTGGAGGTTTTTTAACTTCTTTTCTTGTTTTTCAATTGCCTTAGGAGCATAATCCTAATGGAAATATTAACACGCCAGGACGAATCCGCATCAGGTAACTTGGATAAGTATTAGTGCGGAACGATGCCTATTTGTGAGTGATTCAAAGTTGGAAATCAAAGTGTATGATGGTGTTTAATGATGTATGGGGAGGGTGACCAGTGGAACCACTGACGAGCTCATGCTGGTTACCCAGAGCGAAACATTCTCTTTTCACTTTGGTCCTTTGTGCGTTCCTTGTGGGATGCTCATCCATGTATGAATTTTCGTTTTTTCCACCCGAGATGTTTTGATCTTTTGTTTTTAGATTCTTTTAAGTTGATGTAACTGATTTGGAGGTTTTTTAACTTCTTTTTTGATTTTTAATTGCCTTACGAGTATAATCCTATTGGAAATATTAACACGCCAGGACGAATCCGTAACAGGTAACTTGGATAAGTACCAGTGCGGAACGATGCCTATTTGTGAGTGATTCAAAAATGGAAATCAAAGTGTATGGGGAGGGTGACCAGTGGTGGAACCACTGACGAGCTCACGCTGGTTACATCGTTTAATCATTTCTCTTTTCGCTTTAGTTCTTTGTGTGTTCCTTGTGGGATGCTTATCTAGGTTTGAATTTTCGTTATTTCCATCAAAGATCTTTTGTTTTTAGATTCTTTTCGGCTGATGTAACTGATTTGGAGGTTTTTTAACTTCTTTTTTGATTATCCGAATTTGTTATTTTATACAGAGTGTCCAGAAAACTAAAATCACATGGAAACGTAGTTCTGATAAAACAGCAATGGGGTGCTAGATTGGATTTAATAGAATAGTGTTTTTAGGTGCCCTGTTTACAGGGTTAAAAACGGCACCTCTTTCGTTAAGAACAGTTTTTTCAGTTCTTGTTTGATTTTTACGACTGATATATCTTTATACACTGAAAAGACATGGCTTTCTAGATAATTGAAATCAGGTACATATTGTTGCCTTACAAAAAAGTTTGGCAGGAAGGAGTGAAAAATATCTAAGTTTCAAAAGCATGCGCCATTACGGATGTTCATAAAATGTCAAATTTGACAGATAGCGTATATAGGCCAGAGCCTTAGCTTCCCGCAGAGCTCAAAATCTAAAGAATTGGACGAGATTTAACAAATCTCTAGTAGAACCTATGTTTTAGAAAGGGTTAAAACACCACGTAATTCGTTGGCGTTGAGCTTTATTACTTCTTGTCCGATTTTTAGAAGCGATACGTCTCTGTGCGCGACAAAGACGTGTCTTTATGGCAAATTTCTAAAATCGAGTATAGTGGCGCACATAAAATTCTGGCGTGGGGTGTTAAAAATGGGGAAATTTAAAAATCAGGCGATCTTGGATTTTAACAAAATCTCAATTTTGACAAAAGTTTCGTATAGTCTGAAGCTTTAGCTTTTCGTAGAATTTAAAATCACAAAAATCAAACTTACGGTAGAAAAACTACAGACGAAAAAAATCTACGGTTTTTTTTGGCCCACCTTATATACTTAAAATAAAGGTACGGTACGGAAACGGTAGGAGATACGAAAAGGTTTAAATTAGGACAAAGTTGCGCAATTTGACGCTTTGCTTAAAACCAAAAAAAAAAAAAGTTAAAAAATTCCGGTAGTTCCAGATAGATGAAAAAAACCGAATTCTTTATTTTTAGTTTTTATTTTTCTGCGCCCTTCTCCTTAAAGCTGTCAAAAAACGTCTCGAATTTTCTCCTGGCATTTTTTTAATAGACACATGCTTTCTTTCTCCTGACGTTTGGTTCATAAAGAATGACAGATATTTTACAACCTCATTTTAAAAAGTACCTACTTGATGTTTTGAGTTAATTGACTATCATCAGTCCAAATTCAAAGATGCAACTGCAATCGGGTTGCCAAAATATCTTGAGTAAGTTAAAAGCAAAACTTTAATTTGGGCTGATGATGGTCAATAAACCCAAAACGTCAGGTGAATTGTCAAAATAAGGTTGCAAAATGTTATCTGTAATCCTTTATGAACCAAACGGCAGGAGAAAAAAAGGATGTATCCATAAGAAAAAATGAACTTGAGAGTGCTCCTGTCACACTGAAATGTCAAGTTTTAAAAATGGACCTCTCACTAGCTAGATCTTAAAAAAGTGCCTGTAGAAATTTTTAAGCGTTTTTTTGACAGCTTTAAGAATAAAGGCGCAGAAAAATAAAAACTAAAAATGAAGATTTCGGGTTTTTCCTCCTATTTCCGGAACTATCCGGAATTTGTAAACTTTTTTTTTAGTTTTGAGCAAAGCATGAAATTGCGCAACTTTGCCCTAATTTAAACCTTTTAGTATGCTTTTTGCAGGAATATTGGAAGTGCTAACAGCTTATTATTCGATATGATACCCGTTTTTATGCAGTTGTTTCCCAAAAAGATCCCAGAAAAACCGGTATTGACTGCGGCAGGGCCAACGAAAAAAAAGTTCGATTCGCCGCGTTTTCATAGAAGGTTTCAAAGTAAATCGTGTAGAAAACGTATTTAGTTCCACGTAAAAACGTAGTAAATAATAATAATGATGTGCAACATTTAATAATATTTAAGTATCAGAATTATAACAGTCATAACATGAGTCCAGGTCATGTAGGTTCAATTTTAACAAATATCAATAAAACAGTTTAGTCTTAAACAATTTTGTTGAATTCATTTAATTGTTTGTATAAAATATCTGACAAAATTGCATTGTGTTACATGACGTGCCAATTTTGCTATTCTTTTTGGTAATCTCCAACATACCTACGCTATGTGTGATTGTTTAACATTATTTATTTTCTCAAGCCTAGAGAGTAATAGGGGCAGAGTTAGAGACGATTTATTTAAGGTAGGTAGTAGGAAATTAATTAAATTTTTGTTAGTTTTAACCATATACATAACATTATGTGCTGATAATTGACACTATAAAGCCGTCTAGAAACACTTCCCGAGTAACACAAGGTACTGAAAAACTTCAAAACTCCTCTACTATTGTGTTTTTGCTGTTGTCTGCTACAACGTCTTGAGAGTTTTGATAAAACGACATTTTTGGTCACTGCAATGACCATTTTTTGCAACCGATATAGCTTTTTCAGTTAACTTAATTTACAAAAAACATTTCTTACAAAACCCAAAGGAAAAACGACAAAAAAAAATTGATTTTTATACAAATAAATGGTTGATGCGGTTGTGAAAACATAAGTATGGATGTTTGGATGATGGAAATATTTATTTATACACACACTTTATATCGGATTTTTGGCTTCATCCATGGACCAAATTGACATGCGAAGGCCAGTTTACTGATAATATTTATCACAAAACCTCACCAAAACACGCGCGCTTCACATATTAAAAATATTTAAAGTTTTTTTTAATACAATTTTTAGTTTACATTTTTGGTTTTTAGCGGATTGGAGCCAAAATAACCAAAAAAGATTTATCTTTACCTTAAAACTAGTCTTAGTTTCAAAAATCTACTCTTTTTATAAAATTTTTTATTTTATTTTAGAAAAACTAATGTTTTTTTTAAGGTTGTTTTCGGTTGTTTTCGTGTAATGGCCGCCATTGAAAATAACAACGGACCTAACTCGACAGTTAATATTGCTGTACTTTAGAAAATAATGTTTTTTTCCACTATTTTTTCTACTTAAAATGAATAAGGGGCGGGGCTTTGTTCGCAAATTGAGACTGTGTTTTAGCTGAAAATGTTTTTCTCTAACTATTTTTACAACTTCCTGCAAACGTCCCGAAAAAATCCGACAGCTAAACTTGCTGTATCATAGCCAAAAAAGTTATTTTCTGTTTTTACAACTTTATTGCTTCAATTTAGTTTTTATGTATGGTCTAAGCAAGCTAATTTACAAACAAAAAGGTGCTGACAAAACGTTTTTACAGCTTTACTTTGGTCATAAATTCTACTGTGTACAATGTGTTTTACTTGGGATTCTCACTTCTCATTTGAACTTCTGACGTCACAAGCGGAAAATTTCTCAGTTGTTGTGTGCCTCTACCTGCCAGTACATTTCACCGTTCTCATTTCATATGTGAGTAACAGAATAGTCGCAGAGATTACCGTTGGATTCGTAGTTTTTGGGGAAAATTTAGTTAATATTTAGGAGCTCTGGGGCCCAATTCTTGAATCACTCGACTTTTAGTCGTATACGAGTCACATTTTAGCAAAAAATTGTCGAAAAAGCAGTCATATTTTACCAATTCATATATCAAATATGCTCACAAATTTTAACTCGTACATACAATGCACAATATTTAATTAAGATAGGCCCAAAATCCCAAAATTTAAATATTGCATTTTTGGCGGGAAAAATAGGACGGTTTTTGACGCTCACATGTCATTTTCGCTTGAATTTACAACGATTGGGTAGAAGCAATTGATGCAAATCCGAGCGAATATGACATACGAACGCCAAAACAGCGCACAGTTGGTCTAGAGAGGGGTTTTAAGAAAAAAAATATATAATCTTTAAAACATCCACTTTTGTTTTTGATCCATTGCTAACTACTATTTACCGGAAAAAGTAAAATCCTTTATGTAGACCTTTTCTGGGGGGCTATTTTTGGAAAATATTCTGGGAACCTTAAATAGCAACCCCCTATTTTGACTTTATATTTGAATTCTCGCTGAAATTCTGTTTCCAATGGTACCCCTTGATCTTTTGTTTTTAAATTCTGATAAGTTTAAAAAAATCAGCAAAATAAAAATGTTCTGCATTTTATCCATTTTACACAGGTTTAAAAATAGCACCTCTTTCGTTAAGCAAAGCTTTTTTAGTTCTTGTCCGATTTTTACGAATGATACCTCTTTGTACCTTGAAAAGACGTGGCTTTACGGATAACTAAAATCAGGTACATTGGTTTACAAAAAAGTGTGGCAGGAAGGAGTGAAAAATATCTAATTTTTAAAAGCATGCGCCATCGTAGAACCAAAGCTAGAGGTTTTTAGATCTATGTTTTACAAAGGGTTAAAACACCACTTAATTCGTTGCCGTTTAGCTTTATTACTTCTTGTCCGATTTTTAGAAGTGATACCTCTCTGTGCATGACAAAGACGTGTCTTTATGGCAACTGTCTAAAATCGAGTGCAGTGGCGCACATAAAATTTTGAACGGGGTCTTAAAACTGAGGAAATTTAAAAAGCATGCGAAATGTCAAAGAATCCCGCACGGATAACAAGGGTTTATGGCCTATCGTGAAAGTTAACCATATTTTTATATTTTGAAGATATTCTACTTTAGGTGAAAAAAATGAAATTCTATGAGGATCGCACGTCTTTGATAGAAGATATGAGACATGAAAGAACGTATGTCTACTGAACACCTACGGAGAATTTTTCTCGTAACTTGAAAAGTACTTTGTACATTTTCGTGATTGGGGTGTCATTTAAAAGGCACTTAAATACTGCACAGAGAGGTACCAGTATTATAATTTAGGTGGGTTTTAGTATGTGGGAAAGATAATTTAAAAAAAAAAGTAAATGGACTAAAATGTTTTTGTGTTTTATTTTCTCTGGTGTGTTTTTCTAAAAAGTTAGTCGTATTTTAGGGGGGGGGGGCATGGGTTTTAAAAAGTCAAATAAATTTTTAAAAAAGTGTTAAAAACAAAAACCAACTCTATATTTTTGCATTAACATTTTTTGTCTCATTTAATCAATGAAGTGCGTACTCTTTAAAGGTATAGGCAGTGGCGTATACAGGGGTGGTTTAAGGGTTTTTTGCCCCCTGTATCTAATGAATATTGAATCCGAAAGATTAAACTCTCCCAAAAATAAAAAATAAATTGTCATCTGACACTATGTTGTTACCTAACTCCCCCCAGAAACCTCAACTCCCCCCCCCCACCTAGAAACAAAATTTCTATATACGCTACTGAGTATGGGCCAAGTTTTGGTATTAGGTTGGGTTTGGTGGGAATAAATTATCAGAAAAATGGAAAAAATCGGATTTAAAACATTGTTTCTCTAAATATTTTCGCATTGATTGTTTTAATATTATCATTTTAGATTCTTCATCAGAGAAAAACAGTAGCGTACTAATTAATTATATTAGAAAGAACAAAAACTCAAGGAGTAATTTAATTTTCAAGCAAAACTTATAAACTGATACTTCTTTAATATCATACTATGCATATTTATTTTTAATAAAACAAAGTTTTTTGCTTCCTCGATCTGCAGTGGCTTTCTAAAACAAAAACAATTTTCATAGATATGTCAAAAATGCATCATGACCTACTCCTAAATGTTTTTCAAAGCAAAGTCAAAGCCCACTTAGTTTAAAATTACCTAAACCTCTGCATAAATCTCAATCAATTCGAATAAGATGAATTATTACATTTTGTATTAATTTATTTAATTACTTTTAATTTTTATATTTTTTTTAAAATCAACTCTCCCAGACAATCAAGCTTTCCTAAAACATAATCCTGGATACGCCCCTGTCCAAATGTCACCCAAATTTCAAACATCTACAAAGTACTTTTCAAATTACAAGAAAAATTCTCCGTATGTGTTTATCAGATATACGTTCTTTCACGGCTCATATCTCCTATCACAGACATACGATCCTCATAGAATTTCATTTTTTTCACCTAAAGTACAATATCTTCAAAATATCAAAATATGGGTAACTTTCACGGTAGGCCATAAACCCATGTTATCCGTGCGAGATTCTTTGACAAAATTTTCATATAGTCTGAAGCTTTAGCTTTTTGCAGAAGCTGAAATCACGAAAATCAATCTTAGGGTAGCAAAACCACAGCCGAAAAACAATAAATACGCAAAACTGTACCATTACAAAATCGAAACAGGCCATAACGGACTGGCCTAAGACGTCACAAGGACAAAACCGTACAAACGTAAAATAGTACAAACGTAAAATAGTGTAACCTTTTTTTTATTGTACATAATGGGTTGGGTTGGCCCCATCCAAGGGAGGACTATGAATACGGCCCTTAGATAAGTACTACTTAATTTCAATTGGCCAACAGAAGGCGCTGTCAGGCTAACAAATCAAACGGTGTCCGTCACACCGCAGCACCATCTAGCGGCGATATCTTACACTATTTTATGTTTGTATTTTATGTTGGCCCAGTACAGATTTGTTATTGTAAATTTTATTAAAGTACGTTCTTATGGTGTATTGTTTTGCTAAATTATAGGCATTCCTACGTCCCTGAAGTTAGCAGTACAAAGCCCGCAATGCAAAGATTTTATGATTGGAAAAATTGGCGCTAATTAGTCGCTAATTAAGTGCCCAATTCCCAAATTTGGCGCTCTAGCCGTTTCCGAGTTATAGCGTGTACTGCTAACTACCCGTAAAAGTGGTAGAGGGGTCCAAACGGTTTACAAAATTCAACGCTAATTAAGTGCTGCAAAATCCACCGAAACTTTTCAGAATTTTTGCATTTATCCCCTTTGCAAACTCGCGAATAGTCATTAACGGAGGGGTTGGCGATGACTTTGTGTATGCAGTAATTAGGCGCTAATTGGGCGCTAATTAAGTGCCACCTCGATTTTTATTTAACCGTATAAACTCTAGTGGAAAGCAGTATGGCAGCAAAAACCAATTTTTCTGCTAATATTCACATTTCGTTTATTTGTTGGCACTATTAAATAAACCCCTCTATCTTAAAAACTAGTCGTACGATTTGTTTTGGTCAATTTAAAGTGTGATCAGTACCTCAACATCTACAACATACCAAAATTTGATTCAATTCCTGTGCCAACGAAAGTCCCATGTTAAGTGTGCCCCTCCTTTGGGAATTGGGCACTTAATTAGCGCCCAATAAGCGCCTAATTACTGTATACATAAAGTCATCGCCAACCCCTCCGTTAGCAGTGCATTCCATTGTTATGTCGGTGTATTTTGCAGCACTTAATTAGCGCTGAATTTTTTAAACCGTTTGGACCCCTCTACCACTGTACTGGACCATTCTATGCATAGTGCACTGCTAACTTTAACAGGTAGTTAGCAGTACACGCTATAACTCGGAAACGGCTAGATCGCCAAATTTGGGAATTGGGCACTTAATTAGCGCCAATTTTTCCAATCATAAAATCTTTGCACTGCGGGCTTTGTACTACTAACTTTAGGGACGTGGCATTCCTTTTGGCTTTAAAAAAAAGCAAACAAAGAAGTAAAATTGGCAAAAATTAACCTCCAAATACATCAGGTAAATGTCAAAAGCTCAAATCGTATTCAAAACGCGTCCATATCGATTCATGAAAACCGAAAAGTGAATCAAAACGCATTCAGTTCCACGTGAAAACGTAGTAATTATGATCTTAAAAACTTTCCTAAACAATGAGTATAGTTCCGACAATTATTATTTACTAGAAAACTTTATAACACAAAATATACGCAGTGGCGTAGCCAGAAATCGACTCTGGGGGGGGGGGTCATCATTTAATAAAAATCAACTATGGCAAATTTTTAAAAATTAGGTAGATGCCTATTGCTTGAGCTCTTGAACTGAAAGGAGGGGAGAGGGGCAGTTTAATAGGTGTTAAGTTAGTGTATACGAAAAAAAGCAAGTCTCATCTAGTCTCATTTGCAGACTTATTTTAAAATTAACCCTTAAATGCGCTGCAAGCAAAAACTTACACCAAACTTCTATTTTTACGCGCTTAAAATGTTGTTGACAAAAAAATTGCTCGAAATTTTAAAAAATTGTAACAATATTTAATATTGGTATAGCGCCGCAGGCAAAAACTTTGACAAATCTTATTTTTGGAAAAGTAGATTGGGTTAGATGCCAAGAAGGGGTGGGTTGCGGTGGTATAGGTATATAGATTTGTTGCCAAATCATAAATGCGCCGCAGATGAAAATTTTAAGAAAAATTATACTAAGAATGCCATTTATTACACGTTTTGAAGGCTGGTGAGAAAAATTCCGTAGAATTAAACTAAAATTGTTATTAAAATTAATGACGTCATAGCACCGCCGGTAAAATTTTTAAAATTTAAGATATCACACCAAACACACGTCAGAAACCGGAGTAAAGGGTCAAAAAAGTGGGGGAGCTTTAGCTCTCTCTGGGGCCCTTGATCAAAATTAATTTATTGTAGATTGGGCTGGACCTCCTGGGGGAGGGGGGTTTAACCCCCAAAACCCTTCCTTGGCTACGCCACTGATATACAATGCAAACTCTTCCAATTTAATTTTGATATATTTTTTCCTGTAAATAATAATAAAATAAAATATGCAAAACTCAAGACTTATTGGATTTTTTTTTAGTCAGGCACTATTATGGCCGGGCAGTATTTTGACACTATTGACAGATACCCGTGCGTAGCAGCCGTCAGGTTTAAGGCCGGCCGTAATAGTGTTACGGCCTGAATACTTTATTTGTGGAAGCGTTGTATAAAGGTGGAAGTTTTAAAATTGGATACTGCCCGTACCCCGCATTTTGAGATTTTGAAAAATTGAAAACAGTACTAATCAAGACTGAATTAATTGACATACAAATATTAAAAAAAACTTTTAAAGAAGAAGCTTTTATTAAATGCACTTAAAAGTAGAAAATAATTTTTTATCTTTCTTTACCATAATGAAAGCGATGGGCACAAATTAAAAATTTTAACTTTAGGTATCGTATATCGGACACAGTTATATTACTCTATAACCTAAGGACATTTTCAAAGGCTTGGCAAGCACGGCAATCTCACTCTCAGCTTGTTTAGATAAAAGCATTATGTTTATCATTCGAATAGAAGAAGAATTTATTTATTCTTTTGTAGTTCTCTCTTTGTCACCGTATAGTTAAAATTTTTAATTTGCGCCCATTGCTTTTATTATATTTATTTAATAAAAGCTTGTTTTTTAAAAGTTTTTTTAATAAAAATTTATTTTTTAATTTTTAGATTTGTACCCTGAATCGTCCATTCTGAATCCGCCATATTGAAATTTTCAAATCTGATCAAAAATTCATATTCGCTTCCCGAAAAACCCCTGTATGCCAATTTTGATTTAAATCGAACAAACTAAATCTTTTCCCCCCTCAACTTCCCTCGTTAGAGGCAAGTGTGTACCTAATAATACCATTTTATTGTTTTGTTAGGTTTGTACCCTTAATCGTCTATTTTGAATCCGCCATATTGAAATTTTCAAATCTAATCAAAAATTCATAATCCCCGTCCTTAAAAACCCCTGTATGCCAATTTTGATTGAAATCGAACAAACTAAATATTTTTCCCCTCCACATCCCTCGTCCCACAATCGGATGTGGATAAGTAAGTTAGAATTGGGTAGCAAAACATGACCGAAAATCGTCCATCTTGAGACCGCCATATTTAATTTTTAAAATCTAATCAAAAATTCGTATTCCTTATCCCCAAAAGCCCTCGTATACCAATTTTGGTTGAAATCGGACAAACTTAGGTGTTTTCCCCCCTCCACTTCCCTTGTAGGGGAGAGGGGTGCCTAATAATGACATATTATTGTATTGTCACTGGAACTATAAATGAATTCCATAGGATATCGCACTGGATACAGAGGATCCTGGAGATCTACGGATTTCATTAGTTTTTTGATATATTGTTGTCCCTGGCCAGAGAAACATTTTTGGTAATTGAAACATTTGTGTGGCTCTTCCGGATAAGGAGCACAGAGTACCGAAACAGATTGAATGCTTTAAGAGCGCAAAAAGACCTTCGCGTTATTTCACAAAAATCACTATGCCACTATTTTTTGAACACGATACGCCAAAATATTTGTAAAAATATTTTTATATTATATATACATGTATATTTTTGTATTTTTTCCCAAACGAAATAAAAAAAAATGTTTTTAATTGTTTTTTAAGCCACACTTTTTTATTTATTTATAGGTACAGGCTGTTTGTTTATAACTGGAACACTCATCTTTTTTATTAATGAAAATAAAAGGTAGGTTTAAATTCAAAAATTTCTTGGCAAATTGCAACGAGCGTAAGCGCTATAACAACTTGTTTTTGTTCCCCCTGGTATACAGGGTGTGGCAATAAAGCTAATTTTTTTAAATAGAATACCCAGTATATTTTTGCATTTATGAATTTTTCAAGAAATTAGCTTTACAAAAATCCTAAACACTATTTAAATATCTTTTGTAGTTTCTGAGATATCTGTATTTAAAATTTTAATAAAATAATTAGAAACGACCATCTGAATCGGTTTTTTTCAAGACCACTAGATTTTTAAGTTTCTATTGTTAAAATAAAGAAATGCATTCATGACCCACTTGGTGATCAGTTGGTCATTTCCAATATATTTTCATTTCGACAATTATTAAAACTTGAACGCAAATATCTCAGGAACTACAAAAGATATTGAAATAGTGTTTGATATTTTCGTAAAGCTAATTTTTTTAAAAATTCAAAAATGCAAAAATATACAAGGTGTTCTATTTAAAAAAATTGTCTTTATTGCCACACACTGTATACCAAGGGCAACAAAAAAAAGTTGTTATAGCGCTTAAGTTCGTTGTAATTTGCCAAAAAGTTAGACCTACCCTTTATTTTCAATAATAAAAAAGATACTAACCTAATGTAGAATACAAAAAAAATTAGGATGAGCGGAAATTCGTAGGTTGAATCTGTGCTGGGGTCAACTCCCCCCCCCCCTACGGGCGATAATAATATCCGTGGTAAGGATTATTAATTTTAAACAATTTTTGTCAACAGCATTCGAAACGGGTTTTGCTAAAATTAAAGCATAATTTTGTAACAAATCAAATGCAATTCATTCATCCCGTGGAGGGTAGTTACTCACTCCCCAAGTCGGTAGACCACTGAAGAACAAACAGACCAGATAAAAAAGTACCTGGTCTCGGGTTCGAAGGCAGTTGATGATCAGTTCGATTAAGTTAATAGTACCCACGGGACTTAAAATGAATTTTTATTAAAACATTCTGTTAAAGAACAAGCCTTTATTAAATGCACTTAAAAGTAGAACATAATTTTTCTTATACCATAATAAAAGCGATGAGCGCAAATTAAATAAGTATATCGGTCACGATATACTTATTTAATTTCACGATTCATCTAAGAAACAGTTGTATTACTCTATAACCTAAGGACATTTTCAAAGGGTTGGCAAGCACGGCAATCTCACCCGTTCTCAGCTTCTTTAGATGAAAGCATTATGTTTATCATTCGAATAGAAGAAGAATTTATTTCTTATTTTGTAGTTCTCTCTTTGTCACCGTAACGATAAAAAATAATTTAAGCCCATCGCTTTTGTTATGGTATAAGAAAGATAACCCCCGTATGCCAATTTTGATTGAAATCGAACAAAATAAATCTTTTTGTCCCTCCACTTCCCTCGTTAGAGGGAGGTGGGTACCTGAGAATACCATATTATTGTATTTTCAACGGAACTATAAACGCATACCAAATTTGAACACAATCGGATGTGGATAAGTCAGTTAAAATTACTTAGCAAAACATGACCGAAAATCGTCCATCTTGAATCCGCCATACTGAATTTTTAAACTCTGATCAAAAATTTGTATTCCTTATCCCCAAAAGCCCCCGTATACCAATTTTGGTTGAAATCAGACAAATTTAGGTGTTTTTCCCCTTCACTCCCCTGGTGGAGGGGAGAGGTGCCTAACAATAACATATTATTGTATTGTCACCGGAACTTAAATGCTTGCCAAATTTGAAGGAAATAGGATGTGTATAAGTTAGGTCAAATTGGTTAGCAAACGATAACCAAAGATCGTCTATTTTGAATCCGCCATATTAAATTTTCAAAATCTGATTAAAAATTCGTTATCTCCATCCCCAGTGCCCCAACACAACAAATTTCAACGAAATCGGACGTACTTTAACCGCAACTATATAAGCAATAAATATGAATCCGATCGGATTTCGGGAAGTTGGTCAAAATTAAGTTGCAAGATTCCACCCGAACAAACATATCTCGTTACATAGATAGTTACATACATTGCAAGTTAAATAGAAGTTTGTAAAAAGAGACGGTAAACAAAAGAGAACCACAATAACCCATCTTTTGTATTGTTTTAAAAAGGCCTTTGGCCTTAAAAAAAAGGATTTTAAAATAACTGAAGAAAAATTTTAATTTTGTGCAAAGGTGCAAATAGTTTCTAAGGAGTACTAATTTTATTTATTTCTAAATTTTTCGCTAGTTTATTTCTTTTTACGTGCGGCTTATCCGTTTATATTCAACTTTATCCTACTTAGCTTAATAAACTGTTTTTAGTATTCACATTCTCCTTGCTGCTTTCGTTCTTCACAACGACGGTTGTAAAAAAAGCACTATGTTGGACACTAGCTCTATAAACTAGGTACTATTTTAAAACAAGAAATTAAACGTAAACAAAACCCTAAAGGTGGGTTTACCCCATCGATGTACTAAGTTTACTCAGTAACACAATTGACAATGCACATCTTTAATTCTAAAATAAACTGATCCTAATCCTAATTATAATACAAGTGGTTATTTCAGAATTTTTACTTGCAAAAGTTGATAAATATTCGGTTTGTGTTTATGAATTAGAGATGGGGAAACCCGCCTTAACTAAGAAAAAGGTTGTGTGACTTTATGTTTATTCAGGACAATATTAGAGACTTATTGGAATACGGCACACTAATAGTGACTGACTTTGCAATCGACGTTATTTATAACCTAAACATTTTTTCTTCGCTGTCTAGTTATTTTGTTTTATCATTTCTACACAAAATTACCACAAAAATTAAAATTTTAACAGTTTTTTAAAATCTTAAAAAATGATATCCGTAAATATTTTGGTCATCTCTTAAAATTTTTGATTTTTTACAAGCTTTTATTTAACTTGCAATGTATGTAATAATGAAGTATGTTTGTTCGGGTGGAATCTTGCAGCTTAATTTTGACCAACTTCCCGACATCCGATCGGCTTCAAATTTGGCATGCTTATATAGTTGCGTTGACAATACAAGAATATAGTGTGATGAAATTGACAGCTCCCCCCTACTTGAAGGGGGTGGAGGGGGGTACAGTTGAAGTACGCCCGATTTCGTTGAAATTTGGTGTATTGGGGCACTGGAGATAACGAATTTCTAATCAGATTTTAAAAATTCAATATGGCGGATTCAAGATGGACGATTTTTGGTCATCTTTTGCTACCCAATTTTAACTAACTTATACACATCCGATTGCCCTTAAAGAACATCGCACTGAATACATAGGATCCTGGCGATCTACCGATTTCTTTTATTTTTTAATATGTTATTTTCCTCCCTCAACGAAGCACTTTTAGTAATCTGAACTTTTGTGTGACCGTTCCGGGTAAGCCCGAAAATGTCTTCAAACTCTTAACATTTTTGATGTTTAGGTCAGTGGTTTTTAGGAAATCACTCTGTTAAGGTAACCCTTCATCAACATCAAAAATGTTAAGAGTTTGAAGACATTTTCTGGCTTACCCGGAAGGGTCACACAAAAGTTCCTATTACCAAAAGTGCTTATTTAAGGGAGGAAAATAACATAATAAAAAATAAAGGAAATCGGTGTATCCTATGTATCCAGTGTGATGTTCTTTGAAGGCTGTATATAAGTTAGTTAAAATTGGTTAGCAAAAGATGACCAAAAATCGTCCATCTTGAATCCGCCATATTCAATTTTTAAAATCTCATTAGAAATTGGTTATCTCCATCTCCAGTGCCCCAACACACCAAATTTCAACGAAATCGGGCGTACTTCAACTGTACCCCCCACCCCCTTCGGGTAGGGGGAGCTATCAATTTCATCACACTAGATTCTTGTATTGTCAAAATTTAGTTGCAAGATTCCACCCGAACAAACATAGTTCGTTATTACATACATTGCAAGTTAAATAAAAGCTTGTAAAAAATCAAAAATTTCGGATATCAATTCAGTCAAAACTTTAATTTTTGTGGTAATTTTGTGTAAAAATTATAGAAAAGAAAATAAGTAAAAACAGCGAAGAAAAAATGTGTAGGTTATAAATAACGTCGATCGCAAAGTCAGCAACTATTGATGTGTCGTATTCCAATAAGTCCCTAATATTCTCTTGAATAAACATAAAGTCACACAATCTTTTTCTTAGTTAAGGCGGGTTTCCCCAGGAACTTTAATGGATAATTCACATCTCTAATTCATAAACACAAACTGAATATTTGTCAATTTTTGCATGTAAAAATTGTGAAATACCCACTTTTGTATTATAAATACCAGGATTAGAATCAGTTAATTTTAGAACTAAAGATGTGCTTTGTCCATTGTGTTACTGGGTAAACCCACCTTTAGAGTTTTGTTTACGTTTAATTTCTTGTTTTAAAATAGTACCTAGTTTCTAGAACTAGTGTCCGACGGATAAACCGCACTTCAAAAGAACTAGCCTAAATAAATAAAGTTAGTACCCCTTGGAAACTATTTGCACGTTTGCACAAAATTAAAATATTTCTTATTTTTTTTAAATCATTTTTTTAAAGTCTAAAGGCACTTTTAAAACAATTCAAAAGATGTGTTATTGTGGTTCGCTTTTGTTTACCGTCTCTTTTTACAAGCTTTTATCTAACTTGCAATGTATGTAACTATCTATGTAACGAGATATGTTTGTTCGGGTGGAATCTTGCAACTTAATTTTGACCAACTTCCCGAAATCCGATAGGCTTCCAATTTGGCGTGCTTATATAGTTGCGGTGACAACACAAGAATATAGTGTGATGAAATTTACAGCTGACCCTACTCGAAGGTGGTGGAGGGGGGTACAGTTGAAGTACGCCCGATTTCGTTGAAATTTGGTGTGTTGGGGCACGGGGGATGGAGGTAACGAATTTTTAATTAGATTTTGAAAATTCGATATGGCAGATTCAAAATGGACGATTTTTGGTCATCTTTTGCTAACCAATTTTAACTAACTTATACATGTCCGATTGCCTTCAAATTTGGTACGCATTTATAGTTCCGGTGACAATACAATAATATGTCATTATTAGGTACCCCTCCCCCCTACGAGGGGAGAACACCTAAGTTGTAACTCAAGAACCAATTTAGCTACGGAGCTAAATACAAAAAAATAAGAGTTTTTGATTGTTTTGGCATAAAAAGGGAGTTTATCAGCGTAAAACCTTGAATTTAAAGAATTTCTTAACTTTAAACCATATTGGACAGCTACAGGTAAAAGTTCGGAAGCTAAGTTGTGACTCATTTAAAAGGTAGCACAAAACTACAAAAAACCTTTTGTTGGTTTTTTTAAATTAGGTAACGCTTTTCTTAGAAAACGCTTTTTTTGAAAAAGAAAATTCTCAAACTATAAATAGTTGATAACATTGTGTGGCATACCAAATTAAAGATATTTTAATCATCTATAAGAATTTTCATTTTATTAAGAAAAAAAAATTAAAAAAAATACACACTTTTGAAAAAAAATTAAATTAACGCGTTTTAAATCGTATTTTAAGGGATGACAGCCTCCCTGGAGAGGATAGAAAAATAATTTTTATGTAAAATTTTTACGTATCGCACATTACTGTAAATACAAATTGTAAACTTTACCTAACAACACTAACTGACTTCTTTATTCATGGCGCAAAAAAAAGAAAAAAAACAGGATCTTTTTGTACTTATTTGCACTAAGTACACTTGATTTAAAAAAAAACGCTTACATGCAGTCACAAAATTGACCTTTATAAAAGTTTATAATATGTACAGACTACCAGCTAAAATTAAGCTTCAAAAGTACGACAATTTGTCATATTTTTTAAAAAAGGTCTCTAAAACTGAAAATATTTTTTTACTTAAATTAAAGACCTTATTTTTATATTAAATTTTGCATAATACTAAAAAATCAGCAAAAATAATGTTTTAGTAAAGTCTATTGAACACTATCAAATTGTCACTCGAGTAACAGACGAAGGCTGTTCTATAAAGAGGGCGGTAACCCATTTTGGAGTTGAATAAATAACAATAATACGATGGAAACAGCGCTGGATTGAAAACAATTCGACGAATAGGAAACTTGGATTAGGACAAAAACGATGGTAAACTTAATACTAATTATTTTAACTTAAAAAAGAACTAAAATAAATAATTTCGTATTTAATAGGATCACCATTTTTCTCTATTACAAGCTGCAAAAGTCTGGGCATTGAAAAGGTTAAATTTTGAAAATACTGATGGTCTTCTGAGAGCTGATCCAATGCGCGATAAATAGCATCGCTTAACTCTTCAGCATTTCGTGGTCTCCACTTTGGTATATTATTTTAATGATTCGACCCCATATATTTTCCATTGGGTTAAGGTCAGGGCTGTTGGCTGGCCAAGAAAGTGTTTCTATATTATTATTCTGAAACCATTGGCGAACAACATTAGCCGTGTGTACTGGATAGTTGTCCTGCTGATAAACGAAGTCATTATTTTCATGTAAAGCCTGTACAGATGGCAGCATAACGTTTTCAAGGATTTCAATATATCGTTCACTATTGAATCTTCCTTCGATCAGATCTAGAATTTGCTGAACGATAAACTAAAATTCTCCTGCTGCTTGAAGATGATTGAAAAATTTTTTCGTTAGTGAAAACCACCCTCTCTCAAAAGTCATTATCACGAAAAACGTTGTTCAATGCAAAAATCACTCTGGCCTGTTTTTTGACTTCTGATTTCGTTTTTCTTCTATTTACTGTTGCTAAAGAACCCGGAAATAATTTTATATTAGCTGCTTCAACCGACGTTGAAAAAGGATTTTGTCTGAGATGGTCAATAAGTCTCTCATCTTGCACTTCAGAACTTACTTTTGGTCGTCCTGATCCATCTTTCCTATCCGTAAAATTATTTTCAATCCAGCGCTTTTTCCATCGGATTATCGTAATTTTATCAACTCCAATTATATAGACTATTATAGACCAGCCGTCTTCTATAACTCGAGAGATAATTTGAACTTTTGTAAATGTTACACTGAATTTTAAGCTGTCAGGCACACTAAGCTGGTGTTGCCTTATAATAGTATACACTAATGGATAGCTAAATTTTGTGGCATAGGAAAAAATGCATGCATGAGTTTTTTTTGAAATCAAGTGTACCTCCTGAAGAAAACAGCCTAATTGTCAAAACACTGACAACAAATAAATAACCCAATAAATAACACACATTAACTTTGTCACGTTACTTATTTTTTATTAATAGGCTAAGCTACGTAGGAAAAATAGAGGAAAAAATTAGACCCCAATTTTTTTTTCATTAACAAGCTTAGGAAGGTCCACAGCTTAACATACTTAAAGTCCCCATTCCTACCCCCTCGGGAACTGTCATTTTTAACCTCCAAAAAACCAGACAGAACATTATAACTTACGGAGACTAACAGAAAGATAGGGCCGCTCACACGAAAGTAAAAACAAAAGTGGAATGATGATATCCTGTAAATAAAACGACCGCTACATATACTTGACATTTGTGAGCCTAAATAAGTTGGTATTGACAAAATTCCCCTAACTCTGAGGCTAATAATAAAAAGGGTTATCGCACATCACTTATGGAAGGCAAAAAACTAGTCATTCCGGTTGTATAACAGCACTGAACAAATCAAAACACTATATTTTTAGCAAAAACACGCAAAAAAAATTAAAACACTTTATTTTGACTAAAAAAACACCGGAGTAACATCCTAGTAACTTTTGTTTTGGTTCAAACAAGTGTGTGGCTAATAAAAAAAGCAGTCAACTATATATCATGTTTACAGGGGGACTTGAAACCCATCTAAAAATGATATAACTTTACTTTTTCTATTAACAAAAATTTAAAAAAACTAAATTTTAATACATTATGAAAAATCATGGTAAAAAATACCAATTACTGATTGTGGAAAAGACACACCAAAAACAAAAAAGAATGTCAAATCGATTCGATTGATGTGACTACGTTCTTTTAGGCTCATAACTGTCACCTGCATAAGGCAGTCATTTTTGTGAAATTTCTCAGGGGGTATTATCATTCCACTTTTGTTTTTACTTTCGTGGCCGCTCAGGAACTACGTTCCTGTAGCGCATAGCGCATTGCGGCAGAGAGTGAAAGTAATGCTTGTATTAAGTAAACACCTACATTGTCCGTCCATCTCTTTCTATATGATCATAAAAGAAAGACAGAACATTTTTCAATGTTGAAATGCATTTCACAATATTTTAATTTTGTACCTGCCGGTTTTTGTTTGCCTTTCCTATAAGTTTAGTTCAGTAATTGTCAAATTTACCCCACCTCCGACAAATAAAAAGTAGAATGATAGGGGTTGAGTTTTAGCAGATACAAATTATTTTCGCAATTATGCGTATTATAAAAATGTTGATTTCTTTGAACGGAAATGATATTATTTTTTAAATTATTAGTTATGGGATGTTTTTTGTGTGTTAAAGTTGTTTTTTTTAAATTAATTGATAATAAATTTGACTAAACTATTTCAAACGTTTAATTGCTTACTTATTAAATAAATAATATGTTTCCGTCATATTGTATACTATAAATCAGGGAAAAAAGTACTTTGGAGAATTTCTCATATATTTTTTTATTTTGATTAATATTCTATAATAATAAATCACACAACTCACACTTTGTATCGTGATAATTTTTTATAAAATTTGGTTCTAATAAAACATAGGGGGGGGGGGGTTTGGGGTTAAAAACCTGTTTATAGTCACATTTTTACTTCAAATTAAGTTTTTTTTTATTATTTATCTTTAACCTTAACCTTAACCTTAACCCCCCCCCCCCGAAGTCAATTCCTGGGTGCACCACTTCTTTGGGTATATTTTTAATAACTAATTAGAAACAAACTCGTCCGAAACATTTGTATAATATAAGATTATTTTTTGATAATCCCTTTTCAGGATGCCGACACCGGGGATCCGAAGGCATTTGATTGTGGAGAGGGGGATAATAACAGCAAAAGCGAATCCCAACTTTATTTCCCTATGTATATTTTTTCATGAGTTCTTTTGTAGTCTTTATTGAATTGTAATCCACATTTTAAACATTCAACTTTATGTTTTTATCTTTTTTTTTGTTTTTCCATTGTTTTTTTCAAAAACAAAAAGTCACGGACTATACAATAATTAGACAGCTGATTTGAAACGGGGGGAAAGCGCTGTTGGGTTATGTTATTGCAGTGGCGGTTCTAGCCATTTGAAAAAGGATAAAAGCATAGCTTATCCTATCAATATACGAAACTTAGTAACTACAAGATTGCGCCGAAAATTTTTGACAAAATTACATTAAAAATGCAATTTTTGAGTCAAAATAAACTAAAATGGTGAATATCAACGGTATCATAGCGCCACAGGCGAAATTTTTAAAGAAAATTGCACTAAAAATGCATTTTTTGATTTAAAATTAAATTAAAATTGTAAATATATCAATGGTTTCAAAGTGCAGCACACAAAATTAAACTAATACCGTAAATATCAAAAGTGTTATAGCGCCGCAATTTATGCCCTACTTTTGAAAAATATCGCCACACTTGTTGACTGCCTCAAAAATGTTATCAGGACCGGTATTCTCGTAACTAAATACGCTCGGCGTTTCGTACTCACTGACCGTATGATAATGTAATATTCGCATACCACGTGACCAAAGTAACAAAAATGGTATTCACGTATATTGAACGCAAGGCGTCGACGAAATGCGCTCAGCGCGTGGCGACCGTTTGAGAAACACCTACCATTTGCCAGCTGCTTTGCCCTCCGCGCGTACGATTTTCCTACCCTACAATACTTTGTAGAGTGCTGCAGAAAATATAGTAGTTTTTTCAGTTTGCGTTTTTATTAATAATTAGAAAAATAAAAATCTCTTATTAGTAGCTTGGGGACGGGTGACAAACACGTACACATTAACCTTACTATTTGATGCTCGATGTAAGACAACTTTTTTTTCCAAAAAATTGCAACAAAAACTTTTCTTATCAAAATCGACATCGAAATAATTGAGCATCCGTATAATACTAGAAATAGAAGCAATCAAAATTGTGTATCTTTCATCGTATGTGTACCAAAAAATATCTGGTTTTGTTAGGCTCCTGCCCACATTAATTGTTTTCTTTCAAAAATAAACTAAAAGCTTTCATGAAATATGAAATTAGCAAACATGAAATAAATAGCTTGATTTATATAAAAAATAATTAGCAAACAATATAGGTAAATACCTTTATTTCTGTGTTTTCGTCTGTATTTTCTTTACTTTTCTGAAATATCACATTTTTCACATTAATTACCATTTTAATGTTTTTTATCTTTTGTCATTTTATTTATTCATAAATGTACTAAAAATTATTATTTTCTTTTTTTAATTCAACACTTCCATGAAAATATAAATTTTTCCAGGCGCCAGGTTTCTCTTGTGGATGTATGAATTCTGTGTTTGCTGTTGAATTGGTTAGGTTATTTTTTGGGTAACAAATACCTTAGAGTTTTATTTTCTTTTTCTTAAAATGTAGAATACGCATGTTTACTATAATTATAAGGTATAACTTACTAGATATATAAGTAACTATTGTGAAACCATTTTAACAATAAATGCTATATAATAAAGTATCATTATCAATATACGACCTTGCCGGAAATACCACTTTCCCTCAGTGCCGGAATAAATTTAAACTTTTCCGCACTGAGTGCGAAATTTTTTTGTAAGTGTGCGGTTAAGTCTCGGGGTAAACTTTTTCCCGCACACTGGGCGGGAACGTGCTACGAGTTTATATCACAGGGTCAAAGGGCGAGTTTAACTGAGCTAAACCAAACCATCAAGTAATTTTTTAAAGGATACTTGTACAAGTCACATTTGATTTACCCTTTCTGAAATATGGCTCGAAATCGATCACACAATGGCCTCTTTTTTACACATAGAAAAAGAAAAGGAGCGACAAGGCTAACAAGAAATAAAAATGCAAAATTCGATGATGCCAAGATGTGCTAAGCGAATTTGATTCTGTCTGCTCGCAGGGCAGCGCGTTCGGCAGAGAGAATACGAAAAGTCGTCGGTCAGTGTGCCGCTGAGCGCGCTGTTCGCTATTCGTTTCGCTTAGCGACTTCAAAACGTTACGTATTACGAGAATACCGGTATGTTTTGACTTAAGCTTTTGCCTACTTCTGAACAATATTGTTTCGAAATATGACTTCTCCCAATAAAATTTCAGAATTTGTGTTTTGGGTTAATCAAATAGTTTATAGTATTTGGGAAACGACTTTAGTTAATTTTGCCTTGATTTTGGCTTCACGTTGTACAAAACTTGGTATGAATATGTTTAGGTCAAAAATACTTGTTTATGTTCGAAATTATTTTGTCTAAAACTTGTTTATAAATAGAAATTCTATAATAATGTTCTGAATTTCCAATATCGTGGTTTTCGCGGTAGTAGTTCATGCGTTTGTTTATTCTTGGTGTGGCGAATTGAAGGTCAAACTGTCCCAAAATACTGTGGAGCGGGGTGGATGCCCAGTGGATAACCCAAAAAAAGCCCACTGGGTTTGGGTAAAACTCACTTAAAAACACGCATTGCTTTTTTAAAAGTGGGTTTTTTTCATTATTAATAAAATAAATAAACGTAAAAGAGGTATATTATTACCAGGCGTTTGAATCGTAAGATTCCATAAACTTTGACCAGTTGCAAAGCTTTTTCTAATCTCAAACAATTTCTTATTTTATTATTCCAAATATGACCGTAAGTTGAAATGTCTTTCAATGGATGCTGCACTAGCTGGGCAACAATGCAAATTATTCATTTTAAAAATAGTAATTTATTACCCCCACTTTTTTTTTTATTGTGTACCACTGGCACAAAAATAATTGTTCTCTCTGGAAGATGCATTTTTTCCAGGTACTAAAATGTATAACTTGCAAGAATCGATAAAGAACGTAAGGGGTCTTTGTTCTTGGTATATTTTTGCCATATCCCAGACAACCAAAACACGTCTATATCACGTCGAGAAGACGTCAAACATGCGACCAATCACGTGATTTTTACGACGTCTCGTCGACGTCTGTATCACGTAGGTTTGACCCGCTTTTTGACGTGATTTTAGTGACATGAATTTGACGTGAATTAATTTACGTGAATTTACGCGATTTACAATATATTAATTACCGCAAATGAAGGCGTAGAATGATACTTTTACGCCCTTGTGGTCAATTTTGAGCCAAACAGTTATACTTCGAATACTTCCAATAGGTACTCCCGTGGCCGATGCCCAGTGAGCGAGTTCTTGACAGGGATATAGGTTTCCATAAAATAAAATATCAATTATTTCAAAAGAATGGAAAATACTTACACAAAACATTGCGTCAGATGTAAGAAAAATGTTCCTTTTTATATCTCTGGTTGCCTGAGAGCTTAAAATTCGACGTCATTTATGTCGCGTCAAATACACGTCAAATTCGTGTGACTTGTGCCTTTAGTTTCCTGAAACCCAAATTTCGACGTCACTTACGTCACGTTGAATGATAGTTCCAAATAACACTTCAAATGCACGTGACCTGACGTGACTGGTTGCCTGGGATTTGGCTAGGTATTGAACACATTAAGTAAAATTAATTCTTTACTTTAGCTATAATTTGACAGAGACTGAAACGATTTTAATAATCTTAGCCAACGTAAATTAAAGTTGTTTTTTTTTAGTAAAAGTAGGACCTAATTTAATTAAGAGGGGAAGGGAAAATTCTATATTAATTATTCACAAATTTTATTTGAAATGCCCGACGGGGATGGATATAATCGTAGATACAGGAAATACCGAAGATATGTAACCTTACTGGCTAAAATGTTAGCAAAAATTGGAAGTTCGTGGATAACTCCCCAGAGCGCGCATAGTCGCCTTTGGACAACTCGACTGTCATCAACCCAGTGCATTTCGCCGCAGCGAAATCTGTAAGGATAGAAGACATAATCAATTTTCCTTTGCAATCTGTAATAACTCTCCAATGTTTCACTTGACTTCGTATAGGTGGCGCTATTAACTTAGCATTAACATTCCTCCTGCGCTAGATAGCGTAGAAAATAGAAATATCACTGCCATTATTAAGATTTGAAGTCGTATATATTTGAAATTAACTTTTTATGGCGACATAGAGCCGAGGATGAACTGAAAAATTTTGTCATTTGTGAAAAACGTTTTGCCCCTAATTTTATATTGATCAGCAATGCAAAAAATGTAAAATCACGTCGATTGAAATCTGTTATTACCTTTATTCAAAATTTGTTTTAACTTATTTTTCAAAGAAGACACTCAATATATTTTTTAGTTTTTTTTTAATCTATGGAAAATTTCGGTTTATCTCTCCTGCTTGAGCTAAAAAAATTAACGAGTTTCTGCATTTTTATACATTGTTTGCTTAATTTTATATAAAGACCCGCGGGTTCTTTAAGAATGCCAAAAAGGTCATTAGGAAAGCCTTTCATTTGGGTGTTGTGATGTGAAAAGCCACAGAAGCTCATTCTCTCTGGTGAAAAAGAAGAAGAAAAGCCTTTGACCCCTAAAATTTTAATTATTTTGATGTTTATAATAAAACCCAACTTTTTTTAATTTGGCGTGTACCTAAAAAAACTTTTATGCTTTATGGACTATTGTTTTTTGACAACTGCTAAAAACCGTTTTTTTATACTTTCATGAAAAAGAGGATTTTACTCATTTTTTTTAGGGGCTCAAATTATTTTTTTTATACCTTCATTAGAAACACGATTTTAGCCACTATCCGCAATGTACCCAACCATGGCTTTTTTGGTTACTTTTTTTTTGATCACGGGTGCGAAAAAAAATTCACGTCTTTTTTTTACCGAAATTTGGAGAAAAATAGCTTTAAATGTTAATACTAAGAAATTCTTATTATTCTTACCTAAAAATTAATTCAAAAGTATTCAAAAGAAGAACATTCAGAAAATACGTGAAAATTACAAACTGTCAAAAATTAAAATGTAAGGTTAGCAAGGTTACCAGTGACACCATTGTTTTGTCATGTATGCAGCCACCATTGATATTGCTAATATAAAAGTTGCGAGCTTTCAGTGGATATTGTGTTTGAATTTTATTTTGCAAGTTTTTTTCCTGTTTTTTTTAGGAGTTTTTGATAAAGGTATTAAAAAAATAGTGTTTACAACTCGCGGCTAAACTCTGTTTTCTTTTACTCGGGTTTTTAAATAACAACGCACGTAAAAAAAGACTCTTTTAGCCACTTGTTGTAAAATAGTAGTTTTCACAACTGGTGGATCAAATAGTGCTTTTTTTACAAGCGTTGGTTTAAATAACGAGCGCAGCAAGCAGTTATTTAAAAACGCGAGTAAAAAAAAGCACATCAGTTTATCTACGAGTTGCTAACACTATTTTTTTTATTCCTTTATCAAGAAATCCAAGAAAAACAGTAAAATACTTTTAAAAATCTCGAACGAAGAGCACTTCTCCCAACACACCATCTTTACAATATAAATCAAGGCGCTTCGTGCTTGTTCTTTAAAACCAAGCTTGTAAAAAACATGATTTAAAAACTATTATTTTTTTAATTTTATTTTTTTTAACACGCTGTGTTTCTATCCAGGCAACCCAACTCAAAATGCGAAATAATATAATTAGTTAAAAACTGATCAATCGACAATGTTCTGGGCAGCCATGCTCACATGCTGTTTATTTTTTGTTGCCCACTTTCAATAACAAAATAATGGTAATTTTTTGGGATTTTTGTACTGCCAACTTAGTAATCATGCAGCTAGTAAAATTTTAAATTTTGTAAGAGAAGGTCGAAAACATTACGCGAACCGGCATGGCTATTTTATGTGTGGAAATTATTCTGAATGGTAGCAGAGGATATCATTTTGAAGTTTAACAAAATATTATGTTAAACCATTGTATAAAGAAGTATTATACAATGGTTAAACATTATTAAAGATACCTATAAAATAGTGTATATGCATCATGATTTTATGTCGAACTTAAAAATATATAATGTGCCATTTACGGCTGTAGTAAACAGAGATTTGCCAAACTATTTTTTACTTTTTAATGCAATTTTTTAATAAAATCGTTCAAGGTAAAAAAATATTTGTTTTATTTTTCACATATATAGGATGTGTCAAAAAAAACCGGTCCGATTTTGATAATATTAAGCTTTTTAGAAAGCCAAAGCTTCAAAATTTATAGAACCAATTTCAAACTTGACATTTCCTAAAAATCCAAGATGGCGAACCAATTTGAAAAATAGGTATTTTTAACCCCCCGTAGATATTTTTTTGTGTGGGACACTGTCATAAATCTGAAACATTCTTTCGAAGCACATCGATGAAACATTTTGAAAATTCGGACAAGAAATAAGATTAAATAAAGTGTCTCAGAAAGTTTTTTCTAGGGGGGTGAAATTTGGCTACTTTTTAAATAGGCCCGCCATCTTGGATTTTTACTAAATGTCAGTTTTTCAATAGTTCTATAAATTTTGAAGCTTGTGCCTTTTAAAAAGTTTAAACTTATTAAAATCGATCAATTTTTGAAAAAGTTATTGCTATTTGAACAAGTAGATTGTTTCTTAATAAGCATGATTTTGCATGTACTCCGGTCTATTTAAAAATTGCAAACTTCCTTATTTCTTGTCCGAATTTTTAAAATGATATATATATATTCTTCTTTGCTTTCGATTTAAAAGAACGTGACTTCATAACCGATGTTTCAGATTTATTACAGTGTCGCACACAAAAAAATATCTAGGGGGGTTAAAAATGCCTATTTTTCAAATTGGTCCGGTATCTTGGATTTTTAGGAAATGTCAAGTTTGAAATTGGTCCTATTAATTTTGAAGCTTTGGCTTTCTAAAAAGTTTTATTTATATTTAGTATTTTAAAATCGGACAATTTCCTGCTAAGTTATAATCATTTTAAAAAGTGCAGTTTTATTTTGGCACACCCTATATAATTTTTTCGCAACCTTTCCATTTCTAGCAATGCTTTATTATTACAAGGTTTCTTTCCTGTCAATTTTGTACAAGTTCTCTCCCAATTAACTCTGAATAAAAGTCCCAGTATAAAAGAAGTTCTGAATTTACCTTCTTTACACCCCTCACACTCACACCCCCCACTTCTGATTTTTTTTTCATAAAATTGTATTGTCACTAAATCAAATCGTAAATATGAAAACCCCCTTTACACTCCTCACCCACCCTCTACCACCGTTTTTTTTTCATAAAATTATTTTGTCACCAGATCAAATCATAAATCTGAAAACCGCACCTTTGTATTTGTTTTTATTACAAAGCTCTGAATTTATCCTTTCTACACCCCTTAACCACCCCCCTACCTCCGATTTTGTTTTATAAAATTGTATTGTCACCAGATTCCATATTAAATATGAAAACCACATGTTCGTATCTGTTTTCATTTCAAAGTTCTGAATTTGCTCCCTTTAGACCACTTTACCCCCTTTACACCCCCCAATCACCCACTATCCCCCCCATTTTTTCATAATATTGTATTGTCATCGGATCTACTTTGCTGTGCCAAATTTCATTAAAATCGGTTCACGGGAAGTGTGTCAATGAATTTAGCCCCTTATTTTTAAACCTTAACCACCTCCTACCCACCAATTTTTTTTCATAATATTGTATCATCATCCGAACTACACTAGTGTGCCAAATTTTATTAAAATCGGTTTACGGGAAGTGTGTCAAAAACGAATCGCAAAATTTGGTAGTCAGGCAGACTGTAAAGTTAAATATAATCGTTTAATAATAATATAAACTGTCTTGCTTCATTCAGCATATTCATGAATTTATATTATGATTTCTCTACCAGCTCCCATTCCCTTAGCAACAAGTTCATTCATTTACGCCACTGATAAACCGGTATTCAGCAAAGAATCAAAAACTTGCGGTAATTCCCCTCTCATGGCTTGGCTTGCTGTTCGGATACCGTCGGCTTGCGTCGGATATTAGCACGTGTCCTCTCTATCCTCGTTACTCTTTAATTGCGGTCTCCGCTAGCGCCCTCTAACAGTTACTCGGCAAAACAACATTTTTGGTTTCCATACTTTCCGCAAGGTAAATGGGGGGCACCAGTTGCCTGATCAGGGTTTATAACGAGTGGAAGTGCAACGGACTATTCTCTCTTCACTTATCAGTTACATATCTTGGGTATTTTCTATCTACGATATAATCTTTACTCTGGAGACCTCACTCAACTTAGAGATGCTAATTTAATTGTTTTTAACGTTTTTATTTCATTACCGATTTTTATAAGATTTTGAGTTAGTGGAGCGCAGAAAAAAAGTTTCATGGGGGATGAAAGATTGAAATTTTTTAAAATTCTGCACCATCTTGGATTTTTACAATACATAATTTTTGACAGTTGTTCTAAAAAATATGAAGTACGTTGACCATTGGTTCGAAAATTATAGGCAATACAAAAAGTGTTTTTTTTTGTGGCCCACCCTATACAGGGTGATTCAAAATTCCCTAGAAAGACTTTAACTGTATGTAGAATTTGTTGTTCTGAACAAGAATTAGTAAAATATAAGTTGCGTTTTTTTCCACAACGTTGCATTGGCGTTGGACAACGCGAATGTTTTTTTTGTTTGGTGGAATTAAGATGTGTTCACACGAGACTAAAAACGGATTTTTAAACAGTTTTTAAGTTTATTCCTAAAATCATTTGTGAGACTGTGAGGAAACTATTACTGTTATTTATTTTAATCGTTTTTAGGCCATTTAGGGCACAATTTAGGGCAAATATTGTCAAATTTATCAGAATTCATTAAATTTTATGTAGATTCGTCGTCGTTTTCATTCTGTCTTTTTTTGTCATGCAATTGGTAAAGTAATAAAGCATATCCCGACTAAAACTTTAAATTTGCGGACATACCATAGCGCTGATTATTTCCACCAGCTTTGAAGGTCGGTGGCGTTGCGGTGACTGCTAAATTTTTTGGTTAGAATTTCTTGTTTCAAGACTCGTCGTAGTCATGATCTTTAGAAGATTTTTTTTCTGACGGGACGTTGAATTTTTATTAAAGGAGCCCAGTAAGAACTTTCGGCGTTTAAAAAGTGGAAAAAGCAACACATCACAAAAGGAAAAGGAAGCAGTAAAATTACAGCTCGCCAATGGGCTTTGTGTGTTCATTTTGATTTCATTTAAATAAATCTTTTTATTTTTTGTGTTTTATAATAAAGTAAACTCATACCTATATCTACAAACAAACACCTTCTATTTATTTATTTTTTTTTAAATATTAGACCTTAATCCTAACTATCTCCAATTCGTCCCAACTAAATCCATATGACAATGGTAGCCATACACAATAAACAACAAGTCAAACAAAGATAGCCATCTCTTTATTTCTGAGATCACAGCTACGTTTACATTTGCACGCATAAACCTTTTGGATCCGTTCGAGCTAGGCCGTATCAACAAAAGCAAAAACCCAAAATTACAAAAAAGGTACATCGATCATTGTGTTTTTAGATAAAAATTCTAATCTATTTTCATGCAACTTGCTGCAACTGCATATATAATTAAACGTAAAAATCTGACCAATAGGAAACAAGTTTTATGCTAAATCTGGGTTTAAGAATTTTTAAGCCTTGCCGAATGAGGTGTTAACCAAACCGGGTTTAACGACCCTTAAATTCGATTTTAAAATACGGTGCAAATGAACATCGGCGTCTTAAATTTAAATCTGGTTTTAACTCTGCGGTGCAAATGGACATTATATAATATAAATGGAATTGGCGAACGAAGTGTACCCAACAAAAATAAATAAAAATATTAAATGGTGAGTCACAGTTAATAATTTTCTTTTATAATTGCTATAAAATTGATGTAAGTCGCACATGTAAACGTATCTATGACATTTGACATTTCCGCCATGTTTTCCAATGTCCGGTGAATTCGACGCCATTTTTGCCACCGCAACGTTGCAGAAAAAAACGCAACTATATTTTTCTAAACTATTTCGTTTCAGATATTTGCATTTAAAAATTTTAATATTTTCTGAGAAGCACCCTTTACTACGTGGTATAAACATCAATTTTTGAAAACAGAACTTTGACAACTTCAAAATGCAATTCAATTCTTAAAAGAAAATACATTCTTATGAACATGAGTTCACATTAAAAGGGAAAAATTAAACAATATAACTAATGCGAAAATATTGAAATAGCTAATATTGAATAATAATAAATAATTGACTAAGACAAGCATAATTACGTTCAAAGTGCAATAATTAAGAAAAGAAAAGAGAAAAAAAGTAATAATGAAATATAAGTAATTAGTAGTAAGTAACTAATTGTAATACTATAAATAAATAATACATAGTACTCGTTTCGCAAAAAGGATCTTAATTTTAAAACATTTGCAACAGTGTTATAGACCTCCCTCGCGGAATCTTGGGTTAGATTATCTAAGGCTATGGCAAAATTGTTGTTGTTCCAATTTAAAGGACGCAAATGTTTATATAAAGGGCATATAAAAAAGATGTGATTGAACGTCTCCGCTTCATGCATATTGCAAACAGAACAAAGTTCCTCCTGCCTAAACCGGTATGAGATGTTTTTTATATTAAATTTGCAGCAGAATTTATTACAAGTGCGAATTTGGCATATTAATCTAGCAATTCGCATTTAAAACTCGCATTTAAAACTTAAGGTGACTCAGTACACTTCGATCAAAAATACTATAAAACAGTGTGTAGGTTGCATTTGTTGCTACGCTGATATCTGATTCAAAACATTTTTGCTGAAAAAGATTTAATATTTGAGAGCGGTTTTGTTTTAAAAGATTGGGATTAAGGGTCCATAGCTCTAAAAGCCCCGCTTCTTGAAACCAGTTTTTTAATTGGGAGATCCAGTTGTACTAGAGTGAGGGTTGACTTATATGTAAATATCGTCACACATAAAAACTAATTTGATCAGGAAGTTTAAGGTTATTTTTAAAATAAAAAAAGACAAATGGAGTACACCGGCTTCCAGTCTTACAATTGCTGAGCTGGTACTTCTTGGAAGATGTAGCAAGGATTTAAAAAAGCTGGTTTGGATTTTTTCCAAGATGTCTTGATACCTCAAACCCCATACTGCCAGGCATCCAGTGAAACAATTCAGTACAGAGGTTTGAAATAGTTTTTTATTCGGTGTGAAAGCTCCGACTCTCACCTTGGATGTCATGTTAAGGGTCGCTCCCGCTGCTTGCTTTGCTCGTAGTACAGAAAACAACACCCCTAAATACGTATATTCATTAACCACCTCAATAATGTTGGTACCTATTCTAAAGTTAGCGATACTTTTCTTACCCGAACGACTAAAGCAAAGGATTTTTGATTTGTTGTAATTTATTTCTAGCTTATTTTCCTCAGCATACTCCCCCAAAATGTTAAGTTTTCTTTGAATATCGGCCACAGAGTCACCAAACAGTACGAAATCATCAGCGTACAACAACATTAAAATGCAGTGCAACGCATCAATACTAATTCCATTTACACCTCTTTCCAAAAAAAAATCCTCGATATCAGAGGTAAATATGCTAAACAGGGTTGGGCTTAGGGACTCCCCTTGTAAAACTCCTGAGTCAATATCAAAAGATTTTGTTGTTCCATCATTAGCTTTAACTTTCACACAGGCCTGATCATACAAGTTTTTAACCACCGCAATAAACCGCGCACTAAATCCAAACTTATTTAGGTTTGACCACAAAAAAGAGTGACAAATAGTGTCAAATGCACGCCTAAAGTCAATAAAAGCAGCATATATTTTCCGTTTTTTAAGGCGAAGGTGATTTTGATTTTGAAAACATTATCAATGCAACCTCGTTTCTTCCTGAATCCCGACTGAGATTCCGGGATAATTGGATGGTGCTCAAGCCACACCGATAATCTACTAAGCAATATTTGCGTAAAAATTTTTAGTGTGCAGTTAATCAAAGCTATTGATCTGTAATTACTTGGATCGTCACGATCCCCTTTTTTAAACATCATAGAAAAAGTGACCTGTGTCCACAGCTTTGGAATTTGGGAAGTCTCAAGTATTTTTGTAAATAAACTGCAAAGGTATAGTTGCCAGTTCTGTGGTGCATTTTTTAAAAACTCATATGATATGCCGTCAAACCCAGGAGATTTTCCATATTTACATTTATGTAAAACTATGGACAGTTCTCCCAGTTCCACGGCAGGGTCAAGTATAGGATCAAAAGTTCCAAGAAATAAAAAACTTTGAAGTTGTTTCCCAGTGTAAATTTGAGAAAAGTAATTTTCCCAGGTGTCCCTGTTGAGATTAAAATTGCATGATACACCCTTTAACCTTTTAATCGTCATTCAAAAAGTTTTGGGATCTCTACAATCAGAGAGACTATCTGCCAGTTTAAAATTATAATCACGTTTTTTGTGTGCAATAAGGGATTTAAACAATTTTTTAGCTGCCAGATAGTGCGCTTTTTCAATAGGAGAGTATCGCGATTTTTTATATCCCTCTCCAGATAGGCCGATCAACTCATACCGATTTAGTGTCCTTTTATCCACCTTCGCCGCCATTTTCACTCAAAAGTGACAGATAATCCATTAGTTTTCTAAAACGATAAGAGCTGATCGGCCTATCTGGAGAGGGTAATGGCCTGCTAAGTAGCATACTTTTGTTTGTTTAAACAATAAGTATCGACGCTTCGCGCCTCGAGCGCCTGATCGTTGTTCAAAATGCTTGACAAAAACCCTAAAACATGTCATTGTCAGCAGACGTAGGCTTTCTTGGTAAATTATTTTAAAGGCGATTACCAAAAAATTCGAAAATATTACTCCTAAATTCAGAGAAAAAAATATGAAATTTAAACAAAATAATCACCTAACTTTTCTTAGCTTAATGATATCTAACCACTGTTCAAAACTTTCTAGGGAATTCTGAATCACCCTGTATAGCAATGGCGGATTCTCCGGCGGATCTAGTCTCAATTCTAGAATTGTTTCAAACTAAAATATAATGTTACAGGCGAATATGTTTGCTTTCTTTAAAAATATAATATTTTTGGAAAAGTGGGCGTGGTGAGCTAACAAGGAGAAGCGGATTAGGTTGTCATAAATGCGCCGCAGCTGAAAATTTTGAGAAAAATACTAAAAATGTCATTTGTTATAGATTTTAAATAATGTCGTTGATAAAAATTGTTACAAATTAAATTAAAATTGTAATAATCATAATCAATGACGTTTTAGCGTCCGAGGCAAAATATTTAAAATTTGAGCCAAAATGATGATGAAGTTTTTTTTTTTGGTAAAATATTTTAAAAAAGGAGGGGTAAGTTAGGTGCAACCCGAACGTAAAAGCTTGAGGGGGTATGTCACATAAGATTAGACCGGGGTTTAAAGTACACTGACGTATAGCACAATTTGTAGCCGTAGTTACTTGAATTTAAGCTGAGATTTTTTTATTAGGGACTTATTGGGCGTACATTTTTGCGTTCCCTTATTAAGAAAAATTGACATTTGACATCTGAGCATGTGCGTGATCTGCGTTTTTGTTAATGGAACGGTAATAAAATACGGTGTTCCCTTAATTCGGTACAGTTACCGTACATCTTTAAACATAACCTCAATTAGCGCGGATAATAGTGATGGTTGGTTTGTTTTTCGACACGACTTTTTAATATTCTTTGCATTTTTAGTTTTTTGTTTATAAACAAAAACAGTCTTGTAAATTTTTAAAATTTTAAAATTTTTATGAATGGAGAAACCTACAAGGTTGAGGTTCAGCTACACCATATAACTATGAGACTATAATGGCCCAAATGCTCCAAAATGTGTAACGAAAATAACTTTGAAAAACCAAGGAGAAAATTCAAGATCGCGGTTGGCTTTGAAACTGTTTGGGTCGCCAGGCCATAAACCAAAAATCTACTGCGCATGCACTTACAAATTCATGCCTAGCGTCGTAGTGACCTTACGATAATTTAAGGGTACTTTCACTGCTGACGCAATTGACGCGCCTGCCCGTTTACACTCTGCGTTTATCGGTTTTTTCCAGGCCAACTTGATTGGGAGAGTTATAATTTTCTTGCGAGATTTTATCAGGGACAATCCCTACAACAACCCAGTTCTTGTAGATCAAAAGGGGCCCCCCCTTACAACATCGTCCCTGTCGACTAACAAATGGTCCAATATGACCATCTCAATATCCTCAGGAAGGAGGAAATCTCCTTCAACTATCACAACTTTCAAAATATTGTCCATTTTCTAAACACAAAAAATAATTGGTCCGAAAAAAATTGTCTCGAAAATGAAATGACGGGAAAATCAAATCGCTAGAAAATATATGCATAGAATTCAATTTCAACGAAACATATTTTTATAGAAATACAAAATGTTAAAAAATATTTTTAACGAAAATAATTTGATAGAAACAAGAACCCCAATCTGGCCGAAAATGATTTGAACCGATAGCCACGAATTGAATTGCTACGTTGCCAGGCTTACGGCAGAAGTCGAAGTAAGTTGTGATATTGTATTAATTTACCCCCTTTGAATTCTTCAACCACCCCCGAGACCACCCCCTACCCCCAAATATCTTCATAATATTGTATTGTCATTTTACCTACATTACAAAAATGAATCGCAAGAATTCATAGACAGTTAGACAGCTAGAAACTGTGAAGTTAAATAAAATCGTTTAAAAAAAAATCCCCGACTCATCTTCCAAATAGAGAAACTTGTCAACGCTGTAATCCAGGGTCGGGCATATTATTTTCTATCAATTTGTCGGTCGGGTGTTTTTTATTTCTACACAATTATTTTCGATACTTTTGTAATTCCGATATTTTAAGGTTCGGGACAATTATAATCGGTTAAATTATATTCCTTGTCTTTTAAGGGATCGACTAAAATTATATAAAAGTATATTCGTATCTATTATTTTCTGGGTGTTTTACTTTCGTTTCGGACTTTTTATTTTCTGTTCAATTGTGTTTCGGTTTTTGTAAATTCGGCTTTTTTGTGGGTTCCCCTTATGATGCAACTCCTTAAATTTACTAACTCAACGGTTAAGAAAAAATTCTACATATTTGTAAAATCCATTTTTCCCCTCAGCATTCTGAAAAAGGATGAACACAATTAAATTAATTAGATCCTGATGCTTACCTAGATAACCTATACTAAGAAATCTACTTACTCAAAAATCGTATTGCTAAGACCGCTGATGACCGAACCTACTGTGTTGCTCGAGCAGACAAAAATATTTGGTTGGTTACATTTAATTTGGGTCGTCTTACTGTTCACCTGGATTTCTAGCAATATAACCACATATATAAATTTAAAAAAAAACACAAAATTAACTTGTTGATCCTTCGTCCGCAATAGGCATAAGATTTGTTATAAAATTATCAATTTTAATTTTATCGCCATGTACAGAGTGACCTGACGGAAATAATAGGTATCTACCACAAAAACGCAATTAAAAATTAATTAAAAACTGTATTTTTCATAAACCGATCCTTGTATATCATACTCTTATTATTTTCACTGTATAAATTCCTCGGACTAAATTCCTTCACTTGAGGGTACCTCAGAAAAATTACATTGAACAACACGATTTTTTATTACAGTTTAGACTATTGTTTTTACAATGTTATTTTCTAATAATAGAAAAAATATTCATAAGGCATATTAGTTTTTATTTAATAAATAATTTAAGAAACGCAAAAATTCGGAAATTTTAAACCCCGCGCACGCTTTGTTTTCGATAATTTTGTAATTCTGATATTTTAAGGTTCGGGACAATTATAATCGGTTAAATTATATTCCTTGTCTTTTAAGGGATCGACTAAACTAAAATTCTTTAAAAGTATATGCGTATCCATGATTGTTTTAATTTCGTTTCGGACTTTTTATTTTCTGTTCAATTGTGTTTCGGTTTATGTAAATTCGGCTTTTTTTGTGGATTCCCCTTATGATGCAACTCCTTAAATTTACTAACTCAACTTCATATTGCGAAAGTTTAGAACGGTTAAGAAAAAATTCTACATATTTGTAACATCCATTTTTCCCCTCAGCATTCTGAAAAAGGATGAACAAAATTAAATTAATTAGATCCTGATGCTTACCTAGATAACCTATACTAACAAATCTACTTACTCAAAAATCGTATTGCTAAGACCGCTGATGACCGAACCTACTATGTTGCTCGAGCAGACAAAAATATTTGGTTGGTTACATTTAATTTGGGTCGTCTCACTGTTCACCTGGATTTCTAGCAATATAACCACATATATAAATTTAAAAAAAAAACACAAAATTAACTTGTTGATCCTTCGTCCGCGTTTGCACTGTAAATAACGTCGGAACCCGACAATAGGCATAAGATTTGTTATAAAATTATCAATTTTAATTTTATCGCCATGTACAGAGTGACCTGACGGAAATAATAGGTATCTACCACAAAAACGCAATTAAAAATGTATTAAAAATTAATTAAAAACTGTATTTTTCATAAACCGATCCTTGTATATCATACTCTTATTACTTTCACTGTATAAATTCCTAGGACTAAATTCCTTCACTTGAGGGTACCTCAGAAAAATTACATTGAACAACACGATTTTTTATTACAGTTTAGACTATTGTTTTTACAATGTTATTTTCTAATAATAGAAAAAATATTCATAAGGCATATTAGTTTTTATTTAATAAATAATTTAAGAAACGCAAAAATTCGGAAATTTTAAACCCCGCGCACGCTCGCACGCACCTGAAATGGAAACTCAGAGCCGCTTCAAAAATTACGTAACGATGAAAAAAAATATTATTTATAAGGAAAAACACTGTTTATTTCATCATAAAATTTCATATTTGCAACGCTTAATAATCACTAACCCACATAGCAAGCCATGGATATGTATATCCAATGGATATCCGTCGTCGTATATACATTAATCCAACATCCATTGGATGTGCAAATGATATTCTTTCCAAGGACATACAAGAAGGTACCTCCAGTGTATGTTTAATTTTTATCCCATTCATGGACATACACGAAACGTAGCTCTAACGGATATTCAGTTACGTATTTGTAAAAAGGACACAATTCTGAATATCCAATGGATGTTCCATTGAGATGTTTCTCATGGACATTGGACATCCAGTAATGTATATGTGGTCCATCAATATATATCCATTTTATATATTACCCATATACAATGGATATACATTTATGGAGCTGCAATGGACCCCCAAGTGTGATAAATAATCACCTCTGATTGATGTTTGTAAAACGTTTGAGGAACGTTTCTCTGGAACGTTCCATGGTGACCATTTAGAAACATTTCTGGAACATTGCATGAAGGCCATTTAGAAACGTTCCTGGAAAATTTCTCTGAAACGTTCCGTGAAGCTCCGTTAGAAACGTTTCTGGAACGTTCTAATTACATCGGGAACGTTCTGAACCAATGGGAACCTTAATGAAACGTTCCGGACACGTTGTGTATTGTTAGGGATGCTTCCGCTGACCCCTTCCCCCTAAAGCGTAACATAATTGATGTGTTTTCTTTAAACTGAACTAATGAAACTTTTTTTTGGTCATTCCCATATTTAGATAGTTTCAAAACAAAATTGACTTTAAAAAAAAAAGATTAAGAACTTACAAAGGACACAATCAGCGTAGGCTCATCAGTCGTTCCACTGGTCAGCCTCTCCAAACATCACTCAACACCATCATACACTTTGATTTCCAAATTTGAATCACTCACAAATAGGCATCGTTCCGCACTGGAACTTATCTAAGTCGCCAGAGCCCTAATTCTTGAGCAAGGAACGACATAGATCTGTGTCGAATGATCCCACGTCGAACATAGTTCGTATTCTTGAGCGGTGATCGCTCATTCCATTCTATCAAAAATTGGGTGTTCACGCTCCCCGACTCCAAAGCCAGGGATCGGTCCCATTTCTCGGGCAAGCATGCCCCTAAAATGTATATTTTTAAATCTAAAATTTCGAAGAGGTTTCATCTTTTTTTCGAAGGATCGTTCCTTCTCTCGAGATTCAAGAATTAGGCTCCTGAAACGGGTTCGTCCGTGGCGTGGCGTGTTAATCGTTCCAATAAGGTTACGCTCCTAAGGCGATTAAAACAAAAAGACGTTAAAAAACTTCCGAATCAGTTACTTCAACTGAAAAGAATCGACTTTGTTTTAAAATTTGTATTTTGTTTGGTTGAATCTTTTTTGATACGCCACTCTGTATATATGACGAGTCAAGTTATACCTAGTTTATTTACTATATCGTTATCTTGGGCATTATTTTTGTTTGCTGTTTATCATTTTTTGATACACTAATTATTACAAAATCCACATTTGGTAACGTTTGGTTTTATTTTTTTTTTTGAATTTAAAGGAATGTTTAAGCACGTAAATTTTGTCTCTAAATTTCGAAAAATTTTTGGAATCTGATTTTTACCACACTATTTACCCTAAAATACGTTACGTTGGGCGAACCCAGTCCCCCCTTCAAATATCTCTCTACCAAAAAATAGTAGTTTTAACAAGTAGTGGCTAAAATAAAGCTTTTTTTTACAAGCGTTGGTTTAAAAACGCGAGTAAAAAAAAGCACAGTTTAGCCGCGAGTTGTTAACACTATTTTTTTAAATACCTTTATCATAAAATCCAAGAAAAACAGGAAAATAATTTTAAAAATCTCCAACGAAGAGAACTTCTCGCAACACACCATCTTTACACTATAAATCAAGGCGGCTGGTAAATGAAATAACAATCGGTTCCATAGCGATGTGTCTTTTTACTCGGTGACGTTCATTGTTGCGATATTTTAATCTTTGACAATTTGATATTTTGACGATATTTTTACATGATTTTCGTAAATACTTGGTGAAAACTGGCGGAAATTTTACTATTTTCCGCTCTCTCCTTTTAACTTTGTGTAAAAAACGGACAGAAATCTTTTTTTGCCCAACCAAAAAAGCCATGCTTTAGTTATCTGCAGACAGTTACTAAAATCATGTTTTTGATGAAGGTAGAAAAAAAAGGTTTTATTTTTTATTTAATATAGTAATAGTAGTTTACATAACAAGCATGTAGTGTACTATACTTTACCTACAACCAATGAAACTTTCACCTAAGATTTTCCTTAGGGATAAGATTTCAATAAATCAAACAGAAATGGCATAGAAAGTTCTGCGCGCACAAAAGAAACAGGTATATTGAGCAATGGTGCCAGTTTGTTATTATCTCCGGACTGCTTTCATGAGAAAAATTGTCGCCACTCTTTCATTGTGAGCATAAATCATAGTTGCAATAATAACCGTTGACAAGATGTCTGCAAATTCCGCTAGATGGCGGCCACACCATGAGATGATCGAGGAAAAACTGGGATTCACAGGCATTGCATTTTTATTTCCTTTCGAGTCGCTTCAGTTTCGTAAATTTTGTGTTTTTAAAATGCTGTATACTCGAGAAGAAAAGATTTTTATTATTAAAAACTACATAAAAAGTGACAGTGCGGACGAGGTCATTGGGCTTTTTGTTTTTGCGTTTCCAGATCGACCGGTTCCTGTGGCTCAAACTGTCTACAACATTTATCATCGTTTTGAAAGGTACGGGTGCATAAATGGTTGTAGAAAGTGTTACCACGACGGCGAAATACCAGAGCATCCCGTTCTTCCACACAGGGTGGAACGTTACGTTGAGGCACATGAACCATGTTCGACGAAACCGATTGCGGAGGCACTGGATATTCCCAACAGTACTTGCCAATGGATCCTAAAAAAATACGGCTACAAGTCGTTTAAGATTGGGAAGTCGCAGGAATTGCAACCAGGTGATTATTTTCGCCGGTTAGAATATTGTGAGGTTACGAGGGATAAATGTGACAGGAACGAAAATTTCCTATCAAAAATTTTGTTTAGTGACGAGAAGACATTTGAACTTCATAGCTCTCACAATCCACAAAACAGCCGCTATTGGTCCCGCGAAAATAAACATCTGCACGCAAGTGTTAGAACGCAACATCCTCAAAAATTAAATGTTTGGAGCGGTATAGTAGGGGATCACATTATTGGACCCTTTTTCATTGAAGGGAATTTGAATAGGCAAAAATATGTTGATCTTCTCCAACACCAGGTTTTACTACGGTTGAGGGAACTCAACATAAATTTGGACGAATTGTGGTTTCAGCAAGATAGCTGTTCATCCCACAATTCACGCCAGGCTACAAATTACCTTCGTCAGGTATTTGGTGATAGAATTATTTCTACGTATGGAAATATCCGATGGCCTCCTCGATCACCAGATCTTGCGCCAAATGACTTTTTCCTATGGGGTTGTTGGCACGACAAAATTTTCCAACACCCTCACTCACGGCCTACGACTATACAGGCGGGCAACTCTATCACCCCTGAAATGTTGGATGCTACGCGCCAAGAGTTTGACAATAGAATGGGATATTGTGAGGCTCAAGAAGGGGACAGATTTGAACATCTAATCTAATTAAAAATTAGATATTTTCAAGTCCAAACCACAGCTTTTTCTTGCTTAAAGGAGGCGGCAGGGTCCATTATTTACGATACTGAGCGATAAACTCGTGAGGTTGTTAACATTAGAAAGAAATATCTTCGCTTTTAATTAAATTTCTTTCCATTCTATTCTACTAGTGACATCTATCCGGAAACGGCCAAACCATGCAGCTAGCACTAGCAGCCAAAGAAATCAATAAACGGCGCTGTTTTTCCTGCAGAGCTTTTTGCTTGCGATATTATTGATTTTAAATAAAGCTGGCCCTACACTACATTTGATATTTTCGAGGTGTTTTATGACATGATCTCGAAACATGTAGCGAACCAATTCTTCAAAACTAGCGGGAGGGTAAAAGCGAAAAATAAGGGGCTGCCAATATTTGTAACACCCAAAAAGTGGTGAAAAGATTTATTTTGCTCTGTTTCTTTACAAAGAACGTTTTTTTTTTACGGAAAACTTGAGCTCTGCCACTTTTTTAATTTTTTTCTTCAACTTTCTCGAAATTTTCGTCATACCGTAGAAAAAAATTATTTCCCCCATGTTCATACTCTACTTTTATTCGAAAAAATTTAGAAACAGAGACGGGATCAGTTTTCCTAAAACGGGGGATCTTGGTTTCGAGTGAGAAAATAAAGGGCGCCGCAGGCGAAAATTTTTCAATTAAATTAGCCGAACGCAAAAATGTTAGAAAAACAAAGCACGAAATAAAAATGGCGCCGCTTACAATTTTTTTTCAAAAATTACGTAATTTCGGGAACGCAAAGAAATAGGTCTAAAGAGTATAATTTTTAATAAAAAAATATCAATTTTCTCGCCCTCCTCCACTGGGACTACAGACTGTTCCTCCTTTTTGATTTCGAATCAAAGTGCAAAACCCAGGTTGGACGTTCGAAGGCGTCAACCCGTCCTATTTGCTTGATAAAGTTTCTACGGAAATATCTCAGTCGATTTCTCCGGCCGTGTATGAACGCTTTAGGTTAGGCATTTGCATGTATCACAGTCCCCAGCCTGTAAACAGTGCGTAAGGACAATGGTTACAAAATGAAAAGCCGAAAAATATTTTTTTTAACGATATCTTTCATCAGTTTGGTATTAAAGTCGAGCAAAAACAATTTTTATTCAGTCCTAAAGGTATGAAAATGGAAAACATTAGAAAACAACACCTTGGAATGGATGTACTACGTATAAGATGTAGTGACAACATCGCTCCATGCCCATCCTTTTCTGCCTAATGTGCTTTTCCGTTTGTCTGCGTCTTATACACGGCTGCTTGGCCCCCTAAGGATTTGCTTAGGAACCCTGTATCCAAAATGATTAAAAATATTACATCTAAACACTCTACATACATATTTTCTGTTATTTATGCATCATTACTGTTTCTAAGAGAATTTTGACAATTTTTGGTATTTTTTTGGAATTTTTAAATTTTAAATATTTATTTTGTTAAAAATATAGAAAAATAATTTAGATTTTTGCTTCAACCAGTGTCCGTATGACAGAAAGTTTCATCGCTTGGCGCGCCTTCTTACGATTTACGTCTAATGCTTCATTATTATCCTAGGAGTGTAAATGGTCCATTACAGTCGTGTGAGGACGCTCGTTAATCAAGTATTACGGGTTGCTCGTAAGTAGAGTCGTAAACCCAGCAAACAGAATTATGTAAAAGTTACATCACATGATTACTTTCTTACATAAATTCTATGTAAACTGGAAGTCACAACAAGGTAAAAAGTAACTTCCATGTTCTGCATTATGCCATGCACAAAGTTCCCTACTTTTTACGTAAATAATATGTAATTATAATAACGTAAATAATACATGGCAACGAAAAATTGGGAAACGGCAGATATCGATTAACTAGTAACTAGAAAGTAAATCAAAAGGTAAAATTGACGTAAATATTTTTACATAATATTTATATCTCTTACAAGTAACATCAAGGTAAACTTGACGTCACGCAAATAACATTTATGTAAAATTAAAGTCATATTGCATATATAAAATTTATGTACTTCTAATGTCACAACGAGGTAAAAAGTAACTTCCATGTTCTGCATAATGCCATACACAAATTTCCCTTCTTATGATGTAATTAAAGAAACATAAATTATAAAAAACAAAAGATCAAAAGATCTTGGGTGGGTGGGTGAAACTACTGATGAGCCCACGCTGGTTACCCAGGGCGAAACATCGTTTAATCATTTCTCTTTTTGCTTTGATCTTTTGTGTGTTCCTTGTGGGATGCTCATCCAAGTTTGAATTTTCGTTATTTCCACCCAAGATCTTTTGATCTTTTGTTTTTTAGTTTCTTTTCGGTTGAAGTAACTTATTTGGAGGTTTTTTAACTTCTTCTTTGTTTTAATTGCCTCATCAGGTAACTTGGATAAGTAAGTACCAGTGCGGAACGATGCCTATTTGTGAGTGGTTCAAGGTTGGAAATGAAAGTGTATGATGGTGTTTAATGATGTATAGTGGAGGGTGACCAGTGAAACTACTGATGAGCCCACGCTGGTTACCCAGGGCGAAACATCGTTTAATCATTTCTCTTTTTGCTTTGATCTTTTGTGTGTTCCTTGTGGGATGCTCATCCAAGTTTGAATTTTCGTTATTTCCACCCAAGATCTTTTCATCTTTTGTTTTTTAGTTTCTTTTCGGTTGAAGTAACTGATTTGGAGGTTTTTTAACTTCTTCTTTGTTTTAATTGCCTTATCAGGTAACTTGGATAAGTAAGTACCAGTGTGGAACGATGCCTATTTGTGAGTGGTTCAAGGTTGGAAATGAAAGTGTATGATGGTGTTTAATGATGTATAGTGGAGGGTGACCAGTGAAACTACTGATGAGCCCACGCTGGTTACCCAGGGCGAAACATCGTTTAATCATTTCTCTTTTTGCTTTGATCTTTTGTGTGTTCCTTGTGGGATGCTCATCCAAGTTTGAATTTTCGTTATTTCCACCCAAGATCTTTTGATCTTTTGTTTTTTAGTTTCTTTTCGGTTGAAGTAACTGATTTGGAGGTTTTTTAACTTCTTCTTTGTTTTAATTGCCTTATCAGGTAACTTGGATAAGTAAGTACCAGTGCGGAACGATGCCTATTTGTGATTGGTTCAAGGTTGGAAATGAAAGTGTATGATGGTGTTTAATGATGTATAGTGGAGGGTGACCAGTGAAACTACTGATGAGCCCACGCTGGTTACCCAGGGCGAAACATCGTTTAATAATTTCTCTTTTTGCTTTGATCTTTTGTGTGTTCCTTGTGGGATGCTCATCCAAGTTTGAATATTCGTTATTTCCACCCAAGATCTTTTGATCTTTTGTTTTTTAGTTTCTTTTCGGTTGAAGTAACTGATTTGGAGGTTTTTTAAAAACATAAGTTATGTTATGTAAATATTACGTAAATTTTATGAAAACTTTTTTATGTAATTTTTTTTACTTTAGATTTACGTAAATACTATGTTAATGTAACAGATGTGTTTGCTGGGAACTAACTACACTACACTAATAAGGACTATAAGTGCCATTAGCCTAGATCGGGTTCAGCATCGGGTAAAAGTCTGCACAGTCGATTCTGAAGTTGGTAACAGTGTTTTAGAAAATTTATCAATGTTAATTTAGTCTGCTTCAAGATGTGGAAACTAGATTGTTTTTCTTCTCATTTTATGGGGGTTTAAAATAAGAAAAATGAAAAAAAACTTACTTTTACTATAAATTTTTTACCGCCTCACGTAAGGAATATACCCTTTTAAAGATTAAATCTACAATGAGCTTCAGGCTACTGCGAACATAGGGGGAATCAAGTCTAATTTACTCTCCGTGCCATACGACCGAGGTGGAGTAGAAGCACGCTGCAGTGTTATCTTTTTGAAATTTATTTTGTTTTTATTAATTTGTTTTATTTCTGCCTTGCTCGAGAAATAGATTGGTAAGTTCTTAAGTGAAATAATACATTTTTAAAACTAAAAATGGATGTCTACGAAGTTGCCGAAAAAGTGCAGATGGTCAAATGGTACTATCAAGGCAGACCATTGAGACTTATTCAAGAACTTTTTTTGGAGAATTTTGTAAATCGCCCAGAACCTAGTTTATCAACGATTCATAGGTTTGTGCAGAATTTTAAAAAGTTTGGTTGTGTAGCGCCAATAAACCATAAAAAACCCACTGTTTTGAATGACGAGCAGGAAGTACGAGATGTGATGATTTGCGCTGCATTGGAGGAAAATCGAGTTAACTAGCCACCAAATTGTCGAAGCGGTTGATACGTGTTTAGCTACTGTCTTACGTCACAAAAAGAATGGTTATCATTCTTACAATGCGTCAAAAACGCGTCAAATTTTTCCGGAGGACAACTATCGTCGTATGGAATTTTGCGAAACAATGATGGAAAGGGCTAATCGTGATGAAAACTTTCTGAGATCTATTCTTTTGGAAAGAAAGGAAATCACGAGCTTGTGGACTAAAATCTTATTGTTAGTTGTTTCTAATTTTTGCTGACGTTTCGGTGGTTTGGTTTGGCAACTTCTTCAGAGCTAAAACGACATAAAAAAGACCAATATGCTAATAGGTCATACATATTTATATAATTAAAAGACATATTTAAGAAAAATTTTAAAATTGTAAAACGGGTGCATTAACTATTAAAAATTTTTTGTTCAAAAACAGATAGGTACAATAAAAGAATTTTGGAGAAAAAGTCAAGCAGGCACAAGTAAAAAATAAAAAACAAAAAATAAAAACAAACTCACCTCAATTATTCCAATTAACAAGGGTCAATGACTAATTTTCTTAAATTCACAAAATAATATGTACAGAGGATATACAACACAAAGTAATATTTTGAAAGCGGTGTTAATTTTTTTTTTTTTTTGATATTAGATACTTAAAGTAAATATTTCAACGCATCCGTATTGGTATACGTAACGCGTTCAAAACAAAATCAAAATACACTACATTTTTTACTTGCGCATGCCATGTTTCGAACGATGCCCGCTTCTTTGACGGGTGTGATGACAGAATCTCGTTGCGTACGGGAGGATGTACGTATCGTTAGGGACCCACGAACGTACGCAACGATTTCAAGCAGCAGTCCTGTCATCCTACTCTATTTTGACTTTGTTTCGAACGCGTTACGTATACCGATAGGGATGCGTTGAAATATTTACTTTAAGTGTCTATTAACGTTTCAGCGCCGCGTATTCTGTTAGACTAAAGGTCAAATTTGTCGATACGTAGCGATGTTTTATTTCTCTTGTATTGGAATAATTGAGGTGAGTTTGTTTTTTATTTTTTACTTATGCCTGCTTGATTTTTTCTCCAAAATTATTTTATTGCATCTATCTGTTTTTTGTTCAAAAATTGTTTTCTTTTAATTTTTAACTGTTATTGCACCCGTTTTACAATTAAAAAATTTTTTCTTCATGTCTTTTAATTATATAAGTATGTATGACCTATTAGCATATTCAACATACTATTGGTCTTTTTTATGTCGTTTTAGCTCTGAAGAAGGTGACAAACCAAATCACCGAAACGTCAGCAAAAATTAGAAACAACCAGCAATAAAGATTTTATTCCACAAGCTCGTGATTTCCTTTCTTTCCTAACTTTTTCTGGACTTGAACGCAAATTATATCTATTCTTTTCACAGATGAAAGCACTTTTCCATTATTGAATCGTCATAACCCAACACACGTTCGATATTGGGCGAGGGAAAATTTGTATTTGTATTTTAACGTAAGAACACAGTATCCCCAAAAACTAAATGTTTGGGGGGGGGAGGTATTATAGGGGAACACGTAATTCGGCCATTTTTTATTGACGGCATTTTGAATGATCCTAGATACTTGCATCTACTGCAGCAGCATATTATTCCAACTGCTAGGCAGTTGTTAGGTGTGAGATTTGGTGAAACATGGTTTCAAAAAGATGGTTGTCCCGCTCACAATGTTGGCCTTATTAGGGAATATCTTCATAATGTATTTCCTAATCGGGTTATAAGTACACGGGGAACTATTTTATGGCTAGCTCGATCACTCAATCTTGCTCCTAATGACTTCTATTTGTGGAGTTATATTAAAAATAAAGTTTACGGGCATGAAAGGGCTAATAATTTAGAAGAACTTCGGATTAAAATTGAAGAAGATTTTCAAACTATTATCCCTAACATGTTTGGAAACGTTAGAAGAATTATAATAGGCTCGGATATTGCCTAGCCGAGCAAGGAGGACTTTTTTGACTGGGAGAATCTTTTTGGTTTTTAGAATGTATTATTTTATTTTGAGAACTTGCTTTTATTTTGTTTCTCCTTATTATTTTCATTGTAACACGTTGTTAGTGATAAATCTGAACAGTTGAAAATAAAACGCTCTGATTTATCAGTGACAAAAAACAAGAAAATTACGTTATAAAAATTTGCGTATTTATTGACCTAATTCCGGTTTCATTGACTACGGTCCACATGGCACCGTGGTTAGAGGCGTACTAAACGCAAGCCGCGAACGGTGATCGCAAGCCTGAGTGTTGGTTGCTCTACTGATAGGTGTGCGGTGTCCCTGCGTGTACGTACACTGGCAAATTGGACTTCTTCCGGCCTATGTTCGCAGTAGCCTGAAGCGCTCTGTATAGTGTATTGTCATTTTACATGCATGCATTTATACAAAATAAAGTTATTTATACAGAGAAAAACAAATACCTCCAAAATTTTTGGTAACAACCAGAGAAAGCATCTGCCTCGGCACTTTCCAATCTTTTTCATTTTTCATTAAACTGCGATTAAAAACGCCATATTACATTTTTATTTATTTATTTATCGTAAAAAACGAAAACTCTTTGGTTTTTAAAAAGTAAACAATACTATCAACGTAAAACGTGATATTCATATCCCATCGGCCATTGTAGTGAATGATATAGCGCATGCGTAAAATTGTTGAAATTTTAAAAATTTTCATAGCCTCCTGGAGCTATGAATAATCTTGCTTACAAAAATTTTCACGGGGATGCATTGCGAGGCCGTGTATATTAAATTTATAAGTATATGGGTTAATAAATTTGGTTATTACACCAAATTATAACTTTCAAAAATTCAAGCACCCATTCAATGCTTGAAAAATTAGTCTGAAGTTTGTAGTGACTTTAACCGGAAAGTTATTTTATGAAAAAAAATTAAAATAAGCTAGGTGTGGTGACTAAAAAAAAGATTTTGACTAGTTTGTGTTCAATATTTTATGAAAATCGACAAAAGATGCCGTAGTGGCGATGGCGTCGAATTACCGTGTTAAGGCGCAATTACACAGACGAACATGCTCAAACAAAAGCTCGTGCAAAAGATCTAAAATTTTTTGCGTGAACATTTTTGTGAGCTTTTCTTTGAACATTTTGTTCGGGTAAATTTTTGAGCAAATTATTGCTATCCGTTTTGGAAACATATTTTTAAAGATGAGAATAAATTAAATTTTACATTAGTGATCAGTGATCTCAATTCTTTAAAAAAATGGAACATCAACTTTTATTTTAAATTTTTGTGAAAAAAAGCCTACGGCAAGCGAAACATTATTCTTGACTATCAGTTTTGTCACATGAATTAGGGTTACTTATAATATTTTTTTTCTTAGGGTTTTTCCCGGATTTTTTTGCCCGGGGGTTTTTTTGGGATATTCTTGCGAGTTTTTTTTATTTCCAAGGGTTTTTTCCTAAATTCAAAAAACAACCCAGGAAAATTTTTCTTTTCCAAAAAAATTTTGAGTTTTTCAGATATCGCCAAAAAACTCAAAAATTGCACTTTTAAGCAGTAATCCGTACCTCACGACTATGAGGAGTGGTGGGGAGGGGATTTTTTTTAAACATATTTTTGTAACTTTACTTTACCCTTAGCTTCGATTGTTTTTTTTTTCATTCCTCACACCAGATTTACCTAGTTAGTTTAAGGCCCCAACGGTTGCTTAAAAAAGCAAAAGGTTCATGAAAATGCTGAAGATAGATATTTACTGTCAATTTAATGTAATAGTCAAGGTTGATTACTGACACTGAACAAACAATATGCAAAGGAGCAATATTCCGATTCAGAAATCTAGTCTATTACTGCAAAATTATATTTTTTTAGACAAGGGTCTGGGATCGTAGGGTTATAAAAGTGGGTAATAAACGGGTATTATTTAGACCGAACGTGCTTTTGTTCATACATTTGAAATTTAATAAAATGTATATAGGTTTTTTAATTTGACTTGATTATTATTGTATTGTGTTTTAAACTAGGAAGTAAAATAAAGAGATATTCTTTTAAACGTAAATTTTTATCATTAAATTTTACAGGCAACATGAATAAATAAGTTACAAGTATACTGGCATATCCCCTATAAAAATCAGGTCAATCGAAGTTGCTTATGAGGTAAAATGTGAATTTCGACATCAAATCGTTTTTCCGTCGAAAAGCACTTAATTAAAAATACCTTGTTTTAAAACTTAGTCTTTCTATTTTCAGTTAAGTTCAATGAATTCCCATAAAACTATAAAATTTAAATTTGTAAGAAATTTCTGTACCAACATTTCTTCAAACAAATTTTGCTTAACATTCTCTCCAAAATTTCCGTGAGTCTTTATGTACAAGATTTTGCTCGAACTTTTCTTTGAACATTTTGCTCAAGAAGCTCGTGTAAATGTTTGTCGGCATTTCAACATCAAAGGAAAGTTTGTCTGTGTAAATGCGCCTTTATAGTGCGTTATGAGATCCGAAAAACGGGTAAATAAAAATTGATTTCTATGACTAGTTCCAGAGATATAGACGGTCAAAGTTTAAAATAACTTCGTTTCGGGGTATATTGGGTACGCTCAAAAAGGCATTTCCTGATCGAGATAAAATAAGGGATCGACGAATATGGGTTACCGATGAACCACACATGAACTTCCTTATTATTTTGTTGATAAAACGTTAACAGGTTGTATACAGGGGCTAGTCAAAAAAATCATTTTTAGACACATTTTTATTTTCATCTATACAAAAATTAAAAAATTATTTTTGAGCAAACATTAATGTTTTAGTATTTTCTAGATAAAATAAACAAGTTTTTTTTCCCAGTAACAGTTACTTTGTCTTACATGTTTTTTTTTCAATTTTTTGACTATAAAAACTTGACAAAAATTGTACGAAATAATTATTTTGCAACTTAAAAATCTTAATATTATTTTGCATTCAGGTAAAGTGATAAGTAAATATACCTTAAATTTTTTTCCTAGCTACGAGGTACATGCAAAAAGTTCTATATCATTAATTTTTATAAAAAAGTAATAAATATTTAATTTCTTTAAAACTGATCGAGGGATTTTCATTTAATTTTGCGTACGCCTTTATCATACTTTTATCTAATACAGAGTGCAATTTTTTTATCACTTTATGTTTTGCATCTAGGATGATAATTTTTTAAGTGTTTCTCAGGGTACTCTAAACTTACTTTACTTACTGTTTAACAATTTTGGTGGTGCTGAATTATCAAACAAACAATAAATTACCATAAATTATGATTATGGATAATTGCTCCCCCTTATACCTACACAGTGTCGTAGTGTCGTAGTGTTTGGGGGCCCAGATTCTGTTTTAATGTACCCGCTAATAGGCCAATTAATAATAATTTAAATAATAATTAGGTTTCTTTTATTTGTAAAACGCTGTTATTTTTCGGGAAACCTTTGGCGCTAGTGTTTTTACGGTAGTTTAACCAAGCGCGAAAATATTTAAGTTTAGGTTTTAATTGTTTACTCTTTATAGCTTTTTTCTTGGTTTTTCATCGTTAATTGTTATGGTAAAATGACGATTATTACAATTTACATAATAGTTTACTCCTTATAGATTTTTTATTGTTATTTTCATCGTTACTTAATTATCGTTAGGGTAAAACACCGATTACTACAATTTATCTATAGCTTTTTTTATTGTTATTTTCATCGTTACTTAATTATTGTTATGGTGAAACACCGATTATTGCAATTTTGTATAAGGGAGAGCAATTACCCATAGTCATAATTTATGGTAATTTATTGTTTGTTTGATAATTTAGCCCCACCAAAAGTGTTAAACAGCAACTAAAGTAAGTTTAGAGTACCCTGAGAAAACTTTAAAAAATCATCATCCTAGATGCAAAACATAAAGTAATAAAAAAATTGCATCCTGTATTAGATAAAAGTATGATAAAGGCGTACACAAAATTAATTGAAAATCCCTCGATCAGTTTTAAAGAAATTAAATATTTACTACTTTTTTATAAAAATTAATGATATAGAACTTTTTGCTGTACGTCGTAGCTAGGAAAAAAAAATAAAATAAAATCTATTTTATTTAAAGTTTATTTACTTATCACTTTAACTGAATGCAAAATAATATTAAGATTTTTAAGTTGCAAAATAATTATTTCGTAGTAAGAAACAATTTTTGTCAAGTTTTTATAGTAAAAAAATTGAAAAAAACATGTAAGACAAAGTAACTGTTACTGGGAAGAAAAACTTGTTCAGTTTATCTAGAAAATACTAAAACATTAATATTTGCTCAAAAAGAATTTTTTAATTCTTGTATAGAGGAAAATAAAAATGTGTCAAAAAATTATTTTTTTGACTAGCCCCTGTATACAACCTGTTAACGTTTTATCAACAAAATAATAAGAAAGTCCATGTGTGGTTCCTCGGGAACCCATATTCGTCGATCACTTATTTTATTTCGGTCAGGAAATGCCTTTTTGAGCGTACTCATTATACCCCGAAACGACGTTTTTTTTAACTTTGACCGTCTATATCTCTGGAACTAGTCATAGAAATCAATTTTTATTTACACATTTTTCTGATCTCATAACGCACTCTAACATACTAAAATTTCGTCAAATTTCAATGAAATATTTTTTCAATGTATTTCGTGCGGGGTTCTTTTCCCCTTCAAATTTCTTTTCAAAAGCATCCCAGAAAATAAACGGGTTGGTGCTAAAACTCTTTCTTGGAAGGGTCTAATACATAAAGGCGTATTTACACAGACAAACTTTCCTTTGATGTTGAAATGCCGACAAACATTTACACGAGCCTCTTGAGCAAAATGTTCAAAGAAATGTTCGAGCAAAATCTCGTACAAAAAAAACACACGTAAATTTTGGAGAGAATATTGAGCAAAATTTGTTTGAAGAATTGGGGTTATAAAAATTTCTTTACAAATTCAAAATATATATTGTTATCGGAATTCATTGAACTAAACTGAAAATAGAAAAACAAAGTTTTGAAATAAGGTATTTTTAATCAAGTGCTTTCCGACGGAAAAACGATTTGATGCCGAAATTCACATTTTACCTCATAAGCAACTTCGATTGATCTGATTTTTATAGGGGATTTGCCAGTATACTTGCAACTTTTTTGGGGTTGTAAAAAAGACGAGAATAAAAAAAATAATAATTGGCACTTATTTATTGTTGTTACCTGTAAAATATAATGATAAAAATTTACGTTTAAAAGAATATTCCTTTATTTTACTTCCTAGTTTAGTCTTTTACAATAATAATTAAGTCAAATTAAAAAACCTATATACATTTTATTAAATCTCAAATATATGAACAAAAGCACCTTCGGTTTAAATAATACCCGTTTATTACCCACTTTTACAACCCTACGAACCCGACCCTTGTCTAAAAAATATAATTTAGCAGTAATTTAGTAGACTGTGTCGCCGATCTATCATCCCGCGTTTTGGATTTCCCAGGTAGTAGGCCGGCCACCCTTTTGAATCGCAATGTTGCCCTTTGCATATTGTTGGTTCAGTGTCAGTAATCGACCTTGATTATTACATTAAATTGACAGTAAATATCTATATCTTCAGCATTTTCATGAACCTTTTGCTTTTTTAAGCAACCCTTGGGACCTTAAACTAACTAGTTAAATCTGGTGTGAGGAATTAAAAAACAACAATAAAAGCTAAAGATAAAGTAAAGTTACAAAAATATGTTTTAAAAAAATCCCCCTCCCCACCACTCCTCATAGTCGTGAGACGCGGATTACCGATTAAAAGTGCAAGTTTTGAGTTTTTGCCGATATTTGAAAAACTCAAAGTTTTTTTGGAAAAGAAAAATTTTCCTGGGTTTTTTTAACTTTAGGAAAAAAACCCTTGGACATAAAAAAAACTCGCAAGAAAATCCCAAAAAAAAATCCCTGATAGTAGAGCCAATAATAATGTTTCGCTTGCCGTCGGCTTTTTTTCACAAAAATTTTAAATAAAAGTTGGTGTTCCATTTTTTTAAAGCATTGAGATCACTGATCACTGATGTGAAATTTTATTTATTCTCATCTTTAAAAATATGTTTCCAAAATGGATAGGAATAATTTGCTCAAAAATTTACCCGAACAAAATGTTCAAAGAAAAGCTCACAAAAATGCTCACGCAAAAAATTTTAAGGCGCATTTACACAGACAAACTTTCCTTTGATGTTGAAATGCCGACAAACATTTACACGAGCCTCTTGAGCAAAATGTTCAAAGAAATGTTCGAGCAAAATCTCGTACAAAAAAAACACACGTAAATTTTGGAGAGAATGTTGAGCAAAATTTATTTGAAGAATTGGGGGTATAAAAATTTCTTTACAAATTTAAATTTTATAGTTTTATGGGAATTCATTGAACTTAACTGAAAATAGAAAGACTATGTTTTAAAACAAGGTATTTTAATTAAGTGCTTTCCGACGGAAAAACGATATGATGTCGAAATTCACGTTTTACCTCGTAAGCAACTTAGTATACCATAATTGGCACTTATTTGTTGCTGATGCTGGGTTAGGAGAAGGTAAAAACCGTAGACTAGTGAGAGGGGGTTTTGGTCAAATGAACATTGACACACAAAATTACATGACAACAAACTAGGGTCAATGCAGTTTTTTTATGAAAGTTTTAGAACAAATCTTTCCATAAAGAAAGGGCTCTCCGACGCAAAACAAAGAAATTCGTTTTATTTTATTGACGCGTAGAACTTGCGTTTCCGATTTTTTAAATATTGAAATTTTTGGCGATTTTTACAAGCTTTTATTTATGTATGTTTGTATGTTCGGCTCAAATCTTGCAACTCAAATTTGGTATTCAATTTCAGTTTTCGCTGTGTATTTATAGTTGCGGCGACAATACAAAAATATGGTATTATTAGGCACCCCCTCCCGCTAATGAGGGAAGTGGAGGAAGAAAAAGATTTATTTTGTTCGATTTCAATCAAAATTGGTATACAGGGGTTTTTAGCATTCTCATATCATAATAATAAAAGCGACGGGCGCAAACTAAAACTAAAAATGTCCATCCATATATCAGAGAAACGTAGAGTAGTTTGTGTCGAGTTGGGTTGGATTTACTTCACAAAAAATTGAACTTACAATACCAGATAAAGAATTCTTTATATTTACACGTCGTAGTTGTGGTGAGAGTATTTTTTGTACTTATGGTATTTATTGTCTTTTTGATACGTTAGTTATAAACGCCTTACCACTCATATCTCTTTATATTACTTCCTAGTTTAGTCTTTTACAATTATAATTAAATCAAATGAAAAAAACCTATTTTTATTAAATCTCAAATATATGAACAAAAGCACGTTCGATTTAAATAATACCCGTTTATTACCCACTTTTACAACCCTACGATCCCGACCCTTGTCTAAAAAATATAATTTAGCAGTAATAGACTAGACTTTTGAATCGGAATGTTGCCCCTTTGCAGATTGTTTGTTCAGTGTCAGTAATCGACCTTGATTATTACATTAAATTGACAGTAAATATCTATCTTCAGCATTTGCATAAACCTTTTGCTTTTTTAAGCAACCCTTGGGGCCTTAAACTAAGTAGGTAAATCTGGTGTGAGGAATTAAAAAAAAAACAATCAAAGCTATGGTTAAAGTAAAGTTACAAAAATATGTTTTAAAAAAAATCCCCTCCCCACCACTCCTCATAGTCGTGAGGCGCGGATTACCGCTTAAAAGTGCAATTTTTGATTTTTTTGCCGATATTTGAAAAATTCAAAAATTTTTTGGAAAAGAAAAATTTTCCTGGGTTGTTTTTCGAATTTAGGAAAAAACCCTTGGAAATACAAAAACTCGCAAAAAGTCCCAAAAAAACCCCCGGGCAAAAAAATCCGGGAAAAACCCTAAGAAAAAAATATTATAAGTAACCCTAATCCATGTGACAAAACTGATAGCCAAAAATAATGTTTCGCTTGCCGTCGGCTTTTTTTGACAAAAATTTAAAATAAAAGTTGGTGTTCCATTTTTTTAAAGAATTGAGATCACTGATCACTGATGTGAAATTTTATTTATTCTCATTTTTAAAAATATGTTTACAAAACAGATAGCAATAATTTGCTCAAAAATTTACCCGAACAAAATGTTCAAAGAAAAGCTCACAAAAATGTTCGCGCAAAAAATTTTAAATCTTTTGCACGAGCTTTTGTTTGAGCATGTTCGTCTGTGTAATTGCACCTTAACATGTAATAATAATAGGTTTAGGTCCTATTCAGCATTTCTTTATATGTTTATTGCAACAAGACCTTCGAAGGAAAATTTGAATTGCAGAATTTTAAACATTACGATAAAAGGGTGAAAAAATTTGCACCCCCTTGGAGGCGTAAAATTGACCCCCAAAATATACCTACAAAACATGTAGCACCTTTAAGTCAAAGATACACATGACTCATAAAATTATCTAAAAATCACAAAAACAACAAGATTTAAAAAATTGATTGAAAAAAGACTGTTTTTAGTCCAATATGGTATGGGGGACTATTAATATCGTTAATTTTATACAAAAATGAGTTACTAAGGTTCCAAAACACCTTAATCGACGATAAAAAAAGTTGTGGGTCTGTTGTCTGTCTGTATACACGATAACTCAAGAACACCTTAATCGATTTTATCGAAATTTGGTACAAAAATCCTCTATCGGCTGACCATGAACTGATTAACTTTTGGGTAGGGTGATGGGAGGTTAAAGGGGGAAAAGGGGAATAAAATATTTTTTAAAAATGTAACTTTGGAACAAAAGCAAGTAGCGATATACAAATTTTGTTATAAAGTGTAAGTTCGTGGGTGCTTTAGTTTCCGAGTTATTTGAAAAACGTTAAACCTATAAAAAAACATAACTTTAGAAGTGATTTGGTTTTTGTAAATATTACTCAAAAATTTTAGTTATGAGGTTCAAATCTTTTGAAGCTATAGTTTTCAAGATATTTTCATATCATAAAATAATTGATTGTTTGGTGGACTATCCGTGCTTTCTAGCACCAATTTTTTTGGTTTATGGTACCAAAGTTTTATCGTTTCACACTAAATAAAAATTAGTCAGTAAAAAAATTAAGAACAAAAGCATATCAAAAACGAATAATAAATTTTTTCTAAGCTCGTCATAATTAGAAGGAGGGTAGGAAGTATATGGGTAATGAGGGTGGCTTTTTGATTAACACAAATATCATCAAACATTGTATTTATTGTTGAATTATAACAGAAACTAATAATAATCTCGTCGATTGTTCGAGTAGTACTTTCACTTTTGATTATTTTAAAAATTTAGCGTCCAAAACAACTTTGTTTGTTTGTTTGTCAGTAACGATAAAATCATATATTAAAATAAATTAAAATAAATTCTTAAATTTTGATTTGATTTGTGTTGAGTTTTGTTAGGTTTTGGATTAAATTATTCGATTTTTTAGTAAAATATTTCAGGTCAAGGAAGTTGAAGGTTGCGAATCTGCTGGTAAGAATTTTAAAAACAAAAATGTTTTAACAGAATCTCAAAAAAACGATGCGTGATTTCATAATGAACAAGTACTTACGTATGAAATGAAACCTAATAAACGGATGTTCAACCTCAAATTAAATTGATCTGATGATGGCTCTTTAGCTCGAAAACTGCTAATCAATAAAAGTAAACTAATACAAATGAAATAATTTTTACTTAAATTACAATCATTTTGATTAAGCGCAGGCACAGTCAACCCTTGTAAAAATTAAGAACCACTTGAATTTTCAAGAAGCGGCAGAGCGTACTACTTATTTAATAATGCCACTTTAAAATGAGTTTTTGAAAAAAAAATTGAAGTGCTACACAGTAATTATTTATCAAAACCTAAACAAATTACAGGGATTTCGCGACTCAGTCCAACCAAATTAAAATAAAAACAAAAAAATTTTTAGCAGCAGTTTGGTGACTGGAAATGTTAAAGGGGCTTCTGATAAACGTTTAAAAAAAAATGTGTGAGTGGGGCTTTTGCGGGGTAGATTTGGTGGGGGGAAAGGGGGAGAAAAATGGTATTATTGCAATTTCTGGCAAAACTGAACGTCATAAAGTAAAAACTTTAATACAAAAATTGTAGACGGTGCAAAGATCTACAACTATTGTAAATGCCACTTTTTAACATAACCTTAAAATTTTCGAGAAAAATTTCTTATTTTTCATTTTCGAAAAAATAATTGTATTTTAACGAAACTTGGCCAGAATATACCTCTCTATGTCTCTAATACTTACAGTTTTTTTTAGGTAAAAAAGTTGAACATTTTTGAAGATATTAATTGTTTTCGGATCAAATCACCTTTTTTCAATCAAAAATTCTACTCAAGAAAATTCTCGTAGTATTTTTTGACGTGGCTCATTTTTTTTGTTTTGACATATACTTTTTGGTGGGATAATATAAAATTTTAGTTAAAATTTAAAGACATGCTCAGAAATGCAAAAAAACAAATAATGGTTTTTGCAACAATGAATGTTTCAGCAATTGTTGATAATTTCTTTTAATTAAAAAAAAATCAGCAACCGATTAAAAAATCAATTTTTTCGGAAAAAATACGTTTATACGTAGTAAATTAAATACCGTCTACGTTGTATTTTTTCCGTACAAATAGATGGTGTATTTGGTTGTTGATTTCTTTTTTAAGTTAAAAGAAATTATCAACAATTGTTGAAAAATTCATTGTTGCAAAAGCCATTATTTGTTATTTGCATTTCTGAGCTGGTTTTAGGCGCGTATAAACGTAGTAAATTAAATACCGTCTACGTTGTATTTTTTCCATATAAATAGATGGTGTATTTGGTTCTTGCTTTTTTTTTTAATTGAAAGAAATTATCAACAATTGCTGAAAAATTCATTGTTGCAAAAGCCATTATTTGTTTCTCGCATTTCTGAGCCGGTTTTAGGCGCGTATAAACGTAGTAAATTAAATACCGTCTACGTTGTATTTTTTCCATATAAATAGATGGTGTATTTGGTTCTTGCTTTTTTTTTAATTGAAAGAAATTATCAACAATTGCTGAAAAATTCATTGTTGCAAAAGCCATTATTTGTTTCTCGCATTTCTGAGCATGTTTTTTAAGTGTAACTATAATTTTTTATTATCCCAACAAAAAGTGTATGTCAAAGCAAAAAAAATGAGAAAAATAGTTCGAGAATTTTCCTGAGTAGAATTTTTGATTGAAAGAAAAGTGATTTGGACCGAAAAAAATCAATATCTCAAAAAGTTTTTAACCTTTTTATCTAAAAAAAATTGTAGGCATTAAGGACACGGAGAGGTATATTTTCACCAAGTTTCGTGACAATGCAATTATTTTTGGGGAAATGAAAAATAAAAAATGGAAAAATGAAAATATTGCGATTTTTTGCATTTTTCTAGGAAATTTTAAGGTTATGTTAAAAAGTGATACACCCAAAATTTGTAGAACTTTGCACCGTCTACAACTTTTATATTGAAGTTTTTACTCTATGAGTTTCAGTTTTGCCGGAAATTGCAATACCATTTTTCTCCCCCTTTCCCCCCACCAAATCCACCGCGCAAGAGCCCCACTAACGCATTTTTTTTTAAACGTTTATCAGAACCCCTTTACCATTTCCACTCATCAAAATGCTGTTAAAAATTTTTTTCTCGCTAAATGAGTTAATCCGGTCGGTCTATCAGTAATAATTTTTGTTTCATTGAGCGTTCCTGTTTGTTAATATCAACGAGGATCTAAATGTCCTCGTTGCTAATATACAGTGTCTTCCAAATTTAATGCTCACGATGGGGGCCTCCTTAATGGTAGGAGAAGGTTTAAAATGCTTTCTTCAAAACTAAAAAATCCGAAATTTTGATTTGTGGTTTTTATTTTTTCCGTCCTTATTTTTAAAACTATTAAAAAACGCTTTTTCTAAAGGCGCTTTTTTAAGGTCTACCTAATGACACGTCCATTTTTGAGGTTTGACATTTCAGTGTGACAGGGGCAGTGTCAAATTAATAGACACTTAAAGTAAATATTTCAACGCATTTGTATCGGTATATGTAACGCGTTCGAAACAAAGTCAAAATACGCTACATTTTTGAGTGGTTTATGCGATGTTTCGAACGATGCCCGCTTTTTTGAAGGGGGCGATGACAGGACTGCTGATTGAAATCGTTGCGTACGTTCGTGGGTCCCTAACGATACGTACATCCTTCCGTACGCAAGGCTTCGTTCGGAACATGGCATGAGCAAAAATGTAGCGTATTTTGACTTTGTTTCGAACGCGTTACGTATACCGATATGGATGCCTTGAAATATTTACTTTAGGTACACTTAACTATGTTGTTCAATGTTGATTCAGAACTTAAACGGAATTTTTCCGTGCTCTTGAACCTGGTTCACTTAACGCTCATTTTTGAGGGTTCAAGCGGAAGTTCAGTATAGAAAAAAACAGTTTTTTTTTTGTTAAAAAAGGGAATTATAAATAAAAATAGCTTTCGTTTAAATAACGAGCGCAGCGAGGTATTTAAAAACGCGAGTTGGTAACACAATTTTTTTTAATACCGATATAAAAAAATCCAAGAAAAACAGTCAAATACTTTTAAAAATCTCGAACGAAGAGCACTTCTCACAACACACCATCTTTACACTATAAACCAAAGCGGCTGGCCAATGAAATAACAATGCAGTTTCCATAGCGATGTGCCTTTTTACTCGGTGACGTTCATTGTTGCGACATTTTAATCTTTGACGGTTTAAAATTTTGACGATTTTTTTAGATGATTTTTTCGTAAATACTTGGTGAAAATCGGTGGAAATGACTTAATTTTTAGGCAAGAATAATTAGATTTTTTAAATATTATTATATTCCGCTATTTCTCTTTAATTTTGGACAGAAATCTTTTTTTGGACTCGTGATCAAAAAAAAAAGTTTGTTTGCATCGGTAACCAAAAACGCCATGCTTTAGTTATCTGCAGACTGTAAAAGTAAAGGTATAAAAAATAGTAGTTTTAACAACTAGTGGCTAAAATAGTGCTTTTTTTACAAGCGTTGGTTTAAATAAAGAGCGAGTAAAAAAAGCACAGTTTGGCCGCGAGTTGTTAACACTATTTTTTTTTAATACCTTTATCAAACTATCCAAGAAAAACTTTTAAAAATCTCGAACGAAGAGCACTTCTCGCAACACACCATCTCTATACTATAAATCAAGGCGGCTGGTAGATGAAATAACTATGGTTGCCATAGCGATTTTCCTTTTTACTCGGTGGCGTTCATTGTTGCGATATTTTAATCTTTGACAGTTTCATATTTTGACGAAGTTTTTAAATGATTTTTTTGTAAATTCTTGGTGAAAACTGGCGGAAATTGTTTAATTTTTGGGCAAAAGTAATTAAATTTTTCCAATATTACTATTTTCCGCTATTTCTCTTTAATTTTGGGTAAAAAACGGTCAGAAATCTTTTTTTTGCACACATGATAAAAAAAAAATTGCATCGGTAACCAAATGCCATGCTTTAGTTATCTGCAGTCAGTTACTAAAATCATGTTTTTGATGAAGGTATAAAAACAAAAGTTTTTTTGCATCGGTAACCAAAAAAGCCATGCTTTAGTTATCTGCAGACAGTTACTAAAATCATGTTTTTGATGAAGGTATAAAAAATAGTAGTTTTAACAACTAGTGGCTAAAATAGTGCTTTTTTTACAAGCGTTGGTTTAAATAACGAGCGCAGTGAGGTATTTAAAAACGCGAGTAAAAAAAAGCACAGTGTAGCCGCGAGTTGTTAACACTATTTTTTTTAATACCTTTATCAAACAATCCAAGAAAAACTTTTAAAAATCTCGAACGAAGAGCACTTCTCGCAACACACCATCTCTATACTGTAAATCAAGGCGGCTGGTAAATGAAATAACTACGGCTGCCATAGCGATTTTCCTTTTTACTTGGTTGCGTTCATTGTTGCGAGATTTTAATCTTTGACAGTTTCATATTTTGACGAAATTTTTAAATGATTTTTTTGTAAATACTTGGTGAAAACCGGCGAAAATTACTTAATTTTTAGTCAAGAATAATTAGAGTTTTTCAATATTATTATATTCCGCTATTTCTCTTTAACTTTGGGTAAAAAACGGACAGAAATATTTTTTTGCACCCGTGATCAAAAAAAAGTTTTTTTGTATCGGTAACCAAAAAAGCCATGCTTTAGTTATCTGCAGACAGTTAGTAAAATCATGTTTTTGATGAAGGTATAAAAAAAAGTATTTAGCTATTAGGTTTTGTTTTTGGTTTCTTTGTTATCTATGTTTTTTATAACTAAAAAAATTATACGTAGTTACTCAAGCAAGGATTTCAGGGGGATAGGAGGGTAGTGAACCCCCCCTTCCCTGGCTTTAAATATTTTATGAAAACATTAAAAAACCATAAGTAGGGCATAAATTTCGGCGCTATAACACCTTTGATATTTACGGTTTTAGTTTAATTTTGTGTTAAAAATGGCATTTCTAGTGATATTTTTTCGCCAGCTGCGCTTTGAAACCATTGATACTTATATTCATAATTTTATTTTAATTTTAAATCCAAAAATTAATTTTTTACTGCAATTTTCTTAAAAATTTTCGCCTGCGGCGCTATAATACCGTTGATATTTACTATTTTACTTTTATTCGAGTTAAAAATTGCAGTTTTAATGTAATTTTATCAAAAATTTTCGGCGCATTAAATCATTTTTTAAAATAAAAAATGTATGAAATAAACGACTTTAAATCTGAATACTCCGCCCCTAGATCTGAGACTAAATCCGCGCTTATAGTTACTAAGTTTTGTTTGAATATATTGATATGTTCCTTATAAAAGCTATGCTTTTATTCTAGTTTTTCTTTTCGTATCGAAACCTCCCCCCCCCCCCTTTTCAAATGGCTGGGACCGCCACTGAATACACCAACTAACAGATGATGAAGACTTTGTGGAGATTACTATGCTGATTCAGGGAGATATTATAGAGCAAGAGTTCGAGGTATAAAATATATTGGATTGGTAACCCTCGCCATTTTTTGATAATATGTGCATTTTCTCGTCCTGAATACGAAATGGACAATCCTGTACCTCAAAATTGTGGATAAGGGCTCGGCACACCAATCCAAAGGTGGGCAATTTTAGAGGGGATAGGGTAACCCCCACCATTTCCACATATATGATGTAGTAGTACCCCCAGACCAAAAATCAACTGGTGGGCCGGACCTCATTCATTAATAAGGGTTCGGCACACCACTCTAAAAATGCCCACTTTTAGAGTGGTTTGCCGAACCTCATTTATGGATAAGGATTCAGGTGATTTTTGGTCTGGTGGTACTACTATATCATATATGTGAAAATGGTGGGGGTTATCCTATCCCATCACGTGACCTCTAAAATTGACCACCTTTGGATTGGTGTGCCGAGTCCTTATCCAAAATTTTGATGTACAGGATTGTCCATTTCGTATTCAGGACGAGAAAATGCACATCTTATCAAAAAATGGCGAGGGTTACCTATCGATCATAATTTTTACGGCGAACGCTTGTACTATTAGAAGGCGAGGCCAGATTATTTTTTATGGAAGATAGTGATAGTGACGCGTTATGAAAGAGGGAGTGAGGTCTCTCGTTGGCCAAATTGGAGAAAGAGTCCAACTCAGCAGTAAGTATTTCAATAGACAGTAAATAAAGTTACGCCGTAAGCCCTTGAGTAAACCCCTCTGTCAATTTTGTTGTCAGGGTATTGTTCAAATGCTTTTTATTGTAAAACAATTTTACAAAAATAACAAATTTTTGTGAGCTTACTATAGTTACTATTGTTCTCTTTTTCTAAATGCATTCGGCTGAGAGAGATCCAGCATACTACAACATACCTACCAGACATACCTGTCAGACCCGCCTATACACCCTTCGACCCCTTATACCTGTCAACGATAACTATATCAAAGAGATAGTTATGTTTTATGGGCAGAGGGGTCCAGGGGGAGCATTTTCTGGTAAGCTTATTTTAAAAATATTTACAAAAGCACGCCAAAAAAAATTGAAAAAATTGACTTAATTAAACTAAAAACTAGCCTGAGCACAACTAACTGGGATCGTTTTTATAACTCTCGGAATATAATAGAAAAAACAATTTTTTTTATTGATACATTAAAATCCAAAATATCTTCTTGTTCCTCCTATATAACAATAAAAAGTTTAGAAAAAAAAGAAAAAACTGGATTACTAACGGCTTAATAAAATCTGTCAACAAGAAAAACATACTATATAAACAATAAAAAGAACAACCACATAATATAGAACTTAGAAATAAATTTTTAAGTTACAGAAACACTCTGAATGTGGCAATAAAAACAGCAAAAGTAAATTATTATGAATCACGGATAAACAAAAATAAAACATGCCCAAAAAATCTATGGAATGTTGTCAAATCTATAGGTGCAAAAAGTGCAGAATACCCAAATTACCAAATCTTAAGAGAGGATCACACCTTGATAACAAATGAGAGACAAGTCGCAGATGCATACAATAATTATTTTTTAAATGTTGGTAAAAATTTAGCGACCCAAATAAAAAAACCAAAAGGGCCATTGCCACAAAGACAAAGAATAGACCCAAATTTTGTACTATACCAAACTAACAAATTTGAGGTCCAAAAAGCAATAAAAGAGTTGAAATGAAGCAAAGTGCCTGGCCCTGACGGCATAAGGGCTGAAACCATAAAGGATATAACAATATATATTATTTCGCCTTTGACTAATCTCATCACCCATATTTTTAGAGAAGGTATTTGTCCATCCCAATTTAAACGGTCCGTAATAAAACCAATTTTTAAAAGTGGTAGTAAACAAGAAATGTCAATCTATAGGCCAATTTCTCTGATTTCCACCATTGCTAAAGTCTTTAAAAAAATACCCAAAAATAAACTTTGAAAGTATTTAGAAAAATATAACATAATTTCAGATAGGCAATATGGATTTCGTGAAAACAAGAGTACACAGGACGCAGTTACCTTCTTAACATCAAAAATACATGAAAATTTGGATAAAAACAAGCCATCATTGTGTGTTTTTCTCGATCTTGCCAAGGCTTTCGACACTGTGAGTCACTTGCAGCTGTTGGATGTCTTGGAGGATGTTGGAGTGCGCAACATATCACAAAAACTGTTTTAAAGTTACATTACTGATCGGGAACAATACACCATGATTGGAGAAGAGATGAGCAAATCTGAAATTGTAAAATTCGGTGTCCCACAAGGAACTGTCTTAGGCCTTTACATTATAAGCTTCGCCGACGATACAGTCATCTATCTGGCAAACTCTTAAAAGCATAGCTGAAGAAACGCTGAAGGAATTAATGGAATTATTTCATCACAAATTGCTCACAATAAACTACAAAAAAATAAATTTATTAACTTTAGCTGTACCACAAAAACAATGCCACAATACGATACGCTAATAATTGACAATGCAGAACAGACAGAAATAAAATCAACAGAAAAAATAAAATACCTAGGAGTGTGGATAGACAAACATCTTAAATGCCATGCCAACAACGTCATAAAAAATTTAAGGGGAGTACTGTATAAATTTAAATATTTATCAAAAATCTTGTCAGAAAAGCAGTTAAAAACAATATATTTTGCTTTGGTACAATCAAGGCTTCAATATGGCGTATTGGCATGGGGAGGAATCTTAAATGTGCATCTCCAGAAAATGGAGACTTTGCAAAGGGTTTTCCTAAAAATTATGTTAAAAAAGAATAGACTCTATTCAACCAACTTGTTATATCAGGAATCACAGATTTTTGATGTTAAACAGCTATACATTTTACAAATAATGTTATTTGTTTTCAAAAACAAAAATAACTTGCAATTTATTAACCATAACTATGGTACAAGATGACAGCAAAATTTGAATATCGCTGTAGATAGAACACATAAACAAAAATCACAAAAAAACTATGTTTACCTTTCACAAAAATTGTTTAATTATTTACCACTGCAAGAAAAATCTTTTTTAGTTGAGATCAACTATATTCAAACCTTTAAAAGGAAGATTAAAAACTTTTTATTAAGCAGCAACCGCGATGTAATAAGAGGTTTAATTTTAAATTTTACTTAATATAAAAAAATTATACCTAATAAAAAGAAAATCAAACATTTTCACTTAGACCAGACTGTTATGTTATATTTTATATATTAAGATTTTAAGTAGCTTTTTTTAAGTCTGCATTGCTGCAAATATTTAAAAAAATACCACTCGCGACTTCGGTCTTTGTGGTTATCCTTTATTTATTTGTTCCATTTTTTCATTATGTATTCTTAACTTGTTACAAATAAATAATAATAATAAAAAAAAAGCTTGATCTCTCTCAAGCTGATGCAATTAAAAGAAGAGAACAATAGAAATTATAGTAGGCACACAAAAAATTTCTAAAAGGCCGAGCCTTCGCATTTTTTGTGGCTTCTTCATTTTCAACAACAATAAAATTCTCACTTTATAGGACTTATTAAATGGGATAAAACAACTGGCATGAAATTAATAATTTATTGCATCATAACAAGCGGGCTTTAACCTTTTATTTATCACATATATACCTCAGGACATGTGAAAGTTAATGCTACAAAAGCCTGTGCCTTATTCAATACTTTTTTTTCTTTCTGAAATCGTACTTGTGACACCAACACAGATGGTTTTAAAACTCAGGTATTGTGGTATACTTGGTATATTCAAGTTTCATCCATCCAGTTAGAACCGAAAAAGAAAGACTGCAAACGTAAAAAATCAACCGCTCTTTTAAAACAATATAAAATAAACAAAATATTATGGATTATGTTGTATTATAAAATGGCCTTCATAGACCTAGTCAAAGCATTTGACTCGGTCAACAGAGAAGCTCTTTGGAAAATACTGGCAAAAGCTGGATGCCCTCAACAATATATTCAAATTCTTAGACTACTACACGACAATATGAATGCAACAGTCCTGAGCAACGATGGACCAGGAGAATCATTCCAGATTACGACAGGCGTTAAACAAGGGTGTGTTATTGCGCGCACCCTATTCTACATTCTATATAGATTCGACGGTGGCCTACCTAACCTAGGCAGACAAAAACTAAGGTCTCGACGACCTCGGTAATCGAACTGCAGTATGCCGATGACAACGTCGTTATGGCCGATACAGAGGAAGGTCTACAGCTGGTAATCAACGCATTTAACCGAGCCTACAAAAGCATTGGCATAGAGGTCAATCTTGCCAAAACGCAAATTCTTCACCAACCAGAACCAGGTACGAATCCCCAAGCTACAAATATTTCCATAAATGGCCATCCTCTGCAGAACGTGGAACATTACCTATACCTTGGGAGTCACCTATCATCAAATTCAACTATTGACGCAGAAATACAGCATCGCCTGTGATAGCGCAGCGTTCGGATGGCTTTCGGAGAGAGTCTTCAACAATCACGACGTCAATGCGGAGACCAAGCTTCGTGTCTACAACACAGTTATAATATCAACTCTAACATACGGATGCAAAACGTGGACCACCTACAGAAAGCATATCAAACGACTAGAAAAATATCACCAAAGTTGTTTAAGACGAATCCTGAGAATCAAATGGCAAGACCGACGAACAAACATAACTGTTTTAGAAGAAGCCAAAACAACTAGTATAGCCCTTATCTTCAAGCACCAGCTTCGTTGGACTGGTCACGTTATCCGCATGCCCGAAACACGTCTCCCAAAGCAGATATTTTATGGACAACTGAAGGAGGGAAAGAGAAATCAAGGAGGTCAACAAAAAAGGTACAAGGACGTTCTCAAAGGCAATATGATGAAGGGTGACATCGATATAAACAAGTTCGAGACCACGGCAAACGATAGGGCTTCATGGCGCCGAACAGTCCATGAGGGAGCACAAACTGTTGAAGAGCAACGACGTAGACTAGAGACGGAAAAAAGAGAACGTTAAAAGGAGCGTCAAAATGGAAGAATGGATGACCAACAACACCCGGCTGCTGCCGGAGACTGGGTGTGCCAGAACTGTGGAAGGGTGTGCGGCTCGAGAATTGGCTTACACAGCCATCAAAAAACACACAACAGATAGCGACGATACAGAATAGAGGAAAATCATACTCGGTATATATTATAAACAAAATATTACAGTTGACCAATTACTTATTGTTTTCAATAAAGTATAGGTCGACAGTTAAATTGACCAACCAAAAACTGAACCAGGTTCATCCTTGAACTAAGTTCACTTAAACTCACAGTTGAACCTTGATTGTAAAACCGGGCCTAAAGAATTATAAACAAAGAAAAAAAAAGTATTTTTAAAATAGAAAATTATTTTGTTGTAACAAAAGATTAAAAAAAAAAAATAATTTTTAAAATGTCAAAAAAGTACTGCAATAGGGTTTCCAAAATATCTTTTGAGTAAGTTTAAAGAAAAAATTTAATTTGAGCTGATGATAATCAATTAACGCAAAACGTCAGGAGGCTTGTCAAAATAAAAGGTTGGAAAATATTATCCGTCATCCTTTATGAACGAAACGGAAGAAGAAAGAAAAGCATGTGTCCATAAGAAAAAATGAACTGTGAAAATGAAATGTCATATCTGAAAAATGGACCTGACACACTGTTTTTACCGATCTTCGTGTTAGAGCTGCCGCTTCCTTTACTGCACCAAATTTTGATAACCCATGTTCAAGAGGGGTGGTATAAATTTTAAATATCACTTTTTTCGTTTCAAGTGACAAAATATCGCGTTTAAATTGTATTTTTTTAATACCTTCATCAAAAACATGATTTTAGTAACTGTCTGCAGATAACTAAAGCATGACTTTTTTGTTACCGATGCAAAAAAACTTTTTTTTTGATCACGGGTGCAAAAGATTTTGGTCCGTTTTTTACCCAAAGTTAAAGAGAAAAAGTGGAAAATAGTAATATTGAAAAAATCTAATTATTCTTGCCTAAAAATTAACTAATTTCCGCCAGTTTTCACCAAGTATTTACGAAAAAATCATTTAAAAACATCGTCAAAATATCAAATTGTCAAAGATTAAAATGGTGCAAAAATGAACGTCACCGAGTAAAAAGACACATCGCTATGGAAACGATTGTTATTTCATTTACCAGCCGCCTTGATCTATAGTGTAAAGATGGTGTGTTGCGAGAAGTGCTCTTCGTTCGAGATTTTTAAAGGTTTTCCTGTTTTTCTTGGATTTTCTGATAAAGGTATTAAAAAAAATAGTGTTCACAACTCGCGGCTAAACTGTGCTTTTTTTTACTCGCGTTTTTAAATACCTCGCTGCGCTCGTTATTTAAACCAACGCTTGTAAAAAAAGCACTATTTTAGCCACTAGTTGTAAAAACTACTATTTTATCTCTTATTTCTCTTGTAACGCCATTATTCCCCGTATCTCCACGTGACGTACTCGGTTGTTTCTCCCACGGAAGAAACATTTTTTATACAATCACAATTAAAAACAAATAACTTCTCTTGTAACCAAACACCACCTGCTAATTGATTTTCAAAACTACAAATCAGCTTGGTATCTTAAGCCTGTCCTAATTATTTTAAGAAAATTCATTTGTAACGTAATCAAACCCTAATGTTAAAACGTTCCGTAATTAGTCATAAAGTTGATAAATTTTAGTTCAGCCAAAAACGTGTACTTATTAAGAAATAATTACACATTTTTAAATTCTTACCTGTAATCTTCAGAAATGGTAGCATGTTTACAGCTTTTTTATATTTACTTTCACACCCCGAACAATAGGTGATTATTAGGGAGGGCATTTATAATGAGTCTCTTAGATCTATGGTCATTTTGTTGTTAAAATTGGAAAAATACTAACCTCAAAGGACACCCACAAAAAAGCCGAATTTACAAAAACCGAAACACAATTGAACAGAAAATAAAACGTCCGAAACGAAATATGAACGAAAGCAAAACACCCAGAAAATAATGGATACAAATATAATTTTAAAGAATTTTAATTTACTCCATCCTGAAAGGACACGAATATAATTTATCCGATTATAATTTTTCCGAACCTTAAAATATCAGAATTACAAAAGTATCGAAAATAATTGTCTAGAAACGAAAAACACCCAGTGGCGGTCCCAGGGAGGGGGCAGGGGGGGGGCGCGTCGCTTCCCCTTTGCTCCAGAAAAAACTCTGGTAACCCTGAAGTTTTTGGAGAAAAAACGAGAAATTCCAGAACGTTCCTTCCACAGTATTTTGGGACAGTTTGAAACAGACGAAAACCACGATATTAGAAATGCAAAACAGTAATATAGAGTTTCAACTTTTACAAGTTTTAGAAAAAAATCATTTCGGACATAAAATCAAGATTCAATAACGAGACTCTAATTATTTTTGATCTGAACTTATTCATACAAAGTTTTATACAACGTGATGCCAAAATCCGGGCAAAATTAACTAATGTGGATGTTGTTTCCAAATACTATAAACTGTTTGATTAATACAAAACACAAATTTTTGAACTTTTATTGGGAGTCAGTATTTGGAAACAATATTAGTCAGAAGTAGGCAAAAGCTTAAATCAAAACATATATGATAACGTTTTCGAGGCAATGAACAAGTGTGGCGATATTTTTCCGTTGATGAGAACATTCTTGACATGACATGACCTCAAAAAAAGTATTTAGTTATTACGTTTTGTTTGTGATTTGTTTGTTATCTATGTTTTTTATAACCGAAAAAATTATACGTATAGTTACTGAAGCGCGGTTTTCAGGGGGGTATTGGGGTAGTTAATCCCCATACCTTGGCTTTAAATTTTTTATGAAAACATTTAGAAAATCAAAAGTACTAAGTATTACTTTAAATTTGTGTTAAAAATGGCATTTGTAGTGTCTTTTCGCCTGCTGCGCTTTGAAGCCATTGATATATTTTCAATCTTCGTTTAATTTTAAATCAAAAATGCATTTTTTCTGCATTTTTTTTGTAATTTTCGCCTGCATTTTTAATGTAATTTTCTCAAAAAATTTTGGCGCATTTTAACATTTTTTAAAATAAAAAAATGTATGAAATAAACGACTTACTATACTTGCTTGCATATATTGATATGTTCCTCATAAAAGCTATATGCATTTGTTCTATTTTTTTCGCTATCGAAACCGCCACCCCCTTTTCAAATGGCTGGGACCGCCACTGAAACACCCGACCCACAAGTTGATAGAAAATAATAGCCTGATCCTTAAATGAGCGGAACCACAATCTAGCCAAATCGCTATTGGGCATGCGTCAAATTGGGGATTTTTTTAATTAATAGTAGTTTACATAACAAGCATGTCATGATGGTCATTAAACGCGAAGATGAAGTTTGAGACGCGAGCCGCAGGCGAGTGTTTTAATTTATCTGAGCGTGTAATGACCATAACATGCGAGTTAGTGTATTATACTTTGCCTACGACTAGGGTTCCATTTTTAAACATTCCCCAGCATTCTTGAAGTCTTTTTAATAACACTTTTATTGCATTATAAGTTTGGAAGGTAGTCTTTTACACTTTCATTGATCTCTGAGCACGGAAGTAAAAATAATTTTACTTCTGTGTCTCGTCGTTTTTAGATTTTTACCTTAAATAATGGTGAATGCGCAAGCTATTTTAACAAGATCTCACATTGTATTTTTTTAATATGGTTTAAAACTGCAAAACACGAAAATATAAAATGGAAAAAAAAATAAGTTGCGCTATTGGTTCTTCTAAACTCATAATTAAGTAAGATATAATACTAAATTATAAGCCTAGGGACTAAAGTGCTACTTTTAATCCTGCGGCGAAAGGTTTGTTCGCTAAGGGATCAAAAGACGCTTTAGTCCCAAGGTTTATATACTATTTTATGAACTTCCGGGAATAGATGCACCCATTTAATCCCGCTTTTGCGGGAATAAAGTGTGTCATTTATTCCCAAGGGAAATAAAGTAAAATTTATTGACATAGCGACGCATACGTTTCGATGCGAGAGTGCGATTTTTTGAAAAATAAATAAAAAAATATAGTTATTTTTTTACTTTTCTGCTTATTCTAAAGTGCATAAAATAGTATATGGTGCATAAAATAGTATATGGATAGGCCACCAACAAGAGCCACATAAAAATAAAATTGCAATATGGCTTATTGCATGCCGCCAATTCAAAAGCATCACCATATATGGGCATGTTGGCCGTACGGGCTCGCTATTGGTCGGCGCGCAGGTGTGGGGCCAAGGATAGCAGATCGTGAGGGAAGAGAAGCTGACTTGTCTTCCAGACGTAAGGGAAGAAGCAACGATCGAAACTATGACATTTTTCTAGTGTAAATTTTTTACGTCATTTTTTTTTACTGTAAAGAACGTTTAGTAATACATGATTTGTTAAAACCTAATTGAACCAGCAGTTATTTGCCATGTATATGTTGCAAACGGCACCATATTTCTTGGTCCTTCGGTCGAATTCAGGACATTTTCGTTTACGAAGAAACCGACGTGAGTGCGTCAGACATTACGCACATTGACATTCATCGTGAAAAATCGCTCAAAAGACATTCTTGAGTAAAAAACTGCAAAGTCATTTCCGCGCAGTGACATTTTTCATGAAAAATCGCTCAAGACATTCTTGAGTAAAAAACCTGTGCAAAAGTCATTTCCGCGCAGTGACATTTAGTGAGCTTTTGGTTGCAGTTTTGAAGAAAAGTGCCAAAGCCATTGGATTACAGTGCAACTTGGAGAAAATAAGCTGTAAGTCTGTTCCAACTTAAGTCATTTGAAAAGAAAGACTACAAATAATCTTAAGCGCATCTGTCTCCTCCTGTACAAGTATAATCCTTTTCTTCCAAAATCTATCCAAATAGTCTCTATTTAGACATTTTATTTAATAAGTCATTAAAATAAAAGGTAATTATGCAGTATACGGTTTTCTGCCATTTTTGATTTTTTTGAAAAATTCTTTATGGGGGCACCTTCTAGGGTCCTTAGGACCACAAATCCGTCTGCGCCGGTTGGTTTTTTTTTATTTTTGTTTTTTTTTTCACTAAAACAAACCAAACCAACACAGTCCAACCCAACCTAATCCAAACCGACCCAAAACAATTAAAAAAACAGATTACAACCCCCCCTGGGCACCCTGTTTTCTCGTAAAAAAAAAATCGGGTGTAGGCGGATTTGGGGGGTAATTATGCAGTATACGGTTTTCTGCCATTTTTGATTTTTTTTGAAAAATTCTTTATGGTGGCACCTTCTAGGGTCCCTAGGACCCCAAATCTGTCTGCGCCGGTTGGTTTTTTTTTTATTTTTTTTGTTTTTTTTTAATTTTTTTTTCACTAAAACAAACCAAACTAACACAGTCCAACCCAACCTAATCCAAACCAACCCAAAACAATTAAAAAAACACTTTACAACCCCCCCTAAGCACCCTTTTTTCTCGTTAAAAAAAAAAAAATAAAAAATCGGGCGCAGGCGATTTGAGGTCCTAGGGACCCTAGAAGGTGCCCCCATAAAGAATTTTTCAAAAAAAATCAAAAATGGTAGAAAACCGTATACTGCATAATTACCATTTGGGGTCCTAGGGACCCTAGAAGGTGCCCCCATAAAGAATTTTTCAAAAAAAATCAAAAATGGCAGAAAACCGTATACTGCATAATTACCAAATAAAAACAAAAGGAGCATGGCAGACCTTGAGGAGCTAGAAGCTCGAATGCAGAGCTTAAAAAATACAAGGGAATCTTACAAGGCCAAATTGGCAGTTTTTACGAAGTTTGTGACAGATTTCAAACAGATTTCAAACAGGTCCGCATGGATAAGGTTGACAAAACTTTCAATGATTTTGACGATGTTTCAACCGACCTTGAGGTCAATGATGTCAGCGCAACAAAAATCAAAAATCATAGAAAGGAGAGGCAGGCATTTGAGGCTGAATTTTATAGGCTCAGTTAAGTTTGCCCCCCCCAGATCGATTTTCTCAAAAATTTGTATGCCAAAATTTTGCACACATTTTGCACAATTTTGCACACCACATCAAATTTTGCTTCCTACGAGAACCTACAGCCCATTTTCTGTGGGGGGGGCAAACTTGACGTTGCCCCCCCCCAGTCAATATTTTTCAAAAATTATGATGTCATTTGAAAGGTCTTATTTTGAACAATTTTGCACACCCATTTTAAAATTTTGCACACCTCCCTGTAACCCACACGAGGGTTCTGAAAATATCAAGTTTGCCCCCCCCAGTCAATATTTTTCAAAAAGTTTGGTGCCGTTAGAAAGGTCTTATTTTGCACAATTTTGCACACCCATTTTAAAATTTTGCACACCTCCCTGTAACCCACAAGAGGGTTCTCAAAATATCAAGTTTGCCACCCCCAGTCAACATTTTAAAAAAAATTTGGTGGCGTTAGAAAGGTCTTATTTTGCACAATTTTGCACACCCATTTTAAAATTTTGCACACCTCCCTGTAACCCACACGAGGGTTCTGAAAATATCAAGTTTGCCCCCCCAGTCAATATTTTTCAAAAAGTTTGGTGTCGTTAGAAAGGTCTTATTTTGCACAATTTTGCACACCCATTTTAAAATTTTGCACACCTCCCTGAAACCTACACGAGGGTTCTGCAAATATCAAGTTTGCCCCCCAGTCAATATTTTTTAAAAATTTTGGAGTCATTATAAAGGTCTAATTTTGCATCATTTTGTACACCCATTTTAAAATTTTGCACACCTCCCTCTAACCCACACGAAGATTCTGAAAATATCAAGTTTGCCCCCCCCCACCGTCGATATTTTTCAAAAAATTTTGTGTCATTCGAAAAGTCTATTTTGCGCAATTTTGCACACCCTTCAGTACCCCACAAGAGCGTTCTCAAAAAAGTTTGCCCCCCCAGTTAATATTTTTCAAAAAATTTATGTCATTCGAGAAGCCTAATTTTGCACAACTATTTTTAAATTTTGCACACTTCCCATGCCGTTTTCTTTTTGTGGCGTTTACGGTTAAACTTGGTCCTAAAATTTCCCAGAAGTATAAGCAAACGAAGGAGACCTCGATTGTGTAATATCTTTGAATATTGTTTAAATTTACAGATAATTGTTTATGTTTACATTTGTATATAATCAAAAGTTTTTAATTTTTATGAATTTCCGGATTATATTTAAATTTTCATATCAAAAATGAACAGAAAAAATCGATGTAGACAGCGCATCCTGTCATGTTCGATGCCTTGAGAATCGGAACCAGCCTATTTTGCCGGTTCAGAATGGTTGCGGTTCTCAAGGTATGGATATTCAGAGGATGAAACCCAATTCTTTACTGGGGTCTGATTTTCGAATCCATACGAAAATATCCGCATACGTATACTGAATAATCAACAATTTTTATGTCAGTCTCTTTCTATACCGTGTGAAATGAGAGGCGAAAGATAAGCCGGTATGTGTGGACCGCGTTCGAATTCGACTGGTTTAACGCAATATTGCACGAGTGGGTGGAGGCATTCGTGTTGTTTCGCATGAAAAACCGGTTATTCTTGCACGTACTACCCATGAATCAGCATATCGGCATATCTTTTGCCTCATTTTCTATACGGTATAGGAAGAGACGGAAGTAGTCGCATGCGAATAATTTCGTATGGTTTCGAAAATACGACCCCTGATTTGTTGTCTGTCTGTCTGTCCGTCGCCTCGATATGCGCCACTTACATCTGCTGGTTATGGGGAAGAGAGCGGGTTCTCCTGCGCGGGCGCCGTGGAGCTTTTCAGCTTATCGAACGTTTCGTAACCGCATTGGGGCTTGCCTAATGGTTGAAATAAAGGATGTGATCGTTCCTACACGAAAGTTTCTCTCGAAACTGAAGAATGGGTATCCAGGGGTACTTTGATCAGCTGGAGCTGTTTCGCATTTCCCATATATTTAAAACTGGGCTCAGTTAAGTTTGCCCCCCCCCAGATCGATTTTCTCAAAAATTTTTATGCCAAAATTTTGCACACATTTTGCACAATTTTGCACACCCCAAATCAAATTTTGCACACCTTCCTACGAGAAACTACAGCCCATTTTCTGTGGGGGGGGGGGCAAACTTGACGTCGCCCCCCCCAGTCAATATTTTTCAAAAATTATGATGTCATTTGAAAGGTCTTATTTTGCACAATTTTGCACACCCATTTTAAAATTTTGCACACCTCCCTGTAACCCACACGAGGGTTCTGAAAATATCAAGTTTGCCCCCCCCCAGTCAATATTTTTCAAAAAGTTTGGTGTCGTTAGAAAGGTCTTATTTTGCACAATTTTGAACACCCATTTTAAAATTTTGCACACCTCCCTGTAACCCACACGAGGGTTCTGAAAATATCAAGTTTGCCCCCCCCCCCAGTCAATATTTTTCAAAAAGTTTGGTGCCGTTAGAAAGGTCTTATTTTGCACAATTTTGCACACCTCCCTGTGACCCACAAGAGGGTTCTGAAAATATCAAGTTTGCAACCCCCAGTCAACATTTTAAAAAAAATTTGGTGGCGTTAGAAAGGTCTTATTTTGCACAATTTTGCACACCCATTTTAAAATTTTGCACACCTCCCTGTAACCCACACGAGGGTTCTGAAAATATCAAGTTTGCAACCCCCAGTCAACATTTTAAAAAAAATTTGGTGGCGTTAGAAAGGTCTTATTTTGCACAATTTTGCACACCCATTTTAAAATTTTGCACACCTCCCTGTAACCCACACGAGGGTTCTGAAAATATCAAGTTTGCCCCCCCCAGTCAATATTTTTCAAAAAGTTTGGTGCCGTTAGAAAGGTCTTATTTTGCACAATTTTGCACACCCGTTTTCAAATTTTGCACACCTCCCTGTGACCCACAAGAGGGTTCTGAAAATATCAAGTTTGCAACCCCCAGTCAACATTTTAAAAAAAATTTGGTGGCGTTAGAAAGGTCTTATTTTGCACAATTTTGCACACCCATTTTCAAATTTTGCACACCTCCCTGTGACCCACAAGAGGGTTCTGAAAATATCAAGTTTGCAACCCCCAGTCAACATTTTAAAAAAAATTTGGTGGCGTTAGAAAGGTCTTAATTTGCACAATTTTGCACACCCATTTTAAAATTTTGCACACCTCCCTGTAACCCACACGAGGGTTCTGAAAATATCAAGTTTGCCCCCCCCAGTCAATATTTTTCAAAAAGTTTGGTGCCGTTAGAAAGGTCTTATTTTGCACAATTTTGCACACCTCCCTGTGACCCACAAGAGGGTTCTGAAAATATCAAGTTTGCAACCCCCCGTCAACATTTTAAAAAAAATTTGGTGGCGTTAGAAAGGTCTTATTTTGCACAATTTTGCACACCCATTTTCAAATTTTGCACACCTCCCTGTGACCCACAAGAGGGTTCTGAAAATATCAAGTTTGCAACCCCCAGTCAACATTTTAAAAAAAATTTGGTGGCGTTAGAAAGGTCTTATTTTGCACAATTTTGCACACCCATTTTAAAATTTTTCACACCTCCCTGTAACCCACACGAGGGTTCTGAAAATATCAAGTTTGCCCCCCCCCCAGTCAATATTTTTCAAAAAGTTTGGTGCCGTTAGAAAGGTCTTATTTTGCACAATTTTGCACACCCATTTTAAAATTTTGCACACCTCCCTGTAACCCACACGAGGGTTCTGAAAATATCAAGTTTGCCCCCCCCAGTCAATATTTTTCAAAAAGTTTGGTGTCGTTAGAAAGGTCTTATTTTGCACAATTTTGCACACCCATTTTAAAATTTTGCACACCTCCCTGTAACCCACACGAGGGTTCTGAAAATATCAAGTTTGCCCCCCCCCAGTCAATATTTTTCAAAAAGTTTGGTGCCGTTAGAAAGGTCTTATTTTGCACAATTTTGCACACCCATTTTCAAATTTTGCACACCTCCCTGTGACCCACAAGAGGGTTCTGAAAATATCAAGTTTGCAACTCCCAGTCAACATTTTAAAAAAAATTTGGTGGCGTTAGAAAGGTCTTATTTTGCACAATTTTGCACACCCATTTTAAAATTTTGCACACCTCCCTGTAACCCACACGAGGGTTCTGAAAATATCAAGTTTTCCCCCCCCAGTCAATATTTTTCAAAAAGTTTGGTGTCGTTAGAAAGGTCTTATTTTGCACAATTTTGCACACCCATTTTAAAATTTTGCACACCTCCCTGAAACCTACACGAGGGTTCTGAAAATATCAAGTTTGCCCCCCAGTCAATATTTTTTAAAAATTTTGGAGTCATTATAAAGGTCTAATTTTGCATCATTTTGTACACCCATTTTAAAATTTTGCACACCTCCCTGTAACCCACACGAGGGTTCTGAAAATATCAAGTTTGCCCCCCCCAGTCAATATTTTTCAAAAAGTTTGGTGTCGTTAGAAAGGTCTTATTTTGCACAATTTTGCACACCCATTTTAAAATTTTGCACACCTCCCTGTAACCCACACGAGGGTTCTGAAAATATCAAGTTTGCCCCCCCCCAGTCAATATTTTTCAAAAAGTTTGGTGCCGTTAGAAAGGTCTTATTTTGCACAATTTTGCACACCCATTTTCAAATTTTGCACACCTCCCTGTGACCCACAAGAGGGTTCTGAAAATATCAAGTTTGCAACCCCCAGTCAACATTTTAAAAAAAATTTGGTGGCGTTAGAAAGGTCTTATTTTGCACAATTTTGCACACCCATTTTAAAATTTTGCACACCTCCCTGTAACCCACACGAGGGTTCTGAAAATATCAAGTTTGCCCCCCCCAGTCAATATTTTTCAAAAAGTTTGGTGTCGTTAGAAAGGTCTTATTTTGCACAATTTTGCACACCCATTTTAAAATTTTGCACACCTCCCTGAAACCTACACGAGGGTTCTGAAAATATCAAGTTTGCCCCCCAGTCAATATTTTTTAAAAATTTTGGAGTCATTATAAAGGTCTTATTTTGCATCATTTTGTACACCCATTTTAAAATTTTGCACACCTCCCTCTAACCCACACGAAGATTCTGAAAATATCAAGTTTGCCCCCCCCCCACCGTCGATATTTTTCAAAAAATTTTGTGTCATTCGAAAAGTCTATTTTGCGCAATTTTGCACACCCTTCAGTACCCCACAAGAACGTTCTTAAAAAAGTTTGCCACCCCCCAGTTAAAATTTTTCAAAAAATTTATGTCATTCGAGAAGCCTAATTTTGCACAACTATTTTTAAATTTTGCACACTTCCCATGACGTTTTCTTTTTGTGGCGTTTACGGTTAAACTTGGTCTTAAAATTTCCCAGAAGTATAAGCAAACGAAGGAGACCTCGATTGTGTAATATCTTTGAATATTGTTTAAATTTACAGATAATTGGTTATGTTTACATTTGCATATAATCAAAAGTTTTTAATTTTTATGAATTTCCGGATTATACTTAAATTTTCATATAAAAAATGAACAGAAAAAATCGATGTAGACAGCGCATCCTGTCATGTTCGATGCCTTGAGAATCGGAACCAGCCTATTTTGCCGGTTCAGAATGGTTGCGGTTCTCAAGGTATGGATCTTCACAGGATGAAACCCAATTCTTTACTGATTTGTTGTCTGTCTGTCTGTCCGTCGCCTCGATATGCGCCACTGTAACTCAAAAACTCCTGCACCGATCATAACGAAATTTTACACAACGATTACGTGTATTGACGCACAGAGCCCTATTGTTTTTGAACTTTCCTCCATTTCTCCCTTCGGAACTACCCCCAAAATACCTCATCCCTAAAAAAATCTTAAGACGTATCTCTATCTTGTCGGCCAATTAACCAAGTACACTTTTAAATTTATGGCGAATGCATGACATCTCCAGCTGATCGAAATGACACGTTCTTGTTGATAGAGCAACGTCTTGGGTGAAAACTACGTAACGTCACGTCTTCTTACGTGTTATCCTGACACGTATTGCAGGACAAGGTACCTATTCTTCAGTTTCGGGAGAACACTCCTATAGGAATGCTCACATTAGTTATTTGGACCAATAGGATAGTTTGACTGCTTGCACTAGCCATCCGATATCAGTCGAGCACCGCCGGATATTACCGGGCTACCGCATATCAAGAGAACTCTCCTACAACTTACATCTGCTGGTTATGGGGAAGAGAGCGGGTTCTCCTGCGCGGGCGCCGTGGAGCTTTTCAGCTTATCGAACGTTTCGTAACCGCATTGGGGCTTGCCTAATGGTTGAAATAAAGGATGTGATCGTTCCTACACGAAAGTTTCTCTCGAAACTGAAGAATGGGTATCCAGGGGTACTTTGATCAGCTGGAGCTGTCTCGCATTCCCCATATATTTAAAACTGTACATTAAAAAAAACGTTAATTTTAAGTTCCATAAAGGTCTTTGTCACGCAAGTTAGTGGAAAGTAAGTAAATCATATTTGCGTGTTGTTGCACTTCTAATAGTAAACTTCGTTGATAGATAAAATAAACACTTTCTTTTAAAAAAAACGACGCTTTGTTTTCTTTCAGATCTTTCTACTTTCCCGCACGCATATTTTACTTCAATAATAAACCAAAATAAAAGTTATATATATAATACTTACGGGACCGTGGAGTTAATAGGAGTACGCCCTAATTCACTCCACGATTCCGTAAGCTTGTTTTTATACAACCTACACTTTTTTAACCTATATAGTTAACTTATAAAAAAAAAACAGAATTTTTTTCACGCCCAGACGTTTTCGTGCTTCTCGTCCATCAAATTCATTTCTTCCACAAATACACACTGCAAAGTGTAAAGACAAGATGACCAAGGTCCAAGAAACGTCAAAATTTGGTGCAGAACACCCAAAAATTTAGGTAGGTCCATTTGGGGACTGAAGGACGAGGAAACTGTCACTTTCTATGAAGCTCTTACCGAAAATGACTAAGAACGCCTATAACGCCGCATTTCTATCTTTCTCTTTTACATGTCAAGAATACCAAAGGCTTATCAAATTTCTAGAGGGCTGCACTTACCCATTTTGGGGCAAGTTTCACCCGAGGTCGAACGCGCCTCCGATTTCATGGGTGCGTCCGAAAATTTTCATCTGGATAATGGTGGGATCACACCTTGCTATTTGCGGACAGCGGCTACGGTAATGACGCCCGCCTTGATTTTGCAGTTCACACCACGCGTTTGGCGTCTTGGTGTGTCATTAACTAGGTTTACATCAAAAAATTCCGTCCGTCAATAATTATAATTAGAAGAAGTCGTTTATTTATTTCTACACATGAACATTTTAGACATTTTGTTTTTGTATTTCATGAACTTAAAATGGCAAATAAGAAAAAAATTATTCCTTTTATAGATCGAAAAAAAAATCAAATCGAGTTCAAAATATATGTCATGTAAATTTGACTCAATTCTCAACCCAAAGACGGAAACAACGCCTGCTGCAAATGGGATGACACCAATAGGTAGAAAGTTAAAGTTCCATTCACACTTAAGATCTTTGTTTAATTGGTCAGTGTTTTTGTCTCTTTCCTTATTATTATTGTTACTTCTGCGACTGCGCAGTTCCATAACAGAGTTCGGAATTTCCGGAGGAATTACTTTATGGTTATCGTTATTTTATTTTTTTCGTAATATTTTTGGAAAATTGATTGATGAGGTACGTATCATCGACTAAAAAAAGTAAAAAGTAAGTAAGAACGTTAGGTTATATTTACCGATAACCACAAAGTAATTGCGTAAACTGAGAGGTAGTGCACTTATTACGTAACCCTTATTTTGCCCAATTTTGACCCCAACCCGCGACCCCCTATATAACGCTGTGTAACGTTTGGGACTACTCCAGTCTAAAATAACAAAACATTTTGCTGCCAGAGACCCCCTCTTTTTTTTTCACTCGAAAAATCCAAAAAGTTGTTTTATTTCACAATAATAATTTAAAAATTGCGTTACGTAACGGAACCGCGAAACCCCGCTCACCCCTACATAACCCCTATAAGCGTTACGCCTAGTTGCCACCTATGCGTGCTCACCCTGACATTAAAAACGTATCACGCGACACTTTTAAAAAATCGGCAAATGCATGGCTGATCACGTGATGCATTTTTAGAGTCAGGGTGGGCACGCATAGGTGAGAACCAGGCGTTACGTAATGTTATGTATATTAAATAGAGGCGTTTACATTGACTTTCCTGCCGAAATGGAACGCCACCATTTAAAATACATGTTGCAAACTTCGGAAATTTCACCCGAAGTCATTCTGAATCATGAACACAAATAAAACTAGGCATTGCTAAGCGACATTTCAATATATTACATAAAAGGCCTTCGCGCGTGGTAGGTGTAGGTACGCACGCATTCCTCTTTACGGCACGTACAACCTCCCGCCTCCCGCGGATACCTGTCCCGAATTCAGATATAGGTGCATATACCTACCTACTAGTTTCTGGAGCTGTTTTCTTTTTGTAGCGGTTACGGTTAACCTTGGTCCTAAAATTTCCCAGAAGTATAAGCAAAATAAGGAGATCTCGATTGTGTAATATCTTCGAATATTGTTTAAATTTACATATAATTGCTTATGCTTACATATATGTGTCTATAATCAAAAGTTTTTAATTTTTATGAATTGCTATGACATCATCTAACAAATGGACGTAGATAGCACATCATGTGAAGATCCATACCTTGAGAACCGCAACCATTCTGAACCGGCAAAATAGGCTGGTTCCGATTCTCAAGGCATCGAACATGACAGGATGCGCTGTCTACATCGATTTTTTCTGTTAATTTTTAATATGAAAATTTAAGTATAATCCGGAAATTCATAAAAATTAAAAACTTTTGATTATATACAAATGTAAACATAAACAATTATCTGTAAATTTAAACAATATTCAAAGATATTACACAATCGAGGTCTCCTTCGTTTGCTTATACTTCTGGGAAATTTTAGGACCAAGTTTAACCGTAAACGCCACAAAAAGAAAACGGCATGGGAAGTGTGCAAAATTTAAAAATAGTTGTGCAAAATTAGGCTTCTCGAATGACATAAATTTTTTGAAAAATATTAACTGGGGGGGGGAGCAAACTTTTTTGAGAACGCTCTTGTGGGGTACTGAAGGGTGTGCAAAATTGCGCAAAATAGGCTTTTCGAATGACAAAAAATTTTTTGAAAAATATCGACGGTGGGGGGGGGGCAAACTTCATATTTTCAGAATCTTCGTGTGGGTTAGAGGGAGGTGTGCAAAATTTTAAAATGGGTGTGCAAAATGATGCAAAATTAGACCTTTCTAATGACTCCAAAATTTTTAAAAAATATTGACTGGGGGGCAAACTTGATATTTTCAGAACCCTCGTGTAGGTTACAGGGAGGTGTGCAAAATTTTAAAATGGGTGTGCAAAATTGTGCAAAATAAGACCTTTCTAACGACACCAAACTTTTTGAAAAATATTGACTGGGGGGAGCAAACTTGATATTTTCAAAACCCTCGTGTGGGTTACAGGGAGGTGTGCAAAATTTTAAAATGGGTGTGCAAAATTGTGCAAAATAAGACCTTTCTAACGACACCAAACTTTTTGAAAAATATTGACTGGGGGGGGGGGGGCAAACTTGATATTTTCAGAACCCTCGTGTGGGTTACGGGGAGGTGTGCAAAATTTTAAAATGGGTGTGCAAAATTGTGCAAAATAAGACCTTTCTAACAACACCAAAATTTTTTAAAAATGTTGCCTGGGGGCGGGCGAACTTGATATTTTCAGAACCCTCGTGTGGGTTACAGGGGGGTGTGCAAAATTTTAAAATGGCTGTGCAAAATTGTGCAAAATAAGACCTTTCTAACGACACCAAACTTTTTGAAAAATATTGACTGGGGGGGGCAAACTTGATATTTTCAGAACCCTCGTGTGGGTTACAGGGAGGTGTGCAAAATTTTAAAATGGGTGTGCAAAATTGTGCAAAATAAGACCTTTCTAACGACACCAAACTTTTTGAAAAATATTGACTGGGGGGGGGCAAACTTGATATTTTCAGAACCCTCGTGTAGGTTACAGGGAGGTGTGCAAAATTTTAAAATGGGTGTGCAAAATTGTGCAAAATAAGACCTTTCAAATGACATCATAATTTTTGAAAAATATTGACTGGGGGGGGCAACGTCAAGTTTGCCCCCCCCCACAGAAAATGTGCTGTAGTTTCTCGTAGGAAGGTGTGCAAAATTTGATTTGTGGTGTGCAAAATTGTGCAAAATGTGTGCAAAATTTTGGCATAAAAATTTTTGAGAAAATCGATCTGAGGGGGGCAAACTTAACTGAGCCAATTTTATACATCGATGGGAAAAGCCAAAGAATACATCAATAAGTACAAAGCGGCTCACTTACCACAGGTTTTGAATTCAGTTTCGAATGTCTCACCTCAACCTGTAGTTCACGATCGCGTAAACTTACCGCACGTAAATTTACCAACCTTCAATGGTTCTCGCGAAAATTGGTCACAGTTCCACGACGCTTTTAAGGCCTTAATTCATGATGACAGGAAAACGCCAAATACCATAAAATTAAGGTACCTTAAAGGCTGCATGTCTGGTAGTGCAAAAAATATCATAGAGCACTATGAAACTACAGACAATAATTACATCATTGCATGGGATCTGCTTTGTAACAGGTTTCAAAACAACCGAATTACTGTGAACCATCATTTAAAATCTTTGTTTGACATGCCATCCGTAGGCAAAGACGCGAACAAAACAAGTTTAAGAACACTTATAGACGAATTGCAGCGTCATATGCGTTCTCTAAAAAATCTTAAACAACCCACGGACAGTTGGGACACCATGATCATTTATTTAATTTCCACAAAGTTAGACTTTCAAACCAAAAAAGAGTGGGAACAAAATGTTAGTAACACTTTTCAATCACCACAAGATTTTCCTGATTTTGATCATTTTATTTCATTTTTATCTAATAAATGTCAACTTTTGGAAACTCTCGACAATTACAATAATTCTTCACAACAGTCATCAGCAAAGAAACCTTTCAAAAAAGGCGAATATTCTCATTTTTCAGCCGATAAAAAGTTTTCCTGTTATTTTTGCAAAGGCAACCATTCTATTTATACCTGCAAAGAGTTTTTAAAATTAACTGCTAAAAAACGCGAAGAGGAAAGTCGACAACTAAAACTTTGCATAAACTGTTTTAAGTCAGACCACTCGGTCGAAGGGAATTGTCCTTCGTCTAATTGCAAGCTGTGCAATAAAAAGCACAATACACTCTTACATCAAGATTCGTCAGTCAGTCAAGGTCAAGCTAGCCAAAAACACACGGGTGTCGCGGTTTCCGAGAACTCATCAGGCGGTAGCGAGTCCTTTGTAGGGTATTCTAACGAAAGTGTCGCTCAAGTTCAAAGACTCTATCAACAAACACTACTTTCAACAGCTGTTATTTTATATGCCGGCCTTACTTGGTCAAGATATTAAAGTTAGGACGTCGTTGAAGTTAGATTGGGATTGGGATTGAGATTGACAAAAATTACACCGGACCAAACAAATACTGATTATAGAATACCGATTCCGTTTAAAGTGGGTATAAAGGGATTTTTGAGGGTGAGGATTTCAAATTTTCGATCATATTTCAAAAATTATGAAGTTGAAAGCTCCCAGGGGGGGAGGTTACCATCTAGTATTTCCGATTTCATTAAAAATTGGTATGTAGCGGTTTTTGTGGTCGAGGATTACGAATTTTCGATCAGATTTGGAAAAATATAAAGTTGACAGCTTTCCGCTGAGTTGGGGGGGGGGGGTGCTACCATCAAGTATTTCCGATTTCGTTCAAACTTGGTATAAAGAGGATTTTGGAGCCGAAAATTAAGAATTTATGACCAAATTTCAAAAATTAGGTTGACAGCTTCTGGAGGGGGGGTATCATCCAAGTATCTTAGATTTAGTTCAAAATTGGTAGAAAGGGGTTTTGGGGGTCACGAATTACGAATGTTGGTTCAGATTTCACCAATTATGAAGTTAACAGTCCCCCCCGGGGGAGGGGGGGGCTATCTCAGTACACCAGGTTGAAAATTGGTATATAGAGTTCGTGGGAGGCGAAAGTTATGAATTTTCTCAAATTATAAAGTGAACAGCTGCCCGAGGGGTGGGGGGTTCCATCTGAGCATCTCAGATTTGTTTCAAAATTGATATATCGGGGTTTTTGGGGCCGAGAATTAAAAATTTTAGACCAGATTTCCAAAATTATGAAGTTCACAGCTCTTCGAACACGGGGGGTACCATCTAGTAGTATCTCCGATTTTGTTCAAAATTGATATCCACAATCGATAGCTGTCAAAATGACCTAAATTCAGAAAATGGTTGAATTTGCATGTTTTTTAATATTTTAAAGTCAGTCTTGACGTTGTCACGCCATATGGTATACACGAATCGATAACTGTCAAAATGGCCTTATAATCCGCATAATTTTTTTTTCTGCGCGAGACCCTTAATTACGGGAAACCACAAATTAAATACAAATAATTTTTATTTGATGCGCGAGACCTTAAAGTACGGAAAAACACTCCTAAATTCAGAAAATGGTTAAATTTTGCAAGTTTTTTAAAATCTTAAAATTTATAAATACCAATCGTGACGTTGTCAGCCTGTACGGTGTACATGAATCGGTAACTGTCAAAATGCCCTTTAAATACAAATAATTTTTATTTTATGCGCGAGACCTTAAAGTACGGAAAAACACCCCTTAATTCAGAAAATGGTTAAATTTTGCAAGTTTTTTAAAATCTTAAAATTTATAAATATCAATCGTGACGTTGTCACCCCATACGATACACAAGAATCGGTAGCTGCCAAAATGCCCTTTAAATACAAATAAATTTTATTTTCTACGCGAGACCCTAAAGTACGGAAAAACACCCCTAAATTCAAAAAATGGTTGAATTTTGCAAGTTTTTTAAAATCTTAAAATTTATAAATACCATTCGTGAAGTTGTGACCCCATACGGTATACAAGAATCGGTAGCTGTCAAAATGCCCTTTAAATACAAATAAATTTTATTTTCTGCGCGAAACCCTAAAGTACGGAAAAACACCCCTAAATTCAGAAAATGGTTAAATTTTGCAAGTTTTTTAAAATCTTAAAATTTATAAATACCAATCGTGACGTTGTCAGCCTATACGGTGTACATGAATCGGTAACTGTCAAAATGCCCTTTAAATACAAATAATTTTTATTTTATGCGCGAGACCTTAAAGTACGGAAGAAAAACACCCCTTAATTCAGAAAATGGTTAAATTGCAAGATTTTTAAAATCTTAAAATTTATAAATATCAATTGTGACGTTGTCACCCCATACGATATACAAGAATCGGTAGCAGTCAAAATGCCCTTTAAATACAAATAATTTTTATTTTCTGCGCGAGACCCTAAAGTACGGAAAAACACCCCTAAATTCAGAAAATGGTTAAATTTTGCTAGTTTTTTAAAATCTTAAAATTTCACCCCGGGGTGACAACGTCACGATTGGTATTTATAAATTTTTACAAAACTTGCAAAATTTAACCATTTTCTGAATTTAGGGGTGTTTTCCGTACTTTAGGGTCTCGCCCAGAAAATCAAAATTATTTGCATTTAAAGGGCATTTTGACAGTTACCGATTCATGTACACCGTATGGGGTGACAACGTCACGATTGGTATTTATAAATTTTAAAATTTTAAAAAACTTGGAAAATTTAACAATTTTCTGAATTTAGGGTTGTTTTTCCGTACTTTAGGGTCTCGCGCATAAAATAAAAATTATTTGTATTTAAAGGGCATTTTGACAGTTACCGATTCATGTATACCGTATGGGGTGACAACGTCAAGATTGGTATTTATAAATTTTAAAACTTTAAAAAAGTTTCAAAATTTAACCATTTTCTGAATTTAGGGGTGTTTTTCCGTAATTTAAGGTCTCGCGCATCAAATAAAAATTATTTCTATTTAATTTGTGTTTTCCCGTACTTAAGGGTCTCGCGCAGAAAAAAACAATTATACGGATTAAAAGGCCATTTTGACAGTTATTGATTCGTGTATACCATATGGCGTGACAACGTCAGGACTGACTTTAAAATATTAAAAAACATGCAAATTCAACCATTTTCGTAATTTAGGTCATTTTGACAGTTATCGATTGTGGATAACATATGGCGTGACAATGTCACCTAAATATCAATTTTGAACAAATTCGGAGATACTACTAGATGGTACTCCCCTGTGTTCGAAGAGCTGTGAACTTCATAATTTTGGAAATCTGGTCTAAAATTTTTAATTCTCGGCCCCCAAAACCCCGATATATCAATTTTGAAACAAATCTGAGATGCTCAGATGGAACCCCCCACCCCTCGGGCAGCTGTTCACTTTATAATTTGAGAAAATTCATATATACCAATTTTCAACCTGGTGTACTTAGATAGCCCCCCCTCCCCCGGGGGGGACTGTTAACTTCATAATTGGTGAAATCTGAACCAACATTCGTAATTCGTGACCCCCAAAACCCTTTTCTACCAATTTTGAACTAAATCTAAGATACTTGGATGATACCCCCCCTCCAGAAGCTGTCAACCTAATTTTTGAAATTTGATTAAAAATTCTTAATTTTCGGCTCCAAAATCCTCTTTATACCAAATTTGAACGAAATCTAAAATACTAGATGGTAGCCCCCCCCCCAACTCAGCGGAAAGCTGTCAACTTTATATTTTTTCAAATCTGATCGAAAATTCGTAATCCTCGAACACAAAAACCGCTACATACCAATTTTTAATGAAATCGGAGATACTACATGGTACCCCCCCCCTGGGAGCTTTCAACTTCATGATTCTTGAAATATGATCGAAAATTTGAAATCCTCACCCTCAAAAACCCCTTTATACCGACTTCAAACGGAATCGGTATTCTATAATCAGTATTTGTTTGGTCCGGTGTAATTTTTGTCAATCTCAATCCCAATCCCAATCTAACTTCAACGACGCAAAGTTAGGTGAATTTTGGACTCGGGCAGCATGAGTAATTTCCTTACGACATCTTAAGCAAAAAGATTAGGTCTTGATCTCAAAAAACCACAAACTACGGTGTCGGGTGTAAGTGGCTCTTTTATTAACATTCGTGGACAAAGTAAAGCGACAATAAAATCTACCCAAAACACATTTCAATCGACACTAGATTTTTTGGTTATCGATAAAATGACGGGAAAAATTCCCTGTGTGTCATTTAACTTGTCAGATTTGAGTTTACCGGAAAATGTCATTCTGGCTGACCCCATGTGTCATGTTTCGTCTGAAATTGACGCGTTATTAGGCGCAGATATTTTTTATCAGCTTTTAGGCAAAAATAAAATCGATTTGGGTGAAAACAAGCCACTTTTATATCAAACCAAATTGGGTTACATTTTGTCAGGGTCATTAAGTATAAGTCAAAAGCCAGAATCATTTTGCAATTTGACTAGACATTCTGGAATTCAAGAACAGTTACAACGTTTTTGGCAGATCGAAGAGTGTCAGTCGACAAACAAAATCTATTCCAAGGAAGAGCAGGAGGTCGAAGAGCATTTTGTAAAAAATACCACTCGTGAAAGTACGGGTCAGTTTGTGGTGAAATTACCATTGCGCGAAAATTTTAAGGACCTCGGTGATTCCTACGATATGGCATTAAAACGTTTTTACTGTCTTGAGCGCAAACTAAAAAGAAACGACGAGCTAAATAGGCTTTATTGTGAGTTCATGGCCGAATATAGTGACTTAGGTCACATGTCATTAGTTCCAACAGGGGAAATAAATAGTGAAAATACGTGTTATTATTTACCGCACCACGGTGTGCGTAAAGAGTCCAGTTTAACGACAAAACTACGCACGGTTTTTGACGCCAGCGCGCATACTAGTTCTGGGTTGTCATTAAATCATGTGTTAAAAACGGGTCCTGTAATTCAAGATGATCTTTTTTCCATCTTAGCGCGTTTTAGAAAACATAACTTCGTTATCTCAGCCGATAGGTATAGCAAAAATGTTTAGATGTGTGGCGGTGGACGAAAGTCAAAGGGATCTTTTTAGGGGGCCAAGCAGCCGTGTATAAGACGCAGACAAACGGAAAAGCACATTAGGCAGAAAAGGATGGGCATGGGGCGATGTTGTCACTACATCTTACACGTAGTAAATCCATTCCAGGTTGTTGTTTTCTAATGTTTTCCATTTTCATACCTTTAGGACTGGAATAAAAATTGTTTTTGCTCGACTTTAATACCAAACTGACGAAAGATATCGTAAAAAAAAAAATTCGGCTTTTCATTTTGTAACCATTGTCCTTACGCACTGTTTACAGGCTGGGGACTGAGATACATGCAAATGCCTAACCTAAAGCGTTCATACACGGTCGGAGAAATCGACTGAGATATTTCCGTAGAAACTTTATCAAGCAAATAGGACGGGTTGACGCCTTCGAACGTCCAACCCGGGTTTTGCACTTTGATTCGAAATCAAAAAGGAGGAACAGTCAGATGTGGGGCCATGCACAAATTACGTAACGGTGATTTTACCAATTTTTGACCTCCTCCCTATGTAATGTTTTGTAACGGTTTGGCACGCCACTCCCCTAATATTACGTAACGATTTCAAGACCACTACCCCCCCCCTTAAAAAAAAAAACTTCACTTATTTTTATTCCAAATTTTCTTAGTTTCACACAAATGCAAACGCTGTCGAAAACCCCCCTCCCCCCTACGTAACGTTTTGTAACCCCCCTCCTCCCTATGACCATTACGTAATTTGTGCACGGACCCTGTAGTCCCAGTGGAGGAGGGCGAGAAAATTGATATTTTTTTCTTAAAAATTATACTCTTTAGACCTATTTCTTTGCGTTCCCGAAATTACGTAATTTTTGAAAAAAAATTTCGTGCTTTGTTTTTCTAACATTTTTGCGTTCGGCTAATTTAATTGAAAAATTTTTGCCTGCGGCGGCCTTTATCTTCTCACTCGAAACCAAGATCCCCCGTTTTAGGAAAACTGATCCCGTCTCTGTTTCTAAATTTTTTCGAATAAAAGTAGAGTATGACCATGGGGGAAATAATTTTTTTCTACGGTATGACGAAAATTTCGAGAAAGTTGAGGAAAAAATAAAAAAAGTGGTAGAGCTCAAGTTTTTCGTAAAAAAAAAACGTTTTTTGTAAAGAACCAGAGCAAAATAAATCTTTTCACCCCTTTTTGGGTGTTACAAATATTGGCAGCCCCTTATTTTTTGCTTTTACCCTCCCGCTAGTTTTTAAGAATTGGTTCGCTACATGTTTCGAGATCATGTCATAAAACACCTCGAAAATATCAAATGTAGTGTAGGGCCAGCTTTATTTAAAATCAATAATATCGCAAGCAAAAAGCTCTGCAGGAAAAACAGCGCCGTTTATTGATTTCTTTGGCTGCTAGTGCTAGCTGCATGGTTTGGCCGTTTCCGGATAGATGTCACCAGTAGAACAGAATGGAAAGAAATTTAATTAAAAGCGAAGATATTTCTTTCTAATGTTAACAACCTCACGAGTTTATCGCTCAGTATCGTAAATAATGGACCCTGCCGCCTCCTTTAAGCAAGAAAAAGCTGTGGTTTGGACCTGAAAACATCTAATTTTTAATTTCATGGTGTGGCCGCCATCTAGCGGAATTTGCAGACATCTTGTCAATGGTTATTATTGTAACTATGATTTATGCTCACCATGAAAGAGTGGCGACAATTTTTTCTCATGAAAGCAGTCCGGAGATAATAACAAACTGGCACCATTGCTCAATATACCTGTTTCTTTTGTGCGCGCAGAACTTTCTATGCCATTTCTGTTTACTTAACTTAACACGGTTACGTACGGACAAGCTTGCTCATCATTTTTGGCGATTAGATGTTTGTTTGAAGCAGGTATCGAGAACGAGGAAAAATTCCCGGAAGCGGCGCGGTCAATAAAGCGTGACTTTTATTGTGGCGATTTTTTATCTGGGAGTGATACCCTAGAAAATTGTTTACGTCTGCGTAGGGAAGTTTCGGAATTGCTAGAAAATAGTAAATTTTTACTAAGAAAATGGGCATCTAAAGGCGAAATTATACAGACGAACATGCTCAAACAAATGCTGGTGCAAAAGATCTAAAATTTTTTACGTGAACATTTTTGTGAGCTTTTCTTTGAACATTTTGTTCGGGTAAATTTTTGAGCAAATTATTGCTATCTGTTTTGGAAACATATTTTTAAAGATGAGAATAAATAAAATTTTACATCAGTGATCAGTGATCTCAATTCTTTAAAAAAATGGAACACCAACTTTTATTTTAAATTTTTGTAAAAAAAAGCCGACGGCAAGCGAAACATTATTCTGGGCTATCAGTTTTGTCCCATGGATTAGGGTTACTTATAATATTTTTTTCTTAGGGTTTTTCCAGGATTTTTTTATCCGTAGGTTTTTTTGGGATTTTCTTGGGAGTTTTTTTTATTTCCAAGGGATTTTTCCTAAATTCAAAAATCAACCCAGGAAAATTTTTCTTTTCCAAAAAAAGTTTTTCAAATATCGGCAAAACACTCAAAAATTGCACTTTTAAGCGGTAATCCGCGCCTCACGACTATGAGGACTGGTGGGGAGGGGAATTTTTTTTTAACATATTTTTGTAACTTTACTTTACCTTTAGCTTTTATTGTTGGTTTTTAATTCCTCACAACAGATTTACCTAGTTAGTTTAAGGTCCCAAGGGTTGCTTAAAAAAGCAAAAGTTTCATGAAAATGCTGAAGATATAGATATTTACTGTCAATTTAATGTAATAGTCAAGGTCGATTACTGACACTAAACAAACAATATGCAAAGGAGCAACAATCCGATTTAGAAGTATAGTCTATTACTGCTAAATTATATTTTTTTAGACAAGGGTCGGGATCGTAGGGTTGTAAAAGTGGGTAATAAACGGGTATTATTTAAACCGAACGTGCTTTTGTTCATATATTTGAGATTTAATAAAATGTATATAGGTTTTTTAATTTGACTTAATTATTATTGTAAAAGACTAAACTAGGAAGTAAAATAAAGGGATATTCTTTTAAATGTAAATTTTTATCATTATATTTTACAGGCAACAACAATAAATAAGTGCCAATTATTATTTTTTTTATTCTCGTTTTTTTTACAACTCCAAAAAAGTTATAAATATACTGGCATATCCCCTATAAAAATCAGATCAAACGAAGTTACTTATGAGGTAAAATGTGAATTTCGGCATCAAATCGTTTTTCCGTCGGAAAGCACTTGATTAAAAATACCTTATTTCAAAACTTTGTTTTTCTATTTTCAATTAAGTTCAATGTATTCCGATAACAATATATATTTTGAATTTGTAAAGAAATTTTTATACCCCCAATTCTTCAAACAAATTTGGCTCAACATTCTCTCCAAAATGTACGTGTGTTTTTTTGTACGAGATTTTGCTCGAACATTTTGAACATTTTGCTCAAGAGGCTCGTGTAAATGTTTGTCGGCATTTCAACATCAAAGGAAAGTTTGTCTGTGTAAATGCGCCTTAATGATCAAAACACTTTGCAAGATTCACATACAAGCGACATTTTTCAATACATCATTAATGACGACAAAGAATTAACAACATTGGGAATTTTATGGGATACAAAATTAGATTCATTTGGGTTTTCCGTAGACTTTGAAATTCCGTCATCAAAGAAAGTCACAAAAAGAACAATTCTAAGCATAAAAAGTAGATTGTTTGACCCTTTAAGATTAGCTGGCCCGGTTCTCATCCAAGCGAAGTTGATATTACAAGATTTATGGAAACTGTCGCTTTCTTGGGATGAGACTGTACCCCCAGATATACAACATCATTTTCTACTTTTTTGTCAAGATTTAAGATGCTTGGTAAATATTAAAGTGCCCAGGCAACAATGCGACTAAAATACAAATTCACGGCTTTTGCGATAGTAGCGAAAAATCGTATGGCGCATGCGTGATGCTTAGATCAGTCGATTTGCAAGGAGATTGGAGATTGCAAGATGTCCCTATTATGCGCAAAGGCTCGTGTCACACCATTAAAAACGCAAACGCTGCCAAGGCTTGAGTTGATGGGAGCTGTCATTTTGAGCCGATTAATCAAAAAGGTTGTCAAAGCATTAGAAATAAATTTTTCAGAATCTGACATTTTTTACTGGACTGACTCCACTATTGTTTTGGGCTGGTTGCATGTTGAACCTTCGACTTTAAAATGTTTTGTAGCAAATCGCGTTGCGGAGATTCAGAGGCTGACCAAAGTAAAGCAGTGGCGACATGTCGGAACACATGACAACCCTTCCGATATCATCTCAGGGGCGACACCAAGTGCGCTTCTCGATAATAACCTTTGGTGGAAAGGTCCTCAGTGGTTGGTTTTGGCGCCAACTAACTGGCCTAAAGCTTTAGATCCAAACGAAACGAAGGGCATCGACCTACCGGAGAAGAAAAAAAATTGAGGTATCGTCATTGCTGATACAAAAGTTTGAAAATTTTGATCTTTTTACAAAATATTCATCATTTACCAAACTACAGCGTATATGCGAGTATTTACTTCGTTTTATTTATAATTTTTGCTGTAAAGTTTTGTTTTCGTAAAAAGATAAAATGATTTTTGGACCCTTATCAGTGCAAGAGTATAAAAACGCTTTAATAAAACTCACTTTTATTGAGCAAGCGCAAATGTTTAGCAATGATATTCAAAACTTACAGAGTAATAAAAAATTAAGCAGTAATAGCAGGGTGGCCACTTGTCCTAAAATCCTAATTTGTCCTAATTTTTGAAAATGTGTCCTAAAACCGTCCTAAAATTTGCAAAATGTCCTAAAAATCCTAAAATTCGAATTTATGTTATTTTTTTTTACGTATATCTATTTTTAAAAACACCCATGTATTATTATTCTTTGAAAATCGCCAATAAATACTAACTCAGGTGAGTTTCTCTCTCTCTGTAAAGATGTGAGTTAGAAAGAGACTAGGCTAGACTAATTATTTGGTTTAGTAAACAATGTGTGCTGACGATCTGGTGCAGAGGTGAAATTATGATTTGTCTTTACGTTCGAAGAAAAGAGACAGCATTTTTAGAAGACATCGCGCAGATAACCTTAAAAAAAGGGCAATTCATAAACACAGTTCATAATTCATAAACTTTTCGCTTTTTAATTAAAGGCAGTGATAAAAATGTGATAAAATGAACCGAAGGAAAACAAAATTTAATAGTGATTGGCAGGGCCAATATTCCTGGCTTATTCCAGACAAAAATGATGTGTATTCTGCATACTGCAAATTATGTGGGAAAAATTTTAAAATTGATGGGGGTGGAATTGCCCAAGTGAAAGCTCACCAAAAAGGCGAAAAGCATCAGCACCATGAAAAAAATTTGGATGGTTTTAGAGGTATGTTTTATGTTCTTCACTTTTTTATCACCTATTTTTTCCTTTCTTATTTTTTTAAAGTCAAAAATAATATGTTGTTTTGGGTTTGTTTTATTAAAATTTTGATTTATTTTAAGACTTTGTAAGCACATTTTTTAACACTCTACAAAACGCCTTCTAAATATGTATTAAGCCTGTTTCTCACTATGCATCTTTTTGATGCATGTATCTTGGGTTTTCATAGGTTAAAAAAAGACAGAACGTGTTTTTGCCTTTTTTTAACCTGTGTAAACCCAAGATGCATGCATCACAAAGTTGCATAGTGACAAACAGGCTTTAGGTAGTTTTGAAGTAGTTTTATCTTCATCTTTCTTAAACAGAAAAAAGAAATGAAATAAAACAGTAGGTAGTATTATTATAAATAAAGATTTGTTAGCAATATTTTTTTGTTTTTAGGTCAAACAACATTTGATAAATCATCTGGAATCCTATCACTGCAAAAAGGACAATTTACCCTTACTCATGAAGAAAAACTCATGAAAGCTGAAATATTTTGGATTCTAAAGACAGTAGTAATTATTCTTTTAGAAGCAATGAGGCTTCCGGTGAACTGTTGGATTTGACGTTTCCTGATTCAAAGATTGCAGAATCTTTCCAGCTGGGAAAAACGAAGACGAAGTATCTCATTCAGTTTTGTCTTGCCCCTTATTTCACTGAGTTGACAGCGGAAGATTTTGAAAAAACCCGGTTTGCCTTTCTTTTTGATGAGACAACTACTAGTCAGGTTATAAGACAATATGATGCTTACATTCAATTTTACAGCAAAAATAAGAACCAAATTGTAAATTATTACTTATCATCTTTGTCACTTGGCCATTGCAGTTCAAATGATTTAAAGAATCCTTTTTTTGATTTTTTTCGAAAAATGAATTTAAATATCCACTATCTTATTCAAATTGGAATGAACGGTCCCAATGTAAATACCTCGTTTTTAAAACTGTTGATAGATGAACTGAGCCAAGATGATAAAAAGATTATAGATGTTGGCACCTGCAATTTACACCAGTTACATACTGCTTTTATGAAGGGATTTTGAGCAGTTTGCAACAGACATGACTAAGTCATGTGCCATCACGGTGGCTTAGCTTAAAAAATGTCCTTATTAGGATCATAAATCAATGGGAAAATTGAAAAGAATATTTTTTGAAAAGTTTACCAAAAGAAAAAACATTTAAATAAACTGTGGAAAAAACAGAGCGCTACCAAATTGTAAAAATACTTAAAAACCCAGAATCGCTAATTGTGATAACATTTGTTGTTTATTTTGCAGGTGTAGTTGAATTCTTTTTACTAAGATTCCAATCTAAAGAACCCTCTATTCACCTCCTTTATTTATCATACGAACAACTGTTTTATGATGTCATGACTAATATTTTTAAATTAGAATTTTTAAAACATGCCACAGCAACAAAAAAAGCAATTCTTAAAAGTGGAATTTCTGATCCACAGCAACTTCGAATGAGAGCGCAGTTTAAAAACTGTTTCAAGACCTTTCTGGAATACCTCGCGGAAAAACTGCCAGTGAATTCAGTAGTACTAAAAGATTTGCAATATTTAAGTTCTAAAAAGAGGCTTGACGATAAAAGCACTTCTGCCTTTGTAAGGTTATGTAATGTGCTTAAAAGAAATTTGACACATTACTTTAAGATCGAGGAAGCTCTTGTAAGCATAGATAATTTGGTATAGAAAATTAGGACACAGTGGCTCAAATATAGAATTCAACCTAATGTTCCAGAAACGACCAGAATTGATACCTACTGGGAAAAGATAGGCGAAATTAAAGATATTGATGACAGTTTTTTAGTAAAGGTCCTACTGACTATAAGCCACGGCAATTCTTCCCCCGAAAGAGGGTTTAGTATAAATAAAGATTTTCTAGATAAAAGACAGTTACTAGATTTGGAAACCTTAATATCATTAAGAATTGTCAAAGACAGGGTAACGACAGTTGATGATATAAAGAACTTTAAAATATCAACTCGGCTTACTCAATTGTACTCTACGGTCAGCCAAAAATACAAACATTTTTTAGAGGCGAAAAGACTTGAAAAGGAGTTAAAAGAACAAGAGAGGGACAAAAAAAAGGAAAAAAACAAAAGGATGAGGAACAAGTTAGGAGGAAGAGGCCCATGACTGAAAAAATGTGTGAATTAAATGAAAAAATATTAAAAACAGAGCAAGAAAAGAGGGTGGCAGAAAGCCTCATAAAAGAAGGTAACCAAAAGTTAGACACGGAAATGGGGAAAAAAATTTGGATCAGAATAAATTGGGAGAAGCCCAAACATTAATAAAAATTGGTTTGGAAAAAAATAAAGACTGTTAAAGTAAAATAGAGGATTTAAAAAAAGAACTAAATAACCAAATGAAAAAACAAGCCGACTAACTTTTATGTGCTAACAATAGTAGTTGTCGTGACCTGTTAAATTTTAATACTCTGTTTCGGTTAAAATCCCATTGCAATATTTTTCTAAATGCTCTATTTTAATTTAAGTTTTTTTTCCTGAAACTGTTTAAAAAAAATTTTCTTTTCTGATAATTTTTCTTAATTTGCCCAATGGTTTTTGTTTTGAATGGACCATATTATTAAGTCTGGTATTTATTTTTTTAGCGAGGTAATTTGTTCCTTTATAGGTTAGTTATTACTTGGTACCTAGTACTTAAAAATGTTGACTGAAAAAAACAATGATTTCTTAAAATTTAAATAATTTTAAGTAAGTTATATGTTTAATGTTTTTAAATAAAATATTTTTTGATAATTAACTTTTGAAACTGTGTGTTCCTTCTCGTTTTCCTAAAAAGATAAATGCATAAACTGGTTGTTCTTTCAATTTTTTTATACAAAAAATGTGTTGTTTATTTTGCATAAAATTTCTCATTTTTTTGAAATGTCTTTAAAATTTCATAATTTTTTAAAAATATGTCCTAAAAAAGTCATAATTTTTTCCAAAAATTGTCCTAAATTCCTAAAAAAAAATGGGTTTTTGCTAGTGGCCACCCTGTAATAGTAAAATTTTAAGTCTGAAACCCTATTTAGATGAATATGGTTGATTGCACGTAGGGGGACGAATTAAAAATTCAGACCTTGGCAGTGATCATAAACATCCATTACTTATTAGTGACAAAAACCCATTTTCAACATTAATAATTCAGTATGAACATGCACGAAATTTTCATTCAGGCTCTCAGGCCACTTTGACGGCTGTCAGGCAAAGATTTTGGGGTCATAAACGGCAAAAACGCAATAAGAAAATTGATTCGAAGTTGCAACCTGTTTTAAAGCGAATCCCGTACGTAATGTTGTAAATCAAATGGCGGATTTGCCTGAACGTAGAGTCAAACCAGCGCGCGCCTTTTTGAAAAGCGGAGTGGACCTGGCAGGACCATTCTTTATCAAAAATAGTATTAATAGAAACCGGCAAATGATCAAAGCTTACCTGTACATTTCGAAATTTGCACTGACCTTACCAGTGTGACATTTTTAGCCGTTTTAAAAAGATTTATATCACGTAGAGGTATTTGTCAATCTTTACTATCGGACAATGGAAGTAACTTCATTGGAGCTCGTCGTGAACTTCGTGAAACCTTCCAATTTTTGCAAAATTTACACAAAGATGTGAGTATTTTAGACTTTTTGAGGGAAAATTACATTACTTGGGAATTAATTCCACCTAGAGCACTACATTTTGGTCGGATCTGGGAAAGCGAGGTAAAGTCTGCCAAGCACCACCTTAAGAGGGTTGCAGGTGATGCCCATTTAACTTACGAAACTTTTATAGTTTAGTTGTCGAGATAGAGGCTATTCTTAACTCCCGGCCATTAACTCCCTTATCCTCGGATGTTAATGATTTCCAAGTGCTTACCCCTGCTCATTTCCTTATCGGAGACTCATTGAAGACAATACCTGATTATGACTTCGTCGAAACACCCATGAAACGTCTGCAAATCAACTATCAGAGGGTTCAAAAAATGTACCAGCAATTTTGGCGGCGCTGGAAGAACCAGCCTCCAGCAAAGAACTAAATGGAAAACCGGAAACAACAAATCTGTTGATGTCGGCACTATGGTTATAGTTAAAGAGGACAATACATTACCCATACATTGGCCGATGGGACGAATAACAGAAATTTTTCCAGGAGAAGACGAGATTATTAGAGTGGTCAACATAGAAACCAAAAGCGGAATTATGAGAAGACCAACGGCCAAGATTTGTGTCTTACCATTACCAGACCAAACCTAAAGTTACCCGAAGAAGACTCTAATCCGAACGAGACATAATTCGAACGAGACATAACCCGAACGACACATAACCCGAACGAGACACATGTCATGGTTTTGAAAGATGCAAGTACTGCACCCTTTCAAGAGGGGCGAGATATGGATAGGCCACCAACAAGAGCCACACAAAAATAAAATTGCAATATGGCTTATTGCATGCCGCCAATTCAAAAGCATCACCATATATGGGCATGTTGGCCGTACGCGCTCGCTATTGGTCGGCGCGCAGGTGTGGGGCCAAGGATAGCAGGTCGTGAGGGGAGAGAAGCTGATTTGCCTTCCAGACGTTACGGAAGAAGCAACGATCGAAACTATGACATTTTTCTATTGTAAATTTTTTACGTCATTTTTTTTTTACGTTTAGTAATACATGATTTGTTAAAACCTAATTGAACCAGCAGTTATTTGCCATGTATATGTTGCAAACGGCATCAGTATATAAACCTCAGGAGTAAAGTGATGCTTAATCCCTCGACAAATTATAGCCCGACCGAAGGGATTAAATGTACCACTTTACTCCCTAGGTTTATAATGTACTATTATGTACTTTAGGAAAAGATTATTGTTAAAATCACGTTATTTCTACGCCAAATGGTTCGTCGACTACAAGAAAGGGTGCTAAGAATGAAATCTTGGCGAAGAGCATGCAAGTGCTGTTTGGCTTGACTTGCGATAAATTTAATTATACTTTTCCAGGGATTAAACGTGCCACTTTAGTCCCTAAAAAGAGGAATTAAACGAACCTATTTAATCCCTAAAATGCATGAATTTTCAAAACTCTCACTTTTTGACAATAAAAATATGGCAACCCTACCTACGACCAATGAAAAATCAGAAATTATTAAAAATATCAAACGCGAACATTTAAATCAACAACCTTCATAACCTGAAGTTTCAATGACGTTCTATCTAAAACGTCAAAACAAATAATGTTACTAAGGGACTTTTCATATATCTTTTTAAAAACAAAGTTTCTTTTTCTTAAAAATGCGTAATATGTGAATTTAAGGGGACTTATTTTTGGTTAGGTACTAAAATTATATTGGATTTATTTACGTTTAATAAATATTTATTGTCTTAAAAATATAGAAAAATAATTAATATTTTCGAGAAAATTAGTGCTCTTATAAAAAAAACCACGCCATCTTGTGGTTTATGTCTAAGCTTCGTTATTATCCTAGGAGCGTAAATAGTCCATTATAGTCGTGTTGGGACGATTGTTAAATTAGTATTATGGGTTGGTCGTAAGTAAACGATTTTATTTAACTTCACAGTTTCTGGCTGTCTAAGGGCCAAATTTATAGTCGTCTTTCAAGGCACCCGGCCTTGTTCCTTCCAGGAGCTCTTCGGGTCAATTTGATATTTATAGTGGTGAAAGGTACCCTTGAAGGAATCCTTACATCAAGGTAGCTACAGAGCTACCTTCGGCCTTCCTTGGCAAATACTGCGAGGTTAAAAAAATAAAAATATTGTTGGGTGGAAGAAGTCCCTGATCACCATGGTCGTCTTCCAAAGGGATACATATGGGACATGCAAAGCCCCTGTGAGTTCTTCAGTGTTAGAACTTCGTGCTTGTATTGATGTTTATTATATTTTATGCAAAACACCTACAAGATACCTGCGACTCAAAATTTGTAATGTAATTCCTTATAATCCTAATTATATGAAAGGATTACACAAAGTATTTAATAACACCGGTCTTAAATTAGTATATCAATCCGGTAACACAATAAGAAGCTTACTAGGAAATCCCAAGGATAAAACTACAGTTCTAGAAAAAAGTGGAATTTACGAAATTAGTTGCATGGATTGTGACAAAAAATATGTTGGCCAAACGAGACGCTCTATTCAAACACGTTTTAAAGAACACTTAGCACACTTAAAATACGGAAGAACTGAAAAGTCAAGTGTGGCCGAGCATGCTTTTGAAAACAATCATAGATCCACATTAGATAACCTAAAACTTCTAAAAAGTGTACCAAACAAAAGACTTTTGAATGCATATGAAAGTATGGAAATCATTAAATCCAGAAATAGTTTAAATAAAGATAGAGGACCCATCCCGTTTAGTACACTTTATTCTTTGGTTGAGGGGAGATAGTATTAAAAATCGTGATCAATCACAATTTATTAGTCTTATCTCCGCCCACTAAAGGATTGTATATAAGCTAGAGCGTAGATTAATTTAGTTCATTGTTTATCGTCTCCTGATGATGCTAACGTTGTTAGCGAAACGCGCGTCGAGTGCAAAAAAGTGTAGTTTTGGTTTGTGGAAAACAATCATAATTTTGTTTTAGTGCAACCAAAGGTTCCAAATTCCCAACATAGACAAAACACTTGTTTAAAATCAGCGAGGGTTTTTATATTTCCCTATATTCTTATAATATCTACTTATTTCTACATAGGCCCGATACAGAGAGACCGTAAAAATGTTCCTGGGCACCAAAAGCGTCGTTACACAATTTACTGTAATGGATGTTCTCATTTATTGAAAAGGAAATTAAATTACTTTTTTTCTAACAGTGCTTTTCTTGATAAGGAAAAGTTGCATGATTGACAGTTCTTTTCTTGATAAGGAAAAGTTGCATGATTTGTACTTATATTTTTATTTATATACCTATATAGTTATTTATTTTTTCTTTTTTTTTAATTGAATGAATTCAACACCTATGTAAGATAAATAAGAACAAATAAAATATATTGTATTGTATTGTATGTAAGTACCTTTTATAAAGTTGGATTCATAGTTCTGAAAATTATGAAGTAGGAAGTAAGGCGCAAATCAAATAAACTATCTTACATACATTTTTTTATTCATACGTAAACTCAACTTATATATTCTTATATCTTTGAATTAGTTCAGCGAGGAAAACCTTTTCCTAGCTAGTGTAGGGTCTTATAAGGGGCCCAAAGACTGCGTTTTTGTTCGACGAGCAAATCTGGTCGAGCAAATACGACGCGAGACCGAAGTGTGTGTGCGACAAATTGTAATTTTTGTTGGCGTTCAAAAACGATGCAAATATTTGGCTTCGCCTGATTTTGTCCGTCGAAGATGTTCGATATATTTAATATAATAAAACTAAATCGATATCTGTGTGCAACTCGCATCCGTCGTTTTTGCTCGACCAGATTTACTGGTCAAACATAACCGTCCAACAAAAACGCAGTATATGGGCCCCTTTACAGTGCCCTCCTTTTGAATTTTATTTTCATTAATTTTTTTGTCATAAAAAAACCACACAAATTATAACAGTGAAGTTATCAGTAGTTTATTTGCACCAACCCACCATCATTTTTGCGACGTTGCCGATGCAACCCTACCTTGAAATATTCCTTCCCGAAGGAAGGGACTATAAATAAGAAATGAAAGGACGCCTTGAAGGACACCTTTGTCAAGGAGGTCTTGAGGCTTTCTTCGACGTCGGACTATAAATTTGGTCCTAACTGTCTATCAAAGCGATTCATTTTTGTAAATATAGATCCGATGACAAAACAATATTATGAAGAAATTTGGAGGTAGGGGGTGGTTGAATAATGGAAAGGGGCTAAATTACTACAATATCACAACTTACTTCGATACTTCCCTGCCGTAAGCCTGGAAACGTAGCAATTTTCGGCCAGATTGGGGTTCTTGAATTTTGTGGTTTGGCATTATTATGTTTCTATCAAATTATTTTCATTAAAAATACTATGTAACATTTTGTGTTTCTATAAAAATATGTTTCGTTTAAATTTAATTCTACACAGCAAACACAAATCGTCGGTATTGAATCGGGTCAATGTCGACAACACCGGCAGTGTGTTGTCAGATTACGATTTTCAGTTTTCTGTCAATAATCGGCAACTGACGGAGGTCCACATTACTACAGTCGAATTTATGCCGACACCACTTTGTTTAATCGGTCGAAAATCGGCAACAGTTGATGGCCCGATTTACTATAGTCGACTTTATGCCGACAATCACTTTATCTGCTTTAGGGCTGACGACAGTCCGATTGGAACTTTGTTTAATCGGACGAGAATCGGCAACTGACGAACCTTATCTGCTTTAGGGCCGATGATGGTCCGATTGTCACTTTTTTTAATCGGTTGAGAATCGGCAACTGACGATGGTCCGATTTACTATAGTCGACTTTATGCCGAAACGCACTTTATCTGCTTTACGACCGACGAAATTTTTGAACTGCTTAATAGTTTCTTCCTAGTAGTAGAGATGGCGCTAATGTCACTATGTTCCCTGTACAGTGGAAGATAATATTATATATATATAATGAGCAAAGATATTTGAAAACTGGAATGCGGACTTGACAAGATGGTGGTACTTCTCTACAAGAATCAACTCTTCCGCCACTTACACCACCCCGACTGGTTAAGCACCCGCATTATCAAAACTTTGTAAACTTTGTGGTTTGCCAATGCCGCATCGTGTCAAGCAACCACCGACGGACCTTCGTCAATCACCGACGTCGGCCCGCTTTGAGATGACGGTGTGGGGCCTTATTATCCACTCATTATCGGACCTTTGTGGTTTGCCATTGTCGGGCCGCTTTAAGCTACCACCGACGGACCTTCGTCAATCGCCGACATTGGACCGCTTTAGCAAACCAATGTCAGACTTGAATAGTTTACCGATGTCGGGCCGAGACCAGCTTACCTACGTTAGACCGACCAAATTAAGCAGCTATATGGGCGGATGGTCGGTTCCATGTAATTAAACCATATCGGACCTTAATCGTACGGCCAAGGTATGCCGATGTCAGCAAAAAGTAAAATTTACGGGCTACAGTGTAACGTTGCGTCGCCAAACATACATTGGGCCTACATCGCAAAGCGGACAAAAAATACTAAATCGACGTCATGCCGACGAAGGCCCGAGGGAACCGTGTTTTCTGGGTATATATGCATATATTCTCTAGCGATTTGATTTTCCCGTCATTTCATTTTCGAAACAGTTTCCTTCGGACCAATTATTTTCTTAAATTCTGACAAAATATGTTTCTGCTAAATTTGGTTTCGGGTTTTTTATAGGACCCACCTCAAAATGCGTAAGGCAAATATTAAAAACTCATATGTTAAAACGCACTAAAATCGCTTCATAAAAACCGAAAAGTATTGAAAACGTATTGAGTTGCACGTGAAAACGTAGTAATGGATGGGCACCAAGACGTGGGGACGGCCCTCATTAAGAGGGTTTAGTAATAGTTATTAGGCTCTGGATTTTTCGCACTAGCCGGTTTTGTTTAAAAAGGAAATCGTTAAAATAACAATAGAAGGATGCAAATTTCAGGTACAAGTTTTATTGCTCCCAGATTTAGTATGGTTCCAACTTTAACGAGAGTGTGTCTGTTTATATTTAAATATGGATAAATACTACAAAGTGTTCGAAATTGTTATTTTTTTAAACGGTCTTAAAAATAAATAATGTACGCGTCCGTGTTTTTTTTACTGACGATAACAACTGATCAAGTCGTGAGTGGTGCATCGATAAAAATTATCGATGTGGACAATTTTATGGACACGGAAGCCGAAACTAGTTTTTCGCATTGCGTTTGTGTGCCTTTTTGGCAGTGCAAGGAGGATTTCAGCGGCTTGGAGGAGGAGGATTTCGATATTGGGATGGTTGACGTACGGAGGTTAGTTAAATTTTAAAGATGTCATCTTAATATACAAGAAAATTACAAAATCAAAACAATTAATTTATATTTCCCACCAAAGTTGACGCGGGTCGTCGCGACGTCGCAAACTGGCCCAGGATTCGATATTACCACGCGGAAGTTCAATTATTTATTAGATTTAAATGAAAAATATTTTATATGCTATGAAAATGTTTTTAAAATTATTATAACTACCCCTAACCCAATTTCCCCCCCCCCCACTTTCTCTCATTTCTCAATTGTGCAGGGGTCAAAAGTAACCAAAATATTCAGTGGCGTAGCCAGGGAGAGGGGTTTGGTGGTCAAACCCTGCCCCCAGGAGATCCAACCCAACCTACAATAAATTAATCATGATTAAGAGCCTCAAGGAGAGCCCCATTCGAGGGGTAAACCACTTGCAAAAATTTGTACACCAAATTTCACAAAATTTCGCAAAATTTCAGCAGCACTGCCAGGTACAATCCTATGACTCCCTGATGTTTCCTAAAAAGGATGAAACAGGTCTGTAGGTGTCTGGATTCTCCATTAGACATTGGAGGCCTGGTCGTAATGAAGTGAGAAACAAAAACGCTTTGTCCGATATGCCACGAGTGTTACTTTAATTTTTATTTGCGGACACGAGATTCAATTTGTTTTTTTGATATATTTTTGGTTTGTCAATCTTTACATACATAACTACAATAAAAATAAATAGACCTTAAAATTAAGGTAAAATGTATTTTTTTTTATTTGTGGTAAAGGTAAAGTGAAATTAAAGTTATTTCAAAACCTTTTATGAAAATAGGTTTGTATCACTAACTTTATTAATAACAGCATGGAAAAAAATTGTTTTAAACACTACATTATTGCTTGGCTAGTTTTAACTTTATGAAAGCCATCAGTTATTTAAATTTAAGGGAATTCATAATAATAACCAGTTTATTATTGAAATTTGATAAAATTCTGTAAAAATTTGTGATATTCTGTAAAAGTTTGTGAAATTATGTGAAATTAAGAAATTTTGCTTAATGTTGTGAAAATTTGTGAAATTATGTGAAATTATGTGAAATTTTGTGAAATTATGTGAAATTTTGAGACATTTTTGAAAATTTTCACTACAAATTTTTAGAAAATTTCAGATACGTACATATCCATATTTCACCAAAAGTATATTATTTAAATCACAAAACATTCACTTCACAGGAGAGCGAAAATAAAGAAGTTTGCATTGTTTTATACATATGGGTCAGTCCATATCAAGTCAACCAGGGTATTTTACCACACCATCTCCGATGTTGATGATTTTTAGTATACATGTTTTTCCTACCAAAAAACTGGAAAATCCAAAATTTCAGACTTTTTTGACCAGTTGTTTATTTTGAATTAATTTTTGAAAATCGAAAAAGTCACTTATTTGTCCTTAACATGTGCGCACAAAATTAGGAATATCCAAAGAACGACTTATAATAGAAAAGTAGGTGAAGGTTCATTTTAAAGCTCTTATAAAGACCTTTCATATGAGAATAATGCATAACATATATTGAAAAAAAAAAAATAAAAAAAAAAATTTTTGATTTTTTTTTTGAAAAATTTCAAAAAGGCCATTTTTAATTTTTTTCAAAAAATTATATTATTTTCTTTAAAGTGTTATTAAACTATTCACAAAATTTTGAGATGGACAAATCATGGGTTCAATGTGAAAAAATTTATTAAAAATGTCACATGCATGAAAAATCGCCTATAAATAGACAATGCATTTTGGTAATTAGAAGAATATAATGGGGTTTAAAGCGATATTACAAAAATATTTAACAATATTTTATTTAATAAAAAATTATATCCTACGTTTCATTCTGTATCAGTAATCAGATTAACATTGCCCCCTATTGTAATATTTACTTACAAAACCTCTTTTCCACCGGAGACGTACTATTGGATGTTCCAATTCTTAGGAAAATATGCCTGTATAAACCTGCCAATACTTTTGTGAAATACTGCCTGTTTATTCCTGTTTAACATTAAGGACACACCTCCTTCATTTTATTGGTCTGTTTAGGTACATTGTGGGGATTTGCTGACATGAAAATTCCTGCATAAATTGATTTTAAATTTTTGGCAAGTATCTTCCTGATACAGCTCCAAATAATCGATACATAATAGTTCGACTGAAGGTTTATCAGAAGTCATCTCTGTGTAATTTTAAAAGTTTCAACTATGGGTGACGCAAGTGGATGGACTAAATATAAAGTAAAGTGCTGTGATCCACTAGAGTTAAAAATCAAGCATTTTGGGAAATTAAGAAATGTGACCAAGTGGATGTGCAGTTACAAAAATGTCAAAATGGGAATGAAAATCTGTGATGGTTGTAGACTAAAGCTTTCAAAGGAGTTTAAGGCATCTGAAGAAGATGAGGCAGGGTAAGTAACAAATAGTATTTTTTAATATAAAATTAATAAACTAAACCAATTGCGTCAAGTACGGAGTGGAAAAATCTCATGGCATTATTTTGCATGGCATTATTTTGCATGGCATTTTGAGAATACAGACATTATGTACAAATTTCTTGGCATTATGTACACATTTTGGGTCAGCTGTTACCCCCTTTTTAAGTTCTTATAAAAAACTAACTTTTTAAATTTTTTTAGACCCAGTCAAGTTCCAGAAAATGATCCAGATTTTCAAGATCCTGCTGAATCATTTACTCTTTTAAACAAGTCATTGGAGCTTCTTGGTGTGTCGCCGATTAAAAGAAAAAATGTATACAAAGAAAAAATTGATATTGTACAGCATACAATTGCGAAAGCATTTACAAAGGAATCAGATTCAACGCTAGTAAAGGAATGCCAGAGTGACGAAAGTGAAATGATTAAGCAGTTAAAGGACAAATTTTTAAAAACCGAAAAGAGGAGTGACAAAATACTAGTTTTATCATGTTTACCTCAAAGTTGGAGTAGAAAGAAGATTGAAGAAGAATTTGGAGTTTCTCAATATTTGGCCAGAGCTGTAAAACAGTTAGTTAAGGACAATGGGATATTATGTTCTCCTAACCCCAAACCGGGAAAGACCCTTAGTGATAGAGTGGCCCAAATAGTGGTAGATTTTTACCAAAGGGATGACATTAGCAGGACCATGCCAGGTAAAAAAGATTATGTTGTTATCAGAAAATATGGAGCTGAAAAAGAATATGTACAAAAAAAATTAGTCTTAGCTAATTTAAAAGAAATTTATGCATTGTTTAAAACTGAGTACCCCAATGAAAAAATTGGGTTTTCAAAATTTTGTGAACTGCGACCCAAAAACTGTATACTGGCAGGAAAAAGTGGGACTCATACTGTATGTGTATGTACTATACATCAAAATATAAAACTAATGCTCAATGGCTCCAAATTAAATAAGCTATATGATGAAAATAACAGGCCTCTTGCAATATCTTATCATGATTGCTTGACTGTTTTTTAAGCAATAGATGCAAGCAATGTCCTGTAGTAGAACAGTTTAAAAATACGTTAATAGAAAAATTTGAGGAAGAATTAATTGATGAGGTCTCATTTAAAAAGTGGGTCTCAGTAGATAGGTGTACTATGGAAACCGTTGTTAAGAAAAGTGATGATTTTGTCCAGGAATTTACTGATGATCTTGTAAAACTTAAATCACATTCTTTTATTGCAAAAATGCAAAAAGATAGATACAATGAAATAAAAATTAACCTTAAACCTGGAGAGTCTTTGATCACTTGCGACTTTGCGGAAAATTATTCCTTTGTTATGCAAGATGAAGTCCAGTCTTATCATTGGAATAACAGCCAGGCAACCCTCCACCCTTTTGCCATTTATTTTCTAAGTGATGGTAAACTGCACAACCTGAATTATGTGTTTATTTCGGAAAGCTTGACACATAATACAATTGCATTTCATTTATTTTTAAAAAAATTAATGCCTGATTTAAAAATCAAAATACCAGGACTTAACAAAATTTTTTATTTTTCGGATGGATGTGCTGCGCAGTACAAAAACAAAAAGAATTTTCTGAATATATGCCTGCATAAAAAAGATTTTGGTGTTGAAGCAGAGTGGCATTATTTTGCCACCTCGCATGGCAAAAGTGCCTGCGATGGCTTGGGAGGAACTGTTAAAAGACTTGCTGCCAAAGCCAGTTTGCAGAGGCCCTATGACAATCAAATAATGACACCTCTACAATTGTTTACTTGGTGTGAAGAAAACATATCTGGCATTGATTTTAAATATTGCACAGAAGCAGATTATACAAATCATGAAATAATTTTGAATAAAAGATTTGCGGAAGTCTTAACAATACCGGGGACACAAAAAATTCATGCTGTAATTCCTCTTACAGAAAGCACGTTTTTGGCAAAACAGTTTTCTACATGCTTAGAGGTCGAAACACATAATCTTTTTAAAGGTGGAAGCATTATTTTGCAAAATATCGAGTCAGGGTTTGTCACTGTAGAATATGACAGTGCTTGGTGGCTGGCTTGTGTCTTGGGGAAAAATAATGAGAGCGGAGAACTGAAAGTAAGCTTTCTTCATCCACGAGGACCTGCCTCATCATTTTTTTACCCAACACCTCAAGATATTTTAATTATTAAACCAGAAAGTCTTATAAAAAAAGTTGAACCCAACACTGCTACTGGCAGAACTTACAATGTCAGCAAAAAAGAAATGTCAGATTCATCAGAAATTCTTAAAAGAAAGTTAAAAAAATAAATTTAAGGTATATAGTTAGTCTTAGTGTTTTCTGTCTAATTTTTATCAACGAAGTAGAAAAGTTTGTTTATTTCTTTTGCGAGTTTAAAATAAAATAATTTGTAGATAAAGCCTCTGGGTATTTTTTAAAACCTGTATCCATCCAACAAATTTATTTATTTTAATATCCAGTGCACTATTGGTGCTCCTAAAATATGTTTATTTTTTTAAATGCATGATTTTTAATGTACTTAATATTTTTGATATTTTTTTTGACATTGAACCCATCATTTCTCCATCATAAAATTTTGTGGATAATTAGGTAACACTTTGACCAAAATTATATATTTTTTTCAAAAAAATTAAAAATGGCCTTTTTGAATTTTTCAATTTTTTTTTTCAATTTTTTATTTTCAAATTTTTTTTTTGTTAAAATTATGTTGTGATATTTCATAAAAAAGAGCTTCAAAATGACTTTAAAATGAGCCATTTATTACTTTCCTAGTGTAAGTGGTTCTCGAGATATTGCTAGTTTTGTACATTCTTGTTAAGGTCAAAATGCTGACTTTTTTATTTTGAAAAATTAAAAAAAAAAAAACTACGAATCAAAAAAATCTAAAAATTTGCATTTTCAACTTTTATGGTAAGAAGAAAATATATACCAAAAATCATCAAAATTGGAATTGGTCGCGTAAAATTTTTGTGATTTTTTGGTTGATTTGATATGGAATGACCCATATAAAGACTTAATATTGTTCAGAAAATCCTGTATTTCCCTGCCCTAAAGTATGGATACCCAGCAAACACAAATCGTTGGTACTGAATCGGACCAATGTCGACAACGTTGGCAGTGTGTCGGCATCGGCGACTACACTCTGGCCCGATGTTGGTCAGATTGCGATTTTCAGTTTTCGGTCAATAATCGGCAACTGACGGAGGTCCACATTACTACAGTCGACTTAATGCCGACACCACTTTAGGACCGACGATGGTCCGATTGTTTAGTTGGTTGAAAATCGGCAACTGACGATGGCCCGATTTACTATAGTCGACTTTATGTCGAAGCCCACTTTATTTGCTTTAGGGTCCACGATGGTCCGATTGGAACTTTGTTTAATCGGTCGAGAATCGGCAACTGACGATGGCCCGATTTACTGTAGTCGACTTTATGCCGACGACTGCTTTAGGGCCGACGACGGTCCGATTGGAACTTTGTTTGATTGGTCTAGAATCGGCAACCGACGATGGCCGACGCCCACTTTATCTGCTTTAGCGCCGACGACGGTCCGATTGGAACTTTGTTTGATTGGTCGAGAATCGGCAACCGACGATGGTCCGATTACGTCACCTCAAAATTTTTAAACTGCTTAATAGTTTCTTCCTAGTATGTAGAAATGGCGCTAATGTCACTATGTTCCCTGTACAGTGGAAGATAATATTATATATATATATATATAATGAGCAAAGATATATTAAACTAGAATGCGGACTTGACAAGATGGTGGTACTTCTCTATAAGAATCACCTCTTCTACCACTTAAACCAGCCCGACTGGTTAAGCACCCGCATTATCGAAACTTTATAGTTTGCCAATGTCGGGCCGCTTTAAGCTACCACCGATGGACCTCCGTCAATCGCCGACGTTGGACCGTTTTAGGAAACCAATGTCGGACTTGCATAGTTTACCGATGTCGGGCCGAGACCAGCTTGCCTACGTTAGACCGGCCAAATTAAGCAGTTATGGGTGGATGGTCGGTAGCATGTGGTTAAACCATATCGGACCTTAATCGTACGGCGACGGTATTCCGATGACGGTGGGCTATAGTCTAACGCTGCGTCGGCAAACATACATTGGGCCTACATCGCAAAGCGGAAAAAAAATACTTCTGGTCCGATGTCGTAAATCGACGTCGTGCAGATGACGACAAATTCGACAAACCGTGTTTGCTGGGTATATTTCATTAAAAAAGCAATAAAGTCACATGAACTTTTTAATGTATTTATGTAAAAACTACCTTTTCTTTTTTAAGGTTATGTTTAAAATCTCCCCTTTTTCTGATGAATCAAAAAGGATATTTTTGATTTGTCAATCTTGTGATCCCAATACAATAAAAAGAAATACACCTTAAAATTAAGGTAAATAGTTATAGTGCGGAACCAGGCAAGGGCGGGAAAGATACTTTACGCATAAGCTAGGATAAATATGTGATATGTGAATATATGATGTTTTCCGCACGGTCGTAGTAAAATGTTTTTTTTTTAATTTGTGGTAAATGTAAAGTCAAAAAATAATGCACATAAATAATGAAATTTTCTAAAAATTTGGAATGAAAGTTTTCAAAAATTTCACAGAATTTTGCAAAATATTACAAAATTTCATAAAACATCACAGAATTTCACAGAATTTTACAAAATTTCACGGATTTCACATAGCTTGTACACCAAATTTCACAAGTGGTTTACCCCTCGCCCCCATTTTTTCGACCCTTTACTTCGGTTTGTGGTGTTTGGTGTGATGTCTTCAATTTTAAAAATTTTGCCTGCGGTGTTATGACGTCATTAATAGTTTAATTCTGAGGAATTTTTATCACCAGCACTCAAAACGTGTAATAAATGGCATTCTTGGTATAATTTTTGTTAAAATTTTCATCTGCGGCGCATTTATGATTTGGCGACAAGTCCATATATATCACCCCTTCTTGGCATCTAACCAAATCTACTTTTTCAAAAATATTTTACAAAAATCCTAAAAGATCAAAATTTTTTAAGATTTTTTTTGTTTTTTTGTCAAAGTTTAAGCAATTTTTTTGTCAGCAATATTTTAAACGCGTAAAAAATATCATTTTAGTGTAATTTTTTCAAAATTTTAATTTTGAAAAAATCTGCCCATAAGACTGGATAAGACTTGCTTTTAAAAATAAGATTTTTGTTTCGTATAAAGAAACTCAACACCTATTAAACCACCTCTCTGTCCTCCCTTCAGTTCAAGAGCTCAAGCAATAGGTACCTACCGAATTTTTAAAAATTTGCCATAGGTAGGTAGTTAGTAGTTGAAACCCCCCCCCCCCCAGACTCGATTTCTGGCTACGCCACTGAAATATTAGTGTTTACAGTTAGAGACCAGCAGAGGTTATTTAAATTTTACAAAAGATGTTCAAAATTTACACAATATTACGAATTCGAGTACAGACGACTGTGTAGTGGAGTAAATTCGTAGGGATTTTCAAGAGAAAACTGCAAAAAGGGTATATTTTTTTATATTTGGCATAGTAATACCTAATACCAAAAGCTAAAATTCCAGTCGAGGATCCCCCATTTTCCGGCCCCAGAAACCAAGATGGCGGCTGTCAAAGTTGGGAAAAAATGTGTTTTCTACGTTTTCAGAAAAATGAAATCGAAATCGATTGGGTAATAGTAAGGAGGTCCCATTTAATCCAAAAACATAAAAAAGTTGTCACTTCAAAACAAAATGGCGGACAGATTTCAAAAATTTAGTTTTTCTTTGATTTTCTTTTTACTTTTTACTTTTTAAATGATGATCTTTTCTGATGTCTCATGTTAAAGATGCTAACTGGCTTCTTGATCTCACAATAAAAAATATTATATGCGGGTGAAAAGATGGCGCTTAATATGTCAAAAATATAAGAGACCTTACTAATTTATAAACAACATTTTTTTTTAATTATTTTTAGTGGAATACTATTATTTCTCTGGTAAAATTTTAAAAAGCATTTGATTTGACATATGATATTCAAAATGGCGGCCAAACTATCGAGAAAAAAGTAATTTTCCCCTTCTGGTGTGGTAATTACACTAATGTCAAGCAATATCAATTTATACTAAATCGAGGACGCTTTTCTCAAAAATTGCAAAAAAAATTACACATGTCATTCCCAAATCAAGATGGCCGCGACTAAAATTAAGAAACGTCATTATTTTTCTGCACGTTAGCAATTGTCAAAAAAAAAATTTTAATGATGCAGTTAAAATGGCGGACGATTAAGTAAAAAAAGTTTTTGTTTTGTTTAACACAAAGCATGTGGCAGAATATTGCGTTGCGCTAAGTAACACATATCCATTCCAAAAATAAAAAAAAGTGACATATGTCATTCACAAATCAAGATGACGGCGACTAAAATAAAAAAAAACAACAATTTTTCTGTCCGTTTAGATTTTTTCACAAACAAAAGCAGTTTTTTAGTTAAACAAAAAAAGTACATGATAAAATATCAGATTTTATCAAATTAGAGACACATTTAAAAAAAAATTACACATGTCATTTTCGTCCCAAAATCGCAGCGATTAAAATTTAAAAAAAAAACAACATTATTTTTTCGCCCGTTTACATTTTTTCAAAAAGAAAAGCAGTTTTAGGATAAGCTAATTAAATTTTAAATTTTTGTATCGGAAAAAAATTAATACCTCAGTTAAAATGGCGGACGATTAAGTAAAAAAAAGTTTTTTTTTGTTTAAGACAAAGCACGTGGCAGAATATTGCGTTGTGCTAAGTAAGACATATCCATTCCAAAAAAAAAATGACATATGTCATTCACAAATCAAGATGACGGCGACTAAAATAAAAAAAACAATTTTTCTGTCCGTTTAGATTTTTTCACAAACAAAAGCAGTTTTAGGATGAGCTAAATTAGTTTTAAATTTTTGTGTAAAAAAAGTTTAATGCTTCAGTTAAAATGACGGACGATTAAGTAAAAAAAAATATTTTTTTTAGTTAAACAAAAAAGTACATGATAAAATATCAGATTTTATCAAATTAGAGACACATTTTAAAAAAAATTACACATGTCATTTTCGTGCCAAAATCGCAGCGATTAAAATTTAAAAAAAAAACAACATTATTTTTGGCCCGTTTACATTTTTTCAAAAAGAAAAGCAGTTTTAGGATAAGCTAATTAAATTTTAAATTTTTGTATCAGAAAAAATTAATACCTCGGTTAAAATGGCGGACAATTAAGTAAAAAAACTGTTTTTTTTTTCGTAAGATAAACAAAAAACACTTGGCTAAATATTTAAAAACAAATGACATATCATCTTATAGTCAGATATTATCGACATTTCTAAATATTCCTACGCGGATGCTTAGGTACTGGCTACTTGCTAAAAACTTTTGTATCTGATATGTTTTCCTGTAAAACAACTATAGACCTATGTTTGAATGTTTGAGACAATGATGTGTTTGAAATTAACTCTGTGTTTCGGACTTCCATTGTCTATATTTTATTTATACACGACGTTTCGATCAGTACAATCTCTGATCGTCTTCAGGTGCAAACACGTCGTGTATAAATAAAATATAGACAATGGAAGTCCGAAACACAGAGTTAATTTCAAACTATAGACCTAATTGTAACATTACGTCATTCTTATTAATATGAACTAGGTTAAGGGTGGCGTCTAGCAGCCAGTTTTTGCACAATCGCGGTGTTGGAATCCTGCAATTCTCTTAAATAGCTTTCCGTCTCTTCTCTAAAAAACTGGGCAAACCGAATTGAAATTTTTTTGTCCCTCTTATTTTTAGGGACTCCATAGAGGTGCAGAACTACTAAGCCGATCCAAAATTTGCAATATTTTGCTTTATTTTCGAGATTTTCCATTCTCCTGGGCAACATTCAAAATATTTGAGAATTTACCCCTACCGGTCCTATTCTCTGTCTCACTTTGTTCCCAGTTGGTTGGTTTATTTTGCCGTCCACGATGAAATCTAAAAGTCGGAATAGCCGTTAAGCACCCAATTAGGCTCTGATTTACATTCTAACACCAAAAAATCGTCCTAATTTTCGTTAAATCATATCGGAGAAGATAATTTTTTGACAAGGATGCCCAATAGAACAGGTACAGTCATAGGTACAGTCATTCTAAACGCGCGATCCCCTCTCAATCAATATCCACCCCCCCGCTTCCATCAATCAACTGTGAAAGAACCATTTCGCCTCGTAAGCCGTGCCGATTATGTTCACGTGATCACCTGTAGGACGTCAAAAAAATTTATAACAGACATTACAATTTTTGGTCTAAACACTCCTGATTTAAAATGTTTATAAGTTTTTCAGCTCATGACCAATTTAGATAATTAATACCTCGGTAAGCAAAGAATATATGGGGCTTATGCCTCATTGACAAAAATCAAGTCCAGGGTCGCATACAAATTTTTCGCATGGGGGTGAAATTTACCCATTCTTTAAAGCTCTTTGCCATCTTGGATTTTTGACATATGTCAAATTTTGAGTCACTTCAATAAAGTTTCAACTTTCTTCTATAAAAGCAGCCAAAAATTTCGAAAATCGGCCGATTGGGTCCAAAGTTATAGCACGGATCACCTCTGTTCGGTACTCTGTGGTTATAGCGCGTTTAAAAAGAGACAAATTTTTGGGCCCTGCATCCTACACTTTTGCGTTTGTTATTAAAGAAAGCAAAACTTAACATTTGGCATCTTAGCAAGTGACATCATATGTATATATTTTAAGAGTTTTGATATGTTTCTATGCGGTATCGGTAGGGTGGAACAAAAAACCAAGACAAATCTCATAAATAAGTAGTTTTTCTATCAGTTTTACGAGCAAACGAGCCTGGCTTGTAAAATTTTATAAAACTATAAAACAGCATAAAAACTCACCAACTTTTATGAGGATAGGGTAACCGGAGGAGTGTTGATTTCTAATTATAATTAGATCGGCTCGTTAGTCTACAAACCAATATTTTTCCATTTCTGTTTTAGAATAAAAAGATTCAAAAGAAAATCATCTCTGGATCCAAGTCAAATTTGTACAGGAGAACTTGACGTTTGCTGTAAGGTGAGATGTGGACAGGCAGGGAGAATTCAGGACAACGATCTAGAAAATAGAATGTTTTATTCTTTCTCCGAGGAAACATCTCCCCGAATTTTGGGTAAGTAATAGAGAATGTAAAAAAAATATATAAAAATCCAAACATTGGAAAATCTTTAGTATTAGTAACATCGATCCCATAGTTGTCATGTTAACCTAATACGTTTTCCCCTGTTTTTAATATTATTTAAAATACCTTCAATAATTTTTAGTTCCGTTTAATTAAATGGTCTAGATATATATAGTAATAAAAATCTATGTTTCTATAAAAAAAAAACTAAAAATATATTCATGTAGGATGTACAACTATAAAAATAAGAAAAAGGTGCCGTGGAAATCCCTATTCACACTGAAATTAATGACAAGCCGGCAACACAGATTTCCTGCCTTTGTTTACCTGTGAAACGAAATACTGCGGTCCCCCGGCTTCTGTTTCAATTTGCATGTAATAATACACCTCGGAACCATTTTTAGCCACAAATTTTCACAAAAATATCAAAAAAACACTATTGACAAGTGCTGAAACTTTCACTTTCTAAACAATAATGACATTCCAGGAAAAATCGAGAAACCGCTACAAACAATCAATGTTGCCACCTTCACTACAAAAGAAAATGTTTAAGGAAAACACATGTTAAATTTTCAAAAAACCTCGAAAGTTTTAAATAGGTTGTGAGTATTTTTGTATATATTGTGTATATTAGCTTTTTCAACATATATCTTAAACCTCAATAATTAATTAATAAATAAGCGTCAAAACTTAATCCAAATTTAATAAGTTTTTTGTTGCATAATTTTGTTATTAAAATTGGCACACATTTCTTTCTCCCCTTTCCCCACTGTAGATATTGCACTCAAACAACCAGTGTAACCAGACAGACCAGACTCCTTCTAGTAGTTCAATGTTCTAAGACTCTATCTCTCCAGTAGCGACACTTTTGTGCCCCCTGGCATTCTCTCCTGTGTAGCTATTCTTGAAATCAAGGAAAAGAAAATAATTTCCCACAAATGCGCGGTTCCTGTGAGTCGATGTCGCTGATTTCCCCCAGGAATGACACTAATAACAATATTTTAAACAGAAATTGGTGCCTTTTATTTTTTTTATTTCATCCATCCATCATACAAAGCAAAAATAATAAAATTAAGTACATACTTTTAAGAGAATAATGCGCTATTAGTGCAGCATCTAAACCTCAAAAAAGTAAAGAGCTGTTGAAGCGCAGACTAAAAATATTACTAACAAACTTATTACTAACAACTAACTTAAAATTAAAAAGAAGGAAACATTAAAACAAAATTAAATAAAAAAAAAATAAAAGATGGACGGACTTATGTAATACAATACAATACAAACATTTTATTGCCAACAGGTCATTACATAAATGCAAAAGCAACGTCAAAAGAAGTTTAGGTCTTAAGATCCTTATGGAACTGACATGAATAAATAAATAAATAAATAAATAAATAAATAAATAAATAAATAAATAAAATGTAACTTATACATATAAATAAAAATATATAAAGTAAACAGGGCTTCACATGATGAAATCAAATGAGTAGTACTGTTTTTGTAGTACGAAGATATGTACCTCTTTCTTAAAACGATGGAAACATTCTATGTCTCTGATTGTCTTTGGCAACATTCGATATGCTTTTATGGCTCGATAACAAGAACCTTTCTCAAAAAATGTTGAACAATGTATAGGAATAGCAAGGTCCTGCCTCCCTCTTGTTTGCATAGCATGCTCTGAAGCGTTATCACTATTGCTTACAAATAGATTTTGGTGTTTTTTACAAATAAAACCAGTGTTTTGAAATATAAGGATGGTACAGTTAAAATGTTTAGTTTTAAAAAAAAGGCCTGCATGACGTTCTTGGGTGTAATTTACACATGCAACGAATTGCCCTTTTCTGAGCTATGAAAACTCTCTTTGCATTTGAGGCAGTTCCCTAAAACATAACGCTATATGAGATGACTGACTGCACTGAAGCAAAATAAAAGGTTTTTAAAGTATCTAGAGACAAAATGTCTCTGAGCCTCCTTAAAGCTGCGCAATGGCTGTTTATTTTTGCTGCCGTGTTTTGTATTTGCTGTGCCCAGTTTAAATTGGAGTCAAGTGTAACGCCAAGAAATTTGGTCTGCTCAACTTCTTGTATTGATTTACCATTTAAGGAAACATATAAGGATGCATCAGCAATGCCAGCTTTACGAAAGCTCATCAAGTTTGTTTTTTCAACGTTCAGTTTTAAAGAGTTTGCCTCACACCATTCACTCATCCTCCCCGCGGCACGTGAACAGCTCCCCGACAGTTCAGAGACCGATTCAGCAGAACCTCAGACTAATATTAATCTGAGAGCAGAACCAACCGTCCCAGTGTCATCAGCATACTGCGACAACAAATCAGCATCCAGCAGTGCCGACAAGCTATCCACATACATTAGGAAGAGGATGGGGCCCAGTATGGATCCCTGGGAGACTCCTTGGCTTACATGTGTTACTTTTGAATAATGCTCAGTAAAATTTTGTGTAATACATACTGTTTCCTTTCTCTTAGTAAGGTAGGACTTTATCAATTTTGTGGCTATACCCTTTACTCCAAAAGTGCTGAGTTTTTCTATAAGGTTTTGGTGGTCTACAGTATCGAATGCCTTAGACAGGTCAAAGAAGAGCCCTGACACAAATCGCTTTTTGTCTAGTTGCTCGACTATGTATGTAATTGTATTGAAAATCGCCAGTTGAGTTGATTTTTTTGGCAAAAAACCGAATTGAGATTTTGAAAGCATCTCATTGCATACTACATACTCAAGCAACCTTGTGTAAATAACCCTCTCAAAGACTTTCGACACTGCAGGTAATATTGAAACAGGTCGGCAGTTATTTATGTCTTGTTTTGGTCCTTTTTTATATACTGGGAAAACTTTAGCTATTTTAAGTTGGTCAGGGAAAACTCCAGTTGTAAGACAGTTGTTAATAATACCACAGAGAGGTTTTGTAATATGATTCACTGCATGTTTGATGAGAACAATCGGCACATTATCCACACCAGCTGAATATTTATTGGGCAGGCTGTAGAGTATAAGGCTGTAGAGTAGTATATAAATAAATAAAAACTAAAAAAAATATAATTTAACAAAAAATAAATGTCAAAAAATAAGTAATGATAGAAAAAGGAACTGTGCTATATAGGGTAAGATGAATGCAGTCATAAAAAACATTATATATATATATCTATATTTATGTTTTCGATACATAAACTTTATTTTATCAACAATTGTTTGGCGTATTTCTTAAATGCAGAAGGAGAGGGGCTAAAATTAAATACTTTATATTGATTGACAAGAGAGGCTGCCAGATATGAAAAGGACTTTTTAAAATTTTCTTTCTTGTGCTTAGGTACGGTTAGTAGGTTCTTTTTACGGAAATTACGGCTATGAATGTCTGTTCGAAACGTAAGTTTTTTGTAAAGGTAAGGTGTTGATTGAAACTTAATGATTTTGTACAAAAAGCAAAGAATGTGAAGTCTTCGTCTGTCGAACATGGTTTGTCATCCAAGTTCGGGTAGCTTATGTGATACTCTCTGACGACGCCTTATTCCAAACTTAAATCGGAGTTTTGCATTTTTTTAATTCGTTGTTTAGTAATGACATCTAGAAATGGATCGTAAACAGTATCGCAGTAATTAAAATGGGATAATACTAACGAGTCACAAAGCTGATTTTTTTTTGTGTTTTGATTAAGGTAATATCTATGAGAATTAAGCGATTTAAGTACAGAGTAACCTTTTTTAAGACATAAATTAATGTGGGAGACAAATTTTAGTTTTTGATTAATGTTAAGTCTCAAGTTTTTTACGGTAGATTGAAATGTTATGTCAGCGCCATTAATTTGCAGTTTTATGGTTTCTGACAGATTATCTCGTACGTTTTCGGGACAAAACATAATGCTGACTGTCTTAGCAGGATTGAGTTTGAGCATATGTTGCTTTTTGTAAATCGCTGTTGATTTTAAGATTGGCATCCTATGCTTGATTAGGAAAAAAAGAATATTTTAATGTCGTCACAGTACTTTATTTCTCTCACTAATGATCAGTAGAAACAAATTTCGACAAAAGTCATCCGCATGCACTTATGTAAGCAAAATTAATCATCTAAATCCAGGAGGCTATGAAAATTTCTGGAATTTCAGCCGTTATGGTGAGCATCGAATTTGGAACACCCTGTATAGCTGTATCTACTGCTGTCTTGGACATTCTGAAGTAGAATCTAAAGTCTGAAAGCTCGTAGTTGAGAACTGTGTTCTCTATATGTAACATATATCTCTCTTTGGCCTAGCTTTTTCTCGTTTTACCCTTTAAAATTAGATCAAGCTCATCTTCCGAAGAAGTGTATTCAGAACTAGTGACTATTTTTACTGCCATTTGGGCACTAATTAGTTTTGTTGTTACTTTTTTTTAATAATACGTTTTTTAAGGTTGTTAATCCATCACAACCGGTCCACCGACTCTAAAGTCTAAAGTCGGTAAATGGGGCCGACGGACATCTAATATTTTAGAAACACGTTGGATGCCAACCGTTGAATTCTCTATTTTTGGAGGAATTGGCGGCGTTGTCCAATAGGATTTGTGCGTTTGTTTTCTCCCTGATTTCAAGAATAGCAGCTACACTGACCTGCCCCTTTTTTTGCAAAATCCACAGCATTATGTGTCCATTTGGGGAAGGGAATGATAGATCCTGTACCTCGAGTGCTGGCAAGGTTCTCAGGGAAAACTCTTTAAAAACCGGAAACACGAGGGATTTTTTGTTGGAAATTTTGAGAGAAATTCTAAATTTTCGCTGGTAAATCTAAATTTCTATTAAACAATACCGGTCGAGAATATTTCAAAAATATTAAGAAAACGGAAAAAAGTGGGAAGTTTATCTGGAAAATTTTCTTTTAAAACTGAATTGTATTTTCGGTTTTTTTGCCACCTAACACAATGGCGACCGCCACATTCAATGAGTTATTTGTTTGTTTTAAAGGGGTAGTTCTCCAAAATGAGAAGTTATGCTTAAGGTCATAGGTCAAAACTGCACCCATGAAACAGTGGCTGTCGTCAGAGGACGCGAGTGAAGCACCGTTTCATCTACAACTTCCATATTTTCAATAGGTAGGATTTTTGCTTACATATATGAATAAAATTTCCGGTTGTATATAAAGAATTTTCGTGTGGGCTTCACCTCCTATCAAGACCACGAGCCGCCACTGCCATGAAACGTCATTAAATCCGCCAAATGACGATTTGTATTACATTATTATATATATCATTATACATTTTGTATTTCGTTATTATTTGATTATTTGTATAATATATAATTATTGGCCTTTTAGAAAAAAGGACACCTAGTTTTTTTTCGCTCAGGCAGGGAACTATAGGGTGGACCACAAAAAACCGGAACGTTTTGTTTTAACTGCCAATTTTTTATTTATTGTCGGATTTTAACGGAAAAAATAGTTTTGGGAAGGTAATGAAATAGACTTTTTGCAAATATGTCAAAAAATGACATTTCTCAAAAATTCAAAATGGGGGATGTCTAAAAGTTTTATGCTTCTTAAAACATCATTGGGTTTTTTTTTGAGACCCTTTGTATATTTTTTTTTGCAACCACAAACAACTTCTATCTATTGTCTGTAAACCGATGTATCATTTTATAAATTTTATTAATAAATAAAAAAAAAGATGAGTTTTTTGTAAACCAACTTCTTGCATTAATTAAAAACTGCTAATAATGAAAGTTAACCGGATTTCGTTATCTTTTAGCCAATTTTGTTGACAAGGACACTCTACAGATGCTAACAATAACGCTGGTGAAGTTTTATGAATTTTAAAAAACCCGTTGGCTTTTTTCTTATTAAACCACTTTGTATATTTTTTGATGTAACAGAAAAGTACCAACTATTATCTGTAAACCAATTTAACATTTGTTAAAATCTATAAGGAAATAAGAAAAATATTAGGATTCTAGTGTAACACCTTGTTTGCATATTATGTTATTTTTATATTATTTGTGTGATGATTCCTAATAAGGATGAAACAGGTCTGTAGATGTCTGGATTCTCCATTAGATATTGGAGGCCTGGTCGTAATGAAGTGAGAAACAAAAACGCTTTTAGCAACGAGGATATAAGCTAAATAAGAGGACACGTAATGCTAATATCCGACCAGCAAGCCAAGCCATGAAAGGGGAATTACCGCGGGGAATTACCGCAAGTTTTTCATTCTTTGCTGAATGCGCTAGGATGAATCTGGGTAATATTTATTTGGAATTAAAACGCCAATAATCCAGCGCGTTGAACCGTCGTCGAATGCATACCGGTTTATCAGTGGCGTACGTGTATGAAATAAATATAAAGGAATGAACTTGTTGCTAAGGGAATGGGAGCTGCTAGAGAGCTAGATTATAATATAAATTAATGAATATGCTAAATGAAGCAGGACAGTTTTTATTATTATTAAACGATTATATTTACCATTACAGTCTGGCTGACTATCAACTTTTGCGATTCGTTTTTGTGTGAAAGGTCGAAAATTTCAAGGCAAATTATTTAATTTAAAAAAAAAGTTAGTACTTTTTGTTAAAAAAAAAGTCGTTAAAAAAAACAAAAACTTAAAACAGAATTTTTCTTAAAATCCCAAAGTTATAACCCAAATTTAAAAATTATTGTGTTTTAATAACTGCCAAAATATTTTCTTTCCACAAAAGTGATTATAAATTTATATATTAAATGTTTTTTTGTTTCAGAAGTAGTAAAATAAATTAAAAAATAAGTTGAAAAAAAAAACTAGGTATGATAAATTTGAAAATATTTTTGTTTTATTTCGATAGTTTTTTGAAAAATATTTTCTTTTTAGCAGCCAACCTCAACGATTGTTATAAAAATTTTAGTTAACGATTTTGAAAATTTAAATATTCAAAATATGTTTTTTTTTTGTTTCATAAGTTTTCCAAAATAATTTTCATCAAAAAAATTTTAATAACATTTTTTCTTCAACATTTTCTTTTGTAAAAACGGGAAATTTATTCTAAAGAAATATTTCTTACCCAAAATAAAAAACAATATTTAAATTAAAAAAAAAACCAACAATCACAAAAAATAACTAAGTCTAAACACCCACTGTGTTCTATGTCTATAGGCATAGCGCGCACTACCGAAATGTTGTGCTCCGGCAACAAATTGTTAAAAACTAAATTCAATTTGGGCTCAGTTAAGTTTGCCCCCCCCAGATCGATTTTCTCAAGAACTTTTATGCCAAAATTTTGCACACATTTTGCACAATTTTGCACACCACAAATCAAATTTTGCACACCTTCCAAACTTGACGTTGCCCCCCCCAGTCAATATTTTTCAAAAATTATGGTGTCATTTAAAAGGTCTTATTTTGCACAATTTTGCACACCCATTTTAAAATTTTGCACACCTCCCTGTAACCCACACGAGGGTTCTGAAAATATCAAGTTTGCCCCCCCCAGTCAATATTTTTCAAAAAGTTTGGTGTCGTTAGAAAGGTCTTATTTTGCACAATTTTGCACACCCATTTTAAAATTTTGCACACCTCCCTGTAACCCACACGAGGGTTCTGAAAATATCAAGTTAGCCCCCCCCAGTCAATATTTTTCAAAAAGTTTGGTGCCGTTAGAAAGGTCTCATTTTGCACAATTTTGCACACCCATTTTAAAATTTTGCACACCTCCCTGTAACCCACAAGAGGGTTCTGAAAATATCAAGTTTGACACCCCCAGTCAACATTTTTAAAAAAATTTGGTGGCGTTAGAAAGGTCTTATTTTGCACACCCATTTTAAAATTTTGCACATCTCCCTGTAACCCACACGAGGGTTCTGAAAATATCAAGTTTGCCCCCCAGTCAATATTTTTCAAAAAGTTTGGTGTCGTTAGGAAGGTCTTATTTTGCACAATTTTGCACACCCATTTTAAAATTTTGCACACCTCCCTGTAACCCACACGAGGGTTCTGAAAATATCAAGTTAGCCCCCCCCCAGTCAATATTTTTCAAAAAGTTTGGTGTCGTTAGAAAGGTCTTATTTTGCACAATTTTGCACACCCATTTTAAAATTTTGCACACCTCCCTGTAACCCACACGAGGGTTCTGAAAATATCAAGTTAGCCCCCCCCAGTCAATATTTTTCAAAAAGTTTGGTGCCGTTAGAAAGGTCTCATTTTGCACAATTTTGCACACCCATTTTAAAATTTTGCACACCTCCCTGTAACCCACAAGAGGGTTCTGAAAATATCAAGTTTGACACCCCCAGTCAACATTTTTAAAAAAATTTGGTGGCGTTAGAAAGGTCTTATTTTGCACACCCATTTTAAAATTTTGCACACCTCCCTGTAACCCACACGAGGGTTCTGAAAATATCAAGTTTGCCCCCCCCCCAGTCAATATTTTTCAAAAAGTTTGGTGTTGTTAGAAAGGTCTTATTTCGCACAATTTTGCACACCCATTTTAAAATTTTGCACACCTCCCTGTAACCCACACGAGGGTTCTGAAAATATCCAGTTTGCCCCCCCCAATCAATATTTTTCAAAAAGTTTGGTGCCGTTAGAAAGGTCTTATTTTGCACAATTTTGCACACCCATTTTAAAATTTTGCACACCTCCCTGTAACCCACAAGAGGGTTCTGAAAATATCAAGTTTGCCACCCCCAGTCAACATTTTTAAAAAAATTTGGTGGCGTTAGAAAGGTCTTATTTTGCACACCCATTTTAAAATTTTGCACATCTCCCTGTAACCCACACGAGGGTTCTGAAAATATCAAGTTAGCCCCCCCCAGTCAATATTTTTCAAAAAGTTTGGTGTCGTTAGGAAGGTCTTATTTTGCACAATTTTGCACACCCATTTTAAAATTTTGCACACCTCCCTGTAACCCACACGAGGGTTCTGAAAATATCAAGTTAGCCCCCCCCAGTCAATATTTTTCAAAAAGTTTGGTGCCGTTAGAAAGGTCTCATTTTGCACAATTTTGCACACCCATTTTAAAATTTTGCACACCTCCCTGTAACCCACAAGAGGGTTCTGAAAATATCAAGTTTGACACCCCCAGTCAACATTTTTAAAAAAATTTGGTGGCGTTAGAAAGGTCTTATTTTGCACACCCATTTTAAAATTTTGCACACCTCCCTGTAACCCACACGAGGGTTCTGAAAATATCAAGTTTGCCCCCCCCCCAGTCAATATTTTTCAAAAAGTTTGGTGTTGTTAGAAAGGTCTTATTTCGCACAATTTTGCACACCCATTTTAAAATTTTGCACACCTCCCTGTAACCCACACGAGGGTTCTGAAAATATCCAGTTTGCCCCCCCCCAATCAATATTTTTCAAAAAGTTTGGTGCCGTTAGAAAGGTCTTATTTTGCACAATTTTGCACACCCATTTTAAAATTTTGCACACCTCCCTGTAACCCACAAGAGGGTTCTGAAAATATCAAGTTTGCCACCCCCAGTCAACATTTTTAAAAAAATTTGGTGGCGTTAGAAAGGTCTTATTTTGCACACCCATTTTAAAATTTTGCACATCTCCCTGTAACCCACACGAGGGTTCTGAAAATATCAAGTTTGCCCCCCAGTCAATATTTTTCAAAAAGTTTGGTGTCGTTAGGAAGGTCTTATTTTGCACAATTTTGCACACCAGTCAATATTTTTTAAAAATTTTGGAGTCATTATAAAGGTCTAATTTGGCATCATTTTGTACACCCATTTTAAAATTTTGCACACCTCCCTCTAACCCACACGAAGATTCTTAAAATATCAAGTTTGCTCCCCCCACCGTCGATATTTTTCAAAAAATTTTGTGTCATTCGAAAAGTCTATTTTGCGCAATTTTGCACACCCTTCAGTACCCCACAAAAGCGTTCTCAAAAAAGTTTGCCCCCCCCCAGTTAATATTTTTCAAAAAATTTATGTCATTCGAGAAGCCTAATTTTGCACAACTATTTTTAAATTTTGCACACTTTTCATGCCGTTTTCTTTTTGTGGCGTTTACGGTTAAACTTGGTCCTAAAAGTTCCCAGAAGTATAAGCAAACGAAGGAAACCTCGATTGTGTAATATCTTTGAATATTGTTTAAATTTACAGATAATTGTTTATGTTTACATTTTTCTATAATCAAAAGTTTTAAATTTTTATGAATTTCCGGATTATACTTAAATTTTCATATCAAAAATGAACAGAAAAAATAGATGTAGACAGCGCATCCTGTCATGTTCGATGCCTTGAGAATCGGAACCAGCCTATTTTGCCGGTTCAGAATGGTTGCGGTTCTCAAGGTATGGATTTTCACAGGATGAAACCCAATTCTTTATTGATTTGTTGTCTGTCTGTCTGTCCGTCGCCTCGATATGTGCCACTGTAACTCAAAAACTCCTGCACCGATCATAACGAAATTTTACACAACGATTACGTGTATTGACGCGCGGAGCTCTATTGTTTTTGAACTTTCCTCCATTTCTCCCTTCGGAACTACCCCCAAAATACCTCATCCCTAAAAAAATCTTAAGACGTATCTCTATCTTGTCGGCCAATTAACCAAGTACACTTTTAAATTTATGTCGAATGCATGACATCTCCAGCTGATCGAAATGACACGTTTTTGTTGATAGAGCAACGTCTTGGGTGAAAAATACGTAACGTCACGTCTTCTTACGTGTTATCCTGACACGTATTGCAGGACAGGGTACCTATTCTTCAGTTTCGAGAGAACACTCCTATAGGAATGCTCACATTAGTGATTTGGACCAATAGGATAGTTTGACTGCTTGCACTAGCCATCCGATATCAGTCGAGCACCGCCGGACATTACCGGGCTACCGCATATCAAGAGAACTCTCCTACAACTTACATCTGCTGGTTATGAGGAAGAGAGCGGGTTCTCCTGCGCGGGCGCCGTGGAGCTTTTCAGCTTATCGAACGTTTCGTAACCGCATTGGGGCTTGCCTAATGGTTGAAATAAAGGATGTGATCGTTCCTACACGAAAGTTTGTCTAGAAACTGAAGAATGGGTATCCAGGGGTACTTTGATCAGCTGGAGCTGTCTCGCATTCCTCATATATTTAAAACTGTACATGGTTGATTGGTCCACTCGACAGAGATACGTCTTAGGATAGTGTTAACTTTGATAATTGGCTTTATGTGTCTAATAAAATAAAAACGTTAATTTTAAGTTCCATAAAAGTCTTTGTCACGCAAGGTAGTCGAAAGTAAGTAAATCGTATTTGCGTGTTGTTGCACTTCTAATAGTAAACTTCGTTGATAGATAAAATAAACACTTTCTTTAAAAAAAAACGACGCTTTATTTTCTTTCAGATCTTTCTACTTTCCCGCACGCATATTTTACTTCAATAATAAACCAAAATAAAAGTTATATATTATATATATTATATTATATATATATATTATACTTACAGGACCGTGGAGTTAATAGGAGTACGCCCTAATTCACTCCACGGTTCCGTAAGCTTGTTTTTATACAACCTACACTTTTCTAACCTGTATAGTTAACTTATAAAAAAAAAACAGAATTTTTTTCACGCCCAGACGTTTTCGTGCTTCTCATCCATTAAATTCATTTCTTCCACAAATACACACTGCAAAGTGTAAAGACAAGATGACCAAGGTCCAAGAAACGTCAAAATTTGGTGCAGAACACCCAAAAATTTAGGTAGGTCCATTTGGGGAGTGAAGGACGAGGAAACTGTCACTTTCTATGAAGCTCTTACCGAAAATGACTAAGAACGCCTATAACGCCGCATTTCCTTTCTCTTTTACATGTCAAGAATACCAAAGGCTTATCAAATTTCTAGAGGGCTGCACTTACCCATTTTGGGGCAAGTTTCACCCGAGGTCGAACGCGCCTCCGATTTCATGGGTGCGTCCGAAAATTTTCATCTGGATAATGGTGGGATCACACCTTGCTATTTTCGGACAGCGGCTACGGTGATGACGCCCGCCCACAAACCTTATAACCAAAAAAATAGACTGCTAATGCTTATGGGTTTTCTCCCAATAAATGACTGCCTCATGGAAGTGACAGTTTGGTGTTATTGGAACCAGAGTAAACCGACTTGAGTAAAATTTGTTGTGGTTGCAAACTCAATATTTTAGTATTTGATGATTATATAACAAGCACTGCTTGACGAAATTTAAGAAAAAATATAAAACCACGGTTTCTTGAGTATTTAAAAAAATTTATTTAGAAAACTGTTCGAATTAACTAGATTTCAAAGGAGCAGTGTAAACAGTGTCATGACGTGACAACTTATTTTCTCTTTATCCACGTTTTTGGTTGGTAGCACTGCGTTTGACGGTCTTGACGTTAGTAGATTCGCCATTTTCTTTATTTTCGTTTCTTGGTTTTCGAAGATTTTGCTTTGGATAGATAGATAGATATCCATAGTAACCGAGAAGAAGATGTTTTTGCTTAACGTGTTTTTAATATACTTTTTCTGTGCCCTTTTGCATCATGAAGTGCTTTGTTGTCGGCTGCAACAACAGCAATTCTGCGAGTGGAAATACGTTTTCCTATCACAGGTAAGGGTAAATAATTCCTATTTTTGCCAATTTTCTTTAATACTTCTGCGATCATTGCCTGTATTCTGAAAGGCCCATGAGGTGGTTACAACTCACCAGTGTGGGGAATCAACATTGTTGACAGGAGAAAGAAAGAAACATAAATTCTTTAAAAGAGATTTGTCAAAAAATTGCAATACTTAAAACTATGAGCTTAAAAACTTATTTAATCTTAATAAATTTAACCTTATAGTTCTTATAATTACTGAGATAGCAATAGTGTCCCATGTTAATTAGGACACCCTGTATTAGCAGTATGCCTTATGAAGAAGGGTTTATTTTTCCTAAGGCAACCATGTTGAATCGCTCATCAGCTGATGGCAGTATTATTAAGTATCGTAATAATGAAAAAATCTAATTATTGTTTTTCTATTTCTTTCAATAGGTTTCCACCAGATGCTGCTATTAGTAGAAAGTGGTTACTGAGCATTTGAAGAGACTCTAAGACTGTTATTAAATACCAAAGACTCTGTTTTGACCAGCTTTTAGTTGAAGCAATCATTAAAACATACAGCACTTTGAGGAGTCATAGCTCTGCAAATAAAATTAGTGAAAGTATATCTGGAGAAAAGGTCCGAAAAGTTTTAGCAAAACTTGTATTGTTTAAACAACATGTTTTATATATTATCTTTAATTAAAAATAAGTAGTTTCTGTTTGTAAATAAGTTACTTTTAAGTATTTTTTGTATTGTAACTTTTTTGATGGTATTTTGTAAATAATTATTTTCTACAAATAAAATTTAAGGCTGGGTTTATACAAGCAAATAAAAATGAAAGTAACAAAAATTAAAATAAAAATAAATAATTTTGGTTTATACAGCTGAATAAAAATAACTTGGCAAAATTTTTTAACGATCCTATTTTTAATTTTCTTGTAGCTGTATGTTTATGGGTTGAGGGATCTTGTTAATGAAATGTCCTTTTTTTGAAGTGCCAATGTTTCACAAAATTTATATAAAAATAAATTTTGCAAAACGTCGGCATTTCAATATATAAAAATAAATTTTGCGAAACGTTGGCATTCCAAAAAAAGAACGTTTTATTAACCAAATCCCTTGACCCATACACATACACCTTCTAGAAAATAAAAATAACTGAACCAATCAGCACACAGCTTCAATAATTGAAATAATTAAACTAAACTCAATCATACTGTTTTCTTAAATAATAGGTATCTGCCTAAACCAAACCAAAAAATGAGTGAGGTTATGCGCAAATTTTTTTCAGATAATAAAAGTTGCCCATCTTCGCCTACACTATTTCCCATAAGCTCAACTTTTATTTGAATTATTATTTTTATTTGCCTGCATAAATAAAGAGTACCGAACAGACAGGGTGATTTTTTTTTTAAGGGGTCACTGGTGTAGAAGGGGAACTTTTTTTCCTAAAGATAAAATGTACTTTACCCATTTAAAAAATTCATATTTTAAGGGAAGGGGGGGGGCTATTATTTAAGATTATCGTTAAAAAAATTGCAAATTTATTATGCCAGAGCCTTTTTTACAATTAGCCGCGTCTAGTGTTATTTGTGCTTCTCAGTTGGTAGTTATAGGGATTTTGGTGCATTGCCAACTGCTTTTGGCACCAAACTGTCAAATACATGAAGCAGTCATTTCTTAAAGCAACATCATCAGTCTATTTTTTTGGTTATAAGGTTTGTGCGCCCGCCTTGATTTTGCAGTTCACACCACGCGTTTGGCGTCTTGGTGTGTCATTAACTGGGTTTACATCAAAAAATTCCGTCCGTCAATAATTATAATTAGAAGAAGTCGTTTATTTATTTCTACACATGAACATAGACATTTTGTTTTTGTTTTTCATGCACTTAAAATGGCAAATAAGAAAAAAATTATTATTCCTTTTGTAGATCGAAAAAAAAAATCAAATCGAATTCAAAATATATGTCATGTAAATTTGACTTAATTCTCAACCCAAAGACGGAAACAACGCCTGCTGCAAATGGGATAACACCAATAGGTAGAAAGTTAAAGTTCTATTCACACTTAAGGTCTTTGTTTAATTGGTCAGTGTTTTTGTCTCTTTCCTTATTATTATTGTTACTTCTGCGACTGCGCAGTGCCATAACAGAGTTCGGAATTTCCGGAGGAATTACTTTATGGTTATCCTTATTTTATTTTTTTCGTAATATTTTTGGAAAATTGATTGATGAGGTACGTATCATCGACTAAAAAAACTAAAAAGTAAGTAAGAACGTTAGGTTATATTTACCGATAACCACAAAGTAATTGCGTAAACTGAGAGGTAGTGCACTTATTACGTAACCCTTATTTTGCCCAATTTTGACCCCAACCCGCGACCCCCTATATAACACTTTGTAACGTTTGGGACTACTCCAGTCTAAAATAACAAAACGTTTTGCTGCCAGAGACCCCCTCTTTTTTTCTTTTTCACTCGAAAAATCCAAAAAGTTGTTTTATTTCACAATAATAATTTAAAAATTGCGTTACGTAACGGAGCCGCGAAACCCCGCTCACCCCTACATAACCCCTATAAGCGTTACGCCTAGTTGCCACCTATGCGTGTTCACCCTGGCATTAAAAACGCATCACGCGACACTTTTAAAAAATCGGCAAATGCATGGCTGATCACGTGATGCATTTTTAGAGTCAGGGTGGGCACGCATAGGTGAGAACCAGGCATTACGTAATGTTATGTATATTAAATAGAGGCGTTCACATTGACTTTCCTGCCGAAATGGAACGCCACCATTTAAAATACACGTTGCAAACTTCGGAAATTTCACCCGAAGTCATTCTGAATCATGAACACAAATAAAACTAGGCATTGCTAAGCGACATTTCAATATATTACATAAAAGGCCTTCGCGCGTGGTAGGTGTAGGTACGCACGCATTCCTCTTTACGGCACGTACAACCTCCCGCCTCCCGCGGATACCTGTCCCAAATTCAGATATAGGTGCATATACCTACCTACTAGTTTCTGGAGCTGTTTTCTTTTTGTAGCGGTTACGGTTAAACTTGGTCCTAAAATTTCCCAGAAGTATAAGCAAAATAAGGAGATCTCGATTGTGTAATATCATCGAATATTGTTTAAGTTTACATATAATTGCTTATGCTTACATATATGTGTCTATAATCAAAAGTTTTTAATTTTTATGAATTTCCGGATTATACTTAATTTTTCTAACGACACCAAACTTTTTGAAAAATATTGACTGGGGGGGGGCAAACTTGATATTTTCAGAATTGTGGGTTACAGGGAGGTGTGCAAAATTTTAAAATGGGTGTGCAAAATTGTGCAAAATAAGACCTTTCAAATGACATCATAAATTTTGAAAAATATTGACTGGGGGGGGGGGCAACGTCAAGTTTGCCCCCCCCCCACAGAAAATGGGCTGTAGTTTCTCGTAGGAAGGTGTGCAAAATTTTATTTGTGGTGTGCAAAATTGTGCAAAATTTTGGCATAAAAATTTTTGAGAAAATCGATCTGGGGGGGGCAAACTTAACTGAGCCTTCAATTTGCAGCGCTCCGAAAAATCATACCTGCGCTTCACCTTATTTGGTCAGTTAACTAGAATTTTGCATCACATGCCCGCGAGATCATTCTAGAACCGTGTTGATAGGACGTGTATTCTTGAAAGTCATACGATATGTGGTCATTCGCTATAGCGGTTTACGCCGTTATCTGTTCAAGAATACACTTAATTTCCTGGAAATTCGGCGCTTACGTCGAAAATTCCACCTAAAAATCGGGTCACATTTTTAATATAAAAGCCGAGATTTGGGTATAACGAAGTCAGTATTAAAATCGCATCTTAACTCGTTCTTTTCTTCAAAAGAAAATAGTTAGAATGTAAAAAGTGAAGTTTGGTTTGTGAAAGTATTTTAAAATGTTAACATTTTGGAAGCCCGGTATAAGAACTGTCGTGTGGAAGTTAAGAATCAAACAAATAATGTAAAAATGTTAAAAAGTGTAGTATAGTGATTAGGCAGGATGCAAGATGTAGTCGGAGATTTCCTGGACTACTGTATCGGTCAGACTTTGTGTAATGGTAAATTTTCATGCAAAATACTTGTATTAGTGTAGGACTGTTTGTTTAACCGAATATTATATCACAATGGATTTGAACTTTAGCAATGGCAATAAAATACCTATTATATTTCTGAAAAATCGAATTGTCTGTTTGTACATACATCCTCAAAAATTAAATATTACTATGCACACTAAAACGCTCATGTCCAAAACAGTGTATGAAAAATATGTGGCGTCTCTTAAGGAGTTAAAAGTTTTCCGCTCGAACTTTAGAAATAACCCTTAAGGGCCGTTGTTCACATTTGACACACTTCTCGTAAACCGATTTTAATGAAATTTGGCACAGTAATGCACGTCGGATGATAATACAATATTATGAAAAAAAATTGGTGGGTATGAGGTGGTCAAGGGGTAAAAATAAGGGGGTTAAATTCACTGACACACTTCCCGTGAACCGATCTTAATGAAATTTGGCACAGTAATGTAGATCCGATGACAATACAATATTATGAAAAAATGGGGGGGGGTAGTGGGTGATTGGGGGGTGTAAAGGGGGTAAAGTGGCCTAAAGGGAGCAAATTCAGAACTTTGAAATGAAAACAGATACGAACATGTGGTTTTCAGATTTATTATTGAATCTGGTGACAATACAATTTTATAAAACACAATCGGGGGTAGGGGGGTGGTTAAGGGGTGTAAAGGGGATAAATTCAGAGCTTTGTAATGAAAAAAATACAAACGTGCGGTTTTCAGATTTATGATTTGGGGGTAGGGGGGGTGGTTAAGGGGTGTAAAGGGGATAAATTCAGAGCTTTGTAATGAAAAAAAATACAAACGTGCGGTTTTCAGATTTATGATTTGATCTGGTGACAATATAATTTTATGAAAAAAACCGGTGGTAGGAGGTGGGTGAGGAGTGTAAAGGGGGTAAATTCAGAACTCTGTAATGAAAACAGATACAAACATGTGGTTTTCAGATTTACTTTGATTTAGTGACAATACAATTTTATGAAAAAAATTCTGAAGTGGGGGGTGTGTGAGGGGTGTAAAGAAGGTAAATTCAGAACTTTTTTTATACTGGGACTTTTATGCAGAGTTAATTGGGAAAGAACTTGTACAAAATTGACAGGAAAGAAATCTTGTAATAATAAGGCATTGCTAGAAATGGAAAGGTTGCGAAAAAATAATTATATAAGGTGTGCCAAAAAAACGGCACTTTTTAAAATGATTATAACTTAGCGGGAAATTGTCCGATTTTAAAAATATTTAGTTTTAGAAATCTAAGGTTTCAAAATTTATAAGACGAATGTCAAACTTGACATTTCCTAAAAATTCAAGATGGCGGACCAACCAACCAACGCAATAACTTTTTCAAGAATTGATCGATTTTAATAACTTTAAACTTTTTAAAAGGCACAAGCTTCAAAATTTATAGATCTAATGATAAAACTGACATTTACTAAAAATTCAAGATGGCGGACCTATTTAAAAGTAGCCAAATTTCACCCCCCTAGAAAAAACTTTTTCTGAGACAATTTATTCAATTTTATTTCTTGTCCGAATTTTTAAAATGTTTCATCGATGTGCTTCGAAAGAATGTGGCTTCGTAACCGATCTTTCAGATTTATTACAGTGTCCCACACAAAAAAATATATAGGGGGGTTAAAAATGCCTATTTTTCAAATTGATCCGCCATCTTGGATTTTTAGGAAATTTCAAGTTTGAAATTGGTCCTATAAATTTTGAAGCTTTGGCTTTCTAAAAAGCTTAATATTATTAAAATCGGACCTGTTTTTTGGCACACCCTATACATTTTGAATTTTGTTACTTCTTGATTAGGAATATGTGAAAATTAAAACAATATTTTTTTTTAACTTGAACGATTTTATTAAAAAATTCCATTAAAAAGTAAGAAATAGTTTGGCAGATCTCTGTTTACTACAACCGTAAATGGCACATTATATATTTTTAAGTTCGATTTAAAATCATGGTGCATATTATATACACTATTTTATAGGTATCTTTAATAATTTTTCACATAATATTTTGTTAAACTTCAAAATGATGCCCTCTGCTACTATTCAGAATAATTTCCACATATAAAATAGCCATGCCGGTTCGCGTAAATGTTTTCAACCTTCGCTTACAAAATTTAAAATTTTACTGGCTGCATGATTAATAAGTTGGCAGTACAAAAATCCCAAAAAATTACCATTATTTTCTTATTGAAAATGAGCAACAAAAAATAACCAGCTTGGCTGCCCAGAATATTGTCGATTGATCAGTTTTTAACTAATTATGTTATTTCGCATATTGAGTAGGGTTGCCTGGATAGAAACACAGCGGGTTACAAATGAATAAAATTTAAAAAATATTATAGTTTTAAAAAACTAGTGATTAAAATCGTGTTTTTTACAAGCTTGGTTTTAAAGAAGAAGCGCCTTGATTTATAGTGTAAAGATGATGTGTTGCGAGAAGTGCTCTTCGTTCGAGATTTTTAAAAGTATTTTCCTGTTTTTCTTGGATTTCTTGACAAAGGTATTAAAAAAATAGTGTTAGCAACAAGTTTTTAAATACCTGCTTGCTGCGCTCGTTATTTAAAGCAACGCTTGTAAAACGCACTAGTTGTGAAAACTACTATTTTACAACAAGTGGCTAAAAGAGTGTTTTTTTACTTTCGTTGTTATTTAAAAACCCAAGTAAAAAAACAGAGTTTAGCCGCGAGTTGTAAACATTATTTTTTTAATACCTTTATCAAAAACCCTAAAACAAGCACTAGCATCAATATCAATGGTGGCTGCGTACATGACAAAACAATGGTTTCTATGGTAACCTTACTAACCTCATATTTTAATTTTTGACAGTTTGTAATTTTCTCGTATTTTCTGATTGTTCTTTTTGTGAATAATTTTGAATTAATTTCTAGGTAAGAATCATAACAATTTCTTAGTATTAACATTTAAAGCTTTTTTTATCTAAATTTCGGTAAAAAAAAGACGTCAATTTTTTTTCGCATCCGTGATCAAAAAAAAAAGTAACCAAAAAAGCCATGGTTGGGTACATTGCGGATAGTGGCTAAAATCATGTTTTTAATGAAGGTATAAAAAAAATAATTTGAGCCCCTAAAAAAAATGTTTTGCATCGGTATCCAATAAAGCCATGTTTTGGTTTTATGCAAACATTGATTAAAATCCTGTTTTTCATAAAGGTATAAAAAAACGGTTTTTAGCAGTTGTCAAAAAACAATAGTCCAGAAAGCATAAAACTTTTTTAGGTACACGCGAAATTAAAAAAAGTTGGGTTTTATTATAAACATCAAAATAATTTAAATTTTAGCGGTCAAAGGCTTTCCGTCTTCTTTTTCACTAGAGAGAATGAGCTTCTGTGGCTTTTCACATCACAACACCCAAATGAAAGGCTTTCCTAATGACCTTTTTGGCTTTCTTAAAGAACCCGGGCCTTTATATAAAATTTAGCAAACAATTTATAAAAATGCAGAAACTCGTTAATTTTTTTTAGCTCAACCAGAAGAGATAAACCGAAATTTTCCATAGATTAAAAAAAAACTAAAAACTATATTGAGAATTTTGAATAAAGGTTATAACAGATTTCAATCGACGTGATTTTGCATTTTTTGCATTGCTGAACAATATAAAATTTGGGGCAAAATTTTTTGACAAATGACAAAATTTTTCAGTTCTTCCTCGGTTTTACAAAGAATGTTTAAGCTTCCCGAAAGTTTCTTCCATTTTTCCAATCTTACAATGTCGTTGATTGGAAAATAAAAAAAAGCAACATCTTTGTTTTTATTTTTATGGTTGGAGCAGTTCCAATACGAACAACACTTTATTCATTGACATTTTGTAATTTATTTCGATAACAATTCACGAGACAATTCAATAAAAATAGTAAGCAGCACGAAAGCACTGTATTGTAAACTAACGCACCTGTGAAACCCCGGCAGGGCCGCGGGTCCCCCGGCCCCGGCGCGAGCCTGTGTGTAGCTACGTTCGGTATGTAGATCCGATCAATCAGACTGCTCCAAATCGTTCGGCAATTCGTAGCGGAGGTAGGGGAGGTAAATCTGGCGCGTTTGTTTAATGAATCCAGATCGCTCTGCTCTGAATTTTAGATGGATTTTCCAGATTAATCTAAACTTTTAGGGTTATGTTTTTATTTATTTTTGGTTTTGTGTTGGAACTTTTTTGGATTTTAAGAAAAAGTAGTGGAAAATCAAAACCCAAAGTACGTTTTTATGTAAGCTTCAGTCAGACATAATATATAGATTGAAGACGATTGCGCCATCGGCAACGACTGGCGCGAGCTTTTTGAATCGAAAGCTGAGGTGTGACTTATAAACTGGAGTTGAGTTGAGTGGCACATTCTGAAATGTTCTTTAAATTGCCTGTCTCTTAATCGTGGAGCTTTTTCTCCAGCAAAGTCAAAGAGCTATTACAGTCTTCTGAACAGTTAACCTTGTCATCATTGCTATACAAACACAAAAAATGAGTCAACAGGAGGAGAATGAAAATATGTAAGTATTGTTTATAATTTTTGGATTACCATTTTTGTGTTTTTTACTGAGAGGTTTTTTGGTATAAAAGCTACATGCAGTCTAGAGTTGCTGCAACGTAAAAAGATCAGTTATATTAAAGTTTCAATGCATAATGCCTAATGCTTTTTTGATTTCTATTTTTCTTTAAAAAGTAAAGAGAGAAGACAAAATTGTGCGTTGGGCATTAGCCATTAAAACTTTAGTAAATAGGCCTTAAGCCATAAGACATAAGCAGTAAGAACTAAAAAGCATTAATTTTTTGCTTACTTCCTTTGCGTCTTATAGCTTACTTTTTATGGTGCAGCAACTCTAGACTGCAGCTTAACCTAAAAAGTCAGTCAAGGTAAAATTTAAGACAAGAAGAAAGTTGTAATTTTCTCTTGCTAAAATACAGTTCTTTGGGTTAAATTGTTGTTTCACTAACTCTACACCCAACCAAACAAGTACTATTGTTTTCTTACGATTGTATTATTCTTTTTTTACAGTTTCAAACAAAAAACTTCCCAAAAAGTCATAAGAAAAATGATAGGCAAGGTATTCAAGGAACAACTTGCATATTGCCACCACAGTGTAGCTACACGGGACCAAAAAATAGCTTGAAACGCATCGGGATTTCTACAAGTTGGTTTATTAATTGGAGGTAAATAATATATTTTTCATTACTCAAAGTCTTCTGTAAAAATACAAGTTGTGTTTATTTTGTAGTAGAAATGATCCTAAATATCACTTTTTATAACTGAGAATTTTAATTAATAAATAAATATAATTAATATTAAGTTTAATCAATAAAACAGATATTACATAACTCAGTAAAATTTGATATTATACAATACATACACTTATTTTTTTTTAAATACTTACAATTAAAATTGCAAGAGCTAGCCTACAACATTAAAAATAAAATTGCAAAGGACAGCCCACAGCATTAAAAAAGTTAAGTCTAAACATATCTGGACACTAGAGCTACAGCCTAATTAAATGAAAGTTAATTAAAAAATACCCACCAAAGTCACAAAAAGATTTCCGTTCCACAGACCTAGTAACATTTTCTGAAAAAATGACTATGCAGTAAACGTAAAGTTTGTATCTTTAACTACCTATACTTATGAACCTAGTGTAGTATAGTATATAGATAGAAAAAATTGTCTGCCCCTCTCCTCCTATTTGAAAAAATTGAATAGGTGCACACGCTCCATAGGAAATTGGAAGGAGTTCTTTCTAGGCCTTTTTATGTAAAATAAATCCTTGAGTCTCTATAGTTTTATCAGATTAATGTTCATCATAACTAAGAACAATAAAAAAATATGTGCCATATTTTGTGAAACTGATTCTTAATAAAAAATGTAATTTGTAAAATCCTTTTTTTTTTGCATTGTTTTAGATATAGCTTGATCACGATTCAGCCTGCAGCAGGGTGATGAGTTCTGGAAAACTGCAATGGACTTTTCTAGTGTATTTGTTAAATGATATTTTTTCTACACCAAATCAAAGTGCCTGTACTAATTTTAAAGAATAAAAAAATTATATAAATTTCTGTTCCTTATTATTGCAAATTCGACCGCAGTGTTAAACTTGGTTTGGCTTGTGAAAGCACTTGTGTAATACTTACCAATAAAGAAACTAAACTAAACTTTCAATGTAATTGTAGTTTAGAATGTGTTTTCATAATAAACTAAGGTATCACATTCTAAACATCAATTAAATTTAAACTAGGTTTAACATTGCGGTGCAATATGCAATGAATATTTGTATAAATCACTACATTTAATCCACATGGCAGCTTATGGCTAGCCTATGATACAAAAGTGGTAAAATCTGAATGGCCGAAAGCGGTAATCCCCTGTGGCTGATGTTTGGAATGAAGGCAGCACGCTCTCGCCCCAGCGCGCCGCTTCGGCGGGTACCTTCGGCCCGAATCCGTCACTTCGCAAAGTCTTCAGTTTGCCGATTTAGGCCCATGGGGGTTTGGTTTATTGGGTAATCTTCAAACATTATTTATTGTCCGTGCACTACAGCACAAATAGCCTCTAAAACCATGTTATTCATGGTACCTTTCAGGCTCAAAAACCCAGCACCCGACAAAAAAATAAAAACATTTAAACAAAAAAAACTTAGGTTAGAAAGCTTAAATCTGAACCCGTTCGGTAATGCGACTTGCTCGGATTAATCGACGATCAGCTGATCAAAAATCCGTCTGATCTGCGATCTATATACCGAACTTAGCTTGTGTCCCCTGCAGCGTGACGCGGGCAATCAAATGAAGTTCAATGAACCCACGCGAAACACGTCCAGAAGAATGCGATTTCCCAGTGTGCCGCCAATGCTTTCGATCGTTAAAAATAAGCAAGTTCGAAAACGAAAGTGGCGCACCAAGTAGTGAATTTAAGTACTAAAAGCACGATAGCCTGCACCATCTCGTATTCATTTCAGTTGAGCAGGGTCGAAATTTACCATTAGATGTCCCCTCTATTTAGCTTATATCCTCGTTGCTTTTTGTCCAATCAAATTAAAATAAAAGACAAAAAATTTTTTAACAGTATTTTGATGACTGGAAATTATAAAGGGACTTTTGATAAACGTTTTTAAAAAAAATGCGTGAGTGGGGCTTTTGCGGGGTGGATTTCGTGGGGGAAAGGGGGACAAAAATGGTATTATTGTAGTTTCCGGCAAAACTGAACGTCATAGAGTAAAAACATCAATACAAAAATTGTAGACGGTGCAAAGTTCTACAACTTTTCTATATGTCATTTTTTCACATAACCTCAAAATCTTCGAGAAAAATGCGAAAAATCGTAGTATTTTTGTTTTTCCGTTTCTTATTTTTCATTTCCGCAAAAATAATTGTATTTTCAGGAAACTTTGCCAAAATTTACCCCTCTGTGTCTTTAATGCCTACAATTTTTTTTTAGGTAAAAAAGTTTAACATTTTTAAAATATGAATTTTTTTCTTTCCAAATAATTTTTTCTTCTATCAAAAATTCTAATCAGGAAAATTCTCGTAGTATTTTTTCACGTTGCTCATTTTTTTTGTTTTGACATATATTTTTTGCTAGGATAATAAAAAATTATAGTTTCAATTAAAAAACAGGCTCAAAAATTCAAAAAAACAAATAATGGCTTTTGCAAGAATGAATTTTTCAGCAATTGTTGATAATTTCCTTCAATTAAAAAAACAAAACAACCGGTTACAACATCTATTTATACGGAAAAATACAAAGGAGACAGTATTTAATTTACGAATCGCTTTCTCCTTCATTAAAATCATTTTCTAACAGCTGATCGATGTACTGTCAATATTCTTACCTTACAGTTTCTTACAAATTAAAACATATATATTGTTATATTAAAAAATCCTTATATTATATTTTTTTTTAAACGCAAATAAAACAACTAAGTTAACAACTTTTTTCCGGTTTGAAATAAAATTAATTTAGTATTTAAAATTGTTCTAATGGTATGTTTAGGACAAGCATTTTTAAACTGTCCTTTGTTTAAAAGCGCTTTAAGAGTAAGTATAAGTACGTATAAACAAAGTAATTGTTTGACCTAAAACTTTATTTTTGTGCAGTATTGCTATTAATATCTTATTTCGATTAGTAAAGTGTCATACATAAAAAATTGTTTGTCGTAGAATCTATTGGTGCATTATTTACCTTATAGTTAAATTTGAATCTAAATTGTAATTTTTATGTTTTCAAAAATAGTATATTTTATATTATTAAGATGGAATTTTTAATTAATTAATTTATTTTTAATTTCCAACAAAAAATTATGTACTATCTACTATCCTGATTTAAACATAGTTTACATAAAAAGGTAATAAAAAAGTTTTTTTTTAAGAAAAGCAGTTTAGATAAAAAATACATATTTACTAAAATTATCAAAACATTTTTTGGCATTTTTTCCGTACAACTGAATAGTGCAATCGATTCTTGATTTTTTTAAAATTAAATTAAATTATAAACAATTACTGAAAAATGAACTGTTCGTAATGCATGTTTTTTAATTGTAACTATAATTTTTTTATTATCTCACCAAAAAGTATATGTCAAAACCAAAAAAAAAATAAGTAACGTCAAAAAATTCTGCTCAGGAAAATTCTCGTTAAAATTAAAAAAAAAAAAAATAAATATTGAAAACGACAATTGATTTTGCACTTCCGGCTAAATAAAGTCTCTTGTTAAAATAAAATAAAAAAATAAGTCCACCAATCGATTCTACGACAAACAATGTTTTAACAAAAGATCAAAAGATCTTGGGTGGAAATAACGAAAATTCAAACTTGGATGAGTATCCCACAAGGAACACACAAAAGATCAAAGCGAAAAGAGAAATGAATAAACGATGTTTCGCCCTGGGTAACCAGCGTGGGCTCATCAGTAGTTTCACTGGTCACCCTCCACTATACATCATTAAACACCATCACACACTTAGATTTCCAACCTTGAACCACTCACAAATAGGCATCGTTCTGCACTGGTACTTACTTATCTAAGTTACCTAATACGAATTCGTCCTGGCGTGTTAATATTTCCAATAGAATTATGCTCCTAAGGCAATTAAAACAAAAAAGAGGTTGAAAAACCTCCAAATCAGTTACTTCAACCGAAAAGAAACTAAAAAACAAAAGATCAAAAGATCTTGGGTGGAAATAACGAAAATTCAAACTTGGATGAGTATCCCACAAGGAACACACAAAAGATCAAAGCGAAAAGAGAAATGAATAAACGATGTTTCGCCCTGGGTAACCAGCGTGGGCTCATCAGTAGTTTCACTGGTCACCCTCCACTATACATCATTAAACACCATCACACACTTAGATTTCCAACCTTGAACCACTCACAAATAGGCATCGTTCTGCACTGGTACTTACTTATCTAAGTTACCTAATACGAATTCGTCCTGGCGTGTTAATATTTCCAATAGAATTATGCTCCTAAGGCAATTAAAACAAAAAAGAAGTTAAAAAACCTCCAAATCAGTTACTTCAACCGAAAAGAAACTAAAAAACAAAAGATCAAAAGATCTTGGGTGGAAATAACGAAAAAAAAAAAAACTATTTGTGAGTGGTTCAAGGTTGGAAATCTAAGTGTGTGATGGTGTTTAATGATGTATAGTGGAGGGTGACCAGTGAAACTACTGATGAGCCCACGCTGGTTACCCAGGGCGAAACATCGTTTATTCATTTCTCTTTTCGCTTTGATCTTTTGTGTGTTCCTTGTGGGATACTCATCCAAGTTTGAATTTTCGTTATTTCCACCCAAGATCTTTTGATCTTTTGTTTTTTAGTTTCTTTTCGGTTGAAGTAACTGATTTGGAGGTTTTTTAACTTCTTTTTTGTTTTAATTGCCTTAGGAGCATAATTCTATTGGAAATATTAACACGCCAGGACGAATTCGTATTAGGTAACTTAGATAAGTAAGTACCAGTGCAGAACGATGCCTATTTGTGAGTGGTTCAAGGTTGGAAATCTAAGTGTGTGATGGTGTTTAATGATGTATAGTGGAGGGTGACCAGTGAAACTACTGATGAGCCCACGCTGGTTACCCAGGGCGAAACATCGTTTATTCATTTCTCTTTTCGCTTTGATCTTTTGTGTGTTCCTTGTGGGATACTCATCCAAGTTTGAATTTTCGTTATTTCCACCCAAGATCTTTTGATCTTTTGTTTTTTAGTTTCTTTTCGGTTGAAGTAACTGATTTGGAGGTTTTTTAACTTCTTTTTTGTTTTAATTGCCTTAGGAGCATAATTCTATTGGAAATATTAACACGCCAGGACGAATTCGTATTAGGTAACTTAGATAAGTAAGTACCAGTGCAGAACGATGCCTATTTGTGAGTGGTTCAAGGTTGGAAATCTAAGTGTGTGATGGTGTTTAATGATGTATAGTGGAGGGTGACCAGTGAAACTACTGATGAGCCCACGCTGGTTACCCAGGGCGAAACATCGTTTATTCATTTCTCTTTTCGCTTTGATCTTTTGTGTGTTCCTTGTGGGATACTCATCCAAGTTTGAATTTTCGTTATTTCCACCCAAGATCTTTTGATCTTTTGTTTTTTAGTTTCTTTTCGGTTGAAGTAACTGATTTGGAGGTTTTTTAACTTCTTTTTTGAAACAATGTTTTGTTTATGTACGACACTTTATTAATCGAAATAAGATGTTTGTAGCAATACTGCACAAAAATAAAGTTTTAAACAAATGACGGTTTGAAAATGTTTGTCCGAGGCATATCGTTAGAACAATTTTAAATACTAAATCAATTTTATTTTAAACCAGAAAAAAATTGTTAACTTAGTTGTTTTATTTGCGGTTAAAACAAATGCAATATAAGATTTTTTTAATATAACAATATATATGTTTTAAACGATTTTAATGAAGAAGAAAGCGACTTTATTTAAAACCGTTCTTATATAAAAACGGTTTTAGGCGCGTATAAACGTAGTAAATTAAATACCGTCTACTTTGTATTTTTTCAGTAGAAGTAGATGGTGTAATCGGTTGTTGATTTTTTTTTAAATTGAAAGAAATTATCAACAATGAAATGAAAAATTCCTTGTTGCAAAAGCCATTATTTGTTTTTTGCATTTCTGAGCATGTTTTTTAATTGTTACTATAATTTTTTTATTATCCCACCAAAAAGTATGTATCAAAGCAAAAAAAATGAGTAACGTCAAAAAATACTATGAGAATTTTCCTGAGTAGAATTTTTGATTGAAAAAAAAGTGATTTTGACCGAAAAAAATTAATATCTCAAAAATGTTTTAAACCTTTTTATTTAAAAAAAATTGTAGGTATTAGGGACACAGAAAGGTATATTTTCACCAAGTTTCGTGAAAATGCAATTATTTTTGGGGAAATGAAAAATAAAAAACGAAAAAATTCAAATATTACGATTTTTTGCATTTACAAAATTTGTAGACCTTTGCACCGTCTACAACTTTTGTATTGAAGTTTTTACTCTATGACGTTCAGTTTTGCCGGAAATTGTAATAATACCATTTATCTCCCCCTTTCCCCCCACCAAATCCACCCCGCAAGAGCCCCACTCAGGCATTTTTTTTAAAACGTTTATTAGAAGCCCCTTTACCATTTTCACTCATCAAATTGCTGTTAAAAAATTTTTTCTCGCTAAATGAGTTAATCCGATCGGTCTATTGATCGATATGCCATGAGTGTTACTTTAATTTTTATTTGCGGACACGAGATTCACTTTGTTGTTTTTTATTTTATACATAAAAGGTGTTACACTAGAATCCCTATATTTTTCATATTTCTTAATAGATTTTAACAAATGATACATGGGTTAACAGATAGTTGGTGCTTTTCTGTTATAGCAAAAAAATATACAGAGTATTAAAAAAAATCCAACGGGTTTTTAAAATGCATAAAATTGTAATTGTCACAAAATGTTATTATTTTGACATTTAGAAAAAGAAGCCTTATTGTTAGCATCTGTAGAATGTCAACAAAATTGGCGAAAAGATAACGAAATCCGGTTAACTTAAAATTATCAGCAGTTTTTATTTTATGCAAGAAATTGGTTTACGAAGAAACTCATAGTTTTTTTTATTTCTTAATAGAATTTATCAAATGATACATCGGTTTACAGACAATAGATAGAAGTTTTTTGTAGTTTCAAAAAATATGCAAAGTGTCTCACAAAAAACCCAACGGTTTTTCAAAAACTCTTTTGCGTTAAAATCCAACAATAAATAAAAAATTAAATTAAAATTATTGCTATATAATTTTCAGCAAGCACTTGAGCTTTTGACCTGCTTTAAGTGAAAACGTAGATACGTGGGTCTTACTTAGGACGGCGCACAATGGTTTATCCCTAGGAAAAAACTATGTATATTCATATTAAAATATTAAAGAAATGTCCTATAATCGATTTTTTCTGATTTATTTTGAATTTTGAGAAATTGGATGTCAAAGTCAAATTTTTTACTTATTTTCAATTTTTCTTTCCTTCTGCAACCCGTCCTTCATTCATGTCTAAAACCAAAACCGCCGTCTCAATTTCCCTCTTTTTTTTACTTGTTTATAGGGGGTATATTCAACAGTTTTTTTTTTTAAAAAAACCTTAAAGGAACAGAAAACAATATGTTGTTTTGATATACAGGGTTGGCGATTTAAAAGGGTTCACCTGGATTTTTTCAAAAGCTGTAAAGAATTGGAGAAAATGCTGAAACACGTCTAATTTGTTTGTAAGGGGAAGACTTTTTGGCATTCAGAGTTGCGTGGATAAATGCAAAAATATTTTTTTAAAGATATCTTTTTTTTTGAGAAATCCTCGGATCAACGTGTCCGAGGATTTCTCATTTTGTTAATAGTACATTTTATCATTGTTTTTTCTTCTAGGATACATTCCTACGAGAGGTCAAATTCACCTGTACAATTTAAGCTTACTTTGAAAGTAAATATCTCAAAAACGAATTGATAGATTTTTTTACACAATTGTCAAGATATTTAGGAGACCTTCAAAACAAGGTATCACTCGACCCACTTTCCCTATTCAAAATATAGAGGTAAAGTTTACCCCTCAAAGAATTTTCTCCAATTTTTTACAGTCTTTGAAAAAATCCAGGTGAACCCTTTTAAATGGCCCACCCTGTATATAAAGTTCTGCAGAGGAAAAGTTGGCTTCCCGCAGCCTCCCACAATAAGATTTTTTTGTGGTTATATCCTACAATGTCTTCACTTTATGACTGCATAGGTTGTAGCTACCAATATCTGCCTATCTGTGTATTAAGGCGCATTTACACAGACAAACTTTCCTTTGATGTTGAAATGCCGACAAACATTTACACGAGCCTCTTGAGCAAAATATTCAAAGAAATGTTCGAGCAAAATCTCGTAGAAAAAAACACACGTAAATTTTGGAGAGAATGTTGAGCAAAATTTGTTTGAAGAATTGGGGGTATAAAAATTTCTTTACAAATTCAAAATATATATTGTTATCGGAATTCATTGAACTTAACTGAAAATAGAAAAACAAAGTTTTAAAATAAGGTACTTTTAATCAAGTGCTTTCCGACGGAAAAACGATTTGATGCCGAAATTCACATTTTACCTCATAAGCAACTTCGATTGATATATATTTGATATAGGGTTGTAAAAAAAGCGAGAATAAAAAAAATAATAATTGGCACTTATTTATTGTGGTTGCCTGTAAAATATAATGATAAGAATTTACGTTTAAAAGAATATTCCTTTATTTTACTTCCTAGTTTAGTCTTTTACAATAATAATTAAGTCAAATTAAAAAACCTATTATACATTTTATTAAATCTCAAATATGTGAACAAAAGCACGTTCGGTTTAAATAATACCCGCTTATTACCCACTTTTACAACCCTACGAACCCGACCCTTGTCTAAAAAATATAATTTAGCAGTAATTTAGTAGACTGTGTCGCGTTTTGGATTTCGCAGGTAGTAGGCCGGCCACCCTTTTGAATCGCAATGTTGCCCTTTGCATATTGTTGGTTCAGTGTCAGTAATCGACCTTGATTATTACATTAAATTGACAGTAAATATCTATATCTTCAGCATTTTCATGAACCTTTTGCTTTTTTAAGCAACCCTTGGGACCTTAAACTAACTAGGTAAATCTGGTGTGAGGAATTAAAAAACAACAATAAAAGCTAAAGGTAAAGCAAAGTTTCAAATGTTCAAAAAAAATCCCCCTCCCCACCACTCCTCATAGTCGTGAGGCGCGGATTATCGCTTAAAAGTGCAATTTTTGAGTTTTTTGCTGATATTTGAAAAACTCAAAATTTTTTAGGAAAATAAAAATTTTCCTGGGTTTTTTTTTGAATTTAGGAAGAAAACCCTTGGAAATAAAAAAAACTCGCAAGAAAATCCCAAAAACAAACCCGGGCAAAAAAATCCGGGAAAAACCCTAAGAAAAAAATATTATAAGTAACCCTAATCCATGTGACAAAACTGATTTAGTTGCCCATAATAATGTTTCGCTTGCCGTCGGCTTTTTTTCACAAAAATTTTAAATAAAATTTGGTGTTCCATTTTTTTTAAAGAATTGAGATCACTGATCACTAATGTGAAATTTTATTTATTCTCATCTTTAAAAATATGTTTCCAAAACAGATAGCAATAATTTGCTCAAAAATTTACCCGAACAAAATGTTTAAAGAAAAGCTCACAAAAATGATCACGCAAAAAATTTTAGATCTTTTGCACGAGCTTTTATTTGAGCATGTTCGTCTGTGTAATTGCGCCTTTAGGTTCCTAAAATTGTGGCCTTGTTTCAAATATACTAGATATACACACCTTTTGTTGGCTGTGTTAAGTTTCTTTGTATAGGATGAAATAAGTTAGTGGAGCGCTAAAGGTCAGTGGCGCACCCAGAAATTTTTCTCGGTGGGGGGGCTGAACCTAATTGTTTCTCAAAAATTATTTTTATAATAATAATTTAAATCCAGTTTATTAAAAGAACACTACAATAAAAGTACATTGAAAAAAATCTTGGGCGGGGCTGGGTGCGCACCTGCTAAAGGTTATAGGGAAATAAAATTACAGCAGAGCGCTATGCTATGCGAAATGCTCAAGACTTTCCACAAATATTGACATTTTTAACATGCTTTTTTTGTCATCTGATCCTTTTATACTTGGGATTAGGGCAGAGCCAAAAAAATAGTATAAAGTATCAGTCAATTTATTAGTTTTTTATTATATTTTTATCGTTAACTATATTTAAAAATTATGATATATATTAGTGGGATATTTGTACAATAAAAAGTTTTTTTTATTTTTTTGGAAAATAAGATTTGTAGGTTTATTTAGAATATAAATTTTAATTTTGGATAAATATATTGATTTTGTTTACTTTTCACCACCATACAAAAAATACTAAATATATAGGAATAAGTAAGCGACAAGAATTTGACGAAATAGTGGGGGGCCTAAATAATAATTTAATAAAAATTAGTACTTTTCTTTTTGTTTGATTCTACATGGAAGTTAAAATTTGCATTCTTTACCTTTTTATCTATATTACACAATATTTATCCTACACCCAGCAAGGGGGAGGGGGAGGTTTAGCCAAGAAAAAAGTGGTAAATATGTGTTGAATATACGTACAAAATTTCAGGTTTATCCCTTAAATACCCTTAAAGATATTTAGTTTTTTCCGAAATTTAACCGTTTTAAACCACTGCCTGTGCGGCGACCTGAATACCTTCAACTAAAAGACCAAACCCCACGAGCCTCAGAACTTCACAGATAAATTTTATGGTTATGCGATTGCCACTTTTTTGTTTTAGGGGACACTTCAACGCAAGCCGACTTTGCCGAATACCCCTGGATGTTGGGCATCCTTAAAGGCAGGACGTTTAAGTGTGGAGGCAGCCTAATCCATCCCAGAGTGGCAATCACTGCCGCGCACTGCGTCAGCGCTAAGGGTCTCTACACGGTGAGGGCCGGCGAGTGGAATTGGGAAGAAAAGACCGAGTCTTTGCCTCATCAGGATAGACTGGTAGAGAGGGTAAGATTTTTTCGGGTGTGATTTAGTTGGCAAATCTCGCTATCAAAGTTAAAGTTGTTTTTTGTAAATGAGCAGAAGCAGAAAAACCATAGATAATAGTCCCCTCTTTGCCCTTACGCTTTCTATGCTGAAGAGTTTTTTTTAACTTATTTTTCGATCTATTATATTATTTATTATAAAACCTAACGATATTTCAGTAAGATCTGACTATTCATTGAACTTTTATAGAGCACTTTATTGTTTGACGGATTTTTGTGTCAAAAACGTAGAATCGTATATTTGCGCCTTTCTTCTTAGGATACACAATTTAGATATAAATTTTCTGAATAGAGGAAAAAATTACAACCCAATTTTTTTTTCATTAACAAACTTAGGAATGTTCACCGTTTAACATACTAAAAGTCCCCATTTCTACCTCCTCGGGAACTGTCATTTCTAACCTCCAAAAAACTCCAAAAAAGAGTTTTTCTTGGATAACTCCTAAATGGTGACAAAAAAATGCTACAAATTTAATTCTCTATCAATAAGTAAATAGTGCACACGAGTAACTGTGGTCATTTTTTTATGACGGGTGGGGCTAACTTGATCTCCATATGGGTTTTTTTGTGAAAATTTTATTATTATTCGAAAGATCCAATTTTGCACACCTATTTTAAAATTTTGCACACCCAAGCACAGTTGGTCTAGAGAAGGGTTTTAAGAAAAAAAATATATAATCCTTAAAACATAGATTTTTATTTTTGATACATCGCCAACTACTATTTACCGTAAAAAGTAAATTCCTCTATGTAGCACTTTTCTGGTGTGCTATTTTTTGAAAATATTCTAAAAACCTTAAATAGTAACTCCCTATTTTGACTTCATATTTGAATTCTCGCTGAAATTCTCTTTCCAATGGTACCCCATATCATAAGGTTTGCTTTACTAATTTTCGAGATATTGGTTTTCAAAATGTCAAAAATTCAATTTTTAAAGGTCCATATCTTAGAAACTAAACAAAATATCTCTATTGTGTTTATTATCGATTTTGAGGGTTTTATAAGAGCAAATAAAAAATGACAATAGTTTGACGTTTGCACATTCCTATTTACAGTTTATTGATTTTCAGTGATTTTGACGATATTATTCCAAAAATATGAAGTAGAAGGTCGGATTGTCAAACTGTTATCATTTTCTATTTCCTCGTAAAAAGCCCCTAAAATCGATAATAAACACAATAGAGATATTTTGTTTAGTTTCTAAGGCTTTTTAAAATTGAATTTTTGACATTTTCAAAGCCAATATCTCGAAAATTCGTAAAGTAAACCTTATGATATGGGGTACCATTGGAAAGAAAATTTCAGCGAGAATTCAAATATGAAGTCAAAATAGGGGGTTGCTATTTAAGGTTTTTAGAATATTTTCCAAAAATAGCCCCCAGAAAAGGGCTAAATAGGGGATTTTACTTTTTACGGTAAATAGTAGTTGGCGATGGATCAAAAACAAAAGTGTATGTTTTAAAGATTATATATTTTTTTTCTTAAAACCTCTCTCTAGACCAACTGTGCAAGGGGATCCCACAATAGGGTTCTCAAGTAACAAGGCTGGCCCCCTCATACGATATTTTTTGAAAATTTTGGTATCATTCGACAGGTCTAATTTTGCACACGTATTTTGTAATTTTACACACCCTATGGGAACCCGCAATAGGATTCTCGAGTAACAAAGCTGCCCCTTCAAGATGATATTTTTAAAAAAATTTGGTATCATTCGATAGGTCTAATTTTGCACACCTATTTTGAAATTTGGTACACTCAATGGAAACCCGCAATAGGGTTCTCGAGTAACGAAGCTGCTCCCCATAGGAAGAAGTAGAGTCCCTGTATAACAACTGTCAACTGGAAAATCAACTTAGACATTTTGAATGATACCAAAATTAAAAAAAATATAATCTGGGGGGGCCAGCCTCGTTACTCGAGAACCCTATTGCGAGTTCTGATGGGGTGTGCAAAATTTCAAAATAGGTGTGCAAAATTGGACCTTTCGAATGATGCCAAAATTTTCAAAATACCTTATTTGGGGGTTACGATCAAGTTATCCCCCCCCCCATATAAAAAAACCACAGGGCAAAATGTGTGCAAAATTATGGCCCAAAAATTTTTTCTTCTAATAAGAGTTAACAGCTGTTTTGAAGAGAACTTATGTACTGCATTTTTTTTTCTGGAATAATTAAACTACAAAATATTAACTACTATATTTTTGATGCCTTTGTTGTTCAATAAAATAACATTGTTATTACCTTACTAAAATGCCCAAAACATACATCAAAAGTTATGTTTTTCTATAGTAACTTCTTTCACTTTGAGAGGAATTATTGGCGCACCATGTACATCGGAAGTGGTGCCCATAATAAGATAAAATATTTCGTGTAATATTCTAAAGTTTTATGAAATTACTAGGACACTGGTTTAGATAAAATAAATACACAATAACGCAGCAAAAAGACCTGGATTTCGAATTATTTTTTTCAGGTAATTATTCACCCACAATTCAATCCAGGGTCACTCAGAAACGATATGGCCATGCTCGTATTGAAATCGAGCTTTAAATTGACACAAAACGTAGGGGTAGTCTGCTTGCCCACCCCCTCGACTGATTTAGATTTGGAGAAGTGTGTTGCTTCTGGATGGGGCAAGAATTCTTTTAGAAAAGGTATGTGTAATTCATTATCATTTCATTTCATAGAACCGAACCTCGTCGGACACACTCATATAAAATATGTAACAATAATATGAATGTCACGTTTCACGTGGACCAGTGGTGGTTCCAGCCATTTGAAAAGGGGGGGCGGTTTCGATACGAAAAAAAACTAAGATAAAAGCATAAGTTTTATGAGGAACATATCAATATATGCAAACTAAACTTAGTAACTACAAGTGCGGATTTGACCTCAAGCCTAGCGGGGGGGGGGGGGGATTTTGCGTTGTTTATTTCATACATTTTTTATATTAATAGCGCCGCAGGCGAAATTTTTAAAGAAAATTGCACTAAAAATGCATTTTTTGATTTAAAATTAAACTAAAATTACAAATATATCAATGGTTTCAAAACGCAGCAGGCGAAATTTTAAGAAAATGACACTACAAATGCCATTTTTAACACCAAATTAAACTCTAATACGGTAAATATCAAAGGTGTTGTATTCTTGGTGTGACGAATTAAAGGTCAAACTGTCACAAAATACTGTGGATAACCGAAAAAAGGTTTTTTTTTTTGGGTAAAACCCTCAAAAAAAAAAAAAACCACGTAGGGCTTTTTTAAAAGTGGATTTTTTCATTATTAATAAAATAAATAAACTAAAAGTACCAGTCGTTTGAATTTGATCGTAAGATTCGATAAACTTGACCAGTTGAAAATCTTTTTCTAATCCCAAACAATTTCTTATTTTATTATTCCAAATAAGACCATGTCTTTCAATGGATGCTGCACTAGCTGGGCAACAATGCAAATTATAAAAAAAAAACGATTCTGGTTCAGTATTTGCAAACTTTACTTTTATTACTGGATTCTAAAACCTCAGTCCATTCTGAAGCACTCTTTCTAGCGCTACTCTTAGGCATTTTCCTTTTAAAAAATGGTTTAGAGTTAACCTCGAAAAAAACGAAAACTTGAATCGTATACTATCATGTCATACTAAGTAAGCAGGTACTTGCAGTGTAGTAAATACACAAACTCCAACAATAATTTTCTTAAGGTTTGTTTATATTAAGTATATAAAAAAAGCGCTGGTCAAACTGTCGTTTTCTGTATTCCACCTCCACCTATTTTTATGTCGTATTTTATAGTTGATAAACGATCGCGAGAATAAATCATAATTTTAAATAAGAACTACAATCTGTATATAATTTAAAAAGGAAACCATAAAAACCCAATCAAACCCATTTGTAAACCCAAAAAAGCCCATGGGGTTGGGTTTTATATTAAAAAAAACGGGTTTTTTCCAACCCTGTTTTTCTCCAGACTTCAAGGTTACTAGCAGGATGTTTGTTGTCTACTTTTTTCTGAAGCAAAAGGCGGGGGGGGGGGGGTGATGGCCCCCCGCCCCCCCCTGGGACCGCCACTGCGTTGACAGTAGAGTTTACTTTTCAAAAACCAAGCAGTTTCTGTTTCTTTACGTAAAAATATGTGCCGCCCAAAATAAAAATGTAATCTTATGCCGTTTTTAATCGCATTTTAATGATCGAAAAATTAATAAGATGTGAAAGTGCTAAGTCAAATGTTTTCTCTGAATAATACCAAATATTTTACAGGAATTTGTTTTTTTTTCTGTATAAATAACTTTATTTTGTATAAATGTCTGCCATAAACATAGAAGATAAAGTAAAATCACAGTACACTATAGTGTGTGTACTGTGATTAAAATTAAAAACCGAAAAAACACATCACTTTCGTAAATAAAAATCAAAACAAACAAAAATGACGTCATCAATGTAAAGCACTTGCGCAAAACGGCCGTATATCATTATATTCATGGCCTACTTGACCATTATATGTTGCTAACAAAATTATTAAGTTTATAAGTATATGGCTTTAATCGATGGTGTAAATCACGATTAGGACTGAACAGTCTATGACAAAAATAGTTAAAAACGGTAACCAAATTTTATAATTCTTTTAGGTACATACCAACCCATTCTGAAGAAAATTGAACTGCCCTTGGTCGACAGGCCTACTTGTACAGAAATTCTAAGAAGGGCCAAGTTGGGTCCGCAGTTTCAGCTACATCAAAGTTTTATATGTGCAGGAGGTAGGTTATTAGACCCTTAAAGTTACATATAAAAAGGTTCTTATTCCTTGTCGTATCTAAGTGCGCTTACTCTAAATGCCACACGGCGTTACGTCTCACCCATAAACATTTACAATGGGATTTACTAAGATCTAAAATAGTACCCCCCACCGGTCTAAATATTTACACCTGTGGGGTGTACTAAATTTTAAAACCAATTTTCAAAAAACACTTACCCATACAGAAAAGACACAAAGTTATTCATTATTTTGTATTGTTATTGCAAAATACCTCTGAAAACCTGCTTTTTTTCCCAAAATAGGAGAAAATGCAGTAAAACTAATATTTTTTGAGAGGTTTCAAAATGGAAAATGGTGAATTTGCCAAAAATTTGGCACATAATAGCTTGATTATCTCCGTTTGAGGTTATAAAGTTGGTGATTTTTTAGACCACCTCTGGGGGGTGGTTTAAATTTATAGCCCCCAGAAAGGATTGTTTTGTGGCAATTGGTAATAACGAGGGTAATAAGTTGGTTTATAATTTCCCTAAGTAACCGTTTTTACAAGGATTAATTTACCTTATTTAATATCCCAAGTTGTTCATTAACCAATAAAAGCCTTAAATTTTGTCCAGAAAAACGCCATATTTTGAACCCGTTTTCAGCACAAAAAATATATTTATGAGGGCACTACGAGGCAAAAAAAACATAAGTAAAGGTCATTTATTATGCACGAAAAATACACCAAACAAAAAAACCCAAAACAAATATATTAATTTATTTACAAACTGAAATTATCTAAAAGCTCAGTCAACAAAAATTTCGTTACTCAAAGTCCACTCATTTCAAAGCTGGTAGCTTTCACCAGAGGTTCGTGCAAGCCGAGGTACAAGCAGAGGTAAGAGATCCGAACTCGCTGTTTGTGATTTGAACGCAACTAATATTTTGAAATTGAAATTTCGACAGTGACAAAAATGTAAACAAAACTTGCATTTAGGTTTTTTAATACATTTCATAAATAAAACACCTTTTAAATATATACAAAATTAATCTACTCCTTATAGTATTATTGCCATCTAAATCGTTGTGTGGCATCAAATATTAATTGGAAAAATTAATTAACAAGGGTAGGTTTTAATGAGAGTGACATATAACCCCAATTTTAATTTGTTCTACGGAGTGTTTACTATTTAAACCCCGTGTGGGTTTAAATTTTTTAATTTCCTTTTATTCTAAATTGAAACTCTCTTATAAATCCAACAAAAGATTTTGTTAATATGATTATTCAATACACAAATTTATCAAAATTCTTATAAATCAAACTATGTCCAAAACTCAAGGAGGGTTGGTTTAAAATGCGTAAAAGTAAAAGTTTCACTTAAACGTAGGACCGTTCTAAAATAGACTAAACCCTTTTAGTAAATCCCACCGTTAAAGTTGCACATAAAAAGGGTGCTTAGTCGTTGTCGAAGTGCGCATGCTCAGAACCGATACAATGCGCTAACTGCTTGCGAATACTGCAAGGAGGGTCGTAGAGGTAGATGAGACGTAGTTGCTGCTATACGGCGTATTCGTTCTGAGCATGCGCACTGAGATACGACAACGAATAAGCACAAATGTTTATGGGTGAGACGTAACGCAAAAATTAAGAGTTTTTTTGCAATGACTTAGATTTTGAAGTTCCGCACCACGATACACCTAACACGGTATGCCAGTTCGCATAAGGACACTAATCCTAGAGCAAGCTCCAAAGGAAGCGAAGCCTGACATTTATTTTGACACTTGCGTTGTCATTTTTGATTTGTTTGCCTCGCTTTTGTCATCGACGGCTCGTCATTATTGTAAATAGTTTTTTTATCAAACGATTTAATTTTATTATTTATTCCTGTTGTGTGCCAGGCTGCAAAAAATAGTCCTGCGACGGAGTTCAGCTCTTTCAAGTACCTATTAAAGGTAAGCTATAATGAGTGAAGAAGTATTTTTATTAGGAAAATCAAACAGCAATAGAAGGAGGGCTTGGCTGGAAGCCTTCGGACAAGACTTTAAGCAGCACGAAAATTTAAGGATTTGTGAGGCAAGTTTTATAACAGTACCTATTTTTGCCCCGACGATAGTGCTTAATAAAATGGAAGTATAAATTCGATTCCTTGTGTATTTGCGCGCCTGGTGTGTGAACTTGTGTGTTCCATTTTATATCCGAAATTAGTAAAAAAATTATTATGGCGTTGTGAAAGTTGATCTTTAGTCGAGTTTAGCTATTCTTGGTAAAAAAAACATTTTTTAAAGACATAGGTATATAGTTCTTTAGTTTATGGTAAGAATTTAAGTACTTCTTTTGGGGCAAGTATTCGCCTGTATATATGTTACCATAAAACCCCCATTTCAGTTAAAACCTGGTTTTCCTAGGAAAAACTAGTTTAGATAAGGTCAGTTGGATTAGGTCCGATTAAAATCTAATCTAAACTTATATATTTTAGTCTTATCTAATCTAATATAAAGTTAACAGTTATAAGTAGTTTTTACTAGGAAAAATCGGGGTTTAACGGTAACATACAGACCGCTTCAAGCTACTACGAACATAGGGGGAATCAAGTCCAATTTACTCTCCGTGCCGTACGACCGAGGTGGATTCGAAGCACGCTGCAGTGTTATCTTTTGGAAATTCATTTTGTTTTTATTATTTTGTTTTATTTCTGCCTTGCTCGAGAAACAGATGGGTAAGTTCTTAATTGAAATAATACATTTTTAAAACTAAAAACGGATGTCTACGAAGTTGCCGAAAAAGTGCAGATGGTCAAATGGTCAAATCGTCATAACCCAACACACGTTCGATATTGGTCGAGGGAAAATTTGCATTTGTATTTTGACGTAAGAACACAGTATCCCCAAAAACTAAATGTTTGGGGGGGGGGTATTATAGGGGAACACGTAATTGGGCCATTTTTTATTAACGGCAATTGCAATTTGAATGGTCCTAGATACTTGGATCTACTGCAGCAGCACATTATTCCAACTGCTAGGCAGTTGTTAGGTGTAAGATTTGGTGAAACATGGTTTCAACAAGATGGTTGTTCCGCTCACAATGTTGGCCTTGTTAGGGAATACCTTGATAATGTATTTTCTAATCGGGTTATAAGTACACGGGGAACTATTTTATGGCCAGCTCGATCTCCCGATCTTGCTCCTAATGACTTCTATCTGTTTTTGAAGAAGCTTTTCAAATTATCACCCCTAACATGCTTGGAAACGTTAGAAGGGGTTTTTATAGTAGGCTCGGATATTGTCTAGCCGAGCAAGGAGGACTTTTCGAACATTTGCTTTAATTTTTTTTTGACTGGGAGAATCTTTTTGGTTTTTAGAATGTATTATTTTATTTTGAGAACTTGCTTTTATTTTGTTTCTCCTTATTATTTTCATTGTAACACGTCGTCACTGATAAATCTGAGCAGTTGACAATAAAACGCTCTTATTTATCAGTGACAAAAAATAAGAAAATTACGTTATAAAAATTTGCGTATTTATTGACCAAATTCCAGTTTCATTGACTACGCTCCACACAGCACCGTGGTTAGAGGCGTACTAAATACAAGGCGAAAGGAGGCGAACGGCAGCGAATGGCGATCGGAAGCCTGAGTGTTGGTTGCTTCACTGATAGGCGTGCGGTGTCTCTGCATGTACGTACACTGGCAAATTAGACTTCTTCCGCCCTATGTTCGCAGTAGCTTGAAGCGGTCTGTATAGGTATACTGTGATAAGAATGAGTTTTATTGGTAAAAGAGTTTAAACATTATAAATCTAATATAGTTGTAAGTTCATTTGAATAATTTAGACAACTTTAATCCTTTTTCTGTAATTATTATGGAATAATTATTTTTTTTACGTATGAGTATAAATATAATAATCAAAGAAAGAAAAAAAAATGTTTTAATTCTTACTTTAAATACAGTGACACAAAATGTGTTATTTTTTTTTTCGCCACCCACGAAGTAAATGTTGGATAGAATGATGGGAGTTTAGGAAGAGAAAAGTGTGAAATAGTTGAAAAAATTGTAACTTTGAAATAAAAATTTTTTTGCAGTTTGGTTCAAATTACTAAGAGCTTTAGTTTTTGAAATATTTAAAATAGGTGTTAAAATATTTTTTTTAAAAACATCATTTTTGAAGCAAAGAAGCAGATATCAATATACGTTTCCAGATTTAAGTTCCTGTGAATAATACTTACCTGAAAATTTTGTTGTCCGGTTTTACAGAGGGTTTACCCAACTTTTCGTATTGATAATTTATTCATAACTTTAGTAATTCTGAATGCCTGTCGTTTTACCTCTTTATCAAAATACAGAGAACCCGGACTAAGAATAAAATCTGTTAGATTTATAATTTTTGCGTATATTTTTTACTTTAGTAACTCGCGACTGTATGATAATGGACTAGTCGTGCTTTCGAGAAATACTTTATTATCGTATTTATCATTCATTAAAATATTTAAAATAACGAGCCGCCCATGACAAAAGCGAGGCAAACCATTACCCTCTCCACATAGGCCGATCAGCTCTTATCGTTTTAGTGTCCTTTTATCCACCTTCGCCGCCATTTTGACAGAACACTAATGGATTATCTGTCACTTTTGAGTGAAAATGGCGGCGAAGGTGGATAAAAGGACACTAAATCGGTATGAGTTGATCGGCCTATCTGGAGAGGGTACTGGGCAAACAAATCAAAAATGACAACTTAAAATTTCAAAGTACTGTCACGCTTCGCTTCCTTTAGAGCTTGCTCTAGAATTAGTGTCCTTAAGTTCGCAGGGTCTTGCTATCGCTCTCGCACAATGTGACGTCACGGTGGAATCATAATTTGAAATCTTCAATATCAAGTGTATGCTTTATATGATCTTTTATTTGGAAATATAGAATATTTTTGAACCAACTGGATTCTGCAAATATCATATGTGATGAAATTAGATCTTTTAATACACTATACACATATTTTTATTGAATTTATCAGTTAAAATCTCACGTAGGGCAGGGAGTAATTTACAAGGAAAATAATGCTTACTCTGTTGATTAAAATCAGATTTTTTAAGTATGATTAGAATGATTGCATTTAAAAATATTATTTGAAAGATCAAAGAACCTATCACATTTTTTTTTTCAAGAGCGCAGCGTGTAGAAATCCATTAGACCACCCCCCCCCCGAAGTCAATTCCTGGGTGCCCCACTGTGTGAATTATGACATTTTTCCATTGTCCACATTTTCAGAGTTTTGATTTAAAAAAAAGCTGAAATATTGTTTGGCTATTCGATTTCTACATGCTGTTGGAAAAAATGCCTCCAAACTCAACCTGTATTTAATTTTTTGTTAAAATAGATAATTTCTATTAGATATATGGAGTTGGAGAGAAATGAAAAACATTAAAAATAATATACACTAACTATATTATTAATTATCAAATTTTATTTAGGAATTAGGTACACTTGATTTAAAAAAAAACGCATACATGCAGTCACAAAATTGACCTTTCTAAAAGTGTATATACGGACTACCAGCTAAAATGCCTAAAAACTTTAAAAGTACGACAATTTGTCATATTGTTTAAAAAAGGTCTCTAAAACTGAAAATAATTTTTTACTTAAATTAAAGGCAACCTTATTTTTATATTAAATTTTGAATAATACTAAAAAATCAGCAAAAATAATGTTTTAGTGAAGTCTTTATTGAACAATATCAAATTATCACTCGAGTAACGGACGAAGGCTGTTCTATAAAAAGGGGGTTAACCCATTTTGGAGTTGATAAAATAACAATAATACGATGGAAACAGCGCTGGATTGAAAACAATTTGACGAATAGGAAACTTGGATTAGGACAAAAACGACGGTAAACTTAATACTAATTATTTTAACTTAAAAAAGAACTAAAATAAATAATTTCGTAGTTAATAGGATCACCATTTTTCTCTATTACAAGCTGCAAACGTCTGGGCATTGAAAAGGTTAAATTTTGAAAATATTGAGGGTCTTCTGAGAGCTGATCCAATGCGCGATAAATAGCATCGCTTAACTCTTCAGCATTTCGTGGTCTCCAATTCCTTTGGTATATTATTTTAACGATTCGACCCCATATATTTTCCATTGGGTTAAGGTCAGGGCTGTTGGCTGGCCAAGGAAGTGTTTCTATATTATTATTCTAAAACCATTAGCGAGCAACATTAGCCGTGTTTACTGGACAGTTGTCCTGCTGATAAACGAAATCATTATTTTCATGTAAAGCCTGTACAGATGGCAGCATAACGTTTTCAAGGATTTCAATATATGGTTCACTATTGAATCTTCCTTCGGTTCTCCAAAAAAAACCCAAACCTCTAGCACAAAAACAGCGCCACATGTTTACAGAAAAATGTCCAGCTTTTTTAATTTGGTTTGTATATTCGGATTCAAATCTAGAATTTGGTGGACGATAAACTAAAATTCTTCTGCTGCTTGAAGATGATTAACAAAGTTATGATTGTTTTCCCCAAACCAAAACTACACTTTTTTGCACTCGACGCGCGTTTCGCTAACAACGGTAGCGATCTCCTGATGATGCTAACGTTGTTAGCGAAACGCGCGTCGAGTGAAAAAAAGTGTAGTTATGGTTTGTGGAAAACAATCATAACTTTGTTATAGTGCAACCAAAGGTTCCTAATTCCCAACATAGTTGAGGATGATTAAAAAAATTTTTCGTCAGTTAAAACCACCCTCTCCCAGAAGTCATTATCACGAAGAACGTTGTTCAGTGCAAAAGTCACTCTGGCCTGTTTTTGTTCTTCTGTTAGAAAAGGCTTCTTTGCAGCAACTCGACAAGAGACGTCTGATTTCGTTACTCTTCTATTTACTGTTGCTAAAGAACCCGGAAATAATGTTACATTAACTACTTCAACCGACGTTGAAAAAGGATTTTGTCTGAGATGGTCAATAACTCTCTCATCTTGCACTTCAGAACTTACTTTTGGTCGCCCTGATCCATCTTTCCTATCAGTAGAATTATTTTCAATCCAGCGCTTTTTCCATCGCATTATCGTCATTTTATCAACTACAAAATGTCTTCTATAACTCTAGTGATAATTTGAACTTTTGTAAATGTTGATATCTGTGGCATTTTTAAGGATGTCACACTGAATTTTAAGCTGTCAGGCATACTAAGCTTGTGGTGCCTTATAATAGTATACACTAATCGAAAGCTAAATTTTGTGGCATAGGAAAAAATGCATGTATGAGTTTTTTTTGAAATCAAGTGTACGTATATTAAACTGTAAGTAAGTATACAAAAATATATGAATAATATTATTAATATTTGATCCCTGCATCTTTGGTATACCGATTCGTATTTTTGCACGTAGCCACGGCGCAACCCCGCATTTTGGTCTTTTCATTGTGATAAGCGAAAACTAGAATATTTAGTTAAACTCTATGATAGTCGTGAACAATCATAATTACAAAATACTTTCAGCTTTCACTAACACTTCTGATTCCAGCGTGACATCATGCGCGGCGTGTGTCGAATCTGTGACGAGAAATCAGCATACCGTGTTAGGTGTATCGTGAGCTTTCTGAACGCAGCCTTGCTGTTCAATCATCGCTTCCACCATAAAATCGGGCCTCGTTCGAAAAGTGGCATAAATAAGTCAAAAATGTAGTACTTTTTGGCTTTGTTTCGAACGCTTTAGGTATAAGTATACGGATGTGTTTAAAAAGTACCTATCACCGTATCGTGTTGTTTTTTTTTTGAGTATGATATTTATTTTTTTGATTGTCCTAATGAAAAAGTTCTAAAGGACATTCACTGACTTCAAGGTCCATTTTCGTCATTTACTGACCTTCACTGACAGTCAGGGAAGAGAGGGAAACCCTGTAGTTGATGCCAACATTTTGATTTATATTACTTTTAAATGCCCATCAGGCACGCCCAAATCAAACCCGTTAAATAAAAGAAAGTTCAATAATTCACTATAGAAACTGCAATTCGTTAACCCAATTTTTATCCGAACATTATTTCTTTAAACCCATTCAATAACAAGTTCGAAATTTATAGGACCATTTTTTAATCGAACCATTGTTCATCAAACTCATTCAATATCAAACGTGTAATTTGTAAAACCCATTTTTAATAAAACCCGGAATTTGTCAAACCATTATTTTTAAAACCGGAATTCGTAAGACCCGTTGTTTATCAGAAATTTCTGCGAAATTGATTGCGCATTCGCCAATAATACATGAACTGGAGGCGTATTACGCAGGTGGCGCGGCGTTTCAATGCATTTGTCGCTGCTACGCGCGCATACATGTACAGGTAGCGTTCATATACAGACCGCTTCAAGCTACTGCGAACATAGGGCGGAAGAAGTCTAATTTGCCAGTGTACGTACATGCAGAGACACCGCACGCCTATCAGTGAAGCAACCAATACTCAGGCTTGCGATCACCACTTGCATGACTTTCCTTTGGTATTTAGTACGCCTCCCTCTAACCACGGTGCTGTGTGGAGCGTAGTCAATGAAACCGGAATTTGGTCAAAAATACGCAAATTTTTATAACGTAATTTTCTTATTTTTTGTCACTGATAAATAAGAGCGTTTTATTGTCAACTGCTCAGATTTATCAGTGACGACGTGTTACAATTAAAATAATAAGGAGAAACAAAATAAAAGCAAGTTCTCAAAATAAAATAATACATTCTAAAAACCAAAAAGATTCTCCCAGTCAAAAAAAAATTAAAGCAAATGTTCGAATAGTCCTCCTTGCTCGGCTAGACAATATCCGAGCCTACTATAAAAACCCCTTCTAACGTTTCCAAGCATGTTAGGGGTGATAATTTGAAAAGCTTCTTCAAAAACAGATAGAAGTCATTAGGAGCAAGATCGGGAGATCGAGCTGGCCATAAAATAGTTCCCCGTGTACTTATAACCCGATTAGGAAATACATTATCAAGATATTCCCTAACAAGGCCAACATTGTGAGCGGAACAACCATCTTGTTGAAACCATGTTTCACCAAATCTTACAACTAACAACTGCCTAGCAGTTGGAATAATGTGCTGCTGCAGTAGATCCAAGTATCTAGGACCATCCCAATTGCAATTGCCGTTAATAAAAAATGGCCCAATTACGTGTTCCCCTATAATACCCCCCCCCCCAAACATTTAGTTTTTGGGGATACTGTGTTCTTACGTCAAAATACAAATGCAAATTTTCCCTCGACCAATATCGAACGTGTGTTGGGTTATGACGATTTGACCATTTGACCATCTGCACTTTTTCGGCAACTTCGTAGACATCCATTTTTGGTTTTAAAAATGTATTATTTCAATTAAGAACTTACCCATCTGTTTCTCGAGCAAGGCAGAAATAAAACAAAATAATAAAAACAAAATGAATTTCCAAAAGATAACACTGCAGCGTGCTTCGAATCCACCTCGGTCGTACGGCACGGAGAGTAAATTGGACTTGATTCCCCCTATGTTCGCAGTAGCTTGAAGCGGTCTGTATAGATATCACTTGCATCCCAGTTAAGAACAAATTTCTGAAAAACAACGAATCTTACGAATTCCGGTTTTGAAAAATAATGGTTTGACAAATTCCGGGTTTGATTAAAAATGAATTTTACAAATTACGAGTTGTATATTGAATGAGTTTGATGAACAATGGTTCGATTAAAAACGGGCCTGCAATCTACCAGGTTAAGTTGGCCTGTAGCCAAAATAATGGATTTTTACTGCTTTTCAAAATATTTCCACCTACCTTTATGGTTTAGATATCCAAATTTGTCCTTAGCAGTCTCTTTTTGCAACTATTTTTAAAGATTTTCACAATTTTCCAACGTTACGAGCCAATATATTCATGAGTTGACACCTTGGCATAAATCATCCCGTTTCTGATGACTGGTGTTCACTTAAGTTACGTCCCAAAATAAAATCAACGCCCCCTTAATTTTTTTTCCAATTTTGGTCCATTCTATCATTAGGCAAAGAAAAATGTCTCAATATTTCAATCGCTCTTTTTTTAGAATTCAGAGGGAAGTTATTTTTTTGTGACGTAATTTTAGGGGGTCAAAATTTGATCACAATGATGTGACTTCATTTATGACTGGCCTAGTTACCTTCTTTATTTCCCTAAGTGGGATAATCTGTGCTCAATACTCAACGTTAATTAAAATCTATTTACCACGTATCTTTACTGTTTACCTACTTTTTTTTTTTGGTCGTGATAAGGTGTATGTGAAATACGATTGGTAATAAAGCATGCAATGAATTCGTGTTGATTCGGGTAGTCGTCTTTTTATATTATTGTTGAAAAGCAGGAATTAATAAATAAAAGACTCGTAACATAAACCAGTTTAAAAAAATAAAGACAGTGTTAAAATATATGTAGTGTAAGTGAAAAAATACTAAAAAAAAATTAAAGGAAGAGATTGACCGCATTCTGTCAGTGTGAATACTGTAAATTGTTAAGAGAAGTGGAAACCATAAAAAATAAGTGAAAAAGGGGGCTGTTGAATTTTGATACCTAAGCGATAAAGGTAGGTGAAAAAATGTAAAAACATAGTAAAAAGCTATTATTTGGAACGTAATCCAACTTAACAAGTAAGTAGGGATTGCACATCGGCAATCTCTGAGATTGTAACAAGCAATTGTGCATGAAATCGGCTACCGTGTCTTATAAATTTAGAATTTGTTATCGGATAAAAAATTGTTTTAACAAATTGCAGTTTTTATGGTTAATCGTTCTTACGATGAAAATTTTTAGTAAATACGGTCTGATAAATTCTCGGTTTGACAAAACATAGGCGTTCCCCATCAGCTGACTTTGACAATTTGTTACATTGAAGACATTAACGGATTTGTAATCGAGAGGCTCAATATTTATTTCTGTCTTTATTTTCCAGGTCAATTAAACAAAGATACATGCAAAGGGGACGGGGGCAGCCCCCTGATGTGCCCGTTGACAGATCAACCCGACATATACACGCAAATCGGCATAGTGTCGTGGGGTTTGACGTGCGGCTTGGAACAGACCCCCGGCGTTTATGTCAACGTCGTAAAATATAGTCAGTGGATCGACCAGAAAATGTTAAGTTTGGGACTAGATACCGAGATCTATAGGTACTGACAGCAAAACAGACAAGTCAAAAGGAAAAAATTGGCTTTTACAGCACATTTAACTTCGAAGTTATCGTTACAGTTGAGGTTATCTTTATGTTTAATAGAGGATTAAGTTGGGTCCTTTTCTTTTGCCCTTTGTATTTTTATCGTTATTCTAATGATCTGTCATGCTGTTTATGTTTAGGATAACAACGGAAGATTAAAAGTTGTGCGTATCGTTATTTTTTTTTTTCTGTTATATTTTACTACAGATTTGTAGTAGCGCGGGATTTTTGTAAAATTAAATTATCGCAGATAATTTTTTTTTTTTACTTTTGAAATTAATTGTGTGAAGCGTAATTTGTAACCAAAATTAACTTAACGCTTCCAAAACCTTTTTTTTAACCATAGGGTGATTTTGGTCAGGTTTTTTAACCACTGGCGTTTTACCGTTAAAAATCCAACCAACCAAACTTGGTGTGATTCTGTGGTGGAAGATTTTTTTAGGTTAGAAAGTTTTTTTTACAAATATTTGTTAATTTCTAGATTTTTACTTAATTTTTTTGTGATTAGTAGTAGGGCTATTTCAAGCAAATGTAATTTTATTAAAAAAAAGAAAAACGCTTTAACAATATCTTGAAATAACTCCAAATCATAAAACCACTATAACCATTATATATGTAAAAAGGACGAAATATACAAACAGTTTCGGACCTAAAGCAAATAATATTTTTTCAATTATTGTATTTTTTGTCCCGTCCATCCCAAAAGAAAAGCTTTCATGGTTCACAATAATTTTTAACATAAATGTTAACAATATGCTTTCTCCTTTAATCTTCTTTTGTTTAGTTTGGAAAAGCCATGATAAAGTATTTTTCTAAAAAATTGAAATATATAAAAGTAAGAATTTACTAAAATTAAGTTTTGGTTTTTCTTGTCCCGTCCAACCCAAAGTTTAAAAGTTCACCCTATAAGCTCTGGTTACAACTTATTATTTTAAACTATTTTATTGCATATTCTATGCTTTTAGGAAATTTTTCATTAGAAAATATAGTCATAATTTTAATCATAAAGAAGTCACAGCTGGTTTTTCTAGTAATGGGTTACTTTTTTGTCCCGTCCGACCGCTTGAAATGGCCGAGTAGTATGAGATTGATGTGATTAAACACAAATGCACATATTTTACAATGATGGAAAAAAAAGTCAAAATAGGTAAGGCTATGTTTTCTGTCAAACTTCATTTTTGGGTGCGTTCAAAAGGGTAATGAAATGTTCCGTTAAACCATCTGACCAAAATCACCCTAATAGCTGCTAAATATAATCCAATGTTTCTTGCAAAACAGAGTAAACAAAATAACCACAACGACCCCAAAACCCTAAATTACGTAAATGGTTATGTTTAATAACAACAACGGAGTAACATTTAGCTATAACCATCACGAAGCGTCAAAAACACTGACCAAAAAAATCACAAATATTGAGTGTCTGTAAATTCCTATCGACAAGAAGAATTTTTGTGGCGATATTCTTAAGTAATAGCGGTTTCCATTGGTAAAACTGGTGCGCACCACCAGTGCATAACTGAGTCGGTGCACTTTTTCAGTTTTCAGGTTCCATTGGAAAACTGATAATTTCGGTTTGGCACTAAGTACAATTTTTTCCGCACCGGCTCTATATTTTAAATAAGTAGATTTCTTGTTCGTGAAAAATAAATAAAAAGAAAGGTTTGATCTCCAAGATCTAATGGATAGGCCAGGGGTCCTATTTTCGAAACCATACGAAATTATTCGCATGCGACTACTTCCGTCTCTTCCTATACCGTATAGAATAGAAGGCAAGATATGCCGACATGCTGATTCTTGGGTAGCACGTGAAAGAATAACCGGTTTTTTATGCAAAACAACACGAATGCCCTCCACCGACTCGTGCAATATTGATTTAAACCAGTCGAATTCGAACGCGGTCCACACACACCGGCTTATCTTTCGCCTCTCATTTCACACGATATAGAAAGAGACTGACAATTAAACTGGCTATTATTTAGTACTCGTATGGGGATATTTTCGTATGGATTAGAAAATCAGACCCCAGAAACCTACAGGCCTGTGTCATCCTTGTTAGGAATCATCAGGGTAACAAGAATGAATATATATATATATTACCCTGATGATTCCTAACAAGGATGAAACAGGCCTGTAGGTTTCTGTACTATCCATTAGATCTTGAACGCCTGGCCGTAATGAATTGAAAAGCAAAATTTGTGTCCGATAGCCAGGAACCTTTCTTTTTATTTATATTTTAAGTCAAAACCCACTAATCAACGTCAAAAAGAGTTTTTCAATGGTTCTAAGCTACTTTTATGTAGATTGAGTTTAGTGTTTGAATGAAACGAGTGTTCTGGTTTGGGTACAGTTTTTTCATGTTCCATTCAATCTGCACTCTGATTGCACTCACGCAATTTTTTGACAGCACCTAGCCAGTTTTAGTGCCCTATGAGTGGCGCACCAATTTTACCAATGGATACCCCTATAATTTTCTCAATAAAACTGTAATGTAAGAAGTACCTTTTTAAAGTTCAATTTACCAATTTAATGGTAAAAGTTGCTATTTTTTATATAGTTTATATGTGCGTGTAGTATTTCGTGTAGATTTTAAGTCGGAATAAAGGAAATGAAAGAAACTTTAAAAGTATACAGATTTTAATTTTTTATAAACACAAAAATAAAATGTATATATAACAATCCGTCTTGTATAAAGTAATATAATATCAACTAACAATATTCAAAATAGGTGTGTTATTTTTCTCTTTCTTATAAATCTTTGGCAACTTTTGCAGCTTAATCTTAGTCTACCCCTAACAAAGAGAAACCAAATCTGTCGCAAAGTTTAACGGTTAGTTACTCACTTTATGGTTATAGAAAATTTAAAAATAGAAAAAAAAAATTCTGTCACGTAGGGGTCTACTTCTTTGTTTCGTTCGAGGAGTGGGGGGAAAGGACATTCCAAAAATTGAAAAAACGAATAGCGCAAAATTATTTCTCAACTTAAAATCTCCTATTTAATTTTGTTTTTTAATCTGACAGGTTAAGGAGATACAGGCCGTCAAAAAAAACCTTAACATTTAGAAAAACACTAGAATATGTTTGAGTTGAAATTATTATTAGTACCAAAAAAAGCAGTTTAGCAGCGAGTTGTAAAGACTATTTTACTTAATAGCTATCTTTATTAATAAACTTAAAGAACGAAAAAAACCTTACGAAAAAAAATCGCACCATATCCTTCTGTTGGCCATTTCATTTTTTGACATTTGAACAAAAAATAATGTTTTGCATGGATAATCAAAAATAGTAGTTTTTCACAACTGGTGGCTAAAATAGTGCTTTTTTTAAGAGCGTTGGTTTAAATAACGAGCGCAGCGAGGTATTTGAAAACGCGAGTAAAAAAAGCATAGTTTAGCCGCGAGTTGTTAACACTATTTTTTTTTAATACCTTTATCAAAAAATCCAAGAAAAACATGAAAATACTTTTAAAAATCTCGAACGAAGGGCACTTCTCGCAACACACCATCTTTACACTACAAATCAAGGCGGATGGTAAACGAAATAACAATGGTTTCCATAGCGATGTGACTTTTTACTCGGTGACGTTCATTGTTGCGACATTTTTAATCTTTGACAGTTTGATATTTTGACGATGTTTTTAAACCATTTTTTCGTAAATACTTGGTGAAAACTGGGGAAAATGGCTTAATTTTTAAGCAAGGATAATAGATTTTTTTAGTATTACTATTTTCCGATATTTCTCTTTAATTTTGGGTAAAAAACGGACAGAAATCTTTTTTTGCATCCGTGATAAAAAAAAAGTTTTTTTGCTTTAATTATCTGCAGACAGTTACTAAAATGAAGATATAAAAAAAGCATTTTCGTTATTTGCGACAATTATGATACTATTTCTTAAATATAATTGTCATTAAGGAGTTATTAATTTGAACCTACATTAACAAATAAACAACAAATAGGGGCAGACTAAGATTTTTGGGACACCTTGTATAATCTAAATACAAATTTGACAACTAATAATATTTTTAATCTCGCAATTATGGCACCATTACATAATTAGCATCAGGAAAGTGCACTTTACCAGACCCGTTGTAAGTATTTCTTTCCAGTTTGTATTGAATTTACTGAATTTTTGACACTTTTTAAAAAATAATCTTTGCGTCCTATTTTCATTTTTAACAACTAATATAGCTGCCTAATTTTAACATTTATATTAAAACTAACGAGTATTTTAAAACTACTGGTTGTTGTTTCTCTTTCTGAAAACTTAACTAGCTGATAGTACACTCCAGCTCTCCTCCCTTTGGCAAGCAATCCAAATAGAGCGCGATAGCTCTGGTCAAATACGTCATGGTACCGTAGGCGCCGCTCGGGGCGCTATCGTAAAAATGTTGACAGATGTAGGCTGCGCCGCCGCATAGCAACCCACCAGTATTGGTCGTTTCGCGTTGTTCTTTTAGCTTGGCGCAGCAGAGAGTCGCGTCACCGTCACAGTCCATCTGCAAAATTCAAATAAGTCCGAACTGACTTTCACACCTTCTAAAGGGTGGGTAAAAAAATGGGACTTTTTTGATTGTCTATCACTTAAAAATTACCTGTACGATTTAAAAAAAATTTGTAATCTGATGCCAACATTGGGTCAGTCCATATCAAGTCAACCAGGGTATTTTACGACACCATCTCCGATGTTGATGATTTTTAGTATACATGTTTTTCCTACCAAAAAACTGGAAAATCCAAAATTTCAGACTTTTTTGACCAGTTGTTTATTTTGAATTAATTTTTGAAAATCGAAAAAGTCACTTATTTGTCCTTAACATGTGCGCACAAAATTAGGAATATCCAAAGAACCACTTATAATAGAAAAGTAGGTGAAGGTTCATTTTAAAGCTCTTATAAAGACCTTTCATATGAGAATATTGCATAACATATATTGAAAAAAAAAAATAAAAAAAAAAATTTTTGATTTTTTTTTTTGAAAAATTTCAAAAGGGCCATTTTTAATTTTTTTCAAAAAATTATATTATTTTCTTTTAAGTGTTATTAAACTATTCACAAAATTTTGAGATGGACAAATCATGGGTTCAATGTGAAAAAATTTTTGCATTTTTGCATTTTGGTAATTAGAAGAATATAATGGGGTTAAAAATATTTTATTTAATAAAAAATTATATCCTACGTTTCATTCTGTATCAGTAATCAGATTAACATTGCCCCCCATTGTAATATTTACTTACAAAACCTCTTTTCCACCGGAGACGTACTATTAGATGTTCCAATTCTTAGGAAAATATGCCTGTATAAACCTGCCAATACTTTTGTGAAATACTGCCTGTTTATTCCTGTTTAACATTAAGGACACACCTCCTTCATTTTATTGGTCTGTTTAGGTACATTGTGGGGATTGGCTGACATGAAAATTCCTGCATAAATTGATTTTAAATTTTTGGCAAGTATCTTCCTGATACAGCTCCAAATAATCGATACATAATAGTTCGACTGAAGGTTTATCAGAAGTCATCTCTGTGTAATTTTAAAAGTTTCAACTATGGGTGAGGCAAGTGGATGGACTAAATATAAAGTAAAGTGCTGTGATCCACTAGAGTTAAAAATCAAGCATTTTGGGAAATTAAGAAATGTGACCAAGTGGATGTGCAGTTACAAAAATGTCAAAATGGGAATGAAAATCTGTGATGGTTGTAGACTAAAGCTTTCAAAGGAGTTTAAGGCATCTGAAGAAGATGAGGCAGGGTAAGTAACAAATAGTATTTTTTAATATAAAATTAATAAACTAAACCAATTGCGTCAAGTACGGAGTGGAAAAATCTCATGGCATTATTTTGCATGGCATTATTTTGCATGGCATTTTGAGAATACAGACATTATGTACAAATTTCTTGGCATTATGTACACATTTTGGGTCAGCTGTTACCCCCTTTTTAAGTTCTTATAAAAAACTAACTTTTTAAATTTTTTTAGACCCAGTCAAGTTCCAGAAAATGATCCAGATTTTCAAGATCCTGCTGAATCATTTACTCTTTTAAACAAGTCATTGGAGCTTCTTGGTGTGTCGCCGAATAAAAGAAAAAATGTATACAAAGAAAAAATTGATATTGTACAGTATACAATTGCGAAAGCATTTACAAAGGAATCAGATTCAACGCTAGTAAAGGAATGCCAGAGTGACGAAAGTGAAATGATTAAGCAGTTAAAGGACAAATTTTTAAAAACCGAAAAGAGGAGTGAGAAAATACTAGTTTTATCATGTTTACCTCAAAGTTGAAGTAGAAAGAAGATTGAAGAAGAATTTGGAGTTTCTCAATATTTGGCCAGAGCTGTAAAACAGTTAGTTAAGGACAATGGGATATTATGTTCTCCTAACCCCAAACCGGGAAAGACCCTTAGTGATAGAGTGGCCCAAATAGTGGTAGATTTTTACCAAAGGGATGACATTAGCAGGACCATGCCAGGTAAAAAAGATTATGTTGTTATCAGAAAATATGGAGCTGAAAAAGAATATGTACAAAAAAAATTAGTCTTAGCTAATTTAAAAGAAATTTATGCATTGTTTAAAACTGAGTACCCCAATGAAAAAATTGGGTTTTCAAAATTTTGTGAACTGCGACCCAAAAACTGTATACTGGCAGGAAAAAGTGGGACTCATACTGTATGTGTATGTACTATACATCAAAATATAAAAGTAATGCTCAATGGCTCCAAATTAAATAAGCTATATGATGAAAATAACAGGCCTCTTGCAATATCTTATCATGATTGCCTTTATAAACTAATGTGTAATCCACCTTCAGTGGACTGTTTTTTAAGCAATAGATGCAAGCAATGTTCTGGAGTAGAACAGTTTAAAAATACGTTAATAGAAAAATTTGAGGAAGAATTAATTGATGAGGTCTCATTTAAAAAGTGGGTCTCAGTAGATAGGTGTACTATGGAAACCGTTGTTAAGAAAAGTGATGATTTTGTCCAGGAATTTACTGATGATCTTGTAAAACTTAAATCACATTCTTTTATTGCAAAAATGCAAAAAGATAGATACAATGAAATAAAAATTAACCTTAAACCTGGAGAGTCTTTGATCACTTGCGACTTTGCGGAAAATTATTCCTTTGTTATGCAAGATGAAGTCCAGTCTTATCATTGGAATAACAGCAAGGCAACCCTCCACCCTTTTGCCATTTATTTTCTAAGTGATGGTAAACTGCACAACCTGAATTATGTGTTTATTTCGGAAAGCTTGACACATAATACAATTGCATTTCATTTATTTAAAAAAAAATTAATGCCTGATTTAAAAATCAAAATACCAGGACTTAACAAAATTTTTTATTTTTCGGATGGATGTGCTGCGCAGTACAAAAACAAAAAGAATTTTCTGAATATATGCCTGCATAAAAAATATTTTGGTGTTGAAGCAGAGTGGCATTATTTTGCCACCTCGCATGGCAAAAGTGCCTGCGATGGCTTGGGAGGAACTGTTAAAAGACTTGCTGCCAAAACCAGTTTGCAGAGGCCCTATGACAATCAAATAATGACACCTCTACAATTGTTTACTTGGTGTGAAGAAAACATATCTGGCATTGATTTTAAATATTGCACAGAAGCAGATTATACAAATCATGAAATAATTTTGAATAAAAGATTTGCGGAAGTCTTAACAATACCGGGGACACAAAAAATTCATGCTGTAATTCCTCTTACAGAAAGCACGTTTTTGGCAAAACAGTTTTCTACATGCTTAGAGGTCGAAACACATAATCTTTTTAAAGGTGGAAGCATTATTTTGCAAAATATCGAGTCAGGGTTTGTCACTGTAGAATATGACAGTGCTTGGTGGCTGGCTTGTGTCTTGGGGAAAAATAATGAGAGCGGAGAACTGAAAGTAAGCTTTCTTCATCCACGAGGACCTGCCTCATCATTTTTTTACTCAACACCTCAAGATATTTTAATTATTAAACCAGAAAGTCTTATAAAAAAAGTTGAACCCAACACTGCTACTGGCAGAACTTACAATGTCAGCAAAAAAGAAATGTCAGATTCATCAGAAATTCTTAAAAGAAAGTTAAAAAAATAAATTTAAGGTATATAGTTAGTCTTAGTGTTTTCTGTCTAATTTTTATCAACGAAGTAGAAAAGTTTGTTTATTTCTTTTGCGAGTTTAAAATAAAATAATTTGTAGATAAAGCCTCTGGGTATTTTTTAAAACCTGTATCCATCCAACAAATTTATTTATTTTAATATCCAGTGCACTATTGGTGCTCCTAAAATATGTTTATTTTTTTAAATGCATGATTTTTAATGTACTTAATATTTTTGATATTTTTTTTGACATTGAACCCATCATTTCTCCATCATAAAATTTTGTGGATAATTAAGTAACACTTTGACCAAAATTATATATTTTTTTCAAAAAAATTAAAAATGGCCTTTTTGAATTTTTCAATTTTTTTTCAATTTTTTATTTTCAATTTTTTTTTTTGTTAAAATTATGTTGTGATATTTCATAAAAAAGAGCTTCAAAATGACTTTAAAATGAGCCATTTATTACTTTCCTAGTGTAAGTGGTTCTCGAGATATTGCTAGTTTTGTACATTCTTGTTAAGGTCAAAATGCTGACTTTTTTATTTTGAAAAATTAAAAAAAAAAACTACGAATCAAAAAAATCTAAAAATTTGCATTTTCAACTTTTATGGTAAGAAGAAAATATATACCAAAAATCATCAAAATTGGAATTGGTCGCGTAAAATTTTTGTGATTTTTTGGTTGATTTGATATGGAATGACCCCATTGTCATTTCGTAAAAATCCAAGATGGCGGACAATTTAAAAAAATAGATATTTTTGACCCGACTGCAAATTTTTTGTGCGCACCACCGGCACCGGTGCAAAAGTAAAAATATATTTCGAAAGCAATGTCCTTCCTTAGCTTACTGATGTATCGCTTGTTAAAATCGGGTAAGAGAGAAAAAAAAAAAAAGAGAAAGTTATAAAATTTTCAAATAAGTGCGTTTGGTAACCCAAGTAACATTTTAGGATATATTGGGAAGTTGGAAGGTTAAGATAACCAATCATACGTCAACATATCCCCCGTTTTCCTTCAGAAAATTACTTTGCAGTTTGAGGTTTGAAAATAAGTTTTAAATTGGAACAAATAACCTTAAGAAACGGTCATTATATACACGACATTTGAAAGGTTTTCTTTTAGGATAATTTTCGAATTATTTTCCTCGTATCATATCTTCAAAGTTGTTTTGAATATAAAGTTAAAAGAGAAGGTAAATTGATGGTAAACTTGACTTGAGATTCTACTCTGAGGTCCTCGCCTTGTTTGAGCATCTCTTGGTCAACATTGCTTGTCAAAAATTTTTAATAATGTCCTGAAGAAATCCCTCAATGTTAAGAACTTTTTTGGTTTAAAACTGATCTCAAAGTTTTTGACCTACAGTTATTCCTTAAAGTTAGGGTTTTTTTTTGGAATAAGTTTAGGACAAAAATTTGGTTTTTTGACCAAATAAGTACAACCTAAAAAATATGTTCGAACTTTATGGAAAATTATTCTATTTTATTTAACCACATGGAATATTAAGATTTGATTAGGTTAAAACTTCAGTTTTGTTTTTCTTGATGGAAAGAAAGTACTTCTGGTGGAAAACAGAAAACTTCTTTGCGTCACGTGTCCTGTAACGAACTGTCATGATCAGCTGTTTAGATTAATCAATAATCATAACTTTCATGTTCCTTGTCGGTATTTCCAAATTATAAGATATTTCCTTAATTACTATTGTATCTTCAACCCTTGTTTAGATTTTGGGCTATACCTATCCTCCTATCATAAAAAGGGATAGAAAAAACCAGATGGAAGCTCAAAATTCAAACAAAGAAAGTAGATGTTTAGGTAAAATTTGGGTTTAAGGAAGAGAGGGCATTCACGTTTTGATCGTCAAAAAGGATACTCTGTGTTAAAGTACCTACCTAGTAGGGATGATCCTGACAGTTTTGTGTTTTAACATGCCAAAAGAAAAAAGAAACAAACCTTTCACAGCATCAAGAAGTTTTTACACAATCGTTTACGCTCGCAAATGTCATGTCAAATTATGACATTTGCGAGCGTAAACGATTGTGTGTATTCCCATATGATGGAACTTTTTCGAATTGTTTTCTTGCTTAATTACTCACCAGCGTAAATTTGCCTTTATGTCAATAATCACCATGACAACTGACAACCAAACAATGGGCAGGGGGTGTGCGGGGAACAATTGATAATTAATTCGAAAAATGGATAAACCGTCCTTGATGCAAAACGAATAAGAAATTTTGGCTTCAACATTGGAAATTTTGTGTTTGAGGGAAAAAACATGGTTAACAAGACTTTTAGGGCACGGTCGCCAAAAAAAGGTAGGGCGCCATGTTTTTTTCTCTTTTTTACCACGTTTTTATTATTTTTATTGAAAACAAACTACAAAAATCTTTATGAAAATGATTTGCTTACACTTGTTTCATACCCAAATATTAAATTAAGTTATGATTACAAATTGGAAATAATATTTAATTAGTGTTTTCCCGAAGCATAATTTTGGTGATTCTTTTGTTAAAACTGCATGTTTCGATGGGCGCGTGAATTTTATGGAAGTAAAAGTAAACAATTCAACAAAAAAATTTTCGTTGCATGTCGTTTTCCCCCCATTAATAGTTGAAAATAGTAGTTTTAACCCTATGATTAAAATATAACTGTGATTTTTATTTTCAAGGTTGTTGTAGGTCATGGAAATTATTATTTTTCTCTTTTTTTTATTTTCATTTAAAAATGTTTTCATCTCCATCAGTCACAGACAAACAAGACGGCACTGAGAGGTTAGGTTGAGCATTTATGCAGATGTGTACATCTGTCCCAAAAGTTGGTAAAAAGTATCCTCTGGGCAAATTCACCTTCACCTTTATCCCACCAAATTACCTTGGTTTTTGTCCCCACTTTGGTAAAAAGGCGGGAATATTTTACCAAATTTTAACCAAAAATGTTACTTGGGAAGCCTAATTCGGTTAAGTAAAAACAGCATTTTTGCTTGGCTATGCTTTCCGATGTATTTGTCCGTTTTTAATAGTGCTGAACATCTTGAAAAGCCAAGGTTTTAAAATTTACTACTTTTTTGACAAAATTGACATTTCAAAAAAATTCAAGATGTCGGACAGTTTTAAAAAGTAGGTTGTTTTGATCCTCCTGCAAATTTTTTGTGTACGCCAATGGGGCAAAAGTTAAATTTAACGTGTAAAGTCTCATCATTCCCGAGTCTACTAATGCATCGCTTGTAAAAATCGGGTAAGAAGTAAGAAAAATTTGCATAAAGTTATTTAAGTGCGTTTTGCACCAAAGTTACAAAAATAAAACAATTTTTTCTTTTCGCTTCGCTTTAAAAGTTTGATCTTCAATATTTTTGAACACTAACAATTAAACCAAATGCTACTCAGTGGCGTACGAAGGTCCCAAACCCCTCCTCTTCCTTTAGAGTCATTTGGTTATCAAATGCACCCATTTGAAAAAATTCCAACTTTCTTACTTCTTACCCGATTTTAACAAGCGATACATCAGTAAACTAAGAAAAACATGGCCTTTGTAGTATATTGTTACTTTTTCCACCAGTGGTGCACAAAAAAAATTTGCAGGGGGGTAACAAATACCTGTTTTTTAAAATTGTCCGCCATATTGGATTTTTACGAAATGTCAATTTTGACAACAGATTCCAAAATTCTATGTCCTGGCTTTTCAAAAAGATCAACATTTTTAAAAGCCGACAAGTAGTTTTTAGGTAATATACAATCAAGAAAAGTTCCGTTTTTTTTTGGCTAACCTTATACATATGAATCAAAAAAAAAATCTAGTTTTTGTTTTGTTTTGTATTTTTCCATATTGTATCGATTTGACCTAAGTTTAACGTCTATCTCTAAGTCCCACTAGGATAAGTAGGGGAGAAGCCAACCTATGGAGTAGTTTATTGGCGATAAGTTGAAGGATTATGATAGGCCAAACCTACCTGATCTTCTAAAAACAACTCATTCGCCCTGTGCACCAAATACTCGATCTGTATGATATTGCCCAAATAGGGAGCTACGTTGTATTCGGCCACCAGGGTCAATACCATCAAGGCTTCAACTATAAGTTGTCTGTACTCGGGTTGTGGTATCGTATTTAGAACAGTCTCCACGGCCAACGCGAATTTTAACTCGCCCGGGGTCATTTCTTGAGTGAGGCATTGAGGGAGGACCTTTCCGGCTATTTCTATACCGTGACACTGGAAAGAAAGAAAATATTATTTGATTTTATTTACAACCCCTTAATACGAAACCTAAATACAGAGTGGTAAGCTTAAGATAAAAGAAATTATACATATATTGTGTACAGAGAGCTTCAGGCTACTGCGACAATAGGGCGGAACTAGTCCAATTTGCCAGTGCCCACGCAGGGGGCACGCACACCTATCATTGGAGCAACCAACACTAACGCTTACGTTCGCCGATCGCGGCTTGCGTTCGGTACGCCTCTAACTACGGTGCGGTGTGGAGGGTAGTCGATCAAACCGGAATTTGGTCAATATAAATACGCAAATTTCAATAACGTAATTTTCTTGTTTTTTGTCACTCATAAATTAGAGCGTTTTATTTTCAACTATTCAGATTTATCACTTACAACGTGTTACAATGAAAATAATAAGGAGAAACACAATAAAAGCAAGTTCTCAAAATAAAATAATACATTCTAAAAACCAAAAAGATTCTCACAGTCAGAAAAAAATTAGAGCAAAACCTATTATAAAAACCCCTTCTAACGTTTGCAAGCATGTTAGGGGTGATAGTTTTAAAAGATTCTTTAATTTTAATCCGAAGTTCTTCCAAATTATTAGCCCTTTAATGCCCGTAAACTTTATTTTTGATATAACTCCACATATAGAAGTGAGCAAAATCGGGTGATCGAGCTAACCATAAAATAGTTCTCCGTGTATCCTATCAAGGCCAACATTGTGACACCTAATAACTGCCTAGCAGTTGGAACAATATGCTGCTTCAGTAGATCCAAGTGTGTGTTCCCCTAGAATACCCCCAAACATTTATTTTTTGGGCATACTGCTTTCTTACGTCAAAATACAAATGCAAAATTTCTCTCGACCAATATCGCACGAATCAATAATGGAAAAGTGTGTGTGAAAAGATAGATCTCAGAAAGTTTTCATCACGATTAGCCCTTTCCATCATTGTTTCACAAAATTCCGTACGACGATAGTTGTCCTCCGGAAAAATTTGATGCGTTTTTGACGCTTTGTAAGAATGATAACCATTCTTACAAAGCGTAAGCATGTAAGACAGAGGCTGAAGACGTATCACCTGCTTCGGCAATTTGGTGGCTAGTTAGTTTTAAAAATGTATTATTTCACTTAAGAACTTACCAATCTGGTAGAAATAAACCAAAATAATAAAAACAAAATAAATTTCAAAAAGATAACACTGCAGCCTGCTTCGACCCAACCTCGGTTGTAAGGCACGACGACAGTAAATTGGACTAGTTCCCCACTATGTTCGCAGTAGTCTTAAGCTCATTGTATATGGAACAATAAAAAAATAAGTTAAGAAATCGAACCTTTTTAATTGATGATAAGTGGGAGATGGACATGTCAAACCCTGTTTAATAAAGATTACTTAGATAGTGGTACGCAGGTTTGAAATATAAAAAGTTACGGGGTTTATATTTATACATAAACTGAAGCTCTACCGATTTACTTCTCTCAAGGAATAACATAAAAAACCTTTCACATAATATTTGATTGCTTATTCCATTTTCTCACACTATCAGACTTATAAGCATGGTACTTTAAAAATTTTCAGAAAAATTCAGAGCCTCGGAGCAGTACTGTACTATTAATTTGATAGTCAAACTGAATAACCTGTTTTTTTAGGGAAAGAGAAACTACATAATATTTGGAAGGATTTAGAGGAAAGGAATTATTTTGACACCACGTGCTGGCGATATCCAAGGCCTGTTATAATTTCTAAAATTCAGAGATGGTATTTATCTTACAAGCAAGTTTTAAATCATCAGCATAAAGCACACAAATGTCTTTGTGGGTGCTATTTTATGAATACTACGAAAAATTGAAGGCCCAGGATAGGGCCTTGAGGAACTCCGGAAGTAGCCAATATTTTCGACGAGGTACGACCATAATATTCTACGTATTGAGGACGTTATCCGTTTCAAATAATAAAAAGAGATAATATGAGGGACGAAAAGACTGAAAACTTCGAAGTATAATGTTATGCCCTAGCCTATCAAAGGCTTATAAAAAGTCGGCGTGAGTCACGTCGTCTTAATAATCTCCATAATTTTAACGTCTTAAAATATTTCTGTAATTTGCTGGTAATTTATTTAGCTACTATTTCTTATAAGACAATATGTTATTAGGTATTGATCCAAGTTTGTGTCACACTAAGTTGAGCAAAAAACCTAATTTGTTTCTTATACAATAAGCTTCAAGCTACTGCGAACGTAGGGGGAATCAAGTCCAATTTACTCTGCGAGCCGAACGACCGAGTTGGATTCGAAGCACGCTGAAGTGTTATCTTTTGTAAATTTATTTTGTTTTATTTCTGCCTTGCTTGAGAAACAGATTGGTAAGTTCTTAAGTGAAATAATACATTTTTAAAACTAAAAATGGATGCCTACGAAGTTGCCGAAAAAGTGCAGATGGTCAAATGGTACTATCAAGGCAGACCATTGAGAGTAATTCAAGAACTTTTTTTGGAGACTTTTGTAAATCGCCCAGAACCTAGTTTATCAACGATTCATAGCTTTGTGCAGAATTTTGAAAAGTTTGGTTGTCTAGCGCCAAGAAACCATAAAAAAACCACTGTTTTAAATGACGAGCAGGAAGTACAAGATGTGATGATTTGCGCTGCAGTGGAGGAAAATCGAAAGTTAACTAGCCACCAAATTGGCGAAGCCGTTGATACGTCTTCAGCCACTGTCTTACGTGTTCTCAAAAAGAATGGTCATCATCCTTACAAAGCGTCAAAAACGCATTAAACAACTATATATCGTCGTATGGAATTTTGCGAAACAATGATGGAAAGGGCTAATCGTGATGAAAACTTTCTGAGATCTATTCTTTTCACAGTTGAAAGCACGTTTCCATTATTCAATCGTCATAACCCAACGCAAGTTCGATATTGGTCGAGGGAAAATTTATATTTGTATTTTGACGTAAGAACACAGGATCCCCAAAAACTAAATGTTTGGGGGGGTATTGTAGGGGAACACGTAATTCGGCCATTTTTTATTGACGGCAATTTGAATGGTCCTAGATAATTGGATCTACTGCAGCAGCATATTATTCCAACTGCTAGGCAGTTGTTAGGTGTGAGATTTGGTGAAACATGGTTTCAACAAGATGGTTGTCCCGCTCACAATGTTGGCCTTGTTAGGAAATATCTTGATAATGTATTTCCTAATCAGGTTATAAGGGGGAACTATTTTATGGCCAGCTCGATCACCCGGTCTTGCTCCTAATGACTTCTATCTGCGGAGTTATATCAAAAATAAAATTTACGGGCATGAAAGGGCTAATAATTTGGAAGAACTTCGGATTAAAATTGAAGAAGCTTTTCAAAGTATCACCCCTAACATGCTTGGAAACGTTAGAAGGGGTTTTTATAATAGGCTCGGATATTGTCTAGCCGAGCAAGGAGGACTTTTGGAACATTTGCTCTAATTTTTTGGGAGAATCTTTTTGGTATTTAGAATGTATTATTTTATTTTGAGAGCTTGTTTTTATTTTGTTTCTCCTTATTACTTTCATTGTAACACGTTGTTAGTGATAAATCTGAGCACAAATAAAACGCTCTAATTTATCAGTAACAAAAAAACCAGAAAATTACGTTATACAAATTTGCGTATTTATTGACCAAATTTCGGTTTCATTGACTACGCTCCACATTGCACCGTGGTTAGAGGCGTACTAAACTCAAGAGCCGCGAACGGTGATCGCAAGCCTGAGTGTTTGCTCCGCTGTTAGGTGTGCGGTGTCCCTGCGTGTACGTACACTGGCAAATTGGACTTCTCCCGGCCTATGTTCGCAGTAGCCTGAAGCGCTCTGTATATTAGGTATTACCCACACATAGTAAAGTTGGCGGTGTTTGTTCATAAAATAAAAAAGATATATAACTCTGAAGCTGGGACAAGTTTTGCGAAAAGCACTGGCAATTTCTTTCAAAACTTCAACGTCAAAAAGAAATCAAAGGTCAGAGATGGAATTCTACAATCGGCAAAGTTTCTTATACGATTTAAAACATATTCGGGAATCCCACCTCAGTGCTCCTGTCAGTTTTACTTTTGAGTACTTACTCGCTCCAAAACGCTCCAAACTCTTGGATAAAAATCTCTGGGAACCCTGTTTAAAGCACCGTCCAAACGTCTTCTCCTAAGCCACTGCCCCTGCCTGTCTGGCTCGGTGTCCTCTGTTGCGTCTGTGCCTAGACTTATGTGACTTTTCTGAAAATAAAATATTTTTTTTGGTTTTCAATTCACTTAATATGGCAACAAATCCGACACCCTTTACAACTAGTTATTATGAGCTTTTAAAATAGATATCTGCAATTAAAGTGTCAATTTAAAAAAAAAAATTATTTGACACATTAAATAAGATACAACTTATTTTGAAAATAAAACGCTTTTTAATATATGACTGCAAAATTTGCAAACATTTATAATAGCTTATGCAAATGTGTAATCACACAAAGTAACCATTTCTAAATTCTTCTTCAAAATTCCTTTAAAATGACACCCAACATCATAGTAGTTTGCGAGATAATCGCTCTTAAAAATCTAAATTTTAAAACTTTGAATGCAAGCCAACATATGTGAAGAAGAAGTGTTGTCCGGTCATTATATTTTTCGCCGCGGCCGTCATTTTTTTTGGTAAATACTGTTCATTCCAAATTCTTCGGACCATATGGCGGCTGACATTTTTACACAGAAACCGGCAGTGTCAAAAAAGTGGTCCGATTGAATTTGGAGTAAAGTTAAAGTTACCTAAAAAATGTGTTTTTCTTTTAATTAAAAAATATATATTAATTGCGTAAAATAAATGTTTGAAATAATCAGTTTTCGTATCTACGCGATCATTTTTATGTCGTTTTTAATAAAAGTTAACGTACCGATCATTTAAATAACTAGTTTTTCGACTGGTTTTTTGTATTAAAAAATAAAAAATTTCGCTACAGATGTGTCGCAACAAACAAAAACAAAGACTACCTAATCTTATATGCTAGCATGTGTGCAGTAAACCATGAAGTTTATACTTGATTGGTATGGTATGAATACTATTTCTTTGAACTTCCGCTTGAATAAATTTTCCTCCGTGGCGATGATCTGTGCCTTTTTCCATTCGATATGATGTTGATTTTCCCAGCAATGTTGAGCTATTTTTGATCCAGTTATGTCCCCTTGTCGAGTTTTCACAGTTGGTCTAGAGAGGGGTTTTTAGAAAAAAAAAATATATAATTTTTAAAACAATAATTTTTGTTTTTGTACATCGCCAACTACTATTTACCGTAGAAGGTAAAATCCCCTATGTAGCCCTTTTCTGGGGGGCTATTTTTGGAAAATATTCTAAAAACCTTAAATAGTAACTCCTTATTTTGACTTCATATTTGAATTCTCGCTGAAATTCTCTTTCGAGTGGTACCCCATATCATAAGGTTTGCTTTACTAATTTTCGAGATATTGGCTTTCAAAATGTCAAAAATTCAATTTTCGAAGGGCCATATCTTAGGAACTAAACAAAATATCTCTAGTGCGTTTATTATCGATTTTGAGGGTTTTATAAGAGCAAATAAAAAATGACAATTGTTTGACGTTTGCACATTCCTATTTACAGTTTATTGATTTTCAGTGATGTTGACGATATTATTCCAAAAATATGAAGTAGAAGGTCAGATTGTCAAACTGTTGTCATTTTTCATTTCCTCGTAAAGATATTTTGTTTAGTTTCTAAGATATGGGCCTTTGAAAATTGAATTTTTGAAATTTTGAAGGTCAGTAAAGTAAACCTTATGATATGGGGTACCATTGAAAAGAGAATTTCAGCGAGAATTCAAATATGAAGTCAAAATAGGGGGTTGCTATTTAAGGTTCCCAGAATATTTTCCAAAAATGGCCCCCCAGAAAAGGGCTACATAGAGGATTTTTACGGTAAATAGTAGTTGGCGATGGATCAAAAACAAAAGTGTATGTTTTCAAGATTATATATTTTTTTTCTTAAAACCCCTTTCTAGACCAACTGTGTTTTACGTTTGTGTTCTGTGTTCCATAGGTCGGCTGTCTTCTCCGATGTAAATATCCTCACTGGTACATGCAGTTCTTAGTGTTGTGCTGATATAGTTTAGTTTTTGTTAATTGACTTCTTATTGTTTCTTCTGATCAATGATTTTGAGTGATTCTTCCATTGGTACGTTCGTGTACAAATTTTCGACGTCAAAACTAACAAACTAGTCGTCAGGTTAAGGAGGTCCATGAAGTGCTTTGAATTTTTGACGAATGATGTTGACTTTCCTTGAAGAGGCTGGATGTTTAGTAGGAAAAAGTCTTTAAAGAAAGTCACCAACATTCGTCAAAAATTCAAAGCATTTCGTGAACCTCCTTAACCTGACGACCAGTATGTTGGTTTTGACGTCGAAAATTTGTACACGAACGTACCACTGGAAGAATCAATCCAAATCATTGAACAGAAGCTACTCAAGGACAACCACCTCTCTGATAGAACCGATTTACCAATAAATGCTATTATGGATTTGTTGAAATACTGTCTGCAGAATTCTTACTTCCCGGAAAAAGATAGGTATTTTCGACAGGAAGACGATCTACCCATGGGACCTCCACTTTCGCCGGTAGTGGGCAACATCTTTATGGAATCCTTTGAAGAAGAAGCTTTGCGAACATCATGGCAGAGGCCCAAACTATGTCTAAAATACATGGACGACATATTTATCATCTGGAAAACGGACAATAATACACTAGAACAATTCTTTAATCATGTCAACTAGTCACCAACCAAACTGAGAATTGCAAAATCTCTTATAGATCGAGCACCCTACATCTGCAATACATAAGTAGCTTTAAATAAAGAAAAGGCAAAAATTCGATCCGATCTGCGAAGGAACGGTTTCTCCAACTTCACGATCCATAAAATTCTTCAGACCACACCAACACAAAGGAGGACATCAAAGGCATCTCAGAAAAGATACGAAGAATAGGCAACCAATACCATCTTCGGACTGTCGTCAAAACGACCACAACAATAAGAAGTCAATTAACAAAAACTAAACCATATTGCCACAACATCAAGAACTGCATCTACCAGGTACCATCAAAGATGTATGAAATGTACATACAACTTTGGTACCATGTAATGTACCAACATTCGTCAAAAATTCAAAGCATTTCGTGAACCTCCTTAACCTGACGACCAGTATGTTGGTTTTGACGTCGAAAATTTGTACACGAACGTACCACTGGAAGAATCAATCCAATCATTGAACTACTCAAGGACAACCACCTCTCTGATAGAACCAATTTACCAATCAATGCTATTATGGATTTGTTGAAATACTGTCTGCAGAATTCTTACTTCCCGGAAAAAGATAGGTATTTTCGACAGGAAGACGATCTACCCATGGGACCTCCACTTTCGCCGGTAGTGGCCAACATCTTTATGGAATCCTTTGAAGAAGAAGCTTTGCGAACATCATGGCAGAGACCCAAACTATGTCTAAAATACATGGACGACATATTTATCATCTGGAAAACGGACAACAATACACTAGAACAATTCTTTAATCATGTCAACTAGTCACCAACCAAACTGAGAATTGCAAAATCGCTTATAGATCGAGCACCCTACATGTGCAATACATAAGAAGCTTTAAATAAAAAAAAGGCAGAAATTCGATCCGATCTGCGAAGGAACGGTTTCTCCAACTTCACGATCAATAAAACTCTTCAGACCACACCAACAAAAAAGGACGACAGACGTAAATACTGAAAGGAAGGCGACACTTATAATTCCATACATCAAAGGCATCTCAGAAAAGATGAGAAGAATAGGCAACCAATACCATCTTCGGACTGTCGTCAAAACGACCACAACAATAAGAAGTCAATTAACAAAAATTAAACCATATTGTCACAACATCAAGAACTGCATCTACCAGGTACCATCAAAGATGTATGAAATGTACATACAACTTTGGTACCATGTAATGTACCAACATTCGTCAAAAATTCAAAGCATTTCGTGAACCTCCTTAACCTGACGACCAGTATGTTGGTTTTGACGTCGAAAATTTGTACACGAACGTACCACTGGAAGAATCAATCCAAATCATTGAACAGAAGCTACTCAAGGACAACCACCTCTCTGATAGAACCAATTGACCAATCAATGCTATTATGGATTTGTTGAAATACTGTCTGCAGAATTCTTACTTCCCGGAAAAAGATAGGTATTTTCGACAGGAAAACGATCTACCCATGGGACCTCCACTTTCGCCGGTAGTGGCCAACATCTTTATGGAATCCTTTGAAGAAGAAGCTTTGCGAACATCATGGCAGAGACCTAAACTATGTCTAAAATACATGGACGACATAATTTATCATCTGGAAAACGGACAACAATACACTAGAACAATTCTTTAATCATGTCAACTAGTCACCAGCCAAACTGAGAATTGCAAAATCTCTTATAGATCGAGCACCCTACATCTGCAATACATAAGTAGCTTTAAATAAAGAAAAGGCAAAAATTCGATCCGATCTGCGAAGGAACGGTTTCTCCAACTTCACGATCAATAAAATTCTTCAGACCACACCAACACAAAGGAGGACATCAAAGGCATCTCAGAAAAGATACGAAGAATAGGCAACCAATACCATCTTCGGACTGTCGTCAAAACGACCACAACAATAAGAAGTCAATTAACAAAAACTAAACCATATTGCCACAACATCAAGAACTGCATCTACCAGGTACCATCAAAGATGTATGAAATGTACATACAACTTTGGTACCATGCGAGTGTGGCGAACACAAACGTAAAAGAGGACACAAATGGATCAAAAATAGCTCAACATTGCTGGGAAAATCAACATCATATGGAATGGAAAGAGGCAAAGATCGTCGCCAGGGAGAAGAATCGATTCAAGTGGAAGTTAAAAGAAACAGAATTCATACAGAGGAACCAGAATATATTTTCTCAACAAAGCGTCACCATCAAGGTTATTTAGAAACCCATAAAACAAAATTATGATTGTTTTCCACAAACCAAAACTACACTTTTTTGCACTCGACGCGCGTTTCGCTAACAACGTTAGCATCATCAGGAGACGATAAACAATGACAAACAATCATTGTTTATCGTCTCCTGATGATGCTAACGTTGTTAGCGAAACGCGCGTCGAGTGCAAAAAAGTGTAGTTTTGGTTTGTGGAAAACAATCATAATTTTGTTTTAGTGCAACCAAAGGTTCCAAATTCCCAACATAGTAGAAACCCATACTTTTCGGAGGTAACAGATTCCAACTGTGAAAGGGCGGAGCCAACCAAGTGTAAACTTCATGGTTCACTGAACACATCGATACCTTCGTGAGAAAACCTCGTAACTCCTTTCGAAAAAAGTGTTCAGGAGGGACAAAAAATCAATTTTAAAGAGAACGATATTTAGAAAAAATTTAATTAGATAGGATTTATATAGACAACAGAAGGTTCTTTAAGCTGGCTTACTCAAAATTATAATAGCGTACTTTTTGGGAGTTACGCGGTAATTTTTAGGAAAAATTTAAACAGAAAACCTTGCAACTCCAAGTTGTTGGTTTATTTAGTAATTTAGTAGGTATACAATTAGTCTTATGGGGGCAAAACAGAAAAATATAACCCCTCTCCCACTCTAGCCTAGTAGGTGTGTGAATTTCCAAATTCTTTCTGATTAGATGTACAGGGTGTCCCATTTTCGATGGGATTCAATGGGTAACTCCGTTTTTATTAAAGATAGAGACATGCGGTTTTCGCATTACTGTTTTACTTTTTTGAGCTTTTAAAAAATACAAAATACAGGGAAAAGTTAAAAAATGGTCTGAATTACCAATTGGTGATATCTCCCTTAATTTAAGAAATAATTGAGTTCTGTAGAAACCTTTTTAGAAAAATACAATTGTGTTTTCGAAATTTTAATCCGTCGTTTCGTTTCGTAGATACCATTATCAGGTTAAAAAAGCAAAATACAGACCAAAATATATTATATTATATTTTATTTTCTTTTTAGGTTTGTTTGAAAATAAAATATCATTTTTTTAAATTTTGAAGTTTCGATCCCGAAAAAAATCATCTTCAGTGCATTTTTTTTCTGGTACGGCCCTGTCCCATTTTATTTTTTTTTAGACATATTTAACTACTATATATTAGACATGGACAACCAAGATATATTATATGAACATAAAAAAAAACTGTATTGATAAGACAAATAAGCCCTTTGACAAGAAAACATTCGCTTTGACGCCATATTTAAATCCAAGATGACGGAGAAACTTATTTTGATCCTGATGATGGTGTCTACGAAACAAAATGTTTGATAATTTTTTTAAAACTTTTATCCCCTTTCTCCCAAGCCTAAAGAGTACTGACTGGATTGTGGATTTTCTTTACGAGAGTTTCCCTAACAACATGTCCAAACTTTTATCAAAACTTGATAAAATTGCTAAAATTATACGTTAAATTTCCAAAAAAACACGTCTTTTCGACATAACTATATCATGTCGATCGTTCGACTTTGAATAGAATAACATTTACAAAAAGTTTTAGAAATCAATCGTTAAACATAATGGAGGAAAATGATTAGTGCTGCAAAAGTGGTGGAGTTACGAGGTTTTCTAATTAAATAGTCATCATTTTGGGAGTTACGAGGGTTTTCGATTGGATTTTATGGCGAAACTAAAAGGAATTTTTTTATGAAATGTATCAGAAATTAAAAATAAGATGCCATTTTAATAGTTTTAAGTTTTAAAAGTAAAAAATAAAGACAATGGAAGTTCGAAAGTCTAGTTTACTCTCAAATACTAACTTTGAAAAACAAAGAAAATAATTGAAAAATCATGATTGGCGCTGGGTAAGGCCAAAGGCGAAGAATCTACTGCGCATGCCTGACGAAGTCTACTCGCGCCCAGAAGATTTTTTGCCTCTGCATTTCTCCCAGGATAAGTTGATTGGGAGTTATTATCGGCACGGCTTTTTTTTAGAGAATGCAAGCCGTTATATTAAATCATAGTTAAAAAAGCGTACCGATAACAACTCTTATTAATCAAGTTATCCTGGAAATAATCCAGAGGCGAAGAGTCTACCGGACAGGCGGGTCGATTGTGTCAGTAGTGAAAGCAACTAGCAACCATCTTTTAGACTTAATTGGCGAGTATGGAGGGTGGCCGCAGATCTTGGCCCACTTAAATTCTTCGCTTTCGTTGGCGACTCCATTTTCTACGCACCACAGCACCTACTTTTCTTAAAGTTTTTCACTTTTTGGAAAGTCAAAAACGTTTTTTAACATTCCAAGTTACTAACCTGGATTTCGTGGATCGAAAACCAAATACACAACATGTGATTCGCATGTTTATTTATTAAAATAACGCACATACTACTAATCACAGAAAATAACGCCACAAAATTTTAAAACATGAAAACACCACAATAACATAAACAAAATGGCGAAACCACACCTCATTAAAAATGTAAACTTTTCAACGACGCCGCGTTGTGAAAAAATTCCCAGAGCAAAAATTGTGGATGTTGTGTTTGGGCATTTGTCTACTAGTTTCCTCATCAAATTGGATAAATTTTACTTTTAAACGACCCCAATTATATTATAGTTGAAGTACATAGATCCTTTAAATTTATTTTTCATCGACCATCTCCGGAAAAACACAAGAGATCTTAGACACAGTGGTGGTGCAACACGGAACAAATGTCTGTGAACCCTAGCAAAACAAATCATTATACCGTTCACCAAAAAAAGGAAGCTTGACTTCTTGTTCCTCCGTTACTAAACGGTGAAACCATTCCATTCGCATCTGCAGTAAAATATCTGGGGGTGACCCTCGATAAAACACTTACATAGAATGCGCATTTGTAGAAAGTAAGGCAGCACTGTCTCTATGAACGTGCAAACGAATCTGCGGTAAGTCTTGGGGCGTTACCCTTGTACTGGTATCACGGTAGTTAGACCCATAATTACAATCGGGGCAATAGTTTGGTACACGAAGGGCAGGCAAACGCTGGCTCGTGCCAAACTAACAAGCATTCAACGTCAAGTAAGTATGGTGATAAGTAGTGCTATGAGCACCACACCATCAGCAGCGCTTGAATGCCTCCTAAACCTTCCTCCTCTACACCTTGTCTTGGTGAAAGAGGCTATGAAGGCAACCTACAGAATCATAGCCAACCAATGGAGTGGCAGGGCAAGTCAAGTAGTACCAAACCCTTTAACGCGGGCAATTGAGAGCCACTGCGTTCTAGGGCTGCTACCGGATCTAATGCCTACAACAGTAAACAGCAAAAAGCTATACAACACTATTCTCCCAGATAGGGAGGACTGGACGGCAAACAGAATAAGTTTTTCAAGTGAAGATAGCTGCTGGTAGACTGACGGATCCAAAATGCCTTCAGGCGTTGGATCCGGAGCTTATTGCAGCCGGGAAAATATCAAGATTATACATAGTCTTGGACGAATGGCTAAAATTTTCCAGGCGGAACTCTTAGCCATTGAAATGAGCGCACGTTGGATGATAGATCATAACAGTCAAGCGGCTCTTAAGGCTCTTCAATTCTACAGGTGCTCATCGAGAACAGTTAGGAGCTCTCAGGACGCACTGAACATCCTATGGCGAATAAACACTGTGTCGTTGGTATGGATTCCAGGACATTCTGGGCATCGGGGAAATGAGACTTCCGACCAGCTGGCGCGTGAAGTGGCCTCTGCCGTCTTTATTGGCCCCGAACCAGCCCTTGGAATAGCATACAACACAATCAACACTGCTCTCTCAGGATGGATGGAAAACAACGAGTTCATTACAGAACCCTGCAGGAAGAAGGCCGGGAAACTCATTGAGTCCAGGCAGGACATCCGGACAATGGTTCCATACCATTACACAGAATGGGTCTAAGTGACAACACCGAATGTAGGCTCTGTATGGAGTATGATGAGACGGCCAGACTTTAAGGGACTGAATATTATTAGCAACAAAAAATGTGAAAAGTGAGCCACAATAGACCCAATGGTGGTCGCAGTGGACAGTGCCCTACTGGCACACTCACAAACGAATCAATCAATCAATCAATTAACCGCGCCTTTTATGTTGATTATCTTTGTTTGATAACGTAATCGTGGTTTCCATCGAGTTTTAACCTTGTTGTTTTTTATGTAAACTAAAGGCAGTGGTTAAGAAAAATAAAGTTGCTTACCTTACTTATTCTGCTTGACTTGTTGCTTATAACAGAAAAGTTACCTCTTCCAACTAAAAAATAAAAGAAAGAAGATAAATCATTTAAAAAAAAAATTAGTATTTATAGCTCAACCGTGAGTGAGTTAACGTGTTAGCAGTCTTTAAAGCAGCAATTAAGAGTTGGATAAACAAGTAATCTCATAACCGGTGGATACAAACAGTGTGCAAACACCGGCACCGGAGCAACGACAGGCAAAACAGTTCACCAATGCAGTTCCCCAACATTCCAGTCAGATGTATATTCTGACCATCGATCTAGGAGACTCATTATTATTCATGGCCGATAAGCATTTATTGCGACTCAGCGGGTGTTCGAATGGAAGCAGGGATGCACTTAGTGTTGTAATAGATCAGTGAATTTCTACCACGGATCACCTTAAAGGTGAAGATAATATGTTTTATTTACGGTTCGGTCTAACAATTTTTTTTTTAATGAAAAAATTATTTTAATCTAATAAGACACATTCTACACCTACACAATATATTTGCTCATAGAATAAAAAACACAAACATAAGTTAAATTTATAAAATTGAGTTTAACAGGTACATACCTATATAGTACAAAAAAATACGAGATAGTAAAAAAAATAACAAATTTTAACTTAAGTCAGTTTGACTGTAGCAGATCTATATTTACATATGATTTTCCTATTTTGTGGACCTGAGCTACGCAATTTTCCCAGTTTTTACTTAAAATATTCTGTTCCGTTCTAATTAAAGCTACCACAGAAGAATTTAAAGTTGGCGAAACATTATCTCTTTTAACCGCTGCTTTTAGTTCATGCCATATGTGTTCAATTGAATTAAACATGCAATGGTAAGGAGGAAGTCTCAACACTGTTCCGCCAAAGTATCACAATAGTATTGTTTTTGTACTGAAAATGCTTTAATTATTTCAAGCAATTGTTTTTTAGTGTAGCTATCCTCAAAATACATATTATTTTCTAACATGTAGTCCTGAATGGTAAGTTTTGTGTCATTTGAACTACTCCATTTTTTTAAACGGGCCGATTCCATAATTACTTGCCGTTTATTAATTTTTTTTTATTTTAAAACCATTTTTTAAAATACATTTTCTCAGTGTCTCATGGCAACACTGTATTCCTGTATCATCTTTTTTTAATTTTTGAATTAATGTTTGTAAAGTAGGAATCATTTGTTTCCTATACATTTCATATATTTTTCTTTTCTCCCAACTATCGGTTTATTTACTACACGCCACACTGTTTTTACTGATCTTCGTGTTAAAGCTGCCGCTTCCTTCACTGCACCAAATTTTGATAACCCACGTTCAAGAAGATTGGTATAAACGTCAAATATCACTTTTTTGTATCAAGTAACGCCATTATTGCCCGTATCTCTACGTGACGTACTTCTCCCACGGACGAAACATTTTTCATACAATCACAATTAACAGCAAATAACTTCTTCTGAAACCCAACACCAACTGCTAACTGATTTTCAAAACTACAAATCAGCTTGGTATCTTAAGCCTGTCCTAATTATTTTAAGAAAATTAATTTGTAACGTAATAAAAATCCTAATGTTATAACGTTTCGTAATTAGTCATAAAGGTGATAAATTTTAATTCGGCCAAAAACGTGTACTTATTAAGAAATAATTACACATTCTTAAATCCGTACCTGTAATCCTCAGAAATGGTAGCTTACAGCTTTTTTTTATTTACTTTCACACCACGAACAATAGGTGATTATTAGGGTAAGGGATTAGCATTTAGAATGAGTCTTAGATCTATGGTCGTACTATACCACAAAGTACACAACGTAGTTATGCACTTTGTGGATCTACTAAAACAATCCGCAGCGCTGTAAGAATACTAGTAGGTTAATTGACGGAGCACTTTAAGGAAAGAAATATGTCAAGGGTGAAGAAACAGATGCCAAATATGAAGCTGGCAGAAAAATTCGAAATACATATGGCGAGTGCGAAGCACTCTGAAGGCTTAGGAATGTCAGGCTTGGTGAGCTAAGCATGTTCGGAGTGCGCGGGCCTTACCCCAAGTTTATCAAAGAACCAAGAGAACTTTACTGGCGCGCTGGAATTACTAGGAATTATCATGGAAAAATTCGGCGCCCATAACCCCAATAATTTTGTTATTATTTTGATCCACTCATTTTTTTTTAAAGTCAAAAACACTGTATGTGCAAGTGTACTCATGAAAACTTGGGTAGATTTTAAAAACACATGGAAACTTTTTGAGTAATGTGCTAATGTGTGTAAAGCTTCATATAGAGGTTGGAAGCACTCTTGCTAGATGTTGATGTTCAAGCTAAAATTTGGCTATTTCGTCTAGCTTCAGCAGCCTTTTTTTATATGTGTTGACTTGTTGATCTTAAACCAGTGGCAGCGGCTAGCGGGAGTATTTCCAATCCAATTATAAATGCACCTTACACAATACACCTAGTTTAAGTTGTGATTCTTATTTTTAACTGGTAATTATTTAGTAAATGGTTTTCTTTTATTTACTCCTTGAAACTTTAAAACGCGGGTTCAAGATGGCTCAAAAAATAAAAATGTTTTTTTACGAAAAGTTTGTTCACGTTAAAAATGAAGCAGAGACAACTTAATAACTTACGGAGGCTAACAGAAAGATAGGACCGCGCAGGAACTACGTTTCTGTATCGCATTGCGGCGGACAGTAAAAGTAATGCTTGTATTAAGTAAACACCTACCTTGTCCCGCCCATCTCTTTCTATATGATCATAAAAGAAAGACAGAACATTTTTCAATGTCGAAATATATTTCACGTAATTTTAATTTTGTTCCTGCCGGTTTTTGCCACCGCTTGTCAAAGTCTGTCAAGCCTGGCAAGCGGTTTTTTTAGATATTCAAAATTAATTTTTTTATGGGATTAGCTATATAGTGGATAGTGGACAACTTATTGTAAAGTATAAAATGCCATTTAAATCAGGCTGGATCACTACCATTAAAGCTAGAGAGCATGGGACTATTTCAAGAGTACCGAAAATTGGGGTTCAGATTTTTGCGAACAAAATTCCCGAAGAAAATATTGGGATGATTTATTCAGAGTTAAGCAAGAAGATAATATGACCAAAAAAAAAAAAAAGTTAAAACATTTATAAAATTTGTAAGACTTTTATACTGAGATTTTTTCCTAATTAATAAAAGAAAATAATATAATAGAATGTTGCTATCTTTAATATTTGATAATATTCCTCAACATAGTTATAACCCCTTCCTCTTAGTTTAGATTTTTAAACGGTCCAAAAAAACTTTTTGTAAGCTAAAGAAAGTTTTTTAGCTGCATAAAATAGTACAAAGTTGGTTAAGGTTTACACTAAAACCTTTCGCGAATGCATTGCTTTTTTAACATTAAAAAGTAGGGAAAAACGGCGCCTGTTAAGTTTTTTCATATCTTTTTATTATTAAATAAGTAAATGTCTGTAAAAAATTAGCCTAAAGAATATATGTATTTTATTATGCGGCTGGCTGTACAAGTAGTTCCTTCCTGTAGCGGACGGCTGCGCTCGTGTCGCCTTCAAACAATGTTCCCCAAGTATAACACAGTATCGGTCACTCTCGCGTAGCTATTACTTTCTCTATGCAGTGAAGTAAATAAGAAATTCTGGTTACCATGGAAAACGAATGCAATGCAACATAAGAAACGTGAAAAAAATCAAGTCGACACAGTTAAAATGATTTCTCAATAAGATATTTATGATATGATTGATGGACGTCTAAGTCAAGAGCGGAAAATTTGCTCGTTTTACGAATGGGCTGGGGAGAATATAACCTGCCGCTTAATCGGGTTCTGCTCACAGCTTCCTAAACTTAAAAAAATATACATTCTCCAAATTTTCGTTTTTATGATCTTCACAATAGCCTTGATCAACAAAACTTGTTTTCGAAATCGTCTATGTGGAATTGAGGTACAGTCAATAATGACTAAAAAAATGGTACTTTTTTATTGATTTAATAAAATTTTAAACTACGTAATTTTTTTACAAAAAATATACCAATTCCTGCAAGAAAGAAAGGCTGTTCCCCCCCTTCCGACGAGCCTCATTCCAATTATGAATTTCAGGTGATTTCAGCATATTTATTATGCGTGGCTTGTCATTGCTTCCAATATTAAACCAAAGTTGGCCATGATTTGAAGTTAAAAAACAATTGCTCTTACAATGACAGGTTCACTCCTGCACGTTTCATTCTTCTTTAGCAGCGTGCAAGTTGGTTTAGACCAACTATTCGGTTTGCTTTTGAGAAAATCGGTTTGCTTTTGTTGTTTCAATAATGCCCGTAAAAAAACTATAAAATTAGTGGCAAGGTGTTGACGTTATAAGAAAACTAGGGTGTCAACTTTGATCAATGCGATAAATAAAATTTTTCAATTTTGTATAATCCACCATTTCATCCGGGCTTCCTTGCTTCAGTTTTATATAGCATTCATTGCATATAACGGCCGAATTCAGAATTGCATATAACGGCCGAATTCAGCGGGCGAAGGGGGCGCGTCGGAAGGGGGGAAACAGCCATTTTTCTTGCAGTAGTTGGTATATTTTTTGTATAAGATTATGTAGTTTAAAATTTTCTGATCATTAAATTAATTTTTTTATAGTCATTTATTGATCAGCCGACTGTACACTCAATTCCACATAGACGATTTCGAAAACAAGTTTTGTTGATCAAGACTATTGTGAAGAATATAAAAATCGCAAATTTGGAGAATGTGTATCGTTTTTCTTGAAACCACAAGTTTAGGAAGCTGTGTGCTGGAACTAGCGATAAAGATAGGCAGTGGTCTACTATGCAGACTTAAAGGCAATTTCCATGGTAACCAGAATTTGTTATTTACTTCACTCTGGCAGGACAGAATAGTTTAACGTCCAAAACCCAATAGCAGCTGTGATAATGTCATTAATAGTAAGTGTGTACAGATTAGTGCAGTGGAGGAAACTAAGTACCTGGATGTATTTTTTGATGTACACTGAAAGTGGAACTTAAAAAACTACAAACTAGTACAAATTTTATATTCTCAGGCATAGTCTTAGGGCTTAGTGGAGTTAGCCAGGTTATGGCATCTTTATTTGGGGAGCTGCAAATGGTGCTATTCTATCCTCGCTCGAAACTACACACACCCCAAGTATCTAGACTTTAAATGCAATTTTTCAGTTGCTAGATTAGTATGGCAAATTCGCACTTGTAATAAATTCTGCTGCAAATTTAATATAAAAAACGTCTCATACCAGTTTAGGCAGGAGGAACTTTGTTCTCTTTGCAATATGCATGAACGGAAGACGTTCAATCACATCTTTTTTATATGCCCTTTATATAAACATTTGCGTCCTTTAAATTGGAACAACAACAATATTGCCATAGCCTCAGATAGTTCATCTAACCCAAGATTCCGCGAAAGAAGTCTATAACACTGTTGCAAATTTTTAAAAATTAGGATCCTTTTTGCGAAACGAGTAGAGTGGGGGTCTTATTTGGCATGTTACCCTGCTGCTATATACATATACATACCTTTATTATTTATTTATAGTTTTACAATTAGTTACTTACTACTAATTACTAAAATTCCATTATTACTTTTTTTCTCTTTTATATTTAGTATTATATATTGTTTTAATTTTTCCTTTTTAATGTGAACTCATGTTTATAAGAAAAAATCCTAAAAATATCTCTCTCCAAAGACATGCTATACCCAACTGACTATTCCAAGAATCCAAAATTCTTAACATTACCAAAATATATATGAGGTCCATAAACAGACTTCTATGTAAAAACTTCTATGGAAACATTAAAATTAATACAGCGGATCAATCCATTGGCACTAGATTTGCTCAAAATAGGTTGATGTTGGTCCCTAATATATATAAGGCACTACCTCATGAATTTAAGGATAAAAAATTCTCTAAAATTAAGCATAAAGTTTTTTTTTCTCCTGCTGCTGACTTTCCTAGAATTAATTGTGTGTCTAGTATATATTTGTTTGATGTTACTTTTTTAAATGAAGTTGTGACAAGTGATTATATTCACAAAAACCAAGGACGATTGTACAAATCATCAATTAAAAATTTCACTCACCACTACTAATAGCAAACTCCTTTCCACTAATGATATGATGCAACAAATTCTTCATTTCAAACGGGCTTAAATTCAGCAAGTGCTCTGACGCCTCATCACCATCGCAGATCAAAGTTCTTGACAGTTCCGTGGCCATTACTTGGATTATTAGACCTACTCTTAACCTGTTAAAAAATGCAGGAGAGTCTGTAATATTTCATTTCCAAAGTGTTTTCTAAACAAATAGGTACGTGTTAGTAAGTGGATGGGTGAATGAATGAATGAATGAATGAATGAATGAATGCAGAAATGCGGGCGGGACAATTCCCATGTACACTTGATTTAAAAAAAAACGCATACATGCAGTCACAAAATTGACCTTTCTAAAAGTGTATAATATATACGGACTACCAGCTAAAATGCCTAAAAACTTCAAAAGTACGACAACTTGTCATATTGTTTAAAAAAGGTCTCTCTAAACTGAAAATATTGTTTTGCTTAAATTAAAAGCAACCTTATTTTTATATTAAATTTTGCATAATACTAAAAAATTAGCAAAAATAATGTTTTAGTAAAGTCTTTATTGAACAATATCAAATTATCACTCGAGTAACGGACGAAGGCTGTTCTATAAAGAGGGCGGTAACCCATTTTGGAGTTGATAAAATAACAATAATACGATGGAAACAGCGCTGGATTGAAAACAATTCGACGAATAGGAAACTTGCATTAGGACAAAAACGATAGTAAACTTAATACTAATTATTTTAACTTAAAAAAGAACTAAAATAAATAATTTAGTATTTAATAGGATCTATTTTTCTCTATTACAAGCTGCAAACGTCTGGGCGTTGAAAAGGTTAAATTTTGAAAATACTGATGGACTTCTGAGAGCTGATCCAATGCGCGAAAAATAGTATCGCTTAACTCTTCAGCATTTCGTGGTCTCCAATTCCTTTGGTATATTATTTTAACGATTCGACCCCATATATTTTCCATTGGGTTAAGGTCAGAGCTGTTGGCTGGCCAAGGAAGTGTTTCTATATTATTGTTCTGAAACCATTGGCGAACAACATTAGCCGTGTGTACTGGACAGTTGTCCTGCTAATAAACGAAGTCATTATTTTCATGTAAAGCCTGTACAGATGGCAGCATAACGTTTTCAAGGATTTCAATATATCATTCACTATTGAATCTTCCTTCGATTCTCCAAAAAAAACCCAAACCTCTAACACTAAACCAGCCCCACATGTTTACAGAAAAATGTCCAGCTTTCTTAATTTGGTTTGTATATTCGGGTTCAAATCTAGAATTTGGTCGACGATAAACTAAGATTCTCCTGCTGCTTGAAGATGATTGAAAAATTTTTTCGTCAGTGAAAACCACCCTCTCCCAGAAGTCATTATCACGAAGAACGTTGTTCAGTGCAAAAATCACTCTGGCATGTTTTTGTTCTTCTGTTAGAAAAGGCTTCTTTGCAGCAATTCGACAAGAGACATCTGATTTCGTTCCTATTCTATTTACTGTTGCTAAAGAACCCGGAAATAATGTTACATTAGCTGCTTCAACCGACGTTAAAAAAGGATTTTGTCTGAGATGGTCAATAAGTCTCTCATCTGGCACTTCAGAACTTACTTTTGGTCGTCCTGATCCATCTTTCCTATCCGTAGAATTATTTTCAATTCAGCGCTTTTTCCATCGCATTGTCGTCATTTTATCAACTCCAAAATGGGTGGCCACTCTTCTTATAGACCAGCCGTCTTCTATAATTCGAGTGATAATTTGAACTTTGGTAAATGTTGATATCTATGGCATTTTTAAGGATGTCACACTGAATTTTAAGCTGTCAGGCATACTAAGCTGGTGGTGCCTTATATTAGTATACACTAATGGAAAGCTTAATTTGGTGGCATAGGAAAAAATGCATGTATGAGTTTTTCTTGAAATCAAGTGTAGGTAGGTCACCTTGCTGGATCCGTTGCACGCTCACTATCCATCGTTTAGCCCTGGAAGCCTGCCTCTTTCGCAAAAGAACAGATTTTTCTGGGCTGCAACCTTTTTACATCGCCTGGGGCCAACAGATAGTTCCCAAGGTACGACTCTCTTGACTTGGCCAGAGCCGGACACTCCAGCAGGACATGCAAGGACGATTCTTCGCCCTCCATGCACCATCGACTCTCTGAGTCTTCGGCGATTCCCAGCGTCTCTAGGTGCTTGTTGAGGCGACAGTTTCCTGTTAGGAGCCCTGTTGCTAGTCTCACATCCTTCCCACCTAGGTTGGACCGTACATGCTGACCACGTTTTTTACCTGGAGCTTCTTGAACTCCTTGGTCAATTTGTTTACATCAGCGGCATCTGTAGGCGGCCCTGATGTGTTTGTAGACTGTCCAATGCAGTTCCCTGTCGGGCCTCTTGTGTTGAAGAAGATCTACTGGGTCCTTGAACAGTTCCTTGTTGATCCTTATCTTTAGAGGTTTTACTGGGTACCTGTTCGGTTCCCTGTGTTACCTCCTGCCCAAGTAGCATTTGGACGTCAAACTACGTCCTCTTCTCGTTGGCTTAAAAACCCCGACGTTGGCAAGCGGACTACAAATCTCATTGCAAACGACCCCAATCCGACCTAAATGGGGAATACAAATTCGGGTCGACTCAACGTCGCTAATTGTACTTCATATGGTATAGTAGTTTTCCTTACTTCACTCTCGTATAATACGTCCGCCAGCTTACGTAATTTTATATTATCTAATTGATTACTTAATGTGGTACTTGTTTAGTAAATTTTAGGTGAAATATATATTAACGAATTATAACTCACAAAAAATTAATGGTCACCTTTTTAATCTATTAACAATAAAACTTATGTTATTAAAAAGGGCACTTTACCGAGTAATCTAAAGCGAGATATTTCTGCGAGGGTCACTTCACTGACAAAGTTGATCAAGATGGGGCGATAAATAACTCCCCCACCCTCAAATTAGCACAAAATAGCAAAAAGAAAAAAATATTTAAAAAAATATATTTTTTAAAGCACTATTTCGGTTGTAATTAATACCAGAATCATTCAACAATAATACTAAACGCATATTTAAGGCATTATTAAGTCTATTTTATTGTTTTCTTTTTCAATAAAAACAAGAAAAAAAAATTGTTGTCAATAATGGCTGCTCAAGCTTGCAACTCCAAAATGGCCGAATTTAGACTGGTATTGTACTTTTACAAATTTATCAGCAATTTGGACAAGGACACCGATTTGCAGCCCTAATTTTATCCACATCTAACCAGGCAACGTGAAACTACGTAATATGTGCAAACGTTCGAAATCCGCCTCCATTCTACGTTGGTCATGTAATCAAACCTGACTTAAAAGAAGAATGACAGTTTTTCCTTAAAAAATATGGATTATTTTAAAATTGCATTTATTAAAGCACTGAATGAGCTCGAACCTGTCCCGTAGATGTGGGAGGCGGATACCAATTGTTTGTTCCCCAGCAAAAAAAGCGAAATTAAACAATATCAGTGTGATCCAACTAATTCTCCAGATAAAGTGGACTGGAAGAAATATAAGTGCGAGCTGAAGGTCCATCAGATTTTTGGCTGGCAGCAAGCCAACAAATTGTGCAATTTGATGTCCCAGATGCAAAATTGTAGGTTAAGTATCCTTCTTTTTCTTCGTTCCTTTTTTGGTAGGTATCCAAATAAGGGCCCTGAAATGCGACGTCGATTAAGGTAACAAGGCCGACGATGTTTCGTGGTCGATTCAGGTATAGGCGTTAAAACAGTCGGCTTTGAAACGTAAACTGACGTGAATCCGTCTGGGCAAATATTTGTACAAATTACGTTGCCTATTTTGACTTCGTTTAAAGTTTGCATATGCGTACCTGACTACGTAAACGTCGGATTTTATTACAAAAGACGTTTGTCGTTTGACTTAGTAGTAGACAACTTTATTTTGTACCTAATACGACGTCGCTTTATGACAGATTAGGTTGGAAGACGGTTAAATGCTACTTGGGTGGTTATCAGAGGGTCCTTCTAGAGTTTCCTCCGAGTATGTGGATGGGTAAAACGTTTAAAAATTATTCATTTACACCAGATATCAGTCCTCTTGCTAGTATTTCACGCCATGGAAAAATCATGCAAGCTTAATTTAAACTTTAAAATAATTACCTGAGCATTTCCATAAACAATTGAGGTTCAGTTCTGATAAACATTCCCAAGTAGACAAGTAGTTCCTGAGTTAACATAGCCGTGCTGTCATCCTCCCCATAAGCTTCGTGTATCAAAAGCCTAAAAATCATACTCTATGAGAATGGTTTACTGAAAGGGAATAATTGCACAATATCAAAACATATACAATAATATCATAAACGAATTTGGATGAAAAGGATATACGAGCTCCAATTTCTAATAACACTATGGAACAAATTCCAACTTTTTTTTGTTTCTTGTTTTTTTTTTTATATAGTAACTGGCTGCAGATAACTAAAGCATGGCTTTTTTGGTTACCGATGCAAAAAAACTTTTTTTTTTGATCACGGGTGCAAAAAAGATTTCTGTCCGTTTTTTACCCAAAATTAAAGAGAAATAGCGGAATATAGTAATATTGAAAAAATATAATTATTCTTGCCTAAAAATTAAGTCATTTCCGCCGGTTTTCACCAAGTATTCACGAAAAAATCATTTTAAAAAAATCGTGAAAATTTCAAACTGTCAAAGATTAAAATGTCGCAACAATGAACGTCACCGAGTAAAAAGGCACATCGCTATGGAAACCGCATTGTTATTTCATTTACCAGCCGCCTTGATTTATAGTGTAAAGATGGTGTGTTGCGAGAAGTGCTCTTCGTTCGAGATTTTTAAAAGTATTTTCTTGTTTTTCTTGGATTTTTTGATAAAGGTATTAAAAAAAAAATTGTGCTAACAACTCGCGGCTAAACTGTGCTTTTTTTTTACTCGCGTTTTTAAATACCTCGCTGCGCTCATTATTTAAACCAACGCTTGTAAAAAAGCACTATTTTAGCCCCTAGTTGTTAAAAATACTATTTTTGGGTTTAACTACGCCCAAGTGACGAAAAAATATCAATTAAAGATTTAAGTTGGCTTACAAAAAAACTATGGTATTCGTTACAAAATTTATAGGAATACAATCAATATAGAAAATACATAATAACCATATATTTTCAATTTAACAAAAGCAACTAAATAGCACACTTTTATTATTGCATCTAGAGTTTAGAGACGCATTTTGTGCTTCTTAAGGCGCAATTACACAGACGAACATGCTCAAACAAAAGCTCGTGCAAAAGATCTAAAATTTTTTGCGTGAAAAAGTTTGTGAGCTTTTCTTTGAACATTTTGTTCGGGTAAATTTTTGAGCAAATTATTGCTATCTGTTTAGGAAACATATTTTTAAAGATAAGAATAAATAAAATTTCACATCAGTGATCAGTGATCTCAATTCTTTAAAAAAATGGAACCCCAACTTTTATTTTAATTTTTGTGAAAAAAAGCCGACGGTTTTGTCACATGGATTAGGGTTACTTATAATATTTTTTTCTTAGGGTTGCCCGGGGGTTCTTTTGGGTTTTTTTTATTTCCAAGGGTTTTTTCCTAAATTCAAAAAATAACCTAGGAAAATTTTTCTTCTCCAAAAAAATTCTGAGTTTTTCAAATATCGGCAAAAAAGTAAAAAATTGCACTTTTAAGCGGTAATCCGTGCCTCACGACTATGAGGAGTTGTGGGAAGGGGATTTTGTTTTAAACATATTTTTGTAACTTTACTTTAGCCTTAGCTTTGATTGTTTTTTTTTTAATTCCTCACACCAGATTTACCTAGTTAGTTTAAGGCCCCAACGGTTGCTTAAAAAAGCAAAAGGTTCATGAAAATGCTGAAGATAGATATTTACTGTCAATTTAATGTAATAATCAAGGTCGATTACTGACACTGAACAAACAATATGCCAAGGAGCAACATTCCGATTCAGAAGTCTAGTCTATTACTGCTAAATTATATTATTTTAGACAAGGGTCCGTAGGGTTGTAAAAGTGGGTAATAAACGGATATTATTTAGACCGAACGTTCTTTTGTTCATATATTTGAGATTTAATAAAATGTATATAGGTTTTTTAATTTGACTTAATTATTATTGTATTGTGTTTTAAACTAGGAAGTAAAATAAAGAGATATTCTTTTAAACGTAAATTTTTATCATTACATTTTACAGGCAACAGCAATAAATAAGTGCCAATTATTATTTTTTTATTCTCTTTTTTTTTACAACCCCAAAAAAGTTACAAGTATCCTGGCTTATCCCCTATAAAAAGCAGGTCAATCGAAGTTGCTTATGAGGTAAAATGTGAATTTCGACATCAAATCGTTTTTCCGTCGGAAAGCACTTAATTAAAAATACCTTGTTTTAAAACTTAGTCTTTCTATTTTCAGTTAAGTTCAATGAATTCCCATAAAACTATAAAATTTAAATTTGTAAGAAATTTCTATACCAACATTTCTTCAAACAAATTTTGCTTAACATTCTCTCCAAAATTCTTTTTGTAAGAGATTTTGTTCAAACTTTTTTTTGAACATTTTGCTTGTCGGCATTTCAACATCAAAGGAAAGTTTGTCTGTGTAAATGCGCCTTTAGGTGCAGTTAGACTGGGTTAGTCGCCGTCGTTGCATTGTAGCTGCAGTGAATTGTTTTCGATAGATAATGCAGAACAGGATATTTTACAGATAAATAGTTGACAATATTTTTTGGTACACAATTTTTAATAATATTTACCTTGTTTAATGTTTTAAACAAATATTAGTGATAACAGACCCTCCTGCAAAATTTTTGAATATGTTAAAAGCTCCAACTTACATATTTCTTTTGTATTAACTGAGTAAGTTCCGTTTTTTAAAATTAGAGTTGATTGGGTACCAAAGATGGAAAAAATAAAACTTGGGGAAGAAAAAAATGTGGTAATTTTGTATTTACATACATACATACAGTCAATAGTGTGTTCAGTGATATTAGCGATAAATTAACAAGGTACTATAAGTAGTATTTATATCTGATCCGATGAAGAAATTAGGGCCTTTTTTCTAAGTAAGAAAAAGCGCTTACTTTTAGCATTACTTCGCTTGCATGGACAAATTATATTACCGTACCGTAACCGTATTATCAGCCGTGGTTGTAGTCAAAAAGCCTCACCCTCACAGTAGATATTTTCGGGCGCGTATGAAAGAAAGGGCATAAACACACCAACCAAGCATGGGATTTATTTCCTGGAAATGCAGACAGTCGATATTTTCAATAAATGAACAAAGTATTATATTTACTTATGTCCCCATCCCCTGACCAACCGAAGTTAATAATTAATAATGCTACAATACACAGTGGCGCTATAGTACCCCACCCCCCTTTTTTACGTCAAACTAGTAATTTTGTAACATTGTTACTAAAACTCTTTAAAAGTAACTTTTTAAAAGAACATTTATCCTCTCAAATGCAATACCTATTGCATGCAATATATACAGTTATAACTAAATAAAGTTGACCAAACCACTGAACAATGCACTTATTCAGCCGCCTTGATTTATAGTGTAAAAATGGTGAGCTGCGGAAAGTGCTGTTCTGTTTGAGGTTTTTCTAAGTATTTTCCTATTTTTCTTGGATTTTTTGATAAAGGTATTTAAAAAAATTGTTTTTACAACTCGCGGCCAAACTGTGTTTTTTTTTACTCTCGTAGATGGTAAAACTTCTGTGGTCGTCTTGTGATCTTGCCGTCCCTATTATATCTATTCGATCTCTGTCTGCGGTTATTTTCACTAAAAACCTCCAAAGCTTAGAACATACAAGTTTATCTTTCTCATACGCGTCCAAAAATATCGTATTAGTTGCAAAATATAAGAATGAAGTCTGCGGTTATACTGTTGTATGTGTTGGTGTTAGTAAAAAAATAAAGTTCCAGATTACTACATACCTACTAAGTAGTTGTTTATAAGGGGTAGTAAAAGTAATACGACCACCTTATTTATATACCTACAAATTTTTGATATAGTGAAAGAAACAAACTCTACTTGATTATATATACCATGATAAATATTTCTATTTTATGTTATTTTTCACTTATATTTTTGAAAAACTTTCTGCGTCAATAACTTAAGGATTTTGACAGGTACTTTTTCCGAGAATTTAATTATTTTGCGGTCATTATAGGTAAATCTGGAGCTGTCGTCAATGCTAATATTCACTATTTTCCAAGAAATAATTAAAATTTGCTGGGGATGGTATGTTCTATTTTAAATAAGTAGGTATGCTTTTATTTGCTTTTAGTTTGTTTCTTATTGTGTGAATTACAGAATTTAAAGCAGTTATAAAGCAAAGTTATGGAAAATGTTCAGCAAGGTGACACAACGCCTAGGAGGTGTTTATTTCCAAACAACGTTGGTAAGGGTTCGACAGCATTCAAAAACCTTTGATCTATCCCAACAGATTAAATTATTGATTAGAAATATTGTTTATGATATGTATAAAATTTTAAAAGAGATGGGGTTTAAATATAAAAAAACCAACAACAGAAAAGTGCTTTGGGAGCAATCCAATATTGTGTCAAAAAGATGGCAAATACATAAAAAACAAAAATGCGGAATTGCCAAGGCAAGTTGTTTTTTTTTTGACGAAACATGGGTATTTGCGCACGGAATTTCAACAAAATCGTCTTGGCAGGATGAATCGAAACATTGCTATTCCAGTACCTGTGCAAGTAATGGAAAAAGATATATAATAATACAGGCAGGCAATGAAGAAGGGTTTATTTCAAATGCCAGTTTAATATTTTCATCAACAAAAAAAACTGACGATTATCAAGGAAATATGGATGCTAAAATTTTTGAGCATTGGTTTGAGGAAAAAGTTTAGAAAACCCTTCCTTAATTGTTTTGGACAATGCGTCTTACCATACGAGACTCGAAGAGAAATTTCCTACAAGCAGCTTGAAAAAAGAGAAAATAAGAGAGTGGTTGTCAAAGAAAAACATAAACCATGAAAATTTATTTTTAAAAAGTGATCTTTTAAGCAAGTGTAAAGAGCAGCCATTTAAACAAAATATGTTGTTGACGAATTAGCCCTTAAATATGGACATCAAGTTTTGAGATTACCACCCTACCATTGCCATTACAACGCAATTGAATTGGTATGGGGTATTAGCAAAAATTATTATGACAAACATGTAAAAATATCGGTGAGCCTAGCGTTATAAAGTTGTGGGAGGAGGCACTTAGCAAAGTGGCCAAAGAAGAATGGCGGAAATGCATTGAACACACGGAAAAAATTATTTTTGAATCTTATGAGACAGAACAGGTTATAGACGAAGTAAGACCGTAAATTATTACGGATGATGATTATGATTCTGAAAGCATGGATGATATTTCAGATGCAGAGGAAGACTATTTTTAGTATGCATTTATCGCAAGACTCCAATATCGGTTCTTTTTAGAACCAAAACTTTATAAAAAAGAATTCGTAAAACTAATTTGCCTAAATACTATAAAAGCTAAGAAATAATCTTTTTTTACCTAATTATTTTTTATTAACTTTAAATGATTTAAGTACTGTTTACAAATGTCCAAACCATGACTTTCCTAATTACCGATGAATTCTGTCTGCTCTTGTTATTTAAACCAACGCTTGTAAAAAAAGCACTATTTTAGCCAGTAGATGTAATATAATTTATTGTCTGAGAACCACCGACTTACCTGCTCAAGAGGTTTTATTGCTTAGGGGACTTCTTACAACGAATGCACTTTACGACGACACTATCAGAATCTTAATGCACCTTTAGGCATCTCTCGTAATAGTCAAGCAGTAGTCGGCTAACATCTCACAGTTCCATTTTTCCTGATACCTTCTTTCCATATTTAAAATATCTTGGTGGAACCTCTTATCGTGTTCGTCACTTACAGTGTCACAATTTTCCGGAAAGTAATCCACATGAGAATCCAAAAAATTAATTTTTAACGACATGTTACTTCCTAGGTTTTAGTAACACAAAAGAAATTGGGCAACCAGGTTTTTATAGTTTTCTGCTTTAGTGTTTCCAAAAAAATCTGTTGCAACTATTCTAAATGCACTCCACGCGTATTTTTCCTTGCCTTGAAATATATAAAAGCTTCCTAATCTGGGAACCCACAAATATTCCCTCTTTAATTTTAGTGTCTCTGATTCTAGGGAACATTTCTTTTAAATAACTAGAAGTATGACCTTCTTTGTCCATGGTCTTCACAATATCTTTCCTTCCTAAGTCCTAATTTTATATGAAGTGGTGGTAGTGAAATCTTTTCTGGAGAAACTAATGGCGCGCTGGTTACATTTATTTTCCCTAGTTTAAAAGACTCTCTTGGATTACTAAAATTCACTCACTCTCTCAGACAATTCCCAATAATATAAGGTGGGCCAAAAAAAAAACCGTACGTTTTTTTTCGGCTGTGGTTTCGCTACCGTAAGCTTGGTTGGTGTGATTTTAGCTTCTGCAAAAAGCTAAGGCTTTAGACTATGTGAAACTTTTGTCAAATTTGACATTTCGTTAAAATACAAGATGGAGCATGATTTTTAAATTTCGCCATTTTTAACACCCCGAGCCAAAATTTTAAGTGCGCCACTGTACTCGATTTTAGACATTTGCCATAAAGACACGTCTTTGTCGTGCACAGAGATGTATCACTTTTAAAAATCGGACAAGAAGTAATAAAGCTCAACGCCAACGAATTAAGTGGTGATTTAACCCTTTGTAAAACATAGGTCTAAAAACCTCTAGTTTTTGTTCTACTAGGGATTTGTTAAATATCGTCCGATTTTTTAGATTTTGAGCTCTGCGGGAATACTCTGGCCTATATACGCTATCTGTCAAATTTGACATTTTATGAAAATCTGTAATGGCGCATGCCTTTGAAACTTATATATATATTTCACTCCTTCCTGCCAAACTTTTTTGTAAACCAATGTACCTGATTTTAATTATCCAGAAAGCAACGACTTTTCAGTTTAGAGTCGTATTATTCGTAAAAATCGGACAAGAACTAAAAAAGCTTTGCTTAACGAAAGAGGTTTTTGAACCTGTGTAAAATAGATCAAATGCAGAACATTTTTATTTTGCTGATTTTTTTTATCTTATCCAAATTTGTTATTTTATACAGTGTCCGGACAACTAAAATGACATGGCAACGTAGTAGACAAAACAGCAATGGCGTACTCCCAAGTAGCATTTGGATGTCAAACTACGTCCTCTACTCGTTGGCTTAAAAACCCCGACGTTGGCAAGCGGGCTACAAATCTCATTCCATACCACCCCAATCCGACCTAAATGGGGAATACAAATTCGGGTCGGCTGGACGTCGCTAATTGTACTTCAATGGTTTAGTAGTTTACCTCTGACGACGTGATAATACGTCCGCCAGCTTACGTAATTTTATATTATTTAATTGATTACTTAATGTGGTACTTGTTTGGTAAATTTTAGGTGAAATATATATTAACGAATTATAACTCACAAAAAATAAATGGCCACCTTTTTATTTCATTAACAATGAAAGATATGTTATTACAAAGGGTACTTTACCGAGTAATCTAGAGCGAAATATTTCTGCGAGGGACACTTTACTGACAAAGTTGGTCAGGATGGGGCGAAAAATAACCCCTTCCAAATTACCATAAAATAGCAAAAACAAAAATATAATATATTTTTTTAAAGAATAATACTAAACGCATCTTTAAGGCATTATTAAGTCCATTTTGTTGTTTTTTTTTAAATAAAAACAAGAAAAAATTTTTTTTCAATAATGGCTGCCCAAGCTTGCAAATCCAAAATGGCCGAATTTGGGCTGGTATAATACTTTTACCAATTTGGACACCGATTTGCAGCCCTAATTTTATCCAAATCTAACCAGCCAACGTTAAACTACGTAATATGTGCAAACGTTCGGAATCCGCCTCCATTCTTCGTTGGCCATGTAACCAAAACTGACTTAAAAGAAGAATGACAGTTCAGCTGAACATATTTTCCCTTTTTTCTTGTTTTTTTTTTCATTAAAAACATGAATTATTTTAAAATTGTATTTATTAAAGCACTGAATGAGTTCGAACCTGTCCCGCAGATGTGGTAGGAGGATAATATCATTGTGACCCCACTAATGCTCCAGATAAAGTGCTGAAAGTTCGTCAGATTTTTGGTTGCCAGCAAACCAACCAATTGTGCAATTTAATGTCCCAGATGCAAAATTGTAGGTTAAGTATCCTTCTTTTTCTTCGTTCCTTTTTTGGCAGGTATCCAAATAAGGGCCCTGAAATGCGACGTCGATTAAGGTAACAAGGCCGACGACGTTTCGTGGTCGATTTAGGTATAGGCGTTAAAACAGTCGGATTTGAAACATAAACTAACGTGAATCCGTCTGAGCAAATATTTTTACAAATTACGTTGCCTATTTTGACGTCGTTTAAGGTGCGCATATGCGTACAGGAAGGAGTTAAAAATGTCAAATTTGACAGAGAGCGCTTTATTACTTCTTGTCCAATTTTTAGAAGTGATACGTCTCTCTGCACGACAAAGATATGTCTTTATGGCAAATGTCTAAAATCGAGTACAGTGGCGCACATAAAATTTTAGCGGGTGGTGTTAAAAATGGGGAAATTTAAAAATTTTGACAAAAGTTTCGCAGAAACTAAAATCTCAAAAATCAAACTTACGGCAGAAAAACTACAGCCGAAAAAAAATGTACGGTTCTTTTGGCCCACATTATATTATATAAAAAGTATAACTAACAATTTTGGATTTATGCTGTAAGTATTTAAGTACCTTATAAAGTACAATTCGTATAATAAAATAAGAAAGATTTTGCTATTTTGTTTTCGGAAACATTTTTAAAATATTACTAAAATTACCCGAAACACATTCTTCATTAAGAACATGGCAGGGTTCAATTTAAGTAGAGAAAAGGCAAAGTTGTTTTGGTTGAAAATATCTCAAGAATTTTATAAATGCATCTTTAAATTGACATGTTGTTACCTAAATTTACTTTCTGGCAACGAAGCGATAATGGTGTGTTCGTTATTTAGCGGCATAACCACGGTAATTTGCTTTTGCCTCACCAGGAGGTCTTCACCAATTTCGTTAAATTTTCCATTATCAGACATGCGTTCACAAAAAGTGAGTATACAGAATGAAACAAAAAACACAGTTTTCTATCCCTTTTCCATTTCCAATTTTTGAATTCCCTGACTTTTTCAGGTTTTCCCTGATCAAAAATAAAGAAATCCACGTTATTTTACAAGTTTCAATAAGCACATTAAAAAAATAATTTTTATTTAAATGTTTACATCCTGAAAACGTTTTAAAGAAAAGGAAATCACAAGTTTGTGGACCGATATGGGGGTGACGCTGGACAAGGGACTCAAGTGGAGCGAGCATGTTGCCAGAAAGACAGTTGCGCCGAGTGGTCGGTCGAACCTGGGGCATTAGCCCGAGGATCCTACACTGGATATACACGGCCATCATAAGACCAAGGATCCAATACGTATCAGTGGTCTGGTGGCCCGCTGTAGACAAGCTGACCATATCCAAAAAGCTTACGAGCCTGCAAGGGCTCTTCTGCAGAGCGATAACCGGTGCAATGACGAGGACCCCCATCCACGCCCTAAAAACAATCTTGGGTCTCCCCTCGCTTCCATCTTGGATCAAGTAGGAGGCCATGGCGACGACGACGCACCTGCGATTAAGGGACCAGAGACTGTGGAAGGGCAGGGAGGAAAGAGAGGGCCATCTGGCGGTCGAGGGCTGGCAACGAAAGAGTTGCCCCTCCTAAGACTGCCAGTGAAAGTACCGCTTAAACCATGGAGGTTCGATAAAAAGTACAAGGTCGCAATACCAGAACGGAATGAGTGGGAAGAATTCCGAACGGAATTAAGCAGAGAGTCGACAGTGTATGCGGAAAGCCTAGAAGTTCAGAAGAGTTATCCACTTGGAGAACACGCTACGGTGTTTCAGGCGGAGGTGTATGCCATTATCATGGCAACAACCCTACCCGAGGTCAGAAATGTCAGGAGGGACATATACATATGCTCCGACAGCCAGGCTGCCCTCAAGGCTCTAAGTGGTGGAGGAGTGCGCTGAAGCACTGCAAACACTGGCTCAAGTCAAAAGGGTGACAATGATATGGGTTCCAGGTTATGAGGGAATACCAGGGAACCAGAAAGTGGACGAACTTGCCAGACTAGGGGCCGAAACCCAATACATTGAAGCGAAACCTCTTCTGGGAATAACAAGGAAGCAGGTACAGAGTGAGCTCAACAAATGAGAGTCAAAGTGCAGACAGTCCAAGTTATTCGTGAATGGTCCGAATGTAGCCAGAACTAAATGGCTCTTAGCCAAGACCCGAAAGGACATTGGACTGCTGACAGGGATGCTGACTGGACACAATCGGCTGAACAAACATCTGACGCAAATAAGAGTAGCAGGAGATCCCGTGTGTCCCGTTTGCGGGCTCGAAGAGGAATCGGCGCAGCACTTGATATCAGAGTGTGATGCATAAGCCAGATCAAGGCAGCTGAAGTGGGGACTCGCTTAAATGGGCCATGAAGAGGCCTAATTGCCAGGCCCACGAGCCGCCCCTATACTACTTTGTAAATTTTTTGCGATTTAAGCAGAACACAAAAATTTACGTATTGAAAAAAGTGGATTGGGGTTGGGATCCAGTGTCAATTCTGGAGTTTTCAATGATGAAGGCAAAATTTTTTTGCACTATAGCAGTAAATTCGAGAGTAAATTCTTATATTTTTCACGTTTCACGCGAAATATTATTCAGGGGCGGTCGCAGCTTTTTTTGTGTTGCTAAAATTATGTCATAAATGTAACTTGGAACGTTGTGGAATTAAACTAAAATTGTAGTAACTAATAATGTTTTCGTGGCGCAGGCAAACATTTTTTTAATTTAAGATATTTTTCACGCTTTTTGAAAAATTTAGAAAAACAAAAATTAACATTAAAGAACAAAAGAAAAAATACTGTGGTTTTGGCATTATATGAAGAACAGAGTGAGGAAAGCATAAAAGATAAAACCATACTGTAAAATTTCCCTGATTTCCATTGGGACTCATTTTCTCACCTTTCCTGGTCATTTTTTAAATTCCTTGACTTTTCCAGGTTTTCCAGGTTTGTATGAACAGTTTTAACCCTGTTAAAACAACACCTAATTTATGAATAAATAAAGGGCAGTCTGTAAAATTGATTTATTGTTACCTTAATTCACTTTCCGGCAACGGAGCGGTAATGGTATGCTCGTTATTTGGCGGCATACCTACGGTAATCTGCTTTTGCCTCACTAAGAGATCTGTCACCGATTTCGCTAAATCTTCCACTCGTTTGCCTAGCATACCAGCGGTGTGTCTTACTAGACCCCACATTTTTTGTTGACAAGCTTTCTCGTAGAGACCTAAAATCAGATTAAAAGTATTACTTTCTTACTACTAGAGCAGCTCCAAAACTGGCCGAAAACGATTCTTTAGAAGTTTGTCTATATTTTTACTTGGTTATTTTTTTAGTGCCTATAAATTTGGTTTAGTTTCAAACCGTTGCAAATCTTCAGGAGTTCGTCTATCATCAAGTAGGCCTGGTATAGCCAAAATCATATAACCGTGAGATATTATAATGATCCAAGTGTCGCAAAATGTGTAAGTAACAATAATAATTTTGAAAAACAAAGAAAATAATACCTAATAACCTATGACCAGAAAGTTGAAGAGGTACTTGCCAAAGGAAATTATAAACTTCTCCCAAAAGATCCGACGCAATCAATCGAAAGTAAGGTTTATATAACATTAAAAAAGTATTACAGATATATTCCGGACAACACAAGGTCTTATGTTACACCACATTATAGCAAGCCTCCTCATCTATACGGACTTCCAAAATGCATGCAATGCCCTTACGCCCAATCACAAGTTCCAGAAATTCTCCAACAAGCAATCTGTCTAAATGCCTTTTGCAAATTATTCAACCTCTTGCAGGCACGACCGCTTCATTTGTAGAAAATTCCAACCATTTTGTTAATATTCTTAAATCTTTTGTTTTAGGACCTAAGGATAGACTTGTCAGTTTTGATGTCGAAAGTCTATAAACCAATGTCCCGATAAAGGAATCGCTAGATATTATTAGGCAAAGACTGGTTGATGACGAATACCTTTGTGACCGTACCAGTCTGCCGCTGGAGGGAGTGATGGAGTTGTTGGACTGCTGTCTACATAACTCTTACTTTCAGGTAAAAGATAGGTTTTATGCTCAGGATGACGATCTGACAATGGGTTCACCGCTTTCGCCAGTGGTGGCCAATATTTACATGGAGTTGTTCGAATCACACGCGGTTAATACCGCAACATATAAACCTAAGCTCTGGCTAAGATATGTTGATGATACTTTTATTGTCTGGCCGGGAATGACCAAAAACTTTCACAGTTTCTTCACCACCTAAATAACATACGACCCACCATTAAATTCACGATGGAGTTGGAGCAAATCCATCACATTCCTTTTCCTGATGTACTTGACAAACGAGTAGAAAGCGACATCAGAACAACAGTATATCGTAAACCCACCCCCACAGGACAATATTTAAATCAGTGTTCAAATCATTCTGCTACAACCAAACGAGGCATAATAAGAATTTTGTATAACAGAGCCGTTCAAATTTGGAGCAATTCTCATGACTTGGAAATCGAAATAAGAAACATTAAGAAGGATCTGCAGCAGAATAGTTATAACAGACACCATTTCTAAATTTCAGTAAGATTACAAAACTAAAACCAGGCAAATGCAATCCTTAAATCTAATAATACAATTCGGAGTCTTCTTAGTAAAACAAAACCGAAGAAGAAACAAAATAAGGAATGCATTTACCAAGTTTCTTGTGAGTCTGGTAAATCATACATAGGCGAAACAAAATGAAGTGGACAGAAGCAAAGGTTTTGCACAAAGAGCCACACTGGAAGACACGAAAATTCCTTGAAGTTGCCTTTATTGGGCAGAATCAAGGTATTTTCAGTAAACCAAGTTGAAATTCCAAATATTTGGAAGATCTTCCTTGGGCGGAGCCAACTTCTTAAACTTCTTCTTCTTCTTCCTCTTCTGATTTCCCATAATATACAGGGTTCCTAAGATTTTCCTTAGGGATAGGATTTCAATAAATCAAACAGAAATGTCATAGAAAGTTCTGCGCGCACAAAAGAAACAGGTATATTGAGCAATGGTGCCAGTTTGTTATTATCTCCGGACTGCTTTCATGAGAAAAAATTGTCGCCACTCTTTCATTGTGAGCATAAATCATAGTTGTAATAATAACCGTTGACAAGATGTCTGCAAATTCCGCTAGATGGCGAACATCTAATCTAGTTAAAAATTAGATGTTTTCAGGTCCAAACCACAGCTTTTTCTTGCTTAAAGGAGGCGGCAGGTCCATTATTTACGATACTGAGCGATAAACCCGTGAGGTTGTTAACATTAGAAAGAAATATCTTCGCTTTTAATTAAATTTCTTTCCATTCTACTAGTGACATCTATCCGGAAACGGCCAAACCATGCAGCTAGCACTAGCAGCCAAAGAAATCAATAAACGGCGCTATTTTTCCTGCAGAGCTTTTTGCTTGCGACATTATTGATTTTAAATAAAGCTGGCCCTACACTACATTTGATATTTTCGAGGTGTTTTGACATGATCTCGAAACATGTAGCGAACCAATTCTTCAAAACTAGCGGGAGGGTAAAAGCGAAAAATAAAAGGCTGCCAATATTTGTAACACCCAAAAAGGGGTGAAAAGATTTATTTTGCTCTGTTTCTTTACAAAAAACGTTTTTTTTACGAAAAACTTGAGCTCCGCCACTTTTTTTATTTTTTTCTTCAACTTTCTCGAAATTTTCGTCATACCGCAGAAAAAAATTATTTCCCCCATGGTCATGCTCCTCTTTTATTTGAAAAAATTTAGAAACAGAGGCGGTATTAGTTTTCCTAAAACGAGGGATCTTGGTTTCGAGTGAGAAGATAAAGGGCGCCGCAGGCAAAAATTTTTCAATTAAATTAGCCGAACGCAAAAATGTTAGAAAAACAAAGCACGAAATAAAAATGGCGCCGCTTACAATTTTTTTTCAAAAATTACGTCATTTCGGGAATGCAAAGAAATCTCTAAAGAGTATAATTTTTAAGAAAAAAATATCAATTTTCTCGTCCTCCTCCACTGGGACTACAGGGGCCGTGCACAAATTACGTAATGGTCATAGGGGGGAGGGGAGTTACAAAACGTTACGTAGGGGGGAGGGGGGTTTTCGACAGCGTTTGCATTTGTGTCAAACTAAGAAAATTTGGAATGAAAATAAGTGAAGTTTTTTTTTTGGGGGGGGGGGGGGGTAGTGGTCTTGAAATCGTTATGTAATATTAGGGGAGTGGCGTGCCAAACCGTTACAAAACATAACATAGGGAGGGGGTCAAAAATTGGTAAAATCACCGTTACATAATTTGTGCACGGCCCCACATCTGACTGTTCCTCCTTTTTGATTTCGAATCAAAGTGCAAAACCCGTGTTGGACGTTCGAAGGCGTCAACCCATCCTATTTGCTTGATAAAGTTTCTAAGGAAATATCTCAGTCGATTTCTCCGGCCGTGTATGAACGCTTTAGGTTAGGCATTTGCATGTATGTCAGTCCCCAGCCTGTAAACAGTGCGTAAGGACAATGGTTACAAAATGAAAAGCCGAAAAATATTTTTTTTAAAGATATCTTTCATCAGTTTGGTATTAAAGTCGAGCAAAAACCATTTTTATTCCAGTCCTAAAGGTATGAAAATGGAAAACATTAGAAAACAACAACCTGGAATGGATTTACTACGTGTAAGTTGTAGTGACAACATCGGCCCATGCCCATCCTTTTCTGCCTAATGTGCTTTTCCGTTTGTCTGCGTCTTATACACGGCTGCTTGGTCCTCTAAGGATTTGCTTAGGAACCCTGTATAAGTACGTAGCCTTAGGAATAGATTTTAGTTTGCACCTGAAGATGATTAAAGATTGTACTGATCGAAACGTCGCACAGTGTGGCGTGGTATATGAGTTAAGGACAAAATTCGATATGTCAAAAACAATTTGATCATTTTTAATTCTGTAAACGATGTTAGATTACTTATAGTAAGCTCTAGAGGAATAGTGACTATGCAGTGGGAAAAAAATATATTATATGTATTTTTACACTTTAAAGAAACTTAATTATTTATTGAATTTTTCTATATTAGAAGCAAAATATATTTATTCTAGTTTAGTTTTTCTCAGCGTAATCAAACCTTTGAATTTAAACAATTGCGCGTACATAATGAACAACAGATTTCAAGAAAATATATAAAAGTAATGAACAATCAGTGTAATGTTCTTATAGATATGTCAAGGTGTATCATAAGCACTAAAGCTTCCATCGCAGTGAAACTTGTGGCGACCTGCCCACGCACAGTTCCTGACACAGCTTCTGCAGCTAACCATAGCTCTTCTGGACATCTATCGGCTGCTAACTCTGCCACACGCCTTCTTTTTGTTTTGGACGAGGCTTCCTCAAAAGTAACGCTGGTTACCCAGGGCGAAACATCGTTTATTCATTTCTCTTTTCGTTTTGATCTTTTATGTATTCCTTGTGGAATACTCATCCAAGTTTGAATTTTCGTTATTTCCACCCAAGATCTTTTATTCTTTAGTTTCTTTTCGGTTGAAGTAACTGATTTGGAGGTTCTTTAACTTCTTCTTTATTTTAATTGCCTTAGGAGCATAATCCTACTGGAAATATTAACACGCCAGGACAAATTCGTATTAGGTAACTTGGATAAGTAAGTACCAGTGCGGAACGATGCCTATTTGTGAGTGGTTCAAGGTTGGAAATCTAAGTGCATGATGGTGTTTAATGGAGGGTGACCAGTGAAACTACTGATGAGCCCACGCTGGTTACCCAGGGCGAAACATCGTTTATTCATTTCTCTTTTCATTTTGATCTTTTGTGTATTCCTTGTGGAATACTCATCCAAGTTTGAATTTTCGTTATTTCCACCCAAGATCTTTTGATCTTTTATTCTACTGTGGTTCTTGTTGATTAATGCCTTTATGCTCATATATGACCTGTTCTAGCCAACCCCTCTCCCCTTTCAAAAGTTGTTTACAGGAGCAACCTACTTTCTGCCATTTTACGGCAATTTTTAAACCGAAAAGTTTACTGCATTTCAGAATTTCATTTCGCATTTGTTTGGAAGATGTATCTACATTAATATGTTCCAGTACTTTTTCATATACAAGCTGTTTTCGATTTTCTTTTGTACTTGTCAGACAAACATCTACTATCTAAGTCCTTATTTTTGATTATAGCACCTCTCCCTAAAAAAAAAACAAAAATTTTCTGGGAAAACACCATTAGTTTATAAACAACTGATAAAAAATATATTGAAGGTGATCACAAGTGATTTTTTTTTAAACTCTAAGCAAAGTTTGAAGTATTGGAAATTACCATAAATTTGAACAAGTAAGTTTAAATCGGGATAAATTCTTATTTAAACTTCGTGCAAAAAGTAATATTATACCGAAATACGAAGTACTTACCCTCATGAATAGAATCCATTTTAATATTATGATATAAAGCAAAACACTTAATTATATACACAATTAATTTGACATGTAATTAGTTGCGTTTGCTAGCTTAAATGCTGTCAAGACTTAAGATGGCAAAGTTTATGGATGCCGATAAGCCAAATCATGGCCTACTATGATTTGCTACTACACTTACGTAATATAGTGTCCAATATCTTATCTAAAGATGTAATAAAAATTCTAGAATTGTATGGTGGAAATGGAAGTTCGAAACACAGAGTTAATTTCAAAGAAAATAATGTTAAAAGCAGGATTGGGAAAGGTGAAAAATCTACTGCGCATACCTGACGCAGTCTACTCGCGTATATAGTGTTATTTTGGTTACGGCAGTAATAAAGGTGTTAATATAGGCAAATTGTTAGATAAGTCATTTGATAACACATTCATAAAAAATATGATGTATTTTTTTTAATTTATTATTTTTTTACTCTTTATTCAAATTTAGTAAGACAAAAACCATGCCCAATTTATTATTGGAAAACTTTTATCTTCGTTCACAATAAAAGATTTTTTTTAGCCATCCATACATAGTATGTGTAGGCTATTGGGATCTTCAAAAAAAAAGTTGTTTATTTCCACTAAGAATAAGCTACGACACGCGGTTTTCATATTAAGAATGATTAATTGCATTTTCAACAAAAAAATAATGTTTTTTTAGCGCCATTTTTTTAATTGAAAGGACCTTACACACTTTATTTTGCCATCGGTTGGAATATGCACCTTTTATACCTTTTTATCCGAAATATGCATTTTTAAAGTTGACTGCTTTAGATATCAGAGATTTTTGCCTATTTTTGGGTATAGGACCAGACTTTTAAGTATGTAAATTACATATAACACTTACGTAATTCCCCTGACTTTGGTTTCAGAACTGAAGTACCTAGGGGTCACCCTAGAGAAGGGGCTCACCTGGACGACACACGTTGCGAAATTGACCAATAAGGTGTAGGCAACGATGTGGCAACTGCGTTGAGTGGTTGCCCGCACCTGGGGTTTGAGCCCCAGAAACCTCCACTGGATGTACACGGCAGTACTAAGACCAAGGATCCAGTACGGATCCATAGTCTGGTGGCCAGCAGTGGAGAAGGTCACTACTACCCTCAAGCTTAGGAGCCTACAGGGAACCATATGCAGAGGGATAACCGGCGCTATGAGGACGGCACCTATACAGGCACTCGAAACCATTCTGGGACTGCCGCCGCTTCCGATCTGGATCAGAAAAGAAGCGATGGCGACCCACCTCCCGCTGAGAGATACAGGTCAATGGAGAGGAAGAGGGGAAACTGCGGGGCATCTTAGGATTGCCCAAATCGCCGAGAAAGAAATTCCAATGGCAGCGATTAAAACACAAAGACCAAAAAACCCCTGGAGATTCAACAAGAGGTACAAAGTAGTCATCCCAGACAGGGAACTCTGGCAGAGTGAAAACACACCGACGGGTCCAAACTGTCGGAGAAGCAAACCGCAGGATCGGGGGTTTACGTGGAAGACCAGGAGGTTCGAAAGAGCTACCCGCTCGGAGAGCAAGCCACGGTCTTTCAGGCAGAGGTGTATGCCATAATAATGGCTGCAATCATGGAGGAAATAAAGAACGGTAGGGAGGAGCATATTTATATGTGCTCCGACAGCCAATCGGCCCTAAAGGCACTAAGGGCGCCCAAGATCAACAACACCCTGGTGGAGGAATATGCGGATGCACTAGAATCCTTGGGAGAGGGCAAACAAGTGACACTTATGTGGATACTGGGACATATGGGGTTGCCGGGTAACGAGAAGGCCGACGAGCTCGCCAGGATCGGGGCAAGCACCCAGTATGTAGGGCCGGAACCACTCCTAGGAACAACCAAGAGGCAATTGCAAAGTCGGCTCAATAAATGGGCCAACGACGCCATGACGACCGCTTGGAGAGGAGGAACAGGATGCAGACAGACCAAGGACTTCGTGAAGGGCCTGGATGTAGCCAGACAAAAATGACTTCTGGGGAGATCACGAAGGGACGCTGGTCTGCTGACAGGAATCATAACAGGTCACAACCGACTAAGGAAGCACATGACCCGGATCGCGGTGGAAAATGACTCGACCTGCCGGCCCTGCGGGCGGGCCAGAGGACGAGATACCAGGTATTCGGTTTCCCGACCCTGGATGAGGAGGACCTGCACACGTTCAAATGGGACAAAATACTGGCAAAAAGAACAGTGAAACCAGATGAGCAGACTGCCAGACCAGTGGTGCAAGCGGTGGAGTAGGGGCAGGCTCGGGGTAGGACAGAAAGGGCCCAGGGAGGCCTATTTGCCAGGCTTCGCGCCGACCCTTCTCTACTACTACTACTACTACTACGTCATTCTCAGTGGCACAAACAAAAAAAAATATTTCTCTAGTGAAAATAAATTTTTCATAAACTCTTTTGGAGAAACGTCCGTAAACTTGGATATTCTCAGGCTATAACCTTGATAACCACACTTATTTTGATTAAACTCCCAAAAATTATGCATTTTTTAAAAGTTAAGGGTTATTTGTAAAAAAATAAACTAATAATAAATCTTAACAAAAAAATTCATTTTATATGGGCTACCCGGTATATACCTTTCAACAGATCCCGAACACTAACGATTTTTCCGTATTCGAGCATTCCTGTATTGTAATCCAGACCTTTTGAAGCTACCAAATACTGTAAAATATCGCCCTGTTCATCCAGAGATTCTGATTCACGAAGCATTGCGAATAATTCATCGACCTAAGATATAAAAAACATTATCAAACATTAAGGCTCACTTAATCATGATTTAACTATTTGTTTAAACAAAATAACACAAAATTGAAACATTTTTAAAGGTTCAAATATCTTCACAAGTAGAAAGTCTAATAACAAAAGGTCTAATAATTAATCATTAAACTTTTTACTTGTGAAGATGAACCTTTTGATGTCACAAAAGAAAAATCCAATTTAAGAAAACAACGAAAAAAAAACTGGTAGGGCTAGCCTATGCCCAAGAGAGGGCCGGATCTCAAAATATCCGAGGTGGAAAATTTTTCTGTATGTGTTAATCTTATTTCTGCGGATGAAATACCCCCATTCTTAAAGTACAAATAAAATACGCTCTTAAATCAATGCTATGTAGGACTTTACCTCAGTGTCGGCGTATTGGGCCTCGCTCTGTGTTCTGTGCCTCGTTACACTTATAGCCGGTACATCCTTGATCTTTTCTGGAGGCGAACTTTTTTTTGAAACGCCTTTTTTATCGGTTCCATCATCTGGAGTTGGTGATCTACAACAAAAAAAAACATAATTTTAATAACTGTCTGCAAATAATTAAAGAATGGCTTTTTTGGTTACCGATGCAAAAAAACTTTTTTTAACACGGGTGCAAAAAAAGATTTCCATGCCAGTTTTTTATTATCTAATTATTCTTGCCTAAAACTTAAGCCATTTCCGCCAGTTTTCACCAAGTATTTACGAAAAAATCATTTCAAAACATCGTCAAATTTACAAATTTTATAACTTATAAATAAAGCTCAGAAGTAAAATCGCAAAATTATACAAAAACCTATAAAAATTTAATTTAGTGAAAAAATTTCAGTCAAACCCTCTTCAGAAGGCATTGTTCCGTCAAATTATCAAACTGTCAAAAATTAAAATGTCGCAACAATGAACGTCACCGAGTAAAAAGGCACATCGCTATGGAAACCATTGTTATTTCATTCACCAGCCGCAGTAAAGATGGTGTGTTGCGAGAAGTGCTCTTCGTTCGAGATTTAATAATAGTGGTTTTAATAATAACTAGTGGCTAAAATAATGCTTTTTTTTACAAGCGTTGGTTTAAATATCGAGCGCAGCGAGGTATTTAAAAACGCTAGTAAAAAAACCACAGTTTAGCCGCGAGTTGTTAACACTATTTTTTTTTAATACCTTCTTTTAAGAACTTCTCGCAACACACCATCTTTACACTATAAATCAAGGCGGCTGGTAAATGGAATAACAATCGTTTCCATAGCGATGTGTCTTTTTACTCGGTGACGTTTTTGATATTTTGACGATATTTTTAAATGATTTTTTCGTAAATACTTGGTGAAAACTGGCAGAAATGGCTTAATTCTTAAGCAAGAATAATTAGATTTTTTCAATATTACTATTTTCCGATATTTCTCTTTAACTTTGGGTAAAAAATGGACAGAAATCTTTTTTTGCACCCGTGATCAAAAAAAAAGGTTTTTTGCATCGGTAACCAAAAAAAGCCATGCTTTAGTTATCTGCCGAGTTACTAAAATCATGTTTTTGATGACGGTATAAAAAAAAGTATTTTCCTGTGTTTCTCGAATTTTTTGATAAAGGTAATAAAAAAATAGTGTTAACAACTCGCGGGCTAAACTGTGCTTTTTTTACTCGCGTTTTTAAATTCCTCGCACTATTTTAGCCACTAGTTGTGAAAACTACTATTTACGTTGATTTGGCGTTTTAGTTGGGGTTAAAAGAAAACTCGCCTACGTTTCGTTTATTTAAAAGCCTCCTTAACTTTTCCAGATTTTTCTTGGTCAAGACAAGCTTATGTTTCCTGCCAAAAAAACCTCCTCAAATCTTTTAGAAAAGCTTGACAGGATTTTATAATGTTTTATCAGGTTTGATATGTTTTCTATGCGGTATGTAAAACAAACTTTGAAAACCAAGGCAAATCTTAAAGTACAGACTTTTTCTATCAGTTTTTGCGAGCAAAACAGCCTGGCTCATAGAATCTTATAAAACCCCAAAAAACAGCATAAAAACTCAACTTTCATGCGGTTTTTTTTACCAGGATTACAACAATTTTGACACAAGAGATACACTTTAATCCAAATTCAATCGGACCAATTTTTTGATGACAATGACAGTTCGATTTGGTGTCTTTTTTGGTGATTTGATTCGGAGAATGTGGAATGAACAGTACCCCTTAATGTCATTGTTTTTTCGGTAAATTAAAAAAAATAACTTTAAGATTAAACCTTTTTGTTTGACAAATAAATAACACTAGGGAAACTTTTTTTTTCCTGAACAAAAAGTATTTTTTTAAGTTTAACTGCACCCAAGTAACAAAAAATATCAATTAAAGATTAAAGTTGGCTCAAAAAAAATGATATTATTTGTTACAAAATTTATAGGTATACATTAAATATACAAAAAACGTATAAACATATATTTTTAATTTAACAAAAGCAATCATTATCAATCAATTATCAATCTTTATCATTGGATCATCTTTGACGGCCTATATCTTCTATCACAGACATACGATCTCCTAATAATTTTACTTACAGCTTCCAAATATCTAAATATGGTTAACTTTTACGTCCACTTTTCCATGTTATCCGTGCGGGATTCTTTTTCTATTGTCTCACCTTATTTCTCTTCGACTATTTTCGACGGCTTCTACAGCTGCAGCTGAAAAAAACATCGACCCTCTTCGTTCCAAAGTAGCATTGCTTTCCATTCCCAAAGTTTCAGCTGTGGACAAAAATTATTTAAAATGTAAAACATAATTTCGAAATAAAATAGGTTTTCTAGGCGGATTCAACAAGTGCAACAACAACACAAAGTCACTCTCCGAATATTATGAATGTAGTTACTTACAATTTTGTTCCGTTCCTAGATTGCATAAACACAAAGCGTAAAAAATGTTAAAAATATCAGTTATTTTAGTTGATTTACTCATTGTGATAAATAAAAAAGGTCAGGTTTAAAAACATTAAAACAAATCATTATTTTCCTTCGTGACGATAAAATATTTTTGTTGTGTTATTTTGTAATTATATTAAGCAAACTGTAGAATATATGTATTAAACTTATAAACTGATTGCTAAGAATTAACGAAGAAAAATCATTCAGTGAATTTCATTTTAACTGCCCGACCAAAAATATCAAATTTAAGGGGTTAAACCCATAGTTAGTTAAAGTTAAAGTTAAACCCATAGTTAACCGAATAAATTCGTATTCATCTTGTTAAGAAATAAAAAAAATCACTTACCATCCACATTGATAGACCTGGTCTTTTTGACAGCACCTTTAACAGACATTCTCCTTTTAAGAAAATGTCTATTTCTTCCTCTGGCACCTGAGGGATTCAAAAGCGTGGATTTGTGTGACAGAGATTTGATCAGGTGTTCTTCCAAATATTGATGAACGTGGGGATTTAATTCTGTAAAAAAATATAATTAAATGTGTTTTTTTTATACCTTCATCAAAAACATGATTTTAGTAACTGTCTGCAGATAACTAAAGCGTGGCTTTTTTGGTTACCGATGCAAAAAAAGATTTCTGTCCGTTTTTTACCCAAAGTTAAAGAGAAATAACGGAAAATGGTAATATTGAAAAAATCTAATTCTTCTTGACTAAGAATTAAGCCATTTCCGCCAGTTTTCACCAATTATTTACGAAAAAATCATTTAAAAAAGACAGTAAAAAGGCACATCGCTATGGAAACGATTGTTATTTCATTTACCAGCCGCCTTGATTTGTAGTGTAAAGATGGTGTGTTACGAGAAGTCCTCTACTTTTCTTGGATTTTATGATAAAGGTATTAAAAAAAAAAGTGTTAACAACTCGCGGCTAAACAAAAAATCACAAAACTAACAGTAGACCACTTAACGGTACTCTAGTTTCAAAATTGACAGCTCGTATTACTGATAGTTGTCATTGATTGTTGTTGGCATGGTGGATTCACTCAAAATTTATTGTGCCATGGAAGTGTTGCTATGGCACAAAAAAAATGTCAGTCAGTTGTTGTTATCAAACGGTGGGTCCAGAAAAATCGTACAGCATTTTTTTTTGAAAATGAACATTGAACAGGCCGCGGAAGAGGCCATCGCTAGCCTTCTTCCACAAAAATCTCGCGAGGTTTACAAGAAACAGTTTCGTGATTACCGAAAATGGTGCGCTGAACAGCATGCAGAGAATTTTACGGATGAAAAGGTGCTCCTGGCATACTTCCTACAGAAGTCTAAGAATCTCAAGGCATCTTCTGTATGAAGCCAATATTCCATGATCAAAGCCACGATAATATCTGAAGCAAACGTCGACATCAGCAAATATAGTAAACTCATGACATTTCTAAAGAGACAGAATGACCATTATAATCCGAAAAAGTCCAAGACATTGAATTTCGTCAATATAATTTTCTTCAAAATGTTCCATATGAAGAATATCTAGCCCAAAAGGTAAGATTCTTATTCTACAGTAGTCCAGGAAATCTCCGACTTACATCTTGCATCCTGCCTAATCACTATACTACACTTTTTAACATTTTTACATTATTTGTTTGATTCTTAACTTCCACACGACAGTTCTTATACCGGGCTTCCAAAATTTTAACATTTCAAAATACTTTCACAAACCAAACTTCACTTTTTACATTCTAACTATTTTCTTTTGAAGAAGAGAACGAGTTAAGATGCGATTTTAATACTGACTTCGTTATACCCAAATCTCGGCTTCTATATCAAAATGTGACCCGATTTTTGGGTGGAATGTTCGACGTAAGCACCGAATTTCCAGGAAAAAAAAAACGTGCTTTCGTGTATTCTTGAACTGATAACGGCGTAAACCGCTATAGCGAATGACCACATATCGTATGACTTTCAAGAATACACGTCCTATCGACACGGTTCTAGAATGATCTCGCGGGCATGTGATGCAAAATTCTAGTTAACTGACCAAATAAGGTGAAGCGCAGGTATGATCTTTCGGAGCGCTGCAAATTGAATTTAGTTTTTAACAATTTGTTGCCGGAGCAACAACTCGGTAGTGCGCGCTATGCCTATAGACATAGAACACCGTGGGTGTTTAGACTTAGATACTTTTTTGTGATTGTTGGTTTTTTAAATTTAAATTGTTTTTTATTTTGGGTAAGAAATATTTCTTTAGAATAAATTTCCCGTTTTTACAAAAGAAAATGTTTAAGAAAAAATTTATTAAAATTTTTTTTTGATTAAAATTATTTTGGAAAACTTATGGAACAAAGAAAAAAATATTTTGAATATTTAAATTTTCAAAATCATTAACTAAAATTTGTATAACAATCGTTGAGGTTGGCTGCTAAAAAGAAAATATTTTTCAAAAAAATATCGAAAGAAAACAAAAATATTTTCAAATTTATCATACCTAGTTTTTTTTTCAACTTATTTTTTATTTATTTTACTACTTCTGAAACAAAAAAACATTTAATATATAAATTTATAATCACTTTTGTGGAAAGAAAATATTTTGCCAGTTATTAAAACAAAATAATTTTTAAATTTGTTTATAACTTTGGGATTTTAAGAAAAATTCTGTTTTAAGTTTTGTTTTTTTTTAACGACTTTTTTTTAAACAAAAAGTTCTAACTTTTTTTTTAAATTAAATAATTTGCCTTGAAATTTTCGACCTTTCACAGGAGTGGCTGGAGCTCTGCCAGCTAGACTGCAGCGATGTCTCGGACCATGTGAGCTTTTATCTGGTAAACCTACGGGGCACAAAATCAGGCAAGGATCGCTCGTTTGTGATAAAAACGTCCTGTGAAATCTTTACGAATGTGGTGGAAATGATAAGAAAATATATTGGTCTAAGGCCACCTACACAGCATACACGATTTTTTGTGTCTTACAAAAATGGGAAATGCATGAGTCAGCCCATAGGAAAAAATACATTTTGACAGCTACCAAGAAGAATTGCTGGCTACTTGGGACTACCAGACAAAAATCTATATACTGGGCATTGTTTCCGCAGATCATCAGCTTCTTTACTTGCCGACTCGGGAGCAACTATAGATGTGTTGAAAAGACATGGTGGCTGGAAAAGAAGTTCGGTTGCTGAAAGTAATGTTGAAAATTCATTGTATCAAAAGAAGAATGATGTCGATCAAATTTTCACCAATGTCTCCTCCGATGTCGATATGAAGATCAATTTCAGAAAATAAGACGACAACGGCAACGGCGACTGCTACGTATGTGCAGAATACGTCTATAACTAAAAATGTTGCCTCCAACTGCCCACCCTTCGTAAGCCTTGCAAATTGCACCCAAGTAAATATAAATGTAAATATATATCATAATAAGAAGTAGATTTGAGTAATGCATATGCTAATTATTTTTTTCGTTCATACATTTTAACAAATAAACAAAATTATATATCCCCCAGGGATTAAAATTATTTTTAATTACTGAGGGATTAAAAGTGTCGCTTTTATCCCTAAAAGAAGGATTTAAAAATTCACTTTTAATCCCTAAAGTGCACAAAATAATTAATGAACTTGAAGTTTTTGGAAAGCAAATAACTATTATTGGCTCACTCTGTAGATATCAGCACCTATGTCTATGAGACAAAATGCTCTCAGGGACTGTCATACTTAAACGCCGTTGAAATCCCACTGAGATCCGGTTTCCATTTAAATCGTGCGTGGTTCTTTACCAAGGGTCAATTGAAATTCACTGCTTTAGCATTAGTTATTAGAATTGCAACTTGTTCCTCATACGCCTCGATTTAATTTAAAAAAGCACTCTGTAGCTATCGAGCACCCTATCGATACAACAAAGCGGCCAAAAAGTGTCTCAATCGCGTGTCCGAGCATTTTTCCGGAAACGGACGGCAAATACCCGAGCAAATACCTTAAAAAGTCTCGGTTTTGTTTTCCTAAATAGCGCGAAAAGTCATACTCTGAAGCAGTGAAGAGCAGAAAAAAATAAAGCATGGTATGGGAAACAGCAGAGACAACATAATAACTTACGGAGACTAACAGAAAGATAGGGCCGCGCAGAAACTACATTCCTGCAGTAATGCTTGTATTAAGTAAACACCTACCTTGCGCGTCCGTCTCTTTATATATGAACATAAAAGAAAGACAGAACATTTTTCAATTTCGAAATATATTTCACACAATTTTAATTTTGTACCAGCCGGTTCTTGCCATCGCTTGTCAAAGTTTGTCAAGCCTTGCAAGCGGTTTTTTTACATTTTCAAAAGTGAGTTATTTTAATCAGTTTTGGTTGAAAATCGCATTGCGGCGGAGAGTGAAAGTAATACTTGTATTAAGTAAACACGTACCTTGCCCCGTCAACAACAATACCTGGCTGCTGCCGGAAACTGGGTGTGCCAGGACTGTGGAAGGGTGTGCGGCTCGAGAATTGGCTTACATAGCCATCAAAAAACGCACAATAGATAGCGACGATAGAGAATAGAGGAAAATCATACTGGGTATCGAGTGATTGACTATGATGATGATGATGATGATATGATCTAGTTAAGAACGGTGTTGGTCGAAATATATTTCACACAATTTTAATTTTGTACCTGCCGGTTCTTGCCATCGCTTGTCAAAGTTTGTCAATGTCAAGCCTTGCAAGCGGTTTTTTTAGATTTTCAAAAGTGAGTTATTTTAATCAGTTTTGGTTGAAAATCGCATTGCGGCGGAGAGTGAAAGTAATACTTGTATTAAGTAAACACGTACCTTGCCCCGTCCACAACAATACCTGGCTGCTGCCGGAAACTGGGTGTGCCAGGACTGTGGAAGGGTGTGCGGCTCGAGAATTGGCTTACATAGCCATCAAAAAACGCACAATAGATAGCGACGATAGAGAATAGAGGAAAATCATACTGGGTATCGAGTGATTGACTATGATGATGATGATGATGATATGATCTAGTTAAGAACGGTGTTGGTCGAAATATATTTCACACAATTTTAATTTAGTACCTGCCGGTTTTTGCCACCACTTGTCAAAGTCTGTCAAGCCTGGCAAGTGGTTTTTTTAGATTTTAAAAAGTGAGTTATTTTAATCAGTTTTGGTTGGAAATCGCGCGAGTTTATGGGATTAGCTATATAGTGGATTAACAACTTTTTGTAAGGTCTAAAATGCCATTCAAATCAGGCTGGATCACTACCATTAAAGCTAGAGAGAATAGGACTATTTGAAGAGTGACGAAAATTGGGGTTCAGATTTTTGCGAACCAAATCTCTGAAGAAAGTATTGTGATGATTTATACAGAGTTAAGTAAGAAGATAATAAGATAAAATACAACCAAAACAAAGAGATATAGGTTAAAACATTTATAAAATCTGTAAGACTTTATTATACTGGAATTTTTTCCCCATTTGTAAAAGAAAATAACATAATAAAATATTGTTATCTTTAATATTTGATAATATTCTTCGACAGTTATAACCCCCTCCTCCTATTTTAGATTTTTAAAGGGTCCATAGAGAAAGTAATAGCTACGCGAGAGTTATCGATACTGTGTTATACTTGGGGAATATTGTTTGTCGGCGACACGAGCGCAGCCAGTGTCTACAGGAAGGAACTACTTGTACAGCCAGATGCATAATACAATACTTAAATTCTTTTGGTTAATTTTTTACAGACACTTACTTATATAATAACAAAAACATATGAAAAAACTTAACAGGCGCAGTTTTTCCATACTTTTTAGTGTTAAAAAAGCAATGCACCAACTTTGTACTGTTCTATGCACCTAAAAAACTTTCTTTACCTTACAAAAAGTTTTTTGGACCCTTTAAAAATCTAAAATAGGAGGAGGGTGTTATAACTATGTTGAGGAATATTATCAAATATTAAAGGTAACAACATTGTATTATGTTATTTTCTTTTATTTATTGGGAAAAAATCTCAGTATAAAAGTCTTACAGATTTTATAAATGTTTTAACCTATATTTATTTTTTTTTTGTTGTAGTTTAACAATATTTTCTTCGGGGATTTGGTTCGCAAAAATCCGAACTCCAATTTTCGGCACTCTTCAAATAGTCCCATGATGGCGATTCAAGTGGCGGCTATTTTTTATAACGACCCGATTTTCCGGTATCTAGGGGTGAACGCTGGCAACATCGCATCTTGTGTGGTTTGTAAGGTCACCTCATCTCTTGATAAATTTTGACTTCCACAGTTGACTTCTGTCATTTTTGTTTACTTTTTCCGTTCGTAAAGTTGTTTCTTTTTATAAAAGTGCCGTTTTTTAGTTTAATGCATTAAAAAAAGACTGGGAATTTAAATTTTATTATCCAAGAACGATTCAGAGCTTTTGCGCTTGAGACCCACCTTCTCCACAGAGTACGAAATTCAATGCCGGCACTCATTTGCAAACACAAAACAAGAGAAACTTGACCAAATTTTACAACAACAGCCCTAAAAAGAAGGTAAGCATATAGTTCAAAAGACGGATTTGGCATCTGCAAAAAATCTGATTTTAGGATTTACCAATATTACCATTATAGCAGTCGTCCCTATCTTTTTTTCAAGTGTTTTACACCCATAGTCGCAAAAAACTGTTTTTACGAGAAGGGTAACAAAATTAATAGATTTGAGGTTTATTATGCAGTATACGGTTTTTTGCCAGTTTTGATTTTTTATGACAAATTAGTTATGGGGGCACCTACTAGGGTCGCTAGGACCCCAAATCCGTCTGCGCCGGTTGATTTTTTTTCAATTTTTTTTGTGTTTTTTTGTATTTTTTCTCTCTAAAACAATCCAATCCAACATAGCCCAACCCAAACTATTCCAAGCCAAAACAATCAAAAAAACACATTACAACGGCACAGGAGGATTTGGGGTCCTAGGGACCCTAGTAGGTACCTCTATAAAGAATTTTTCATAAAAAATCAAAAATGGCAGAAAACCGTATAATTACCTTTATTTTGGCTACACTAAAGTATTGTTCATACAAGGCATAGTCATACTTTTAGTTCTAATTTTAGTCATAAAGCTATCTCTATCACTGCATGTCTCGTTAAGAAAAAGAACAGTGACAGAGATAAAACAAACAAAGACTAAAACTATGACTATGCCTTGTATGAACGATATTTAAGTGTATAAATATATAAAGGATATAATATATAGTGATACATTCAATGCCCACTGGTTCAGCCAAAGGAAACCTCATATTAGACACTCAAAGTAAATTATTACATTTATTGGTATCCGCATACCTAACATGTTCAAAATAACCCCAAAGCTCGCTACATTTTTGACTACTAAATTTTGACCGAAATTGACTGAATACAAAACAGCACTAGCCAAATGATGAAATGTAACAAAAAAATGTCAGTCATTTGGTGTTTGCATGGTGCATACTAGATTATTGATAAGTCCAAGACTAACCATTTATTTTTGAAAGTTCCTCGATAAGCCCTTATAAGCTTTCTTATTGCTTTTTTAAAATAGTATAGTATACTTATATTTTTTAGGAAAGCGTGAGGTGAGCTGTGTTGTCTCCAAATGAAGCCACTGATATGAAAAATTTTTAAATTATAATTTGAGATAATGTTTTAACCTAAATGGTTCCTACAGTTGTTCAGGTAAGAATTTTTTATAGCATATTTTGTTATTGGTGTAAGCTTCAATTAGTTTTTCCAAGAGAATTTTAATATACAAGACAGAATCAAATCCCACTTTGCACTCCCTTAAAATCCTCCAGGTTTTTTGGGCAGTGTCAAATACAATACTGCTTCCTACTCTAACACAGTAAAGCAAAAATTACTCATTTTTTTGTAGTTTATGCTGAGGAGATTGGTAAGGTCGCTTTGAAGGGCATTTTTAAGGTTGATTTATCACTTTAATATATTTTTTTTCTTGAATTTTATTATTCAGGTTAAAAATATATATCTTCTTATTTAATATTATTAAATTAGTTATTTGGGTTCACAAAGAAGTAGGTATCTAACTATCTCTCCTTTTGTTCCTTATATCATCATTGGCATTATCTATGTACTTTCTTCATTGCCATTTCTATTGACAGGAACAACATGCTAAAGATCTATCGACATTGTTAAAAATGTTTGATATTTTAAAAAAAGCTACTGTATTTGCTTCAAGATAGCTTGTATATAGAGGGTGACTAACTGGAGAAAAGGACCAAGATATTGTGCCACCTGATTTGCTCCAAGGCTATTTTTTAACTTATATAGTTTTTAACAATAAGTATATACTATTTTTTAAGAATAAGTTTATTTTATAAAAGTCAAAGCAGGACATTTTATATCACTGAGCCTTTATTTTTGGGTACACACTTACCAAATGTGATATTTCTAACGCAAAAATAGAATCTAGGAGAAACATAACTTATGCATTCATGGGTGGAAATAACGAAAAAAATTCAAACTTGGATGAGCATCCCACAAGGAACACACAATCTGTTTGTTTTTTTTTAGTTTCTTTTCGGTTGAGGTTTTTTAACTTCTTTTTTATTATGCATTCATATTATTACTTACTCTTTGGAGCTAGGTGAATTTGAAAAAAAAAAAATTTTCAGCCATAACTTATTATCTTCTTTCTCAAGACAAAAAAAGAAACGAAAAACGTGTATTGATAAAAAGTAATAAACATGAATTCTCTCTTGGGTATTGGAGCTGAAAAGCCTGAAGCCCATTGTATCCAGGGAAGAAGATAAATTCTCTCCAATCTTGAAGAAAAACGAGACAATAAATAATAAACATTTTTTACAAAATTATTTACTTAACTATGGTCGTTTTTTTGTTTTACAGGGAGAAAGGTGCTGGTTCTACTCTTGGTTCTGCTGCAGATATAAGAAAATAGTGGCAATGATCCACCATAATGATATACAAGGACATTTTGAAGGGGGTATTACGGTGTCTTATTGCTGTCTTATCCAATCGTATTTAGAGCACAAAATGTGGGTAAATTTTTAAATATGATGTTGATTAGTCTATTAGCTGATTTATATACGTATTATTAATCACGGCCGACTGAATACTGATTCAATACGATTACCTTGTCAAATCCATCATGAAAACGCGAATTGAAAGTGTAGCAAGTCAAATCCGCTTTTTTGGTATCGGAATCAAGCCGCATAAAAATATTCGCTTTTTATCTCTCTTTTTTACTTTTTATCCCTCCTTTAGACATGGGGGCAAAAAGCGATACTTACATGAAAAAAGCTCTCGTTTTATGAAAACAGAAAAGAGAATATTGAATATGTATTCAGTCAGCAGAACAGAATTTATTATTTCTTTTACCCAGAACGTCTAATGTCAAAAATGCAAGATAACGGAGTAAATTAAATATTAAGTCTTTTAAGAAATAGGCAGTTTAAGTTCGTCATATAACTAACGTACGCGTAGACGTGGAATGTAGCGCAATATTCCGCCTTCTTTTTATCTGTAAAAAAAATGTCGGTTGAAATGAGATATCAGAATCCCATCTCTGCGGTCTTGCGTTGACAAGTTCACGTTTACGGCATGTATAACGTTAAGATCAGACGCTAACTAACGTAGTCTTACGTCTTATGTTGCTAACGTAGCAAGATGTACCGAACAGTCAAAAATCAGTAGACTGGTAATACAAATAGGGCTGAAGAAAAAAAAGCAAGATAGAAATAAACTGTACCAAAATGTAAAGGGCAGAAACGTCCGATACGACAAATTTCACGTCTACGACCAGGCACCTCTTACGTATGGCCTACTTAAACTGCCTAATGGCTGAAACCTTGTTTGGCCAACCTGTATATTTTTGTTAACAAATATATTTTTGTCCCACTACTTATAAAAATCTGCTCATTTGTTGATAAGTTATAAGTTTTCAAAGAACCTGATTTTCACAACTTTTATATTTTTTAAATGAGAAAGAATCAAGATTTTCTATTTTTTAGCAAATTGAGTTGGTTAAAAAATTAGCTCAACAATTTATTTTACTACTCTGTATTTGTCTTACCTAAATAAGACCACTTACGACATTTTACGTAAAGTATAGTACACAACTCACATATTATGGTCTTTACACATTCAGATGAATGTGTAAATAATGACCATCATAACATGCTTGTTATGTAAACTATTATTATGACAAATTGGATAAAAATCGGTTAAGTGGCTTTTGAGTAATCTACTACTAGTTTGGATTCAGCCCTTTCTAATTTACTCTCATTTATATTATTTAAAAATATTTTATTTATTTCCGTTGTCTTCTTAAATATTATTTGTGTTTTATTAGTTTTTCACCATAAATATAAATTTTAATTTATTTGTTTTACTAAAATATCGTGTTTTTCTTAAATGTATTTTAAGATTAATGTTAATATAATTTTTTACTAAACTATTTTCAAACGTTTTACACTTTTATTATTTTAATTTATTTGATTTATTTATGTTGTCTTTGTAAAACATATTTCTTTCTACTGAATCAAGAACATAAATTGGTAGACATCTTTGAAGTATTCTATGAAGCATTATTCTCCCTAAAAAAATTAAAAGGGCTTTTAAAATAAAATAACGGGGAATAAAAAGTCAACATAACTTTATTTAGTGCATATAGTTAGGTACTAAAGCAACAGTGTGAGAGAGGCAAATACTCGCTGGTATATGATCTTAACTTTTGCTTGGGTGAACTGTTGATAAAATTAGGAATGCATTAAACAACCAAAACAAATATAAATTGGTTAGATTTCAAGGTCACGAATTTTAAAAATATATGCATTTATAGGATGTCCGCTATATTTTGAATCTTTGACCCCCACGTTAGCGCCGCTATTATTTTCCAAGCTACCTTATTTCCCATTTCCATAAGTAAATTTTAACTGTGGCCAATTTTTCATTTTTATTATTAAGCAAAAACCTATATTGTTATTATATATAAACCAAATAGGTAGGCTCAATCAATTTAATCCCCTTGTAAAACATTTTGTACTTGATTAATAACAGAGTGTGTGCACCCCCCCCCCATGCTTAGGAGACAGATTTAATAAAAGTTCATATGTCGTAATTTTGTACTAATTATATACTCTTAAAGAAGGGTACTTTTAGTTTACAAAAACCTTCGGTTCCTAAGATTTTTGTTTGTTTGTTATGGGGTGTGTAGTTTGATATCAAGGTACACCCCTGTACTTAGAAAAGAGATTCGACCAAAAATGACTATGCCGGAATTTGGTATTAATTATGTACTAATTTCGTCCCCTTCTAAAAAATTTCCTACTATTAAGATAACTTCATTTTTTTTTGTTTTTATGGAGTTTTTAGCTTGATATCAAGGCACAACCCCCTCTGCTTAAGAAATAGATTTGAAAAAAAGCAATTATGCCAGAATTTGATAAGGTAATTCCGTCCCCTTCTAGAAAATTTTCTACTATCAAGAACTTAATTTTTTTCAAGGCATACCCCCCTCTGCTTAAGAAATAGATTTGAAAAAAGCAGGACTTTTTGTTTTTTTTTTTTAATTTGATAAATAACCGGAGAATAAGATGTTACATTTAAAAAGATAAGTATTAGATTTGCATATAAACAAAAAAAAAGTTATCTTGAGAGTAGGCAATTTTTTAAAAAGGGACGAAATTAGTACTTAATTAGTAGCAAATTATGGCATAATTACTTTTTTCCAAAATAAAGTTATCTTGAGAGTAGGCAATTTTTTAGGATTGGACGAAATTAGTAACAAATAAGCTTTTTTCAAATCTCTTTCCTAGGCAGAGGGGGTATGCCTTGATATCAAGCTACATACCCCATATAAATAAAAAAAATGAAGTTATCTTAAGATTAGGCAATTTTTTAGTCAATTTTCGTCACAGGCCTTAAGACCCTCTGAAAGGTGATCCTACTAACATCGATACCGTCCCAGCAAAACTTGGTTTTAACAGTAGAATTTCTCCCCAGCCTTCGGCAGTCATATTAAGTTGACCCGAAAATCGAAGGTCAATGCCGGTTTCACTAGTCACCATCGGAGTCCCGTCAGACACATCCTTTGGAATAGTCCCGCTGCCCCAAAGCGCAGGTCGCATCTTTTAGGTCTGTTGTCTCAGGCTGTTGGGAGTCCAGTCCAAACCTATATTTACTCCAAATATATTTTTCTTCAGTTTCTTCACTTAAAATCATCAATCGGATTCTTAATATAAGGCACCTAGGATAATCAAAATCAAAAATTTTTAAACCATTTATTTCCCACTTCATAGGAAATTTCCTGATGATTCCCAACCAGAATAATTTATGAACAGATAGTAGTTATGAAAATGGATACATAATAATATGGGTTTCGTTTAAACACACAAAGTATATGTCATTTCACATTTGCTATGATATTTAAATTTTATTGGCAAATATTTGCAAAAAATGATAAAGCTTTTGTATTTAAATTTTTTACTTAGGATCAAAATATAGCGGGACATTGCATCTGTATATAATACACGAGGAAATATTTTTGTGTAGTACTGCGAGTTTTACTAGTACTAGTCGACCAAACTCTTGATATTTACCTAATAGAACAGATTTTCGACATTCTTCATCCTCAAATCGTTCGTTTATAGGGCTACAATCTAAAATGGTACTGCTAACGTATTCCGACATCCCGGAGTTCATCCGTTCACCGTCCATCAACTAACTAATTGTGAGTAACATCCTTTTGGTTTCTGCATTTCTTTTCATAAACGCCTAAAAATGGAAACCATTATATTTAAATTTATACTTATTAGAGGAACAAAAGTAGTAAAATTATAATCCATTATATCAGAATTCAAAAAACGAAACTGGGTGGGTATACTTTTGTTTTTCAAACTCGCAAGAAAAAAACATATTGACGTCACAGTCACCCCTAACGTGAATTCTAAAAGAAAAAAATGGTAGAAAGCACGGATAGTCCAAAATCAATTATTTTATGTTTAAAGGAAATGAAAATATCTCGAAAACTGTAGCTTTGAAAGATTTGAACCTTATAACAAAATTTGTAGGTAATATTTACGAAAACTAAAATTTGAAAACCCCATATCATCATCATATGAATACCCGCTTTACTTCTAAAGTTATAATTTTTTTATATATTTGAACGTTTTTCCAAATAACTCGAAAAGTAGTCCATATTCATGGAAACTTAAATCTGAAAACCGTATATCGATACTTGCTTTTGTTCCAAAGTTACAATGTTTTTAAATATTTTATCCGCTTTTTCCCCTTCAACCCCCCACCACCCTACCCAAAAGTTAATCAGTTCATGGTCAGCCGATAGAGGATTTTTGTACCCAAAGGCGTTCTCGAGTTATCGTGTATACAAACCGACAACAGAAAACTTTTTTTTTCGTCGATTAAGGTGTTTTGGAACCTTAGTACCTCACTTTTGATAAAAAAGTGAAAATATCACGATTTTATTAGTCCCATATTGGTATGGTGGACTAAAAAGTTTAAAATCAAATAGGCGGCAGTGAAAATTCCCCATATAACAATGTAAATCGATACCTCCAATATACAGGCTAGTGAGTGACATTATTGACACTGATGACAGTTATTACATGAATTAATTGTCAAAATGGTCGCCACAAAAGTTAAAAGACCACTGAAACAACTAGTAATTGAAATGAGTAAATTGTTAAGAACTTTTTTAAAACAAGGCCATAAGTAAGATTTTTTTTAAACGTGTCAAAAAGTTGTAAGAACTGTGAAAAATTCGAAATTTCAACACAAACTTAAATTTTTAAAATAAAGAAAAATGTTAGCACCCTAATAAATTAAATTGTTTAATGACTTCACACTAGGAGTTTTTTTTTGAGGTTTTTTTACTGTTTAGATTTTTTCTACGGCATTTCACCATACACTACATATTATTGAAGCGATACTGAAATATACTCCTAAGCCACTTGTAGCATATCTTTTAAAAAATTGAAACTTAAATGATTTGAAGGTATTTTTAGGGGATGGTGGGGCATAAACTTGCATTAAAGGCTAGTTTATCAATAGCGAGTTAGGCATTGAACTCTCGAGTTCAAGAAAAAGATAGCTGACATATACCAAGTGCCAGAATGAGACAGCTGAAGGTTAACTCGGGAGGTAAATGCTTAACTCGCTATTGATAAACCAGCCCTAGTGTGTTACCCATAACCTTATTATAAAAAAGTTCTAAAGCAAAATAAAATTATATTTCTAGTCACTTAAATTATCATAAGCACTCCACTGGTCCTATGAAATAAAATGATTTTGACTATTTCAAGTGTTTTCACGATTTTGGACTCATTGAAAGAAAAATGCACTTTTAAAGGTAATTTTAGAGTTCATCCACCTCAGATTTTTAGTCCTGGCCCCATCGTATACCCCCGCAAAAAAAAATTATGTCTAGAGATTTTGACTTTTGATTCATGTTTTTGAATCATTGTGGCTGTAATTTATCTTGGGTAGACATTGAACACCCAGGCCAAACTATTTTAGTGACCACCCTATATTTTTGTATTAAAAAGCTTAAAATTTGCATTTTTTTGTGTGTCTAAAAAAAGCCAACGGGTTTTTTAAAATGAATAAAATTGTAATTTTTACAAAATTTCATTTTTTGACATTTAGAAAAAGAATTGTTAGCATACATAGAGTCTCATTGTCAACAAAATTGGCGAAAAGATAACAAAATCCGATTAATTTAAATTTATTAGCAGTTTTTATTTCATGCAAGAAGTTGGTATAGGAAATAAAAAAAGCCATGGTTTTTTTCTTAATAGAATGTATCAAATGATACATCTGTTTACAGAAAATAAATAGAAGATGCAAAAAAAACATACAGTGTCTCAAAAAAAAAACCCAACGGTTTTTTAAGATGCATAAAACTTTTGGACATACGCCATTTTAAATTTTTGATAAATGTCATTTTTTGACATATTTGCAAACTCTATTTCGAAAACTTTTTTTTGCATTAAAATCCGACCATAAATAAAAAATTGGCAGTTAAAACCAAACAATCCGGTTAATTTAAGTTTATTGTTTTTATTTTATGCAAAAAGTTGGTATACGAAAAAAACGCATAGTTTTTTATTTCTAAATAGAATTTATCAAATGATACATCAGTTTACAGACAATAGATAGAAGTTTTTTGCAGCTGCAAAAAAATATACAAAATGTCTCAAAAAAAACTCAACGGTTTTTCAAGATGTATAAAACTTTGGGACATCCGCCATTTTTAATTTTTGATAAATGTCACTTTTTGACATATTTGCAAAAAGTCTATTTTATTACCTTTCCGAAACTCTTTTTTGTGATTCCGACACTAAATAAAAAACTGCCAGTTAAAACAAAACAGTCCGGTTTTTTGTGGTCCCCCTACATATAAATGAATACTATTCCTCAATATTATAAAGAAAAATCACTAGATCGCGGTCAAGAAAATTCACATAATAAAGATTTGTAAATGGGATTTATAATTTATTTAACGGCTTCTAAGTAGTTTTTTTGGCTCACCCTGTTTACAAATTAATAGATTGTTACCTTTGGGAAAAAAATATTTTACAATCTAAAAAATCAGGAAGCTCTACATCCAGCTAGTCGCTATGTTACACGTCGATTCGATAATCTGCCATTGCCATTGCCAATCCAAAGTTAGCTTTAACAAAAAACGTTTGCATTTATGAAGATAAAACTCTACAACCATTTGCCTTTGATAATAAGGAGAATTGATGGGATGAAGCAATTTAGAGGTAATGTTAGATTCTGTTTTGAGGAAAAAGCTTTTTACAGTTTTGATGAGTATTATAGGGAGACATTTTAGTGTTGTTTTGTAAACCACTATACAATTGAATTTTTTAGTGTGTCTCAACCATGTCCCCTTGTCATTTTTTTCATTTTATGATTTTAAATTTTATAATTATTTTTAATATACCAAGAATGAATCTTTTAATATTAGTTACAACCTTACTATATTGTATAAACATGTAGAAAATATAGATTGCTAAAATGCCTTTTTAAAAAAAAAAAATCTGACTACATTTAATATTAGACTTTGACCAAAAGATCATAATAATATAGAATGTAGGTACATCTTTTTAATTTAGGATTTAGGTAAGTTAATTACTAATTTTTTGCTTTGTCAATAAGACTATGTCTTCAGATAATAAAGCACAGCTTGATTTGATTTGATTTGATTGATTTTAGAGGGTGCGATTAAGGGTATTTTCAATCGTTTTCTTTCGCGTCACCCCAAATATATACAAAGATAAGTGCCAAACAAAAATTGTTGACAATGGAATGTAAAATCACATTTCGAAAGGAATTTTTTTATAAACCTTATAGATTTCTCATAAACCAAGGTTAAAACAGCCATTTTTGGAACTTTACCCTTCATTGCAAGCTCATTCTGTACAATTAAATGAAATCATATTTAGAAAGGAATTTTTTATAAACCTTATAGTTTTCTCATAAAGCAAAGTCCAAAACGGTCATTTTTGGAACTATACCCTTAATTGCTGGCTCACCCCGTACAATTACAGAAAACCCTTATCTTTAATAGACATAGAACATAATACATAAAACGCAGAAAGAAATTATCTTTCAATCAGTGGTTTTCTTTTTTTTTCGATCGGCCAAGTACTTTTTGCTATTTAGCCTTTTCCACACAAAAAAATGCAAATTTTAAGCTTTTTAATACAAAAATACAGTGTGGTCCCTAAAATAGTTTGACCCAAGTGCTCAATGTCTACCCAGGATAAATTACTTCTACAATGATCCAAAAACATGAATCAAAAGTCAAAATCTCCGGATCTATATTTGTTTGCGAGGGTATATGATGTGGCCTGACTACTTGGAGTGCTGATGAATTTTTGTGAATTAAATATTAGTAGACTTACAGTATAAAATGTTGTTTATTTACCTTTTTTTCCCAGCATATCCTCTACTCTGGGAAATATTTCTAATGTAGTTAACAGTAGTCCAAATCTTTGAAATACTATTATATGACAATCTTTGATATGACAATATGATTCACTGTTTGGGAGTCCAACCCCACTCCTAAAATAGAAAAGTAGGGTTAGAATAATACCCTGCCAACAAATCAAGATATCCTTTAACACGTGGGGCAAATCAAAACCGTTCTAGTTAATGTTAGAGTGTAAAAAAAACTTTTGGAGGTTATACTGGTAGATTTTAAAAATCACCAAAAATATTTCAAGCTCGAGTTTTATTTTCAAGAAAGAAAACCCAAATGACAGAAAATTTATCAGTGTATCGACTTTGCTTCTTTAAAAAAATTATCACTCTAATTGTCAAAAATGACACTTGTCTTACGGAACTTTTAACACATAAGTGATTAATCGCAATTATTTTTCTAAATAATTATTTTTCTTTGGAGACATTTTCAGGGTGCCGTCTCACGTCTCTCAGAAAACTTATAGTTCATTGGATGAAATGAGGTATTTCTGATTTTTTGATATGTTGTATGCGATAAAGTGGTTATGACAAATTCTAGTTTTGGACCTCAAAAGCTCTCTATATAATTGTTAAATTCTACAAAAATCCCTAAATTTTCTCACTTTTTCTCAAAAATTTGACAACTATAACGACTAATGTTACAGCCTCGGTCACGGCAAGTGGCTATAAAAGAAAATTTAAAAACAAAATGAGATTAATTTGGTCTTTGTATGGGAAATAGTTTCTAAGATACAGCAATTTAAAGTTTTGCAAAATTTCCCAAAAAAATATTTGTTTTTTTCTTAGTGCAATATCGAAAAATTAGTCGTTCATGATAACTTGTACAAATTCGAGAATTTTTTAATATTTTTGGTTTGACAGTTAACACTAATTACACGTTCCATGATAATGGTTTTTTTCAATTTTACTATTATTTTCTTATAGACTATAGAAAATAATAAGATTTAAGTATACCTAGGAATCTGAAAATGTTTTTTTTTAAAGGTTTTGTACCGTTAAAGATACATAGCAATATAACACTTTAATGTAAGCAGGGGCATTTTAACAAAAACGTGTGGAGATCTGCGTTTCTACCACACAGCTTATAAAATATGATAAATGAATGTTTAGTGTTTCAGTGTTTCATTAGTGAAGTAAAGGGTTAAGCCCAAAGTTAAGCCTCCGATTAGGCATTTAAAGAAAATTGTAAGAAAGCTAATTGTAATTTTAACATTTTGAGCATGTGATGCTGTAAAAATTTCAAAATTTACACATACCTATCCCACTAGCTGTTGCAGTTTGCAGAGATAAAGTGGAACTCAAGGTAGAATAACCCTCGGTGGAACCCTTCTTCAACTTAAGATGCACCAGGATGCACCTAACAAAAAATGATTCTGCATGTAAATATTATTGGATAGGTAGTATATTATTCAGCTAAATATAAATAATAATCATTTAAAATATTATTAAGGATTTAAAAAGTTATATTATTATAATTATGATTATATATAGAAGGTGACAGTGTTAAAATTATAATAACCACACTTTCTGATTTGTTTAAAATTTTATAAACTAATGCTTACAATGTGTACCACTTGTATATGTTCAGATCTAATTTTAAATAATTCAAGTATTATTTTAAAATAATTTTTAGTACTTATAATAAATAAAAACAAAACATGTTAAAAGTTCCCTTGAAAGTTCCATAAGAAAAGTGGCACTTCACAATATCGCAGTAAATTTTTTTTTAATTTAAAAAGGTAAACTCTGCTAGAACAAAATTTGTGGATTTACTGTCATTAGTGGAATGTCTAAGTAATTTTAATGCAATGGAATACAACACATGGTCTGCCATGAGCGGCTACCCCCTTGATTACATGGACTGGGTTGCTTGCTACAAAAAAAGTGACATAATTTTGGGAATTGTGGTCACCTTAGAGGTAGTAGGTAACCCTGATTTATAAACTAGATCATATTGTTCTGGTTTGACGTTGATTGCCACACGTCTATCTTTTCTCTGTTACAGAGCAAGAAAAAGTCAGATATGAATCAAAAACAAAAATGATACTAAATAAATCTTGATGTTCCTATATAATGTGTAATGTCTGGTTGATTATTTATTAAAGGGGTTTTTTAGCAAAAATATTAGTTGTGTTATTTCTAAAGTAGAAATGATCCTAAAAATAGAGCTGTATGTGATTTGTAAATATGACTTTAAATAACCGAGATTTTAAATTTCTAAAATCAAAGCTTGGAGCTTTGATCACACCTTTCAGACAATTAATGCAGTCCTTGACTCATGTCTCTTTAACACTTACCCCTGAAATTCATTCAAGTTTTATGGATTCAAAGAAGATGACCAGATGGTTATTTCTAAATGTATGATACTGCGTTAATTTTCAAAATTAAAAATCTCCGTTATTTAAAGTCATATGAACAAATCAAACACACTGCTAGTCTTAGGATTATTTCTACTATAAAATATTCACAACTTGTTGCTGGAGATTTCTTTAATGGTCTCAGGGAATGATAGTTTGTTTTCCCGGTAATTATGCAGTATACAGTTTTCTGCCTTTTTTGATTTTTTATGAAAAACTTTTTATGGGGCACCTACTAGGGTCCCTAGGACCACAAATCCGCCTGCGCTGGTTGGTATTTTTTTTTTTTAATTTTTTTTCACTAAAACAACCCAATCCACCACAGTCCAACCCAACCTAATCCAACCCAACCCAAAACAATCAAAAAAACACATTACAACCCCCTCCCGGGCACCCTTTTTTCTTTTAAAAAAAAAGAAAAATCGGGCGCAGGCGATTTGGGGTCCTAGGGACCCTAGTAGGTGCACCCATAAAGAATTTTTCATAAAAAATCAAAAATGGCAGAAAACCCTATACTGCATAATTACCGTTTTCCCAATCCGGCAGTTAATGTATTAAGTGTGTACTCGAATAAATAATAATTATAATTTGCAGCATGCATGTTCATCCTTACCTCTTTATGGGTTATTTCTCTGAAATCCAGCAGGCGTTTTCTGGCTTGTTTTTATAGATGCTTTCTTTTTTAACTTATCACTAGTTATTAGATGTTAACTCTAGGTAAGTTTGTTTTTTTAAGCACTCCACACGTTGAGTATAAATTGGACTTAAGTTTTTATCTTTTTTCTTTCAATTTTCACTATTTACATGAAAGATGAGGCATTTTTATTTACCTCTTGATACAGCAAAAGTTAACATCGAACTTCTGATGAGAATATGTTTAAAAAGCGACGCAGAGAAAAATGAAAACTAACAAAATAAATAACAATTTTTGAGGTTATATTTCAAATTGAAGTTAGCCACAGTTAGTTTACTGTGAAGTCAGCAAAGCGAGCCGAGACGACAGTGGTCTTACCAGCGATATATATTGTGGTATATATAATTGGTTGCCTATCCTTGGCAATGATTTTTAGTAAATATTATAATTTAAATCAAAATATTATACTATTCTATTGATATTATGCCTCATAAGTCCTAAAATATCCCTCAATTTTTTTTCTCAAAAGTTGTAAGGCGTAAAATGCCTGCAAAAAGATAACGATTTTCAAACCGACCTCTCTTTGGGTCGGAGCACTGGCAACAGTGCATCAGCAAATTTGTTCTTAAAAATTCGATGGCACGTTTGTATAGTTGCTTTAAGAAAACTTTAGAAATGTTTATTGGTGCTAAAACAAAGACAAAGGTTGTTTTATCCCATTTCGATAGCATACTTGCATTGAAAGATCACAAAACTCATAAAAAAATCAATTTATATTTATTTCAAGTCCTAAGTAGGTAACTAAAGTAAACTTCAGTTTCATTTTACAACCGTACGTGTAAACTCGGTTTGAAAGTCGGGTCGCTATTTAAAATAGCCGGCACTTGAATCGGGGTCCATGCACTCTAGCTTTAATGGTAGTGATCCAGCCTGATTTGAATGGCATTTTAGACCTTACAAAAAGTTGTTAATCCACTATATAGCTAATCCCATAAACTCGCGCGATTTCCAACCAAAACTGATTAAAATAACTCACTTTTTAAAATCTAAAAAAACCGCTTGCCAGGCTTGACAGACTTTGACAAGTGGTGACAAAAACCGGCAGGTACTAAATTAAAATTGTGTGAAATATATTTCGACCAACACCGTTCTTAACTAGATCATATCATCATCATCATCATAGGCAATCACTCGATACCCAGTATGATTTTCCTCTATTCTCTATCGTCGCTATCTATTGGGCGTTTTTTGATGGCTATGTAAGCCAATTCTCGAGCCGCACACCCTTCCACAGTCCTGGCACACCCAGTTTCCGGTAGCAGCCGGGTGTTGTTGTTGTTGTTGTAGTTGTTGTTCTTCCATTTTGTCATACAGGAAGAGATGGACGGGGCAAGGTACGTGTTTACTTAATACACGTATTACTTTCACTCTCCGCCGCAATGCGCTAGGCGTTACAGGAACGTAGTTCCTGCGCGGCCCTATTTTTTTGTTAGTCTCCGTAAGTTATTACATTGTCTCTGGCTATTACTTTCTCTATGGGAAACGGATCCAAATGACCATAGCTGAAAACTCGTGGTAGTATTATCAAAGTATCACCATTATGTTGATACTATAACAACTTTGCTGTCTTATATGTAGATGACATTGAACTAAATTATAATTCAATCTGAAGACTTATTAAACTGTAGGGCCCAAATACACATCTATAAAAGGATATTTCCGGAATGTCCAAATAAAAAATTAATTTCGGAACGTTTTTAGCGAAACCCAGGGATATTTTGGGAATTGAAAAATGTTTACATATCCAGTGGATATTCAAAATTGTGACCTATTTAGCGCATATCTCGCTGGATATGCAATGGACATTATTGGGTGAATACATTTACATATCCCCTGTACATTAAAAATTAAAGCCCATTTTTCATATAATTTGCTGGAAATCCAGTGGAAATACTACTATGTATATTTATTGGATGGATATTAATTACATATCCAGTGGATATTCAAAATTGTGACCTGTTTTGCACATACCTCGCTGGATATGCAATGGACATTCGGCTCTGTATATTAGATGCATATAAAAAGGGGTAAGTTAAATTAAAACATGTTTAAAACGAGAAAATACACATACAATACACATTAAATTGTACTTTTTGCATTTATGATAACATTACCAGTAACATAAATCACCTACATTTGCCAGTAGAAATATTACTCTTAAAAAATCTTAGGAAAAAAAATATTTTGTAACTTAAAGTTTGAGAAGGTTAAACAATAACGTACAGTCAAAATTTTCATCATTATGCAGCCTCATGTTAAATGACTTTTTAAAGAGATTATAGAAAAATTTGTATTTTGGATATTCACTCCATAAACGTTTTCAAACGTCTTTCGTGCAACTGTCACCACCACTTGTTAGATAAATAACTATTATGACTTACTATCCGGCATGCCGTCTTCGTGACAACCAAGAAAACTCAAATTCGTAATCGAACTGGTACTTAAAAAGTCATTCAAATTTCCTAGGGTAACTCTGGTGCCACTAATGTAGCCAGATTTCAGTTTCTTCATTGTTGTCACCATAGCCAACGGTATGCGTCCATTTTCTAAAATAAGATAATAATAATAAGATAACCATAAGATCTTAAAAGTATACAGAGTGTAAATAATTTTTATGGAGCCCAAAACACTTTTAAACTTGGCAACGGGGTTAATTTTATTGCTATCAATTACTACGTTTTCACCTGGAACTAATTACGTTTTCAATAGGATTCGTTTATCAAGCGATTTGAACACAATTTAGGATTTTGACATGTTTTTTTCTTGGATTTGAAAGTTTGAGACAACGATGTGTTTGAAATTAACTCTTTGTTTTGGAATTCCATTGTCTATATTTTATTTATACACGACGTTTCGATCAGTACAATTTCTGATCTTGTTCAGGTGCAAACTACAATCAATTCCCAAGGCTACGTACTTATATACTATGGAAAATCACTCAACCCTGAAGTTTAAGAAGTTGGCTCCGCCTACGGAGGGGCTTCCAAATTTTTGGAATTTCAACACTTGGTTTACTGAAAGTACCCTGATTCTGCCCAATAAAGGCTGTTTCAAGGAATTTTCGTTTCTTTTAGTGTGACTCCTTGTGCAAAACCTTTGCTTCTGTCCACTTCATTCGGTGTTGTTTTGACCATGCATGTTCGACGATTCCTGATTTCGTTGTTTCACCTCTTTGGATCTATAATAGATATTATTAGACAGAGAGACTGGTTGATGACGAATCCCTTTATGAACGTACCAGCCTGCCGCTGGAGGGAGTGATGGAGTTATTGGAGTGATATCTACATAACTCTTATTTTCAGATGAAAGATAGGTTTTATGTTCAGAATGACGGTCTTCTAATGGGTTCATCGCTTTCGCCAGTGACGGCCAATATTTACATGGAGTGGTTCGAATCACACGCGGTTGATACCGCAACATATAAACCTAAGCTCTGGCTGAGATATATCGATGATAGTTTTATTGTCTGGACCGGGAATGACCAACAACTTTCAGAATTTCTTCACCACCTAAATAATATAAGACCCACCATTAAATTCACAATGGAGTTGGAGCAAAATTGTCAAATTCCTTTACTTGATGTACTTGTCAAACGAATAGAAAGCGACATCAGAACAACAGTCTATCGTAAACCCACTCACACAGACAATATTTAAATCAAGGGTCAAATCATTCTATTAAAACCAAACGAGGCATAATAAGAACTTTGTATAACAGAGTCGTTCAATTTGTAACAATTCTCATGACTTGGAAACATTAAAAAGGATCTGCAGCAGAATGGTTGTTAAAGCCTTATAACAGACACTATTTCTATTTCAGCAAACAGGACAGAGATTACAAGACCAAAACTAGGCAAATCCATTCCTTACAATTCCATACATTAAAGGAGTATCAGAGAAAATTCGAAGAGTAGCAAACAACTTTAATATTAAAACAGCTTTTAAATCTAATAACAAAATTCGAAGCGTTTTAAGTAAAACCAAACCAGAGAACAAACAAAATGAGGAATGGATTTACCAAGTTCCTTGTGAGTGTGGTGAATCATACAAAAAGACCACTTTCTGTTAGGCTTAAGGAACATCAGACGAATACCCAAAAGGGTGAATTAACGAAATCAGGAATCGCCGAACATGTATGGTTAAAACAACACCTAATGAAGTGGACACAAGCAAAGCTTTGGCACAAGGAGTCACACTGGAAGAAACGAAAATTCCTTGAAGCTGCCTTTATTGGACAGAATCAGGGTATCTTCAGTAAACCAAGTGTTAAAATTCCAAATATTTGGAGCCAACTTCTTAAACTTCACAGATGAGTGATTTCCCATAATATATAAGTACATAGCCTTAGGAATAGATTGTAGTTTGCACCTGAAGATGATCGAAACGTCGTGTATAAATAAAATATAGACAAGGGAAGTCCGAAACACAGAGTTAATTTCAGGTTTTTTTCGTATTGTACTGTTTTTTTTTAATTTTGAAAATTAGAAAACAAACATTAACAGTGGGATTTACTAAGATCTAAAATAGTACCACCCACAGATCTAAATATCTACACCTGTGGGGGGTACTAAATTTTAAAACCAAATTTAAAAAAAAACACTTACCCATACAGAAAAGACACAAAGTTATTCATTATTTTATATTGTTATTGCAAAATACCATTGAAAAATAGTTTTTTTTTTCTAAAAATATACCATATTTTAGGAGAAAATGCCCTAAAACTATTTTTTTTTGACATGCTTCAAAATGGCATATGGTGAATACGCCAAAAATTTGACATATAATAGCTTCATCATCTGTGTTTGAGGTTATAAAGTTGTTGATTTTTTAGAACACCTTTGGGGGTGGTTTAAATTTGTAGCCTCCAGAAAGAATTGTTTTGTGGCAGTTGATAAAAAGTTTGTTTAAAATTTTCGTAAAGTAAGTAAAGTAACCGTTTTTACAAGAAGAAATTTACCTTATTTAATACCACAAGTTGTTTATTAATTTATTTACAAACTGAAAGTAAAACATTGAGGTTATCTAAAAGCTGAGGTTATCTAAAAGCTCAGTCAAAATAATTTCGTTAGTCAAAGCCCACTCATTGTAGCTGTAGCTTTCATCAGTAGAGGTTGGTGCAAGCCAAGGTGCAAGCAGAGGTAAAAGATCCGAACTCGCTGTTTATGATTGAACGCAGCGCTAATATTTTTAAACTGACATTTCGACAGTGACAGAAATGTAAAAAAAAATTAATCTACTCCTTATTTTATTATCACCCATCTAAAATCAATTATCAAGGGTAAGTTTTAATTAAAGTGACATATAACTTCAATTTTAATCAAACAATCAATCAAATCAAATCAATTAATGTTCTACAGAGTGTTTACTATTTAAACCCCACGTGGGTTTCAATTTTTAAATTTTCTTTTCTTCTAAATTGAAACTTTCTGCTTAAATCCAACAAAAGAATGTGTTAAGATGATTATTCAATAAACAAATTTATTAAAATTCTTCTTATAATTCAAACTGTGTCCAAAACTCAAGGAGGGTTGGTTTAAAATGCTTAAAACCAAAAATTTCACTTAAACTTAGGACCGTTCTAAAATAGACTAAACCCTTTTAGTAAATCCCACCGTTAAAGTTTGGTTATCTCACCCACGAAATAAACTGTCAAATCCAGTCTGTTTTCACGACAGCTAGATTCTAATACGATCCCAGAAAAAGGCGTATTGAACTGAGGCAGGGCCAACGAAAATAACGTGAATTCGCGTTTTCACGATAGTTTTGAAAGTTAATCGTATTGAAAACGCGTTCAGTTCTACATAAAATCCTAGTCAATGTGAATTATTAGCTAGTAGAACTTTGAAATGACACGGTATTGACGATTATTGCATGCAAAGCTCATGTTATAAGAACTGTATTTTTTTATTTTAGCTCTATACCTGTTACACCCTGTATACTTTTTGATTAGTTTTTTGTTTAAGATAATTCAGGAACAACAGGATTCTTGCACATTTTTCAACAAAAACTACCAAAAAAATAATAATTTTGCGAAAAAAAATTATAATTAGTGGGGAAAATCGCGACGTGATCATCATGCTTTGTGCTTAGCCTTACTTACTTTTTCTGGTCCTGAGTTCAAGGCATTTTAGTGCATCCAGGTGCAGGATTATCCATTATAAACCTTTCCGAAGTTTAAACGAAAAGCATTGAATAGAAGACGTATTTTCCCACTTTAAACCTAGTAAATATGACTTTTATACTTTACAAATGGAGACCAAAGGAACCTTATTTTTAAATAGAACATCCTATATATTTTTGTATAGTAATGGTACGGCCATGATGGTAATTTAAATCTTAAAATATTTTAGCATAATTTAAGGGGTAACGTTTTTTTTTTTAATTTTTTCCATGATTTCCAAATTTTTAAAGCTTTATTTTCAAACTTTCGATTTCTAGAGTAAAACACTCACTTTTTTTAAGTTTTCACTGTTTTTTTAGCGTTCAAAAAAACTACCACTAAAAACATTTTTTCTCTGTCAAAATGAATAGTAGTTTTCACAACTAGTGCCTAAAATAGTGCTTTTTTACAAGCGTTGGTTTAAATAACGAGCGATGCGAGGTATTTAAAAACGCGAATAAAAAAATGCACAGTTTAGCCGCGAGTTGTTAACAATATTTTTTAAATAACTTTATCAAAAAATCCAAGAGAAACAGGAAAATACTTTTAAAAATCTCGAACGAAGAGCACGTCTCGCAACACACCATCTTTACCCTATAAATCAAGGCGGCTGGTAAACGAAATAACAATGGTTTTCATAGCGATGTGCCCTTTTACTCTGTGACGTTCATTGTTGCGACATTTTAATCATTAACAGTTTGATATTTTGAAGATTTTTTAAATGATTTTTTCGTAAATACTTAGTAACAGCAGACTATAAAAAAGTATTTTAGAGAAAGATGGAAATAAATTAAGGCAATTGTTTAATAAAAATTTCTGTTTTGTCGTCTGTCTGTCATCTTGAGTGATGTCGTGCATATGACTTTTATTTTATTTTTATACAAAAAACAGCAAAAATTGCAATTGCTTAAAGCGTAAAGTGTGTAAGACATAAGGTAGTATGAATTTCTTATCTTTACAGTCTTTAAAATTACCAAAAACGTGTACTACTAGAAGTGTATTTTAGCACATCTAATGGTAAAGCCATGATGACCCTAAAAATAATTTAGTTAAATACCTGTGAAATGATTTTTAGATGTGTCTAAAAACACTTATAGTAGGACACGTTTTTTGTCTGTAAAGAACTTTGATTGAAAGAAATTAATATCACCTTATGTCTCACACACTTTATGCTTTGAAAAATTACAATTTTTGCTGTTTTTTTGTATAAAAATGGCAAAATAAAAATTAAATGCACGGTACCCCTCAGGATGACAGACAGATGACATAACAGAAATTTTTATTAAACAACTGCCTTAACTTATTTTCATCTTTTTCTCAAATACTTTTTTATATCCTGCCGCCTCTCTTCAACAACCTTGTGTCAAAAATTTAAAAATATATATATTTTTTTTAATTTTTGACACATTGATTCACAGATTGACAGAAAAAACTAGTGCGTTACATTTATTTTTTTAACGAGCTTTCCAAAAAGGTTACACAAGTGGTACCTTCTAATTGAAAAAAAAAAATAGTTTGTAGGCCCTGGGCCTCCAGTTGGGGGCTCCAAAATTTTTTTTATCATAGGCGTAATGTCCGCAAAAAATCATTAAAAATTTGCTTTTAGCTTTTTTTTTTAATTTTCCCTTAAGCCGCTAGAAGCACCGTTCTATTTAAAGAATTCACCCTGTATATGCTCTTCTATTTACAAATAAGGTCCGGTTGGGGGTCCATTACTAAACTATAAACGTCATATTTCGTAATTACTAGATTTAAAGTGGAAAATATTCCTTATATTGAATGTTTTTTGGTTGAACTTCATAGGACCAATAGTAAAAAACATTTCCACATGGAAGCTGTGGATACACTATACATGACCTTTTGTTATCTATGAAATCACAACTGTATTTTACCTCAAAAAACTCTTATGTCACATTGTAAGTTTTTTCAGGGTCCCCAAGTGTGCAGCAAAAAAGAAGTAGTGAAAAGAAGACGGGTCAAACCATATCAAATCAAACCATCTCCGATTTTGATGATTTTTGGTACACTTATTCGTATTATCAAAAAACTCAAAAATCCAAAAAATCAAATTTTTTGGATAAGCGGTTTTGTTTTATTGATTTTTGAAAATCAAGAAATTGACCAATATGTCCTTGACAGACACTTACAAAAATAGTAATATCTCAAAAACTATTGATCCTATAGAAGCGAGTGATAGCTCATTTTGAAGGGTTTTTAAAGACCTTTTTAAAGATGTGTGACACAATATAGTTTGTTTAATTTTTTTTTCTTAATTAAAAAAATAATTTTTTTTTGAAAAATCTTAAAAACACATTTTTTAATTTTTTTTAAATGTTTTTTTAACATTTTTGGAAAATTTTAGGATGGAGAAATAATGGAGTCATACTTTAAAAAAATAATAAGATATTTAATACCTGTATAATAGCTGTATTAAATATCTTAATTATTTTTTTAAAGTATGACTCCATTATTTCTCCATCCTAAAATTTTCCAAAAATGTTAAAAAAACATTTAAAAAAAAGAAATATTTTTTCGAAAAAAATTAAAAAATGTGTTTTTGAGATTTTTCAAAAAATTTTTTTTTTTTAATTAAGAAAAAAAAATTAAACAAACTATATTGTGTCACACATCTTTATAAAGCTCTTTAAAAACCCTTCAAAATGAGCTATCACTCGCTTCTATAGTATCAATAGTTTTTGAGATATTACTATTTTTGTAAGTGTCTGTCAAGGACATATTGGTCAATTTCTTGATTTTCAAAAATCAATAAAACAAAAACCGCTTATGCAAAAAATTTGATTTTTTGGATTTTTGAGTTTTTTGATAAACGAATAAGTGTACCAAAAATCATCAAAATAGAAGATGGTCAAAACTATTGCCTGGTTGACTTGATATGGTTTGACCGTAGACGTTGTAAAAATGAAGAAAAACATGTTCTCAATGCAAAACCCCATTGAAAGCAAATTGAGAAAATCGGTTGCAATTTGGAGCAAATAAGCGATCCAATGCCAAAAAAAACTACGGCCAATGAAGCATTTAGGGAAACTTACGGGTACTAAAGTCAAATATTTTACAGAAAACAATTTTTCAAGTAGAACTTTCCCCTTACATTTTTTTTTCTTCATAATGAAAAAAATTATAATTCGTAATAAGAAAATCTTAAAGTATACTTTTTAGTAATCATAGCAAGGACTGGTTAAAATGCTAAGCACCCTTAAAATTGATATCAGAAGATAAAGTCGTTTCTTTTTGAAAAATTCAGTAACGTCATTTTTTATTAAAAAAATCGGTGATAGAAAGCACGGCTAGCCCACCATACAATCAATTATTTTATGTTGAAAGGAAATGAAAATACCTCGAAAACTGTAGTTTTGAAAGATGTGAAGCTTATAACAACATTTTTGGGTAGTATTTACGAAAACCAAAATCTGAAAACCGCATATCAATAGCTGCTTTACTTCTAAACTTATGATTTTTTTAAATATATATTTTAACCTTTTTTCAAATAACTTGGAAACTAAAGCTCCCACGAATTTGGACTTTATAAAAAAATTTGAAGTCCATATTCATGGAAACTTAAATCAGAAAACCGTATATCACTACTTGCTTTTGTTCCAAAGTTCCCCCCTTCAATCCCCCACTACGCTACCCAAAAGTTAATCAATTTATGGTCAGCCGATAGAGGATTTTTGTACCAAATTTCGTTAAAATCGATCAAGGCGTTCTTGAGTTATCGACAACAGGGAACCGACCGACAGACAACTTTTTGTTTTCATCAATTAAGGTGTTTTGGAACCTTAGTAACGCATTTTTAATAAAATTAAGAAAACTCAAAATTTCACGATTTTAATAGTCTCCCATACCATATTGGTATGGTGGACTAACTATCGAAAATGGTAGCGTTCTTTTAATTCAAGAGATGGAAAGAAGATTGTGTCAACTCAAATCAATCAAAGGCAAAACAATGAAGGAATATTACGGACAACTTAACGTTTTTAATTGTTCCAATGTTCCAAGAAAACATTTTGCGATAACAAAAGAAGCACATATTTGGGTCACGAATTTTTACAATAAATTGTACTTACGGTACAGCAATGTTATTTTATTTATTCGTTTATTGGTCAACAGTACAAGTACCAATTACAGATCAAAAATACATTTTCTAAAGATAAACAACTATAACTACCTTTCCTGCACCCTGTATTTATAAACAAAATTACACCCATCAAGAAGTGACAAGAGAAAGAAACTAAGAAAAAGTAATTAAAAAAAAATAATAAAAAAAATAACAAAAGAAAAATTAATAAAAGAATAATAAAAAAAATAACAGCAAGAGATTGCATAAGAACAAGTCAGTAATTTATTAATATAATATAATAATTATTGTAAATGAGAATACCACTATAGGTATCCACGATGAAACAACTTTTTTAGATTTTGACGAAATAAATTAATGTTACCGATCGTAAAGTCAATACGAGTATAGATGGAGTTCACAACATATTGCATTCTATACATTGTAGAAAAAAGCATAATATTAGTCTTAGCCGTAGGAAAATAAAAAAAATGTTTATTGTTCCTCGGTAAAGTTCTGGGTACAGCAAGTAAACAGTTATTAATTAGTATTGCTCTGAAGACGTCTTTGTTTTAAAGTTGGTATATCGTGAATACGTACCGAGTCAATGTATGACGTAAAAGCTGGATAAACCCCGCGCATCTTAATCTGAAGAAATCTTACAAATTTATTTTGAATTCTTTCAATTTGTTCACCCAAATACTTTGTAGTTGTAGTTTTGCTCTAAATTAGGTCTAACGTAAGAATAGTATATTTTTATCACTTTAGGGTTTCTTAACTGCTGGAGTTTCTTATTAAAAAAACTAACTAACTGTTTTCTCCAAATGCTCAGAAAAAGTAAAATTTGAGTAAAGGTGCAACCCCAGGTCCCTCACTAATTCCTTTCTTTCTAATATACTGTCATTCGTTTTATATGGTTATAGAATTGGATTTTTTAGTCCACAATATGGTATGGGAGACTATTAAAATCGTGAAATTTTGAGTTTTCTTAATTTTATGAATTCCAAAACACTTTCATCGACGAAAAAAAAAAGTTGTCTGTCGGTCTGTTGTCTGCCTGTATACACGATAACTCAAGAACGCCTTAATCGATTTTAACAAAATTTGGTACAAAAATCCTCTATCGGCTGACCATGAACTGATTAAATTTTGGGTAGGGTGGTGGGGGGCTGAAGGGGGGAAAAGCGGGATAAAATATTTAAAAAAAATTGTTATTTTGGAACAGAAGCAAGTAGCGATATACGGTTTTCAGATTTAACTTTTCATGAACATGAACTATAAATTTTGTTATAAAGTCCAAATTAGTGGGAGCTTTAGTTTCCCAGTTATTTGAAATATCGTTAAAATATATTTAAAAAATCATAACTTTAGAAGTAAAGCAGCTATTGACATGCGGTTTTCAGATTTTGGTGTCTGTAAATATCACCCAAAAATTTTGTTATAATGTTCACATTTTTCAAAGCTACAGTTTTCGAGATATTTTCATTTCCTTTCAACATAAAATAATTGATTGTATGGACTATCCGTGCTTTCTATCACCATTTTTTTTATTTAAAAATGTGACAATAGTGCCTTACTTTATATTGAAAAATAATTGATTTTCTTTACTCCAGTTAGGCATGCTGTTAATGTTCTGCTGCAAATGGTGGCAAGGACAGATATTGTATATATTGATATGTATCTAAGTGCCCTTACATTCTTAAACACAACAAATAATGCGGTGTGGTATGTTTACGTAATTGTTGACTAAAGAAAAGTACGTTTTTAGATGGACGTTACTGCATTTACTAAAAAATTCGACTATACCTAAATAATGCTTGGTAGCAAGAATGGTGATGGTAGGCCTCCCAAGCAGGTTTCTCCAAGAAATTGCCAAAAACGCGATGTGATCTACGAACTTGTCAGCTAAGAGCGCCATGTCATAACTCGTATAGTACTCGTTCATGTCAACATTCTAGAACAAAGACAGAAAAGCCATGCCACACAAAAACAAAGGTCAATAACAATGGGAAAAACGTTTGAGGTTGTCTTCAGTTATTTATGTCGCACGCTTAGTGATAAAGCGGACATAACTCAAAAAGGGTATATTATATAGCAAGGGAAGAAAGTGACAAATTTCACACGAGCGTCAATGTTGTAAACGAGGCACTAGCCGAGGGAAACGACACAAGAGAGTGTAAGTGTACTCTATTTTTCCTACGAACACTGATGAATTGCACTAATTTTTGTAAAAATTGGTCTTAAATTTTACACAAATCAAATGAAACTGCTTTTGCCCATGTGGAAAGGTACTTTGCCACACATGTGCGGAAAAGTATGGTGACACACATGTGTATTTACTATTTTTGCTACGAACACTGATGAATTGCACTAATCTTTCTAAAAACTGGTCTTTAATGTTGCACAAATAAAATGAAACTGTGTTTCCAGACATGTGCTGGAAAATTTTTGCACACAGGTGAAATTTAACGTTTTTTAAGGATGCAAATCATGTGAAATCCATCATTTTCATACGTGATGTAATAGTAATAAGTAAATTCCTATAGCAATCAAATAAAAATACTTTACTACTACGTTAAACGTGATCCGATAGATTAAACCCTACTAATGTTGTTTGTGGTAAAAAGTCAAAAATTTTTGAGTTATGCCTCTCTATCACTAAAGCTGGGGGCACAATTAAAAATACAAGCTACTAACTACGGATTAAACTGATATCTAACCTCACTTTTTTGCACGATTTTCGTTGACGAGATACAAATTACAAGATAAAAAATACCAAAACTTTGGAATTTTGTATCTGTCAACAGTAGTAGCTTGTATTTTCACGACTTTAAAAGTCTTTTAATTGTGCCTTGAGTTTAAGAGTGTGCTATCTCCTTTTTCTATTAAACTTCTGAAAAATTTTAGGACCAAGGTCAACCAGGACGACCGTGATCAATCGAAACTCTCCTTAGGGCCGGTTTCTCAATAGCGGGTTACCAGAGGGTTAAATTAACTCGGGCTATACATATCCCAGTTTTTTGCTCTTTTAAGTCAATATTTTTTTAGGTTAACCCCGAGATAAGGTAACTTGCCCTCACCTTGAAGCCCTGGTTACCCTAGAATTAATTTTAACCCGCTTTTCAAACATTTTTACAAGGTTATGTTGCTCGAGTTAACGCTAACTCGCTATTGAGAAACCGGCCCTTAGTGAACACATAAAACCAACAATTCTGGCTCTGAGGTGTAGATATGCACTTTTTTGATAACTTTAAGGGGGTTTTTTAAAAACTGTCACTATTTTTATTTGAGTGAGTCCGCAAAAAGGGTCCCTTTTGAAGTGATCCAGTTGTAACTTGATATCTAAAATAGCAGAGGAAAAAGAAACACATTTTCTGTTAGGGTATTATTATTATTGGGAAAATAAAGCGACTATACAGTTTTATTACATGACAATGACATTTTGCTTTCGTGTAATTTATAGAAAGCTTGATAAATTGGTTTAAGTTTTTAATGTCAAGTAACTTATACAAAAAGAAGTTCAGTTACCGCATATTTGGAAACTACGTAAAAAATATTCGACCTCTATCCTTTCTTTTTTTTGAAAAAAGTAGCTGTAAGCGAAGAAAAACGCATTTAAAGTTGAAACTATTAAAAAACTGCTAATTCGGTCATCATGATCTAAAGTTAGCGCGCCAATGACCTTGTATGCGCCTAGCCGATAAATTATTTTTGACATTTTGACATTAGGTTTAACCCAAGGCTCTCCACTTAGCACTACCTTATTTAATATCTACACCAAAACATTATTTAATAAAATGCCAGTAGAAGTAAAACTCCTGGGATTCGCAGATGACCTAGGAAATAATCTCTGGAGAAAATGTCATACAGATGACAAATAAACTAAATAAAGCGCTGGAAATAATAAACAATTATTTAAGTGAACACAACCTCCGATAATCAGAATAAAAATGTGAAGCCCTTTGGTTTAAAAAAACAAAATCAAAAGAACAACCCTCTAATCTAATTATAAATGTCAAAAAAATTGAGTATAAAAACCAAGTAAAATATTTAGGAACAGTGCTAGACAAAGATTTAAAATGGGATAAACAAATAGATAATAATATCATAAAAGCAAAAAGAGGGTTAAACCTGATGAGGGTATTTTGTTGGACATGGTGGGGAGCGAATCCCAAATCTCCGAAGATGGGTTTCAATTTGCATGTTAGACCTCGTTTGGACTTTGCATCTTTTCTAGTAAACCATCCTCAAAAAAAAAACCTTGAAAAATTAAACACAATAGTTCATCAAGGATTAAGAACAATAACAGGTTGTATGAAATCCACACCCATGCCAGCTTTATTCGCAGAGTGCTTCGTTTGACCTAACACTAAAAGAAATATACTAGGTCAAAAACAAGCTTATCACACCTAAGAAAAATCCAATAATCAAATACTTAAAAGAATACAAGATGGCAGCAATAAAAAAGAACATAAACGAAAAAGAAAAATCACTCCTTAGATGCTACATCAAGAGTGAAAAACTCCTCGAAACTCTCCAAATGAATGACATTTTTTCCTGTTATAAAGAAGAATATGAGATGCAAATTCAAGAAATCCCTATTTTAAACCTTAAGCTTAAAAAAATTTCAAAAATGCCGAACAAAATTTTTGAAAATAGAAAAATATAAAAACCACACCTTGGTTTATACGGATGCCTCAAGAGTTGAAGCAAAAGTAGGATATAGATATGATTACAAATTAAAACAAAAAGAAGTTAAACAACCTCTTTTTGTTTTATTCGCCTTAGGAGCGTAACCATATTGGAAAGATTAACACGACAGGACGAATCCGTATCAGATGACTTAGATAAGTGCCTGTGCGGAACGATGCCTATTTGTGAGTCATGCAAGGTTGGAAGTCACAGTGTATGATGGTATTGAATGATGTTTGGGGAGGGTGACCAGTGGAACCACTGATGAGCCCACGCTGGTTGCCCAGGGCGAAACATCATTTGATCATTTCTTTTTTCGCTTTGGTCCTTTGTGTGTTCCCTGTGGGATACTAATCCAAGTTTGAATTTTCGTTTTTTCCACCTAAGATCTTTTTGATCTTTTGTTTTTACGGAGGTTTTTTCACTTCTTTTTTTTAATCGCCTTAGGAGCGTAACCCTATTGAAAAGTTTAACACGCCAGGGCGAACCCGTATCAGGTGCCTTAGATAAGTGCCTGTGCGGAACGATGCCTATTTGTGACTGATTCAAGGTTGGAAATCAAAGTGTATGATGGTGCTGAATGATGTTTGGGGAGGGTGACCAGTGGAACCACTGATGAGGCCACGCTTTGGTCCTTTGTGTGTTTCCTGTGGTATACTCATCCAGGTTTGAATTTCCGTGTTTTTTTTTCCACCTAAGATCTTTTTGATCTTTTGTTTTTATTAAATCACTATGTTTAAAAAAAACTACAACGACTTTGTTCATCAGCATCACGCAGTTTACTAACATCAATACAAGTGAAAAAAATATTGCCCTGGATACACCACTTGTTTAATTTAAATTTAAAAATTTTTTTCGCAAAAGGAAACTTTTTGCGGGCTCATCCATTTAGGAAATTAATATGGGTAGTTTTGGTTAGCTTTTTTCCTATTTGTTTAAAATGTACAAAACAAAATATTTCTCGAAAAAATCAACAAGATTTTACCGGTGCTGCCAAAATACCGTTCCCAGGGGTCATGATCGAGTCATAGGTCACATAAAAATACAAGTTGTGAGTCACATTTCGGTCTAATAATATAAATCACTCTTCCGACATGAGGGTTTCATCACAAAACGTAAAAAATACTATTTTCTATCATTTGTGAATACTAAAGTTAGCGTACAGTGGAAGGGGATATTTGTAAATTAGTAAAGACCCGATAACATACAAAATTTACAAAAGCAAACAAACAAAACATAATTTTAATTATCCAAAGCCAATAAAATCCACAGAAACCCTTTAAAAACCCAAAGCTTAAAACTTTTGAACATATCTCTATACCTATATGAACTTGTTTGCAAATTATAACGACCAAGGGCCTTCCTAGCATGTTTTGCCAGCTCGATTTCAAAAAGTTGATTTCGCTTTTACAAATGTCAATCATGAGCTCGTAATCCGAAGCTATGTAGTTGCGGGACATGTCGGTAAACTAAGAAAAAATTAAAATAATCTTAGTCTAGATAGAAAAAAAACGGGTTTAAAATTGTTACACAAGTAAAAAACAATGGATAATTACAAAAAAAAAGGAAAACTCGAGCCAAAAATATTGTATAATCTTTTTTCGAACTAGTAGAAGAAAGCAGCTGGAGCCTAGTAAGTAGACTCTTGTTGGTCCATTTTATCTCACCCTGGGTCATCCCTTACTCTTTCTGCCCTGCAAGTCTGACGCCCTTCGCCCGCCAATCCGATTGATTGACTATTTTATTTATATTTTACATATCACTTAATTGCTGTGATTGTGTGATTTAAAATCAGTTTAATCCAGCCACACAAGTTTTAAGCTTAAGTTGGCTTTCCTAATATTTATTCATTAGAATTAGGCATTGCATTTGTTATTACTATTATTAATATTGTACTTTTTTGAATAAATGTTATATATTATGGCACCCAAGCACTCTTGGGTATCTTGAAAAAAACCAAGATGGCGGCCATTTTTAAGTAAAAAACTGGAGAAAAACATATCTGGAAAAAATTAAGGTGTGCGGCACATCATTTTTATTGATATTTGGTCTCCGAAATTTAAATCCTGCTTTATTTTTTTTAGGGGGGCTTCCCAACGGATGGAGGGCGATTTTATGAAAAAAATCGACCTACTAACATTGCCATGCGATACATTAATTGATTGAATTATTTCGATAGCTCTGCTCAACCCTGTTATCAAAATAATTAATGCCTTTTGGGCATCATCCGCCATTTTGAAATATTTAAGATGGTGGCCGTGGGCAAAAAATCAAAAGAGCATGCATGCGATAAAAGATTTGGTGGAATGGAAGAATGGAGCGAAAAAACTTATGTACCCTGTAACTAACCCCCTTCTCCTCCAGATTACTTACAAACTTGTTTTTAACAACAGATTTAAATTCATCGGACCCAAAAACCCCAGAATTGATGTATCTCATGCCTATGCTAGTAGGTCGACTTTTTTTATAAAATTAACCTAGACAAGATTCAATTAGCTTTATTGTCGAAAAATACAAATATTTTTATAGACAAAGCGACTTACAACTAAGTATAGAAATTACAACAAACAATTAAAAAAAAAACACTAATAAGAATTTTAAAGTTAAAAACAACAAAGCTTGCAAGTACTTTATGCTCTCCTGTTCTGTATGTCACTTATATAATAATATACGCCAGTAATAACTAAAATAAAGTTTAATAATAATGTCATGTCAATCCAAAATAATAATACAAAGGAATTTTAAAATTGTAAAACATTAACCCTAACATCAATTGTCAATTATAGTGTCACTATAAAACTCTTGAATATCATAGTATGCCTTAGTACCAACAATTTTTTTACTGATTAACGTAACTTTTTGAATGAATTTTCGCTTTTGCAATATTCTGGAATATCGTTATACATTTTGAGGCTCTCATATATGACAGACTGTTTGGTAAAGGTGTATCTTGGTATTGGGAGAAGAATATTGTTTAGGTTTCGAGTGTTATAAGAATGAAGGCAAGGTGAACCCTTAAATTTTTTAAAAACCAACCATCTGTTTCCAAAATAAACAGGCATGTTACTGTAAGAATTTTTTCTTTCAAAAACAAAGGTTTGCAGTGTTCCCTTAGACTTTATCCACAGAGATATCTAACAGCTCTCTTTTGAAGAACAAAAACAGAACCAAGACAATGACTGTTAGCCCCATAATGCGATCCCGTATCTCAGATATGACCCAATTAAAGCATAATAGGTTGATTTTGCTAGTTGAGGACCAAGCTCGTTGAAAGTTTGTCTCACAAAGCAGCCAAACGACAATTTTTTTATTGAGATTAATAATGTGAAATTTCAACTTATCATCAATGTGTATGCTCAAAAATTTTATATCTTGATTTGCTCTTATGCTGCCGTTCTGTAAATCTATGTCAGGAATAGCAAATCTAAATCGTAAAATTTTCATTTTTACAATATTAAAACACAAATAATTGGAGTCACACCACTGTTTTCTGTTTACAATATCCTGAGCAACCAACACTTTTAGGGTTTGTTGCATTTTTGTCATTCCATTTAAGTGTTGCATCGTCAGCAAAATTAGTTAGATTTGCTCGAATTGGAACTCTTGAGAGGTACTTAATGTATAAAATAAAGAGAATTGGTCCAAGGACTGAGCCTTGCGGAACACCATGGTTAATGGCTCTCAGTTCTGATCTCAAAGTTCCGTTCCTTACATACTGATTTTTGCCAGTGTCAGTTAGTATTTCGTGATTGATACAACCAAAGGCCTTAGAAATATCGCAAAAGATGGCCGCTGCAAGTTCCTTATCATTAAGTATAAGATATAAGCTTTCCAAAAATTAAAAAATTGCATCATTAGTCCAGAGAGATTCTTGAAACCCAAATTGAGATTTCTTTATAATTTGATGATTTTTAAGAAATGTTAGTATTTGTCGTTTCAGTATCTTTTCAATTATTTTGGATAAAGTTGGTAACAGAGATATGGGCCGAAAGCTGATTTGTATAACAACTGATGTTTTTAGAGAACTGGGAAGAATTCCAGACAAAAACTTTCATTAATAGCACAACCCAAAACATAAAAAATACTCTCATTTAGGTTTCCCCCTATATTTCAATTTCGGCGACAAAAAGCCGACAAAATGATGTACCCCACACCTATATTTTGCTCAGTAGTTTTTTTTTCCAGTTTGGTCATGGGTGCCAGCATCAATCGGATTCTTAATATACAGTAAATTAGAGTTTCGAACTTCCATTGTCTTTATTTTTATTTTTTTCACAACGTTTCGAATGCTTATGTATCTGCAATCGTCATCAGGTGAATACCGAGGACGATTGCAGATACACAAGCACAAATTTAAATTGTGTCGAACTCAGTTACCTCCTTAATTTTCACAGGTTAATAAAAATACTCTCAGATTTTGAAAAAATGACAGCTTCAAATTCTAAATAAATTCTTACTCACCTGTGGCGTAAAGGCAAAAATTTTGTCTCCCAAAGAATATAATTTACTAGTGCTCAAAATTCCAACATCTCTGGACTTTCTTCCAGTCAAACCCAACTTTTTATTTCTTCCTAAGTACGTGTACAGATGGGACAAGACTCTAGCAGGTTGAACCTGAAAATAACAAAAATCGAATAATAGCTCTCTATACTTCAATGGCGTAGCTAGGGGACTAATACTTACTTTTAAATTTTAAAATTGCTTCTAAATATAATTGTACAGGGGGTTTCAAATTCGATGCTCACCATGGGGATTTCCTAACCGGTAGGAGTTACGAAAAGGTTTTTTTTTTTGAAGGTCTAGGTTTATGGATTGAGGGATCTTGTTAATGAAACGCCCTCTTTTCAAAATGCCAAAGTTTCGCAAAATTTATTTGCTTCTTCAGAGCTATTCAAGACGGCCGTTCTATGTGTCGATTTTGTTGCCAATAGACGTCATCCTTGGGTAAAGACGCATTATTTTTGAAAAAGTAGCGTAAAATTTTGATTATAACTTTAAAAAAAAAACATAAACAAACACATTAAAATAATATTACTACGGCGAGTACTTCGCTCGTATTTAATTTTTAGACTCAAGTTTAAATTAAGGCAAAATTGCGCAATTTGACGCTTTGCTCAAAATCAAAAAATTTTTTTACAAATTCCGGAGGCGAAAAAACCCGAAATCTTTATTTTTAGATTTTATTTTTCTGCGCCCTTATTCTTAAAGCTGTCAAAAAACGCTTAAAACTTTCTACAGACACTTTTTTAAGATCTAACTAATGAGAGGTCTGTTTTCGAGATTTGACATTTCAGTGTGACAGGAGCACGGTCAAGTTAATTTTTTTTTATGGTCACATTCTTCTTTTTTCTCCTGCCGTTTGGTTCATAAAGGATGACAGATATTTTACAACCTCATTTTGACAAGTACCATTATCAGCCCAAATTCAAAGATTAAAATGCAAAGAAAAAAAACGTATTTTTAAAATATTACGTAAATTTATTTGTTATTTCCAAAATATTTTGAGTAAGTTAAGAGCAAAAATTAAATTTGGGCTGATGATGGTCAATAAACCCAAAACGTCAGGTGACTTATCAAAATAAGCTTGCAAAATGTTATCTGTCATCCTTTATGAATCAAACGGCAGGAGAAACAAAGGATGTGTCCATAAGAAAAAATGAACTTGACAGTGCTCCTGTCACACTGAAATGTCAAGTCTCAAAAACGAACCTCTCACTAGGCAGATCCTAAAAACGTGTCTGTAGAAAGTTTTAAGCGTTTTTTGGCAGCTATAAGAATAATGGCGCAGAAAAATAAAAACCGGATTTTTCCGCCTATCTCCGGAACTATCCGGAATTTGTAAAATTTTCTTTTAGTTTTGAGCAAAGCATCAAATTGCACAACTTTGCTCTAATTTAAACCTTTTCGTATCTCCTACCGTTTAGCAATCCAAAGTATAATTTTGGAACCAATGGTCCGATTTAAAAATAAGTTAAATGTCTGGAAAGAATATACTATTTTTTTTTCGAGTAACTGTCAAAAATGACGTTTTGTAAAAATTCAAGATGGCGGACAATTTTAAAAAGTTGCAATTTTTTACCCCTAGAAACTTTTTTCTGTGTGCCACTGGCTCAAAAAAATTTTTTTTTTTGAAAGCGTCATGTAATACTAAGATAAAAATGTGACACTTATAAAAATCGCTGATGAAATAAAAACGTTAAAAATCATTGAATTACGTCCTATTTTTATTACAAAAAAAAAAAACAACTCTAATGTGCGCGATCTTCATTAAAATATCAGATTTGACGTTGAATTTTAATTGTCTAATCTATTGCCTTTTTTTAATGCTTAAGCTGTCAAATTGAAGCCAAAGAAAGGACTAATTTTACTTTATTTAAACAATACCTATCTAAATATGGCAAGACAAAGAACAAAGACACCTTGAATTTTTAATTTTTTACCAACTTTCGCAATTGATACATTTTTGTGTGCAGGGAAAATTCGTCATTTGGGGAAAGAAATTATTGTTGTGCCAGTGTATATTATTTCATTAATCTGATGCTGGAACTAAACAGTTCCAGCATCAGCTTGTACTATAGATTAAAGCAATCTCTGCAAATCTCGCTGCAAATTAATGTTTTGTCTTCTCTTTTAATAAAACAATTATATATTTTTTACGAAGTCTGTTCATCAAAATATGAAACAGTGACAAGAACATGGTTAAACATAAAATTAACTAGTAATTTTAATTCAATTACTCTCGAATAGTTACCTCAATTGGGGCTACTTCGGCAATAGTTTGTACCATAATGTCGTGGTCCGCCAACTTGTCCCGAACTTCGTTATCTTCTGCCAAAATTACAACTTGCACAACCACGTCAGGTTTTTTTTCTGAACACAAACGACGATTTAAAGGATCCAGTTCTCCCGGAGCAAGAAATTTCTAAAAATAAAATTAGAAAATACAACGAAAAACCAGAGCTTTTGCAAATTGAACTCCTGATTTTCGACTATTCAAAAAGGGGGTGGAACGAACCCAAGCAGCATTTGTACGTTCTCTTCCATTATGCAGACGTAGCGTTGTTTCGACTTCCTGTCACATCGACTCGAAGTCAGCTTTCTCCAATTTCCAACGTTGTTTAACGTTTGATTTCTTCCAACTCAAAATTACTCACCATTGCCCATAGATGAACGATGCTAGTATACTATAGCATTTCATCCGCTGCGTGGCTAGCGGCGGAATTAATACAAAAATTAAAACAACCTAGATATTTTAGCGGGTCCATATTTTCATCAAATATAGGAGTGGGGGAGAGGGTAATAAAAAATTACATGAATTATTGATAAAAATATATTTTTTTATGTTGGGCTCAATTTTCTTCGATTTGATATCCCACAACCAATATTTTAGCAGGTCAATATTTTTATCGAATCGGAGAGAGTGATGCAAAAATTAATAGAAAAAAACCACTTTTTCGATTTCGGGCTTCATTTGCTTCAGTTTGATACCCCACAATCCATATTTTAACAGATCAAAATTTTTATCAAATATGGCGGATAATCCCCCCTATTAATAGGGGGTAGGTAGAAAATTGCTGAAACACGTGTCCATCTATTTTATAAGTAGAGTCTATAGTACCAATTTCTAAACCTCTGTGACTTTTTTCTTCTGAGATACAGAAGATCCTTTTACCCCCTTCGAAATCGAATTACCCCTATTTCTCCACCCCCAGTTGAAATTCCAAAAAACGCCAAAACACGGGTTTACTTATTTTTTTAGTAGAATCAGCAGAATCTTCACAATTTTCAGACCTCTGCGGCTTTTCGTTTCAGAGATATAGAAAACCTCTTTAAAATTTCAACCCCTATTTTTACCCCTTAGAGGTAATATTTTTAAAAAATCTTTTTTAGCGAGCGCCTACGTCACAAACCCAATATGTCCTTAAATTTTCATAACTGTAGGTCAAGTGGTTTGACCTTTGCGTCTATAGTTAACGATATTGATTATGTTGATTACCGTTCATTTATTAGTATAGATTTTTTCGGAAAACAATATAACCTGTTTGCAAGTACCCAAAGATGAAAAACAGAGGTTACTTTACTATCATGATCATATTAGGAATATTTTTTTAATTTTTATGAGGGCTAGAAAAAAAAATATAAAATGAAGATATATTGCAAAATAGTTGCAGTATAGTTGATAAATGCAAGACAGTTGCAATTTCTTCCGACGAAAGCCAGTTTTTAATATAAAGTAAAGACTTCAAAGTCATTGTGACCTCAGGATCAATTCTGATCCCAAGAGTCACACAGCACTCTATAGGAATGTAACGGAGATCTTTCAAGTGCTAAGCATGAACAAGGCCATAATACCGATGCAAACCAGTTCGAAGCTTCCAATTAGGTTTTGCACGGCTGATAGGGAAGTCTGGAAGGAATGCCCCCCGAATGGAACAGTCTGGTACATAGACGGCTCAAAAATGGGGGACAAGTCGGGGGCGTCAGTGGACTGTAAAACCACGGGGGCGAAGTTCCACTTCTCCCTAGGAAGGTACGTGACTGTTTTTCAGGCTGAGATATTCGCCATTCTGATGTGTGGATATAAAAATCTGGAAATGACCGCTTCAGTAGGGCTGCACTGTCTGCTATCAGGTCGGACAGGTTTAACTCTGCCCTTTTATTGGAGTGCAAACTTGTCTTGACAACTATAGCAAGGCACAACAAGGTCAAAATCCTCTGGGTCCCGGGACATGCAGGTGTACTGGGAAATGAAGAGGCCGATAGATTGGATAGATAAGGATCATCAACCGATCCGGTAGGTCCGGAACCCATACTAGGTATTCCGGCATGCCAAGTCATAACGGTCCTAAAAAGTGACTTAGACAGGCGCTCTGAGGACCTCTGGAATAGCACACAGGGCATGATACAGGCCAAACTCCTGATTGGTGTAGTGAGCGCCAAAAAAACAAAGTCCTTGCTCCACCTAAGTGGTAAGGATGTGAGACTGGCAACAGGGCTCCTAACGGGACACTGTCGCCTTAACAAGCATCTAGAGACGCTGGGAGTTGCCGAAGACTCAGAGTGTCGATAGAGCATAGAGGACGAGGAATCGTCCTTGCATGTCCTGCTGGAGTGTCCGGCTCTGGCCAGGTCAGGAGAGTCGCACCTTGGGAACTACCTGCTAGCCCCAGGCGATATAAGAAGGTTTCAGCCCAGAAAAATCTGTTCTTTTGCGAAAGAGGCAGGCTTCCAGGGCTAAACCGGATAGTGGGCGTGCAACGGGCCCAGCAAGGTGGACTACGTACATGGGAATTGTCCCGCCCGCATTTCTACATTCATTCATTCATTAATGTAAATAAAAATTTTAAGATTGTGTAAACAAAAACCTTCAAGGAAATGGCTCATGCCCCACAATTGGAAAAATAATGGATCTGCTTCCCCAAGCTAAAAAAAGATAAACAAATGGACCAGTGTAATCCATCATCTCTGCCAGATAAACAAAATTGGCCTCAATACAATCGTATTGTAAAAATAACAGGTATAGCGACCTGGGGATGAATTTTTAATCTCAAGCGTACGAATGTCCACTTCTGTGAAGTGAATGCTCCCCGGTGAAGGAAAACAAAATTATCAAAAATAAATGAAAATTAAATAGTTATTTATACGGATACGTCTCTCTAAATGAAGCCGTTCGCCTGCCGCGGACCAAGCGATCAAGTTTGTGTGTGAATGTGGGTGAACGCTGGTTCAGGAATATTACAATTATAATCCGTGTGCGCATTTATATGTGTTGACTGTTCAATAATTTGGCCCCTGGATAAACGCTAACACCACAGCTATTAATGTTGCTTGCTTTCTTCAGTAGAAAGTTACGTCAGTGTGCGACGTCGACGGGTCGTTCCTTTTAAAAATTATTCAACCTCTTGCAGGAAAGACCGCTTAATTTGCCAGTGGTGGCCAATATTTACATGGAGTGGTTCGAATCACACGCGGTTGATACCGCAACATATACACCTAAGCTCTGGCTAAGAAATGTTGCTGATACTTTTATTGTCTGAACCGGAAATGACCAACAACTTTCAAAATTTCTTCACCACCTAAATAACATAAGACTTAAATTCACAATGGAGTTGGAGCAAAACTTGTCACTTGTACTTGTCAAACGAGTAGAAATCGACATCAAGTCTATCGTTAACCCCGACAATATTTAAATTAAGGTACAAATCATTCTGCTACAACCAAACGAGGCATAATAAAAACTTTGTATAACAGAACCATTCAAATTTGTAACTGAAAATCGAAATAAGAAAGATTAAGAAGGATCTGCAGCAGAATGGTTACAGCCTTAAACTTATAACAGATACTATTTCTAAGTTTTAGCAAAGAGGACAGACATTACACGACCAAAACCAGGCAAATGCATTCCTTACAATTCCATACATTAAACGAGTATCAAAGAAAATTCGAAAAATAGCGAACAACTTTAATATTAAAACAGCTTTTAAATCTAATAATACAATTCGAAGCCTTCTTAGTAAAACAAAACCGGAGAACAAAAAAAAAAAAAGGAATGTATTAACCAAGTTCCTTGTGAGTTTGGTGAATCATAAATATAGGCGAAACAAAAAGACCACTATCTGTTAGGCTTAAGGAACATCAGACGAATACCCAAAGAGGTGAAACAACGAAATCAGAAATCGCCGAACATGCATGGTCAAAACAACACCGAATGAAGTGGACAGAAGCAAAGATTTTGCACAAGGAGTCACACTGAAAGAAACGAAAATTCCTTGAAGCAGCCTTTATTGGGCTATGCAGGGGAATAACCGGAGTCATGAGGACGACACCAACCAAGGCCTCGAGACCATTCTGGGACTGCCTCCGCTACCGACTTACATCAAGAAGGAAGCGATGGCGACCCATTTGCGTCTGAGAGACTCTAGTCAGTGGAGAGGAAGAGGGGAAGCCGTTGGACACCTAAGGGTCGCCCAAATGGCCACCAGGAAGATGCCACTTGCGTCCTTTGAGATCAGGGCAACCCGAATTCCCTGGAGATTCAATAAGAGGTACAAACTCGAAATTTCCGATAGGGAATTCTGGCAGAGGAAGAACCTCCACCAACAGTTCGAGAGGAACGCTGTAATATGCTACACCGATGGCTCCAAGCTATCGGAAAGGCAGACAACAGGGGCGGGGGTCTACGTGCAAGACCGAGAAGAAGTTCGGATGAGCTACCCGCTCGGAGAGCAAGCTACGGTCTTCCAAGCCGAGTTATACGCCATTGTAATGGCGGCAACACTAGAAGAGGTTAGCAATGGTCCGGAAGAGTATGTGTACATATGCTCCGACAGCCAAGCGGCCCTTAAGGCACTCAGTGCGTCAAAAATTGCCAATACTTTGGTGGAAGAGTGCGTAGAAGCACTGGAAGCCTTGAGTCAAGACAAAAGAGTTACAGTGATGTGGGTACCGTGACACATGGGAGTGTCGGGCAACGAAAAGACGGATGAACTCGCTCGGATCGGGGCCAGCACTCAATACGTGGGGCCAGAACCACTCTTAGGTATAACAAGGAGACAGCTGAAAAGTCGACTCATTAAATGGGCTAACGATGCACTGGCAGACTCCTGGGAGAACGAAATAGGTTGCAGACAGTCCAAAGAATTCATCGACGGACCGGACGCGACGAAACTCAAATGGCTCCTGGGAAGGACACGAAAAGATATTGGACTACTGACAGGGATACTGACCGGCCACAACCGCGGTACAGGTGGTGGATTAGGGGGCTGGGCTGGGGTAAGGTAAAAAGGGACCAATTGGGCCTACTTGCTCGAAAAAATTATGTTTTATTAAATACAAATATCACCCTAATTAGGATTATTGCTCTCAGGTTCTGTTTTCTTGATTTTATTTACGAAAAAGTGAGATGACAGACGCTTACAAGAATATTATATGGAGCACACGGTAAAATACACTGCATATTCAGGAAAAAAATATATAGGTGACTCCTTGGAGGCATAACACTGAGGTGAATCCGACGCCAAGGTATTATTCGCAACATTGTTTTGAAAAACTCGAAGCCACTAAGTTTAAAAAAAAATATTAATGATAATTTCGGGGTTACAATGGATTGATATGATGTCCCTTGCTAAGATAAAAATGATAACTTGACTTCTCTAATAACATAATATAAAATCTGCGGAAACATGTACAAGTATTCTAAAACGCGGTTAGCACCTCGAACCACAATATATGGGAAAAAATTGTGTATCTTGACGGCGGCAATAACTTATTAATTTTTAACAAAATAGGGACGGAGAGGAGACACTTTTCACGTTTCATGGGTTATGACTGTAAGGACATCGAATATTTAAAAACTAAGCAAAGGGGACTGCTAGGGCCTACTTGTCAGGCCTTAGGTCGCCCCTGCCTACTACTTCTAAAAAAAAATAAGGAAAATAGTGTCAAGACCAAAATAATTTTAAAAATTACTTATAGGGTTATAAATTAAAAATTTGAAATATTGCCTCGAATATTACATAACGGAACGGACGGAAATTTCATGAAATTACCGATCATTATCGATCTGGTACATATCGTTTTTATTGTTAAATAATAAAAAATCAAATATAGTTTATTACCTCTTGTAAAAGTTTTCCAATAATATAAAGTGACTGGGCCCAAAGAAATGGACTTTGACCTATGGCTACTCGTTTTTGGCTACCCGGCTCCTGGTACTCGGCTGCCACCTTTTCGGCAGGTACGGCGTATATTTCCGGTACTAGTTTTAGACCATCTTCAGTTTTCATCATAATCTGGAATTTAAAAAGTCACAATTTAGATGTTTCGGCTTATTTTATGAGTCCTTACAATCCTGTAGTGCAAAAAAACCTCATTATAATATACAGCTTCAGGCTACTGAGAACATAGGGAGGAATTCGTCCAATTTACTCTGGTCGTGCCGTACGACCGAGGTAGGGTCGAAGCACGATGCATCTTTTTGAAATTTATTTTGTTTTTATTAATTAGTTTTATTTCTGCCTTCCTAGAGAAACAGATTGGTAAGTTCTTAAGTGAAATAATACATTTTTAAAACTAAAAATGGATGTCTACGAAGATGGTCAAATAGTACTATCAAGGCAGATCATTGAGACTTATTCGAGAACTCTTTTTTTTGGAGAATTTTGTAAATCGCCCAAAACCTAGTTTATCAACGATTCATAGGTTTGTGCAGAATTTTGAAAAGTTTGGTTTTGTAGCGCCAAGGAACCATAAAGAACCCACTGTTTTGAATAAAAAGCAGGAAATACGAGATGTGATGATTTGGGCTGCAGTGGAGGAAAATCGAAAATTAACTAGTCACCAAATTGCCGAAGCAGTTGATACGGCTTCAGCCACTGTCTTAGGTGCTCTCAAAAAGAATGATTATCATTTTTACAAAGCGTCAAGAACGCATCAAATTTTTCCGGAGGACAACTATCTTCGTATGGAATTTTGCAAAACAATGATGGAAAGGGCTAGTCAAGATGAAACTTTCTGAGATCTATTCTTTTCACAGATGAAAGAATTTTTCCATTATTGAATCGTCAATAACCCAACACACGTTTGATATTGGTCGAGGGAAAATTTGCATTTGTATTTTGACGTAAGAACACAGTATCCCCAAAAACTAAATGTTTCGGGGGGGGGGTGTTGTAGGGGAACACGTAATTGGTCCATTTTTTATTGACGGCAATTTGAATGTTCCTAGATACTTGGATCTACTGCAGAAGCATATTATTCCAACTGCCAGGCAGTTCTTAGGTGTGAGATTTGGTAAAACATGGTTTGTTGTCCCGCTCACAATGTTGGCCTTGTTAGGGAATATCTTAAGTCTTAAGTTTTTGGATATATTGGCTGCTATTTTCTAAAATAATAAATCAATTAATTTAAAATTAATAAGGCATTCCTTTTAAATTAAAAGTTATATTAGATGGGAGGACGCTGTAACCGCAAATACAGCGTTTTACCATTTGACGGCAGAACATCGCACCGTGGTTAGAGGCATAGTAAACGCAAGCCGCGAACGACGAACGCAAGCGTGAGTGTTTGTTGCTCCACTGATTGGTGTGCGGTGTCCCTGCATGGACACTGGCAAATTGGACTAGTTCCGGCCTATGTTCGCAGTAGCCTGAAGCTCCCTGTATGTAAAACTATTAGTAAGCCTAACTGTAACACCCGACATTGTAAAAATTATTCTTTTAATGTATTTAAAATAAATCTGTTTTGTTTATCCATACGGTATTTGAAAACATTAGTTTTTACCTCTTCCAATTGTTCAGTATAATCCTGAGCTGTATCAATGTTGCCTCTAAATATTTCATCTAAAATCAAGTAGCAGTAAAACATTGGCCATTCGCATTCTATGTGCTCAAACATTCTGAGTTCCCAAGGCTCATAGTACAGTCTATTTGGATCCTAGAACAAAATTATATTGTTAGCTCAACTATCTCCTTAAAATATATTTTTAACTACAATTATCTTTTTAAGGGTGATGCTCAAATATTTCCTGGTCGAGAAAGTACTTTAAATATCAATTACGTGTCTAAAAAAATTCGCTATTTAAAATAAAAACCATGTGTTTTACTTCCCTTGCTAAAGGAAAGTAATATAATCATCGAAAAATCGCACTTCGAGATTTTCATGATCCGCCACGAATTTTGAGGTTTCGAATAGTGATAAGCACGAATCCAGACGCTGCGCCGTCGCTCTGTCTGTCGGTCTGTCTGTCGCCTACTTTGTAGTCACTCTAACTCAAAAACTCCTTCACTAATCATAACAAAATTTTACATTGTGATTACTTTTGTTGACGCGCAGACCCCTATTGTTTTTGAGCATTCTTCTAGTAGACCCTTCGGAGCTACCCCCAAAAAACTTCATCCCTAAAAAAAAGAAAGTAGCTTAGGATAAGATCCAGGCCACACCCTATTGTCTTAACACATTTCATACAAATTGGTTTAGCCGTTATTGCGTGATTAATGGACAAAAATCTTATGTATATATATATATACATAGCACATATAAAATGTATTGAAAAAGTCCGTGCGCCCTAGAAAAGTCTGGATACACCCTGGAGAAGTCTGGAAAGACTCTGGAAAAGTTTGGAAAGGCCCTGGAAAAGTCTGGATAGACCCTGGAAAAGTCTGGAAAGACCCTGAAAAAGTCTGGATACACTCTGGTAAAGTCTAGAGAAGTCTGGAATAACCCTGGAAAAGTCTGGATACACTCTGGAAAGACCCTAAAAAGGTCTGGATACACTCTGAAAAAGTCTGGAAAGACCCTGGAAAAGTCTGGATACACTCTGGAAAAATCTGGATAAACTCTGGAAAGTCTGGAAAGACCCTGGAAAAGTCTGGATATACTCTGGAAAAGTCTGGAGAAGTCTGGAACGACTCTGGAAAAGTCTGGAAAGACCCTGGAAAAGTCTGGATACACTCAGGAAAGTCTGGAGAGTTCCTGGAAAAGTCTGGATACACTCAGGAAAGTCTGGAGAGATCCTGGAAAAGTCTGGATACACTCTGATACAACCTGGATACACTGTGAAAATGTCCGAGTACACCATGGAAAAGTCTCAATACACCCCTGAACAGTGTAGATACACCCAAGAAAAGTCTGGATATACTCTGGAAAAGTCTGACCAACCCAATCTAACCCATGTATATATGAGTAGCGGTTTTGTATATAATATATGTTCTTCTGAGCGAGGGAAGTTTTGGAGTAAACCTTTGGTGTTAAACTTTAGTTAAGACAGTTCTAACCTAAAAAATTTGTTGTTGTTGCCATAAATAAATATTGTAAATTTGCTACTCCGGTGTTTTTTGTGAGCGGTCATGGATAGTTTCGACGAAATATAGCTGGAAGATGATCAAGGTATTTGAGTATATAATAGGGAAGACGATTTTAATGGGATGGACAACTTGAATTGAGATTCTGTCTGTTAAAGCTAACATCAGTGCCCAAAATTCTTGTGCTTCATTTGTAAGTAGTTATTGATAGATAATTAATTAATCCTAATAAAATGTCTGGTTGGTTGGAATCATATACCTACAAAATAAACAAAAGTGATAAAAATAAAACAATCAAACTCAGCAAAGTCCAACCAAGACCTGTCTTCATCTTTTAACAATCTTCTTTTTGTTTTTAGAAACAACGGTTTTTCGCCTATTAATCAATTATTAACAAGGCTGTATATGTAGGGGACTACCTACATGGGAATTCAGGAATCAACAGCAAGTTCGATTGTCTGCTGGGTTTGCACAGCCTTGGCTTCATACTGAATTTTTTAACAAAGCAGAGTGTTAGAGGTAATTATTTTCGTATGCCATAAAGTGCATAAAAATTCTTGCAGAAATTGATCTTATGGGGGGGGGGGGACTTGAGTAACAGCAGAGTCTCAGTAAACCGTTTTATTCTTGATTTTTGAGGAAAATTCAATTTTTAGAGTCGATATTCAAGGGCTCTAGGGAGAGGGGGCTTGCATAGTTTAGTTTTATTTATTAATAATATTTACGCGCAAGTGCTTTTCCAAAAAAAATAAAAATTGCATAGGTCTCTTTTCAATTATTTTGACATTGTTTTAGGTGGCTACCATCCAGAAGTTTTTCGCAATAGAAAGGGGTATTTTTCCGTAAACACACTCAAGCTGTGACTGATGCAAACCTCGAGTCTCTAAATGTAGTGGCATGAATAAGACGAAAATTTGAAACAATTTTTCCAATTCCATATCTTCTTAGGTAAGTAATTAAAAGACAGAATGGGACAAGTCGGCGCTAGACCAAGTGGGCGCAAGGAGAAAAACAACAACAAAATTTTTTAAAAATTAGTTTGTTTTGGGTTTGGTTTTTATTCCGGAGGATTTTTTGGGGGGTTTAAACTAATAATACTTTTGTGCCCAGTTGTCCGTGCGTCCACTTAGTCTTGCGCCCAACTGTCCTAGACTGATTAGAAGGTCAGTTGTATTGGTGCTTGTGCCCCATTAGCAGGAATCTGATAACAATAGGTATAGCTGTGTTCAATAAATTTTATGTCCCCTTTTACATTGCATATGAAATATATCAATAATATAATAATGAGACAAACAATCATTTTTAACCCAAAGAGGCAGAATTTTTGACTGGTAGCTGTTCTTTATACCACAGAAATAATGCCAATTTTTTTTTAAATATAATTTAAATATCATTCCCGTCAGAATATCAATAATTATATATTATTTAGAGTTTTTTTTTAGGAGATCGTGGTTATACAGTGAATCAAGAAACTCTGTTGAAAGAGAGAAAAACTGCATCAAAACTCTTAAAATCTCTTCAAGTCTTCAACAGAAATTAAGAGATTTGATTAGCTTGACGAGATTTGACCAGCCAGATTATTTGCCTCTTGAAAACTTCTGAAGACTGATCAGCTTTTACCATAGTTCATGAGAAATAATTTATCGCTCTCGAGAATTGACAAGATTTTAAGAGATCCTATGAGGGATATTTCACAAACCGCATCAAAAACATATTAAATCTGGTAAAATCTTGTCAAATTTATTCAAGAGATTTGATGCGGTATTTTTGGCAGGGCTGTATTAGCTTGAACTAAATTTTCCTCAAAAAGGGAAAGCTTTGTTTTTGTTATTTGTTCATGCTTACTAAATAATATTATTATTTAAAATCAAATTATTTTATATAAATCATGCAAAACTAATTTACTGTAAAAAAATTAAAAACTTGCATCAAATATTGATAGATCAGCCATTTTTTAAAAATCCAGTAAGTAATATTTTTTTTTTTTTTGATTTCTTGATAACTTTTTCAATTTCAAATAATATATTATTTTTCAAAATTTAAAAACCTGAGTTTGTAATAGTACCTATACCGTAAAGTCATAATTCTGTGGATTGATTCACAATAAGCGGATGACACAAATCCCAATTGTGCAGGAGAGCCAAAAACAGGATGCTTTATTTATATTGATCCAAATGATACCCCGACATTCGATTTTTGTAAATTTTCTAATTTTTCATATCTACAGTAAGATTCCAGGGTTAAATTAAATTAATTAAGTTAAATTTATCTTAAACTGAATTTTGCAAAAATTTTGACATCCGCCCTTTATAAACCAAGCCACAGAGATGAATGTCACTATTTTCAATTGCAAGGGGTAAACCAATCCCAAAATGTCTATAATTTGACGACATGTTTTGAATGATTGATTTTACAATAAACTTGGCTGCTACTTTCCCCCAAATTTTTTTCTGTGTTTGTTGTTTTGTCTCTCCCTTTGGCTTCCCTAATGTTTTTAAATTGAGGTATAAAGTGGGTTTTTTTATTTGAGGAAAAATTTTATAACCTTGGCCTTTTGGCAGCAGTGTAGGAGCTAGATCACTCAAGGATTATCTATGTTTCCATAAAGGGACTCTAAATTGCTGTTGAATAATTTTGATACGGATTCAAATGCAATTCAACCCCATCGTGAATTCGTTTTACGCATTATTTTTGCACAAAAATCTTCAAGAATCAAAAAATTTACGGGCAACAAAAATAAATTAACCTAAAAAGTATTAACTCTATATTTTAAGTTGAGTTTAAGAAATTCTTTGTTTTAAAAGACAACAAAGTAAAAAACATTGCTTAGCTTTTGGAATACACAATAATACTAAATCGTTATTTACCCAACAAGTACGGAAAGTAATATGGATCACTAGTCCATATGAATCCATAGCATTTAGAACAAAAAAAAAATACAATATGTTTTAAACCATTATTTCAAAACAATGTCTAGCCCAAAAATTATTTATTTTTTACCTATTTCTGTAGAACTACTTTAAACTTCCCCAGTAATTATGCCCCTTGTTGAGAGTATCTTAGTTCTCAAACTCTACACACGTGACTAAACTTCTAGATAATAAAATACCAGACACATACAAAAATTTCAAGTTTTTTTTTGGCCAGTTTTTGAAAAGTTTTTTACGAGAATTTGAGAACGGCAATCACAAAAGAGGGGGGAGGGGGGTTATGCCCTTTGAAAAAAAAATATAACGTTGGTTTAAATAATTACTGAGTTTTAAAACTTTTCTATGATGTATGTCACGATATAACATACGAAAATTTAAATTGTAAGGTCGCTTCAGACATACACACACAGAGGCCTAAAAATAAACAATAGAGATGTTTACAAAATTTAAACTTTTCCTGTACGAACATTACCCCAAAATCAGATAAGAGACTTTTGGAGAAACAATCTTTTTTGGAGTGACAATTTTTTGATTTAATTGTCTTCACTTTTTATGTTAAAATTACGCACGAACAGTAGTAGTAGGTAGAAGGCGACTGATAAGTAGGTCTCCTTTTTTTCTTTAGTACGCATACTGGATGGCGGGCTAAAGACTTCCTTCTTTCCTTCTACGCATAAATAAGTTTGTAATCATTTTCAAGCGCATTTCAACAACAGAGGAATGGCACGCGCAAAAGTTCAGGCTTACCTCTTTAGGAGTCTTATATCCGTCCCTCAAAAACCTTTTACATCCATATTTTCCCAGAAGTTTTTCCAAAATACAGTGCCTTGTGTAGCTTATCAAAGAGGGATCGTCACACGCAAAAGCCGGATACCCAATGACGGAAAGTAGGCCGCTGTCTATTTCTTTCGAGCTTGATTCTCTTGGCAACATAGACTAAAAAATATTAGATCTTGCTACACACAAAATATGAATCAATCAATATGAATAAAATCTTCACTGGCTAAATTATAATAAGCAGGCGGCCATCAGCGTTGTGTAGGTAGCCGGTTAAAAAAATACGTTTTTGTGGTACAAGATGGAAGGTATCTAATTGAGATTATAATTTTTTTAAATATATAATATTATGTACTTTCCTTACACAGCTAAACACAAAAACCGTCATCCACCATCAAAAGCCAACGAAATTTTGCATGTTTAGAAATTTATATATGTTTGGTACCTGTAAAACTGCTTGACATTTTTGAGCCTCATCAGTGAGGACGTGAATAACGCTATAGGGTCCTCCTCTAGCTCCAAACAGGTCGAGCTCATTCATTGCTTCTAAGGCAGCTTTCGCCATTCCTAACAGAAAAACAAAACAAATCTTTAGAATTTGACGGAATTTGCAAGAGAATTTGTGGTTATAACATGTCTTTATTTAAACCAAGAAACTGTACAGTTTATACAGATTTATCCTATAAACAATTTGCCAACTGGATTAAATTATTAATGTACCTTCTCCTTTACTTTTTTAATAATTCCAAAAAAGTCACTACTAATAAACGATTTGTCAAATATTATAAGAGCTTTAAACTTGGCCACTAGGATAAAGATAAATTAAACTAAAAGTTAATGACAATAAATACCAACCTATAGAGCTAGCGTTTAGTTCAGGCAGACCATGATTTGATTTATCTCCTCTCTCCCAGATACCATAATCAGGTGTACAATATGCACACTCTATATAAAACACCAAGTTTTGAATAAAGGCTACTTCATCTAGGTTAAAGACAATCTAAAAAGCGCAAAGGGCTATTAAACAAATAAAAATACACAAAAGGAAATATATGCCGGGCTCAATTAACAATTAAGTTCATGACATCCCTGAAGCTAGCAAAACTGACCAAAAATGGTTAAAAAAAGGTATATTGTAAATTAAACGTTCAGGTAACTTTTCAAGGAAGCTGTAAAATATAGTCACATATGAACAATATAACAACACACAATTAACCCCTTCATTTCTTTTGATATGGCGTCCAAGATGTTTATGCTATACCCCGGTAAAAATGACCTATATGCCTGTCGTTTTTATTAAGTTTCGCAACTGTGAATTTCATGTTCTAGTCACTCACAGTCAACAACGTCATTTAAATAACCTATAGGAGAGTTAGCAGAAGTTAGATATGTATTAAAATACTGGACTTTGTAAAAAGAACAGTGAAACCAGATGAGCAGACTGCCAGACCAGTGGTGCAGGCGGTGGATTAGGGGCAGGCTCGGGGTAGAGCAGAAAGGGCCCAGGGAGGCCTACTTGCCAGGCTTCGCGCCGCCCCTTCTCTACTACTACTAGATATGTATTACCATACAGACCGCTTTAAGCTACTGCGAACATAGGGGGAATCAAGTCCAATTTACTCTCCGTGCCGTACGACCGAGGTGGATTCGAAGCACGCTGCAGTGTTATCTTTTGGAAATTCATTTTGTTTTTATTATTTTGTTTTATTTCTGCCTTGCTCGAGAAACAGATGGGTAAGTTCTTAATTGAAATAATACATTTTTAAAACCAAAAATGGATGTCTACGAAGTTGCCGAAAAAGTGCAGATGGTCAAATGGTCAAATCGTCATAAGCCAACACACGTTCGATATTGGTCGAGGGAAAATTTGCATTTGTATTTTGACGTAAGAACACAGTATCCCCAAAAACTAAATGTTTGGGGGGGGGGTATTATAGGGGAACACGTAATTGGGCCATTTTTTATTAACGGCAATTGCAATTTGAATGGTCCTAGATACTTGGATCTACTGCAGCAGCACATTATTCCAACTGCTAGGCAGTTGTTAGGTGTAAGATTTGGTGAAACATGGTTTCAACAAGATGGTTGTTCCGCTCACAATGTTGGCCTTGTTAGGGAATATCTTGATAATGTATTTCCTAATCGGGTTATAAGTACACGGGGAACTATTTTATGGCCAGCTCGATCTCCCGATCTTGCTCCTAATGACTTCTAACTGTTTTTGAAGAAGCTTTTCAAATTATCACCCCTAACATGCTTGGAAACGTTAGAAGGGGTTTTTATAGTAGGCTCGGATATTGTCTAGCCGAGCAAGGAGGACTTTTTGAACATTTGCTTTAATTTTTTTTTGACTGGGAGAATCTTTTTGGTTTTTAGAATGTATTATTTTATTTTGAGAACTTGCTTTTATTTTGTTTCTCCTTATTATTTTCATTGTAACACGTCGTCACTGATAAATCTGAGCAGTTGACAATAAAACGCTCTTATTTATCAGTGACAAAAAATAAGAAAATTACGTTATAAAAATTTGCGTATTTATTGACCAAATTCCGGTTTCATTGACTACGCTCCACACAGCACCGTGGTTAGAGGCGTACTAAATACTAAAGGAAAGTCATGCAAGTGGTGATCGCAAGCCTGAGTATTGGTTGCTTCACTGATAGGCGTGCGGTGTCTCTGCATGTACGTACACTGGCAAATTAGACTTCTTCTGCCCTATGTTCGCAGTAGCTTGAAGCGGTCTGTATACTGGACCAGTGGTTTTAAATGCCATTTTCCAAAACGGCGGTCGAAAAAGCATAAAAAATTCTAATTATGCCAGTAGGGCATGACTACACTTGTTTATTAATATTCATAATAAAATTCAAGGATGAAGATTTAACAGCTATTTAGTCACACATTCATATGCCACCGCATCCCTGTAGAAGTTCCGCAGCTTTTTTTTTTAATTTTATGTTATGAATTACTTGTTGTTGGCTAATAATGAAACTTCGGGGTTAAGGGATTTTTTAAGTCAATATTTATGTTAAATTTTACCAACTTTTTTCCTTTAAACTGTCCCTGAGAAAAAGAACTTTTTTTTTCGGAAAATTTTATGTGTTAAGTGTTTGATCAATAAATGTAACTTCGTAGTTATAGTGAAGGGGCATGTGTAAGTCCGTGGGATTTTGAATGAAGGAGTTTTATGACTCTGTGGGATTGATAGCTCTTTAGTCAGACAATCGAGCGTTACCGGGTGTTTTGTTCGCATCCGTGTAGAAGGGGTTGATATGACGTCATCTTTCAAGCCGGGGGCCAAAAATCATAAAAAATACAACTTTCGCAACCGGGACATGATAATACTCGATTCCACACAACTCGAAAATAAGGATTCCAAAAAATTGACTTTCAAGGTCATCCGACCTTAAATGACCTTAAAAATAGCAAAAAACAAGTTTTTTGCCATTTTTATTCCAAAAATCTTAATAATTCGAAGTTTTGTCAGTCCAACTTTAAATCTACCCTAAACTATTAGGCATGTATGCCAAATTCGATCCTTAGAGTTTGATGCAGTTTGAAGCTTCATGACCTTGAAAAGTACTCCAGTAAAATTAACATATTCCAAAAATAACATACTAAAGAGCGCTGTTCATCAACTATTAAATCGAAGAAGACCAAATTTGGTAAGAAAGATAAGAAGGTCAAGTCCAACAATATTGTTAAAAAAAATTTTGTTCAGCTATGACGCGTTTCAATATGACAGCTGATATATCAATATGGCGATCTATAACCACATTTTATTTTATCCAATTTCGAAAAAAAGCAATAACGACAAGGTGGTTATTAATTCTTGTTGACTTATCGCCGCTTACTATGAAAAAAAAGTTTAGTTGATGCATGAACTGGATTGACTTTGAAAATAATATGTACAAGTGAAAAACCAGCTTTCTGTGATGTTTTTTCCAAATTACCACTATGCAAAAACTTTAAGAGCCTAACATGAAATTATCATCTTCGCCATAAATAAATACTTCATTTGAAACCTTTATTCAAACCTTCATTTCTTTTGATATTCCGTCCCAGATGTTTATGCTATACCCCGGTGCCTGTCGTTTTTGTTAAGTTTCGTAACTGTGAATTTTATGTTCTAGTCACTCATAGCCAACAACGTCATTTAAATAACCTATAAGAGAGTTAGCAGAAGTTAGATATATATTACCATATACTGGACGAGTGGTTTTAAATGCCATGACTACACTACACAGAAGCTCCGAAGCTTAATAAAAACGACAGGCATATAGATCATTTTTATCGGGGTATAGCATAAACATCTGGGACGCCATATCAAAAAAAAATAATAGGGAGATGTAAAATGAAATGTTTGTTTATGGCTAAGTTGTTAATTTCATCCCCGGTGCTTAAAGTTTTTGCGTAGTGGTTAATTGGAAAAAACAAAAAGCTCATGCATAAACTAAACTTTTTTTTCATAGTAAGCGGCGACAATTCAACAAGAACTGATAGCCACCTTCTCATTTTTGCTTTTTTACAAAATTGGATAAAATAAAATGTGGTTTTAGGTCGCCATTTTGATATATCAGCCGCCATATTGAAACGCATCATAGCTGAACCAAATTTTTTTAACAACATTGTTGGACTTGCCCTTCTTTTCTGTTCTACCAAATTTGGTCCTCTTCGCTTTAACAGTTGATGAATAGCGCCCTTTAGTATGTTATTTTTGCAATGTGTTGAACTCTAAGGATCGAATTTGGCATATATGCCTAATAGTTTGAGGTATATTTGAAGTTAGACTGACAAAACCTCGAATTATTAAGATTTTTTGAAGGGAAAATGGCAAAAATCTTGTTTTTTTTTTTGCGATTTTCAAGGTCATTTAAGGTCGAATGACCTTAAAGGTGAATTTTTTGAAATCCCCGTTCTCGAGTTATATAGAATCGAGTATAATCATGTCCCGGTTGTGAAAGTTGTATCTTTTATGATTTTTGGCCGCCACCTTGAAAGATGACGTCATATCAACTTCTTCTACACCGATTCGGACAAACGCGCGGTAACACTTGATTGTGTGACTAAAGTGCTATCAATCTCACATAGTCGCAAAACTCCTTCATTCAAAGTCCCACGGGATAGAAATTATCGACATATGCCCCTACACTATTAAAGAGTTTTTTAAGTCAATATTTATGTTAACTTTTATCAACTCTTGTCTTTAAAACTGCCCCCGAGACTTAATCAGATGTAAATTACCAGTTTTTGGAAAAAAATGGTATATGTAACGCACTTTTAAACCCTCCACCCTCATGTGACACTTTTTCACCACTCCTCACCTCTCCGATCGCTACCATTTTGTGACGTCACACGATATGCATTCCCATTCCCTTCTTTAAATGTGTGAATTTATGGATTACCCTATATGGTAGTGCTTTTTTGCCCACGTTCACCATTTAAGACGCAGTCGGGCGGTTAACATGTGACTAGCCGCGACTTCCTAAAATTTGGCAAGTCACATTCTAACAGCCCAGGTTAACTAAAGTCGTGTTTGAAGCAATTGATAGTTTGTGTGGTCTTAAATCCGCGAAAGAATAGTCCCGATCTCAAGTGGTGTCAGACACCTTAGAATCTACCGAAATTAACCTCAAAAATAAGAAATTAAGGCAAAGTGAACGCTTGAGGTTTCAATATCAAAATAACGAAAATGGAAGCCATGTTTTTTTTTACAGATTTTTTTAATATAAAAAAAGATATCGTTAGTTTTTAATATAAACTGCTTGCAACTGGAAATTAATAAAATAAAAAAATATATATTTTATAAAACATCCAACCTCTAAAAAAAATTTTTCTTGTTCAAAATCCAATATTTGCATTACACCAAAATTTTTTTTTCGCATGCAAATTTTCTTGGAAAATATCACTTTTTAGTTATAAAATTATTAAGCCTTACTATTTGTCCACCACTAGTGTGATTTATTTATCTCAGGGCCTCAATACCTTGCTGGGAACATTTTCTATGCGACCTAATTTTGATGTCAGAATTACTTTGATTTTTGTCCCCATCTTGGGGAAAAGGCAGGCAGTTTAAGGTAAATTTTACCTCCCCTAAACAAGCCAAGTAAAGTTTGAGCTTAAATGTCAGTTGGGGGTGTCGCAACCAAAACTGTGGGCGTCGTCGTCGAGGAAATAGAGAACATTTCGAAAAAAATCCCTTTTGGCTTCTTTGGCACCAGAATTTGGATAGGGAATGGGGGTCAAGTGAGACCTTATTTTAAAAGTCTTTCAAATGTGAGTTTAAATGCCTTTACAAAAGTGTTCAAATTTTAAAAATCTAGGGAATAATTTCAAGGAATGCTTATAATTTAGCAGAACAATACAATGTAACCACTTATTACTATTAAAATCGTGAATTTTTTACTTTTCTTAATTTTATCAAAAATGAGTTACTAAGGTTCCAAAACACCTTAATCGATGTTGTCTGTTGTATGTCTGTATACACGATAACTCAAGAACGCCTTACTCGATTTTAACGAAATTTGGTACAAAAATCCCCTATCGGCATGAACTTTTTGGGTAGGGTAGTGGGGAGTTGAAGGAGGGAAAAAAGGGATAAAATATTTTAAAAAATTGTAACTTTGGAATAAGAGCAAGTAGCGATATACGGTTTTCAGATTTAAGTTTTTTGTGGGAACTTTAGTGTCCCAGTTATTTGAACAAAAAGTTAAAATATATTTTTAAAAAAATCATAACTTTAGAAGTAAAGCAGCTATTGATATGCGGTTTTCAGATTTTGGTTTTCGTAAATATTACCCAAAAATTTTGTTATAAGGTTCAAATCTTTCAAAGCTACAGTTTTCGAGATATTTTGATTTCCTTTCAACATAAAATAATTGATTGTATGGTGGACTATCCATGCTTTCTAGCACCAATTCTTATACTAAAAGATCAGCTTAAACTTCTTACTCTCAAGTATTTTTACACACTATCCACGAAATAATTGTATAAAAAATAAATAAAGCCGGCTTGCTAGTTTTACCAAGATTTATTCATTTTGCGTAAGTCACTTTTCTTCTAATTTAAATATTGTTTCTATTTTGAGTGGAAATAGTATAGCTATAAAGAAGAAGTTAAAAAACCTCCAAATCAGTTACTTCAACCAAAAAGAAACTAAAAAACCAAAGATCAAAATATCTTGGGTGGAAATAACGAAAATTCAAACTTGGATGAGCATCCCACAAGGAACACACAAAAGATCAAAGAGAAATGATTAAACGATGTTTCGACCTGGGTAACCAGAGTGGGCTCATCAGTAGTTTCACTGGTCACCCTCCACTATACATCATTAAACACCATCGTTATTTCCACCCAAGATCTTTTGATCTTTTGTTTTTTAGTTTCTTTTCGGTTGAAGTAACTGATTTGGAGGTTTTTTAACTTCTTCTTTGTTTTAATTGCCTTAGGAGCATAATCCTACTGGAAATATTAAAACGCCAGGACAAATTCGTATCAGATAACTTGGATGAGTAAGTACCAGTGCGGAATGATGCCTATTTGTGAGTGGTTCAAGGTTGGAAATCAATGTGTATGATGGTGTTTAATGATGTATAGTGGAGGGTGACCAGTGAAACTACTGATGAGCCCACGCTGGTTACCCAGGTCGAAACATCGTTTAATCATTTCTCTTTTCGCTTTGATCTTTTGTGTGTTCCTTGTGGGATGCTCATCCAAGTTTGAATTTTCGTTATTTCCACCCAAGATCTTTTGATCTTTTGTTTTTTAGTGTAGCTATGTTTCGTCCGTTATTCAACATTTTGTTAGTTAAATTCTTAAACATTTCGGTTTTTGGTAAAATAGTAACAAATATTATTTAAATGTGATTTTAACTTTGCGATTATATTAAATTTTGGCATTTTTTGAGGTCCTATTGGCAAATAAATAAATAATACAAAAATGAATGAAGGTATGCTTTTTTTTGCTGTTACGTCCGTTATACATATTAAAAGGCTTTTTATCAAGTTACCCACTCAAGTAGATAAAAAATATGGTTACATTTGAATTCTTTGGGTACAATTAATGTATTTATTTTTTACTAACAGCGTTAACTTATTTGCAGTACCTAATGAAAATATTTAATTTTAAATTTAAAAAAAATCGTGCAAAGTGTTCCGTCGTGATGCTGGAATGGTTGAATAACAAATCAGTACTGGGCAACTTTTACAATGACAACACTATGTAGCTAGGGTTATTCCGATACTAGTAACTACGGAGTAGGTATCGATGCTTTTGTTTCGATACCAAGTACTTTTGGTATCGATACTTTCTAAGCGATATCTACTCGGTATCGAAAGATTTTATTCGGTATCGAATCGAATCTATCGGCCTCAACTTTCTGTCTTCCTCGCGTTTCTGGCATAGTGGCTAGGTTTAATCTAATAAGAAATCAAAAAAATCGGTAATTTTAGAAAGTATCGATATGAGTAAGTATCGATACTTCATAGGTACTCATATGAGTAGTATCGAAAAATGTTTGCGAGTATATTTTTATAAATAGGTATCGATACTTTAGGGGTATCGGATCATCCCTATATGTGACGGACAATTTTTGATTTGTTAGCCTGGCAGCGCCTTCTGTATTTTAGGTACAGAGGGCGCTGACCTCGCCTATAGTCGGCCAATGAAAATTAAGTAGTACCTATCTAAGGGCCGTCTTCATAGCCTTGGAGGGAGCGAACCCAACCCAACCGATTCTGTACAATAAAAAAACAATCGCGGCAAAAGCCATTACGAGAAGCAGGTTTTCCTGTCTGTGCTGTTGTCGCCATCTAGCGGGAATATGTTACACTATTTTATGTTTGGTTTTGCCCTTGTAACGTTTTCGGCCACTCTTTTTGACAGTGCAGTTTTGCGTATTTACTGTTTTTACTTAGTACTGTTATGAACCTGCCCTTTATTATGCACTTTTTGATAAATTATTTGCACTCGTTTCAAGAATCGACAATTGTATGTTTCTAAGCGTCTCGATTTCATTGCATTTAAGAGAGCAAAATTTAGTTCAAGGATTATAATATAATATAATATGGTGAAGGTGATTTTGCGGATTTACTGGCGTTTTATGGTAATTACCGAGGTAATTACCGACAAAGGGCGGATCCAGCTTTTTAGTAAGGGGGAGGGTCACATCAGTGGCGTAAGGTTAAGCGGACATATTTGCCCCCTCCCAAAACGAGAAAAAAAAAGACGCAAAAAAGCCAAAAATTTTACTTAAAAAATTGAATCAAATTAAAAAATCAATTTTCCTCTTCAGAAGCGCCAATCATGTTAATACCTCTGGAGATAATCGCTCTTGAAGGTTGTTTATTATGGAGTCCACAAGAGGGATGTAGACGCTCATAGTAGACATAATATTTCCAACAGCGTTTGTTTTTCAGAAAAACTGTACAGTGGGTTATAAATGTTAAGTCACTCTTTTTGACTCTTTTTTGTAAGAATTTCACATAAAATTTCGGGAAGTAACTAGATATGATGTCCAAGTTAAAGTATTTTGGTTATTTAGATATTTAAAAAAAATGTGAACCGCCCGGGGGGGGGGGTCATAACCCCCATGTCCCCCCCTCTGGATCCTCCCTTGATTACCGACCTGTGTGCAGTGTTGCTAAAAACTATCTGTCCCAGATCATATGTAATTAAATTAATACCTACTTGAAGCCCAGAGGCAGTCATCTGAGCCAGAGTTAGCAAATACAAGGCAATCGCGTCCATTTGCAAGTGTCCCCATTCATTGTCACCTACCACTATTTGTCCGGTATCTGAGCAATACTTCGCATGTAGAGAATCTAGGGGATTTTGGGTTTGCTTGAATCTTTCTACCTAAAATGTTAGGTTATAGGAAAATCTCCCTAAAAATATATTCGCCAGTGAGAGAACTAGAATTTTTGGTTCCTCTGTGATGTAATGTAGAATATCACTTTTTCTAAATTTTCTGGTAGTCAATGGTGGCCTTCAGACTGACATATTGACCAAAATTATAGAGAATTTAATTCTTTACAATTTTCATTACACACCACTTTTTTGATTGGACGAGAAAAAATTTATATATTTTTTTAAACAAATTGTCTTCTAACTCAATAACCAACGTAGATGTCAGAACAACTTATAAAAGGAATGTTTTAAAGAAACCAATTCCCCGCAAAACGGCGTATTAATTTTTTCTCTAGGTTAGAAAATAAACGAGAAATGGGAAAAAAATTAAAAATAACGTAAAATCAAGATGACGTCGGTTCTCTAGGGGAAGCGAAGGTGATATCTTCCGTTTAGAGATAGAGCGGGTATACTCTTCAGTGTTTCCAACCAACATTTGTAAAATTACACACAAGCCGCTCCAAAACGTACACTTTTAGTCGGTTGTTGATTTTTTTTTTAATTGGAAGTAATTACCAACAATTGCTGAAAAATTCATTGTTGCAAAAGCCATTTGTTTTTTGCATTTCTGAGCATGTTTTTTAATTGTAACTAAAAGCAAAAAAAATGAGCACCGTCAAAAAATACTAAGAGAATTTTCCTGAGTAGAATTTTTCATTAAAAAAAAAGTGATTTGGATATATTTTTACCAAGTTTCATGACAATGCAATTATTTTTGGGAAAATGAAAAATAAAAAAACAAAAAAATTAAAATATTACGATTTTTTGCATTTTTGTGGAAAATTTTGAGGTTATGTTAAAAAGTTACATTTTCAAAATTTGTAGATCTTTGCACCGTCCACAACTTTTATATTGAAATTTTTACTCTATGACGTTCAGTTTTGCTGCAAATTGCAATAATACCATTTTTCTTCCCCTTTTCCCCCACCAAATAAACCCCGCAAGAGCGCCACTCACGCATTTTTTTTTTAAAACGTTTTTTAGAAGTCCCTTTACCATTTGCACTCTCTTCTCTTCTCGCTAAATGAGTTAATCCGATCGGTCTAATCGGTAAAATCAGTGCACTTTTTTAAACCAGCGTATATGAGGGTGACTTCACTGAGTATTGCTTGTTAAGATATAATTTTATGTCAACTGCCTATTTTGTTTTAATTTTAAGAAGAAGTTGCTGAACGGTCATTGAAAAAAATTAGAAAAACATTGCCATAAGAGCAATGTGTTGAACAAAGAACCACCTAAACTATTTTGCCTTGGCTGACACATTGTCCTTATAGCCAATTATTTTTTATTTAAAAAAAAAGTTCTATCGAAGTTTAAAAAAATACAGGGTGTTCAATTTAAAATAGGAAAGTTGATGTCTAAATTTGACACATGAGGTGACTTTGGACAATTTTGACATGCATACTTTTATAGTTTACTTAAAGTTATGCAACTTTTGTGTAAGCCTATTTTTTGTAAAATGCTTAATAACAGAGAAAAGAATATAGATTACAAAAACTCAGTTTTTAGAATTTTTGTCTGTCTACTGGACCGATTTTAATGGGACTTTTACTGCTGCATTCCTTGGACACCTGGGTGTCGATTCTTGAATTTTAGACGGACGTTCGGGTGGTGGATGATCACTTAAAGGATGTGAACACTCCCAGGGAACGATCCCATCCCCGTCGCTGGATTCTTGAATGCAGCCGAAACACGCCCAATGGTGCCAGTTTGCTTTTTGAGCGATTGAACTAACTTCAAACTAACCAAAATATTTTCTATTATTTTTTTCCTTATTTTTTTGACATTAAGCAAAAATAAAAAACAGTCGTTGAATTGAAGGTGCAAAATAAAAATATGACAAAGTATTAAAAAATTACTTTTTATTGTAAATGGGAATGTAAATGGGAATTACACACTCATTAAATTATGTAGATTATAATTTTCTATTACAGTGTAAGTTTTGTTTTTAATTCCACCTTAGACGCAGGCCATAAGGTCCTTTTTTTTAATTTGAACACAAACGCTGCCATAAGATGTGTTGAACAACGAACCATTACTATTTTTCATTGACTAACACATTGCCTTTATGGCAAATTATTTTAAATTCTACTAGACAGCCACCAAAGATACAGCCTACATGATGTATTTTTTGAATCAAAACTTAAAAAAATAGGATTCCATTAAAAAAAGAGAACCTCCTGGCTACTCTGCATGTTGTGTGATTAGGGAAAAGAACCGAAATTATGACATAAATCTACTTAATTATATGAGTAATTCCCTTTTTTATTGAGCTGTTTGTGATAAATAACAAAAATTTTTTTCCAAGTGGGACTTTATAAACGGTCACCTTGTACATAACTGAATGTAAATGAAAGGCCTCATTTTTAAGTTATAAAATTCTTTATTTTACAATATTTCAAATAAAACTTGGCTATAGATACAGCAAACTGTATATATTTTTTTTTAAATGGTACTTATGTGGAGATTCTTTTTTTCTGTCCGTGACCTTAGCTCAGGAAATATTGAAGCGACATTCAAAATGGGTCATGTGAAATCTCTACTTTTTGTTGTCAAATAAATATCAGAATTGGCTAAATTTTGAATGAAAGGTACATTTTCTAAAAATGAAGACACAGCTCGGAGCCCTCAATGTGTGGCATACATGTTTTCCAACACTTTTTTGGTCGAAACCATGTGATAGAAAGTTTAAAGCTACCATAACCTGTAAATAAAAAAAATAAATAAGAGCTTATAAGTATGAGGTATTAACTTGCAGCAGGGTTGTGCAGCTGCATCATGCACAATTGACAAACATGCATAACTTTCTATCCATCCTTTTCTATTCATATATGTGAGAAAGAGACAGATATATAAGATTATGCACTAAGTAGCTGCATAAACCATGCCTATAGGATTGAACTAGGTTAACATACAACTAAGGTTACCTGTTAACTGTGAAAATTGAATATCCAATTAGTTTTTGAGTTAAAATGAAACAAAAATTATTCTATTCCCATATAAAGTATATCCATGAATGTCCCGTATATATTCAATGGACATGGAATGGAAGTGATTATTTATCACACTTGGATGTCCGTTGCAGCTTCATCAATATATATCCATTTTATATGGGTAACATATAGAATGGATATACATTTGATGGAGCACATATACATGATTGGATGTCCATTGAATATATTTTTCATGTATGATCATAAATGGGATTAAAAAAAATATCCATTGGAGGTATGTTCATGTATGTCCATTGAAGGAATATCATTTGCACATCCCATATAATCACTTATAACTTAACATTATAAGCTCATCCAATGGATGTTGGATGAATGTGTATATGCTGACGGACATCCATTGGGTTAATGTTACGTTATCTACAGCAAATCCCCCTCAAATTCATTGAACAATTCTATAGCCTAAATAAGGGATAGCTGATAATAAATTGTAGCTCCTCCAAAGGATATTTGCCAATTATAAAAATTAATAAAATTTATTAATATTTATTTATTATAAGATCATTTTTATTTAGTATGTTTATGGGTTACTTAGTATCTTTTCCCATTATACTCAATCAATATGTATAAAAAATCAAGCATTTTGTTCTTTCATATATCACGCTTAGTCAAAACAGAGAACATGCTCTATGAAAGAAAAAGGAGACAATCGTTTCAATATGTATTGAGTATGATGTGAAAGCCCACTATATATTGCACTAGGTATATTAATTTATTACTTACTTTTGTGTAAATGGCCATTATTTCTCTTGCCAGGTTTTTCAAAACTAATTTTTCAAGGATCAAATCGTCATGTATTGAAATCTCGGGGCGACTTGTTACACCGGATCCGCCTCGGCCTCTTCTAAATAATTTATAACTCTAGTCACGAGCCATATTTCTTCTGGCTCATCATTTTTACCGACAATATTTACATAAAAAAGGCAAACGGAATAAAAACTCAATCATTACAAATTAACCAACCAAACATTGCATTCTGCGCAAGTTTCGTGCGATTACAGCGCCATTCTCCTGCCTCATACCAGTAGAACGTTCACCTGCGAATTTTGGACGGATGGGAACACTCCTCGCGCGTTCAAGAATACAGGCTAGGAATTTTTTCGTGCGAACAATCCCACATGTGACCATCCCCGGATTCAAGAATCGACACCCTATAATCATCCAAAGCAAAAAAAAACGAGAAAAAATGGGTTAAACTACAGGTGAAGCTGCGAGGTCTTCAGCTAGTATTCTTAAGTACTTACTTTTTCTTTTTGTTGCATCATAGCCATAAGCAATCCTCGCATCAGTTTGACGCAAGACTGCTCCAGCTCATAAGTCTTCGCTCGGTCTTCATCTTGATCCGCCATCTTTTTATAGGCCATAGAGAGGCTCCACACAGACAAAACTGTGTACACGTTGTCTCTGATCCAGGCGTGGTTGTTTTTACTTGACAAAGGGAAGAGACCGGTGACAGGATTTTGTTGGGACATGATTATTTTATGGACTATTCGCTGATAGTAGTCCAGGCGGACACCCGAGTTACTGCGGCTTCTCATTTTTTAGTGTTGTGCAAAATGTGTTCTAAAAAAATAACTTAAGCTGTGTTAAACTGCATCAAATGAAATTCTGGCATCCAAAAAAAAAAAATGTTTTTCTTTTATTACATTGTCAGGATCCTACTTTATTCCTTTTTTTCGCTTCAAACCTGAGGCCCCTAATAAAATCTTCATTGAGAAAATGACGATTTTGACGGGTCGAGTGTTTCTTTGTAGACTGTCATTTTTTTTAAAAGTAATTTTATGTGTTTTTATATGACTATTGTTTAGGTTAAGATTTAGGGGTAGCATGTTTTGTCTATGAATGTTTTTGTTCTTGACAATAAAGTATTTTTCAATTAAAAAAAAAAAAATTCAATCGTTTTGGTTTCAAGGCCACCAGATTTTTAAGTTCATATTGTTAAAATAAAGAAATACATTCATGGCCCACTTGGTAGTTTGATCAGTTGGTCATTTTCAATATATTTTCATTTTGACAATTATTAAAACTTAAACGCAAATATCTCAGGAACTACAAAAGATATTGAAATGTTTGATATTTTTGTAAAGCTCATTTTTTTAAAAATTCAAAAATGCAAAGATATACAGGGTGTTCTATTTAAAAAAAATTGTCTTTATTGCCACACACTGTATACCAAGGGCAAAAAAAAAAGTTGTTATAGCGCTTAAGTTCGTTGCAATTTGCCAAGAAATTTTTGAATTTAGACCTACCCTTTATTTTCAATAATAAAAAAGATACTGACTGTTCCAGTTATAAACAAACACCCTGTACACCTATTTTTTAATTTTGCACACCCTTTAGGAGGAGTAGGGTTGCTAGTCCCTCCCAGATAATAATTTTTGAAAATTTTGCACACCCATTTTCAAATTTTGCACACTTTCCAGGAACCTGTAGTAGGGTTCGCGAAAATTTGGATATTATTGAAATGGTTCAATTTTGAACAATTTTGCACACCATTTTTAAACTTTTTCCAGAATCCTTGGGAGGGTTTTCAAGTAATGAAATTCCTGGAAACATGGAAAAATTTAAAAATTGTTCTGCAAAATTGGACCCTTTGCAAAAACCCTTGTTTGGGTTCCTAGGAAGTGTGCGAATTTTGAAAACATAATTTAAAAAAAAAATATCGTCTGGGGTGGGGGATCTAACCTGGTTGCTCAAGAACTGTACTGGGGGCTTCTGGGAGATGTTTTGAGAAAATATTTTTTTTTTGGGGGGGGGGCAAGCGTCAAGTTAGCCACCTCCATATAAAAATGGGCATTTTCTTGTGGGAAAGTGTGCAAAATGTGTGCAACATTGCCATTAAAAATTTTTTTTAATGTTTTCTACAAGGGGACAAACTGGACCGACTCAATTTTACATAGACCCTCTTAAAAGTTTTGGAGCTTTTAAATTTTTTTTCTTTGATAGATTATGGGCAAAATTCATTTTAAATGAGGTTCAGCTTAAACCCGATTTTCTCAACTAACAGTTACTTGTTCCACAATCTGGGTTAGTTAAAGCATTGTTTAATATACAGAGATAACACCACCTTATGAACAAAAAAGTTGAATGTTGCAAATAAATCACACTTTTTATAAATTACATTTTATTTTTTAAAAAAATTCAGATTTAAAAAAAAACGATTTAAACTTGCATAACTTCCCTATATATATTAAACAATGGTTAAAGTGTACTTATAGAATTGAGAGATATTTACATTTAAAATAGGGGTAAAACCGAGGGTTAAACCAAGTGTAAAACATTTATTTCTTTACGAAAATAATAAGAGCAAAGTGTAGAATAGTGGTGGGTACACTGCCATGAACAACATGGCTGCCAGGTACAAAATTTAGAAAAAAGTTGGAAAACAAAATGTGTCAAAAAGATAACACTGAGGGGCTACTTGCTACCCAATTTTTGTACATATATTGCGCATGACTATGAAAAATGTCGAATAATGCAAGTAATGAATAATAATGTTGTAATAATGTATTTTAATGTTTATTGATGTATAACAATATTTAATTAATGCCAAGTAATGTTTAATAATGCGGATATTTTGTACATATATTGCGAGAGTAAGAAGACCCTTGGATAACATCTAGGTACTGTTCATTCCAAATGCTTCACACCAATTTCAATATGAAGGCTAATATTTAAACACACATATCCGTGATCTTTGGCTTCTCTGCCTGCCATTTTGAAAATTAACTCATGCAATAATTGTCAACAGTGTCAAAATAGCACCTGGAATAGCCACAAAAACTACTAAATTGGGTGTTGTCAACTGACCTATATCGTTTCCATATAACACAAATGATGTCAAAAAATTCTAGTGAAACTGCTCTTAAACTGTCATATGTAATAATTGTACAATTTCAAGGGGAGTTCCCAATTTCAGGTGAATTAGATTTGATTTTATTTGAAGATCAAATAGTACCTCCCACAGGTCTAACAAGTTGGTACTAAATTTTAAAACCAATTTTCAAAAAACACTTACCCATACAGAAAAGAAGTTATTGATTATTTTGTATTGTTATTGCAAAATACCACTGAAAAACTGCTTTTTTCTCAAAATATACCAAATGCCCTAAAACTATTTGTTTTGACAGGTTTCAAAGTGGCAAATGGTGAATACGCCAAAAATTTGGCACATGGATCGCAATTCTTCAAAAACCGTCAGGAAATCTCGCCCTTACAAAAAACCTGACTATTTTTTAACACAAATTTACACTTAATGCTTTTTTGTCAGGACTATTTGCTAATATTCCTAATGAAGCAGTTTCTCTTACAACGTTAGAATAAATATAAAGGTTGCTGTGTTTCTGTTTTAAATGAGGCGAGAAGTAAAAATCGCCACTTTCCAGAATTCTGACGGGTGAGATTTTCTGTGGTTTCTGAAGAATCGCGACCATAATAGCTTCATTTTCTGTGTTTGATGTTACAAAATTGGTGATTTTTTAGACCACCTCTGGGAGGTGGTTTAAATTTATAGCTTCCGAAAAGGATTGTTTTGTGGCAATTGGCAATAAATTCGTTTAAAATTTCCCTAAGTAACCGTTTTTAGAAGGATTAGTTTGAGGATTAATTTACCTTATTTATTATCCCAAGTTGTTCATTAACCAATAAAACACCATAAGGCAAAACAAACATGAGTGAAAGTCACTGATTATGCACAAAAAATATACCAAACAAAAAAATCCAAAACAACTATATTAATTTATTTACAAACTGAAACTAAAACATTGAGGTTATCTAAAAGCTCAGCCAAGAAAACTTTCCTCACTCAAAGCCCACTCATTTCAAAGTTGTAGCTTTCATCAGTAGAGGTTAGTGCAAGCCAAGGTGCAAGCAGCCAGGGATTGGGGTCCCATTTCTAAAGCAAGCATACATGTAAAATGTAAATTTTCAATCTAAAATTTTGAAGAGATTTAAAGGAAAAGCATGTTTTTTGAGGGATGAGATCATTCCCCGGGATTGATCCCTTCTCTTGAGGGATTGATCCTTCTCTTGAGATTCAAGAATTAGACTCCAGAGGTAAGAGATCTGAACTCGCTGTTTGTGATTTCACCACACCTAATATTTTAAAACTGACATTTCGACAGTGACACAGTGACAGTAATGTACACAAAACTTACATTTCATAAATAAAAACACCTTTTGAAGTTTTGAATAAAAACAAAATTAATCTACTCCTTGTTTTATTATTACCCATCTACCTAAATTGTTGTGTAACATCTTGTACAAAGTGTTTGTGTAAGATGATTATTCAATAAACAAATAATTCTTATAAATCAAACTATACCCAAAACTCAAGGAGGGTTGATTAAGATGCTTAAAACCAAAAATTTCACTTAACTGTTGTAAGACTAAACCTTTTTAGTAAATTCCACTGTTAATGTTTTTTTATCTTGATATGAGGCCATCATTGATGGTGCAAGGAAACTGCATAACTGCACTGCAAAATAAGCCAACAACATACAGACAGACTTTCCAATTATCACATTTATTATACTTAGGACATTACCAGCTGAATAAATAAAGAAGATACCTAAAATATTTATCCTTTACTGGGTCTTCTTAATAACGCCATCCCAAGATTAAAAGTGTTATTACTAATACCTTGACTAATACTATACAAAAAAAAGTAACAATGGTAATGCTAAATATAAGTAAAAAGAGTTTTTTCTGAAGACTGAAAATCAGGATAGAATCTACCAGCTGGTAATGGAGATATTTCTTACTTTGCAATCTGCCTAGTCTCATATATCCTTCAGTTAATCTGCAAATTATAAGCGGTTTTTCACTAAATCTAATAAAAAAATCAAAAAATTAGTTTTAATTTGCGCTTTCATAACAAAAACCTAACCTCAAACTGATATTTTGATTTAAACGTCATATGAAAGTCGTTTGAAAGTCAACTGCGGCTAATGCAAAAAACTGGTCAGGCAACCAATTAGACAAAGTATGAGATTTATTGACCACCAGTGTTGCCAGGAGTACCATCCACTACCGGATTCTACCATATTTTCGCTATGAATCCCATCCTCGGTAATGTCGCGTTACCATAGAAATCAGAGGGGAGATACCCCCCCCCCTAATTTACCATAATTTAGAAAAATTGGTAATAAATAAAGATAACCACTGTTTTATTTGACTATGTTACATTTTTTTCAAATATAATTTTCACTATTTACTTTGGTCCAGTGGTTTTGCCGTGCACTGATTGCTCTGGCTACGCGCAGACGACCCTAAATAATTTCGAAGAACATTTCAAAAATCAAAAATTTAAAGTTGCAAAAATTTTCGCCTTTTAAACAGGGTAAATAAACAACTACAGCTTGAAATCTGATGCCCCCCTCCCGCTTTGAGGTTATAGGTCCGCGCTTGATTTTTTGTTATGGCCGCTATCGAAATCGGCGAGATCAGAATCCGCTATTTTCTTACACCTACTCAGTGGGATGGGATAATTTTTCAACCTCGTTTCTGGTAATATATTCCGGAGTTCCTGGCAACACTGTATGACCAGGCGACGCCTAAAGTCTAGTTTGTACAGGGTATCCAAAATTCGATGGTTTCGGGTACTTCTAGAGAAGATAGAGAAAATTCGACCCGTCTTTGCGAGGTTCAAATTTAAAAGACAATATTTCTGGTAAAAACCGCATTTCAATATGTCACCCCCGTCTTTCGAGCTTTTTGTAAAGTGCATTCTCGGATGAAAATATCTTCCTAGTGTTAATTGCATTTTTCTAGAGCTTTTAAACAAGAAGTTAATTACCAAATCAGATTTCATGAGTCACTTAGTTTTTGATACATAACACAAAGTTGCTATTTTTCTTATGGGACACCCCAATTTTTTTTAAAAAAAATTACTCCATTACCAGCTGGTAGATTCTATCCTGATTTTCAGTCTTCAGAAAAAACTCTTTTTACTTATATTTATCATTACCATTGTTAGTTTTTTTTTTGTATAGTATTAGTCAAGGTATTAGTAATAACACTTTTAATCTCGGGATGGCGTTATTAAGAAGACCCAGTAAAGGATAAATATTTTAGGTATCCTCTTCTTTATTTATTTAGCTGGCAATGTCTTAAGTATAATAAATGTGATAATTGGAAAGTCTGTCTGTATGTTGTTGGCTTATTTTGCACTGCAGTTATGCAGTTTCCTTGCACCATCAATGATGGCCTCCCTAGATTAAGGAACTATAGATCCGTCACTTCACCCTTCCCGCCAATAATTATTTTTCACGAAAAGTGCGGTTATGTTTCCGCGTGCAAAGGAACTGCCAACATAATAATATTTAGGTTGGCAATATTCTTTCTAGAAATCTGCAGCTCCTCCTCTTACCCCTTCTAGGGTTGTCCGTCAGAGGGCACATTATGACAAAAGTGACAGAATGTCGGTTATGATTCATAACTTATGAGTTCCATTTTGAAAACTGAGGTTTGCCAAGGTTTTAAAAAGTGATTTTGTGATTATTCCTGTTCAAAAAATTGTGATTTTGTGATTACTCCTGTTCAAAAAATTGTGATTTTATCCGTCGATTACCATGGCCGAGAAACACACAGTTAGAATGTGTTGTATTCAAAGCTGCGGAGACCGTGCCATGATCCCAATAAAAAAACATCGTTTCCCCAAAGGCAATCCTGTAATTTTTCAGAAGTATAGTGAAGCCGTTAAACGCGAATAAACTAAGTGGTGCTGAAATACATAACAGATTTTACGTGTGTGATAAATATTTTGCTCCAGAGGACATTTTGCAGACTGGACACAGAGGTCTTAGAGAGTGATGTCCACACTTGCATTTGGACTCCATTTAACTATTTATGGTAATTATGCAGTATACGGTTTTCTGCCATTTTTTAATATTTTCGAAAAATTCCTTTACAGATGGTTAATATGCCTCGCCAGAAGTACGAAACCGTTTGCGCGTCAAAAAAATTCTTTTTTTTTCAAAAGTTACAGGCATTAAAAGTTACAAAAACAACAAACTTACGGGACAGCGGAGTGAATAGGGGTGCTGGGCGGGGCACCCCCTTCATATAAAACACTGTAACATATGTCAAAATGTAGGCAAAGGATCAACCTTTATGCGTCACTTTTTTGTTTTTTTTTTGAACCTCAATTTTCCGAAAAATCATCGAAAGAAAACAACACAATATTTTTGGATTTTCCAACAAAACACGACATTTAACGTCATTTCAGTGTTGCCAACCACCAAACTGCGTCATTTGCAAAGAATCATGTGTTTTGTTGGTAGGTCATCCGCACGGGAATCAACTTGCCAATTTAGGCGCGTAATTTAAATTTGAAAATTTTCTTCAATTTAAACAAAATTTAGGCGTTTGGATTTGGAAAAGCAGGGTCGGGTTGCGTTGGGTTGGGTCCGGTTTCATAAAAGAAGGGTTGGGTTGGTTTGGTTGGTTTAGGTTTGATTTCATTCTTCAATTTAAACAAAATTTAGGTGTACAACCCAACCCAACCCTTCTTTCCCAAAACCAAAAACAATCCAAACCCTGCCCGTGCGGATGACCGACCAACAAAACATGTGATTCTTTGCAAATGGCTCCCAACCCTTCTTTTATGAAACCCAACCCAAAATAAATCAAAACAACCCAACCCTTTTTTCTCAAAACCAAAAACAATCCAAACCCCGCCCGTGCGGATGACCTACCAACAAAACAAATGATTCTTTGCAAATGACGCAGTTTCGTGGTTGGCAACACTGAAATGACGTTAAATGTCGTGTTTTGTTGGAAAATCCAAAAATTTTGTGTTGTTTTCTTTCGATGATTTTTCGGAAAATTGAGGTTCAAAAAAAAACAAAAAAGTGACGCATAAAGGTTGATCCTTTGCCTACATTTTGACATATTTTACAGTATTTTAGATGAAGGGGGTGCCCCGCCCAGCACCCCTATTCACTCCACTGTCCCGTAAGTTTGTTGTTTTTGTAACTTTTTATGCCTGTAACTTTTGAAAAAAAAAGAATTTTTTTGGCGCGCAAACGGTTTCGTACTTCTGGCGAGGCATATTAACCATCTGTAAAGGAATTTTTTGAAAATCTTAAAAAATGGCAGAAAACCGTATACTGCATAATTACCCTATTTATATATAGTGTTAAAAGACCCTTTCCTTATTTCATCAAGTTTAGTATGGCTAATTTTTGTGGATATCAATAATAAGTTAGAAAATGCGACACTTGTGTATTCCAAACCAGGGGTATTAATATTATTTACACCAAGACTTTTTCTAATGTGTGGGTTTACCATAAATTGCCCCACATATACAGTAAAATTTTTTTGAGATTAAAATTATTTTTTTCTGTTTCACAAATTTAGTTTGGAATACAAAAGAGTGGCATTTATTGTTTATTATGTACTAAAAACAAGATATAAACGTTTTAAAGGAAATTATTTAATATTTAAAAAAGCACAGACAAGATCATATTGTAATATTTTCTTTATTGTGAAAAATATAAACTAACATGTTTCGAAATATGCCATAATCTTTTATAACAAAACAACCAGAGGTTTTGTACTACAAGTGCATTATTATGGGTAATTTGTATTTATTTCTTAAAAATATGCTTTTTATTTTAACTTAACATAAGTAACAATTTTGTTTTGTGTTTAGTAAACAAACATATTTTTAAAAACTAAACACAAATTGCTTGCAAAGAAAGAACCCTACACAAATTAAATTGGAAATGGCTATTGGCTAAATGTCATAATTTTTTCATATGTTGTAGTACTCAATAAACAAAGCACAAAAATAAAAAACCGAGATACGGAGCAGGATTACTTTTTGAGATATGGACCTTTAAGGCTATATCTTTGGACATGTTCTAATTTTTTTTTCACAACTTTGTTGATTACCGCCAAAATAAAATAATTCGTTTCTGTATTTGTCCTGAATGAAACACTCTTTCCATCCAAGTAAAAATGTTCTTATATGGGTCCTTTGGTACCACCAACCAACCGGCGGTAATCAACAAAGTTGTGAAAAAAAAAATTGTACCATGTGCAAAAATATAGCCTTAAAACACGTCAACTTTAAAGCTATATATCTCAGAAAGTAATCCTGCTCCCTATCTCGTTTTTTTTTATTTTTGTGCTTTGTTGATCGAGTACTACAAAATATAAAAAAATTATGACATTTAGCCGACAGCCATTTTCAATGTAATTTGTGCAGGGTCCTTAAAAAAACCCGAAAATTTAAGCGAGCACCATCTAGTGGTCATATTACAAACTAACGAAAAATCGATGGTACGGTTATCGCGAATTTAACCGTGAGTCATCTAGTGGTCGTATTACAAATTAAAAAAGAAAAATCAATATAAAAGTATGGTTATTGGTCGCGTGCATATCTGCGCAGACTCGCCAAACTCCAAATAGTTCCGAACCGTTTAACACGTAACTGTCATATCTATTGTAGCTCCTTAACCTATGATGGCCTCATATCAAGATAAAAAACAGTGGGATTTACTAAAAAGGTTTAGTCTTACAACAGTTAAGTGACATTTTTGGTTTTAAGCATCTTAATCAACCATCCTTGAGTTTTGGATATAGTTTGATTTATAAGAATTATTTGTTTATTGAATAATCATCTTACACAAACACTCTGTACAAAATGTTACACAACGATTTAGGTAGATGGGTAATAATAAAACAAGGAGTAGATTAATTTTGTTTTTATTCGAAACTTCAACAGGTGTTTTTATTTATAAAATGTAAGTTTTTTGTACATTACTGTCACAGTGTCACTGTCGAAATGTCAGTTTAAAAATATTAGCTGCGGTGAAATCACAAACAGCGAGTTCAGATCTCTTACCTCTGGGGTCTAATTCTTGAATCTCGAGAGGGATCGATCCCTCAAGAGAAGGGATCAATCCCGGGGAATAATCCCATCCCTCGAGAAACAGATGCTTTTCCTTGAAATCTCTTCGAAATTTTAGATTGAAAATTTACATTTTACATGTATGCTTGCTTTAGAAATGGGACCCCAATCCCTGGCTTTGAAGTTGGGGAGCGTGGAATGGAATGAGCGATCACCTCTCAAGAATACCAAATGCGTTCGATGTGGGATCATTCGACACAAATCTATGTCGTTCCCTGCTCAAGGATTAGGGCACATAACACCCACATGTTATGTGGATTAGGGTCCTGCTTGCACCTTGGCTTGCACCAACCTCTACTGATGAAAGCTACAGCTTTGAAATGAGTGGGCTTTGAGTGAGGAAAGTTTTCTTGGCTGAGCTTTTAGATAACCTCAATGTTTTAATTTCAGTTTGTAAATAAATTAATATAGTTGTTTTGGGTTTTTTTGTTTAGTATATTTTTCGTGCATAATCAGTGACCTTCACTCATGTCTGTTTTGCCTTATGGTGTTTTATTGGTTAATGAACAATTTGGGATATTAAAGAAGGTAAATTAATCCTCGAATTAATCCTTCTAAAAACGGTTACTTAGGGAAATTATAAACGAACTTATTGCCAATTGCCACAAAACAATCCTTTTCGGAAGCTATAAATTTAAACCACCTGCCAGAGGTGGTCTAAAAAATCACCAATTTTGTAACGTCAAACACATGGTGGCGATTCTTCAGAAACCACAGAAAATCGCACCCGTCAGAATTCTGGAAAGTGGCGATTTTTACTTATCGCCTCATTTAAAATAAAAACACAGCAACCTTCATATTTATTCTAACGTTGTAAGAGAAACTGCTTCATTCATTCACTACCACATACCTACTTATATTTTTAAATACGTGTTCACTACGCGTACCAATAAACGTCGAAAATTCTCACCATGTAAAAGGAAAGATAGAATTTGTGTGACTTTTCTGAACAGTGACGGCAAAATATTCCATGGCTATCTATGGTTTTGTATGTTAAAAGTTTTAAAGGTTTGTTTACACATAAAAATATTTAAGGAATATTAGCAAATAGTCCTGACAAAAAAGCATTAAGTGTAAATTTGTGTTCAAAAATAGTGAGATTTTTTGTAAGGGCGAGATTTTCTGACGGTTTTTGAAGAATCGCGACCCATGTGCCAAATTTTTGGCGTATTCACCATTTGCCACTTTGAAACCTGTCAAAACAAATAGTTTTAGGGCATTTGGTATATTTTGAGAAAAAAGCAGTTTTTTAGTGGTATTTTGCAATAACAATACAAAATAATCAATAACTTTGTGTCTTTTCTGTATGGGTAAGTGTTTTTTGAAAATTGGTTTTAAAATTTAGTACCAACTTGTTAGACCTAGAACTCCCCTTGAAATTGTACATGTACATTATTACATATGACAGTTTTACCAGCAGTTTCACTAGAATTTTTTGACATCGTTTGTATTATATGGAAACGATATAGGTCAGTTGACAACACTCAATTTAGTAGTTTTTGTGGCTATTCCAGGTACTATTTTGACACTGTTCACAATTATTGCATGAGTTAATTTTCAAAATGGCAGGCAGAGAAGCCAAAAGATCACAGATATGTGTGTTTAAATATTAGCCTTCATATTGAAATTCGTCAGATCAGATTTCATGAGTCACTTTTAGTTTTTGATACATAACACAAAGTTGCTATTTTTCTTATGGGACACCCCAATTTAAAAAACAAAAAATCCATAAATTATATACAGACCGCTTCAAGCTACTGCGAACATAGGGCGAAATAAGTCTAATTTGCCAGTGTACGTACATGCAGAGACACCGCACGCCTATCAGTGAAGCAACCAACACTCAGGCTTCCGATCGCCATTCGCTGCCGTTCGCCGCCGTTCGCCTTGTATTTAGTACGCCTCTAACCACGGTGCTGTGTGGAGCGTAGTCAATGAAACCGGAATTTGGTCAATAAATACGCAAATTTTTATAACGTAATTTTCTTATTTTTTGTCACTGATAAATAAGAGCGTTTTATTGTCAACTGCTCAGATTTATCAGTGACGACGTGTTACAATGAAAATAATAAGGAGAAACAAAATAAAAGCAAGTTCTCAAAATAAAATAATACATTCTAAAAACCAAAAATATTCTCCCAGTCAAAAAAAAATTAAAGCAAATGTTCGAAAAGTCCTCCTTGCTCGGCTAGACAATATCCGAGCCTACTATAAAAACCCCTTCCAACGTTTCCAAGCATGTTAGGGGTGATAATTTGAAAAGCTTCTTCAAAAACAGATAGAAGTCATTAGGAGCAAGATCGGGAGATCGAGCTGGCCATAAAATAGTTCCCCGTGTACTTATAACCTGATTAGGAAATACATTATCAAGATATTCCCTAACAAGGCCAACATTGTGAGCGGAACAACCATCTTGTTGAAACCATGTTTCACCAAATCTTACACCTAACAACTGCCTAGCAGTTGGAATAATGTGCTGCTGCAGTAGATCCAAGTATCTAGGACCATTCAAATTGCAATTGCCGTTAATAAAAAATGGCCCAATTACGTGTTCCCCTACAATACCCCCCCCCAAATATTTAGTTTTTGGGGATACTGTGTCTTACGTCAAAATACAAATGCAAATTTTCCCTCGACCAATATCGAACGTGTGTTGGGTTATGACGATTTGACCATTTGACCATCTGCACTTTTTCGGCAACTTCGTAGATATCCATTTTTAGTTTTAAAAATGTATTATTTCAATTAAGAACTTACCCATCTGTTTCTCGAGCAAGGCAGAAATAAAACAAAATAATAAAAACAAAATGAATTTCCAAAAGATAACACTGCAGCGTGCTTCGAATCCACCTCGGTCGTGCGGCACGGAGAGTAAATTGGACTTGATTCCCCCTATGTTCGCAGTAGCTTGAAGCGGTCTGTATAGTAGGATGTGATAAAAGGCGGCACGCCACAAAAAATTGACGATAATTTTTTTTATTTTATCATTGTATAAAGATTTTATCCATAAAATGTGTTACACTAGAATCCCAATATTGTTCTTATTCCTTAATAGATTTAAAAAAATGATACATAGGTTAACAGATAACAGTTGGTACTTTTCTGTTATAGCAAAAAAATATACAAAGTTAAAAAAAAATCCCAACGGGTTTTTTAAAATAAATAAAATTTTAATTGTCACAAAATAAAAGTTTTAACAACTAGTGGCTAAAATAGTGGTTTTTTTTACAAATGTTGGTTTAAATAACGAGCGCAGCGAGGTATTTAAAAACGCGAGTAAAAAAAGCACAGTTTAGCCGCGAGTTGTCAACACTATTTTGTTTAATACCTTTATCAAAAAATCCAAGAAAAACAGGAAAATGCTTTTAAAAATCTCGAACGAAGAGAACTTCTCGCAACACACCATCTTTACACTAAATCAAGGCGGCTGGTAAATGAAATAACAATCGTTTCCAGAGCGATGTGTCTTTTTACTCGGTGACGTCATGTACTTGACGTTCATTGTTGCGACATTTTAATCTTTGATAATTTGATATTTTCACAATATTTTTAAATAATTTTTTCGTAAATATTTCGTAAAAACTGGTGGAAATGGCTTAATTCTTAGGCAAGAATAATTAGAGTTTTTTCAATATGACTATTTTCCGCTATTTCTCTTTAACTTTGAGTAAAAAACGGACTAGAAATCTTTTTTTGCACCTGTGATCAAAAATTGTAGTTTTAACAACTAGTG